>JAUKNK010000056.1:510000-1177500 GCA_030765055.1 Mantis religiosa | reverse complement strand
AGAACGAAGAATTAAATAACCAATTTAAACAAAAACTGCTCAAATAACAAAGCACAACAACTTCGAACATCAAAGGCACTTGAAGCAATAGATAATATGTGTATAGCACAAGCTAACTTGAAAACAGCAGCAATATATACGGACAGCAAAATTACACTGCAGTCATTACACGATATCAAAAATTACAACCAACTCATAGAAGCTGTCCAAGACAAAGAAGGAGAATTAAATATCTATTATAATAGATTATAGGAATAGGATGAATAAAAGCCCACACAGCAATAGAGGGAAATGAAATCGCAAATAAACTTGCGGAACAATCAAAAACAAATGGTTGCATAGAAAGTTAATCCCAAAAAAGTGCAATCGGGAAGAAAATCGAAAAGAGACACTTAAAAAATAGGAAAGAGAATGGAAAAACACATTAAAAAGACAAACAAAACAATATTTACCATCAGTAGTAGAACGACTACAACGAAGAATTTACCTAACAAAACTCAGAACCGTGTATACTGCATACGGAGTGTAACTAAAACTTCAGTTTCCAGTACAGATGGAGGTAGTACTATACTCAACTTAGCTATGTGAGTAAAGATAGCTATTTCCATTAATTATATAACTTGTTAAACGTAATTTTATTCATTTATAAGTACGGAATAACTAAGAAAAGCTACGCGCCACTGATATTTCAGCAGTCAACTGTTTCCGCCGCAGCATGGCTAGTAAGAGTTTGGAAAATCAGGTCTGCCACCCAAATTCTGAAAACACAAGCAAGATGAACAATAGCAACATTACAACCGCACCCAGTTCCTCAATTGCTCAACCCATGGCCAATAAAGAACAAGCTTTAATTATTGAAGCGAATGACAGTTTGAGTATGTATTAGCTCAAGGTAAATTAGTTAATCTCACAAGCATTAGATTTTTATGACGTATTTTTAACAACAGCGTTTGCATCTACTTTAACTTGACAAACAAAACCTTGGTGGAAGATATAACCTCAGGATTTTCAAAGATCAAAATTAATGGCATATTCTTGAAAATTAGACCTCCCCTAACTAAAAATGAAAGGGTTATAATATCTAATATGTGCCCGGTGATTCCAAATCATGTGTTTGAGGAAAATCTTTTGAATAAAGGTATTAAAACAGCTTCTGCAATTTCCTACATCAGAACAGGGATATCTACACCAGGGTACACCCATATAATGAGCTTTCGGCGACAAGTTTATGTAAAACCTGATGTCTTTGATAAATTGTCTGAGTTCATGCCAATAGAATTTGAAGGCACCACACACTTGATTTACTTTTCATCAGATGTCCCGACCTGCTTCTTTTGCAAAATGGAAGGACATTTTGCGAAGCAATGCAAATCGTCCTTGGAATCTCCTACTGACAAAGGAATGTAATTTCTAAAGAAAAATCTGAGTAGTATTGAACCAAATAATGTGCTAACGCAAGAACCAATGATTCAAGATTCTTATGTTCTTTTAACTGAAGAAAAAAAAAAACAAATAGAAAAACTCAAATGACTGAAGGCATAACAATGTCAGAATTGGAAATCTCAAAAAATCCAACCCTTATGGAGGCAGCTCAGATTAATTCAATAAAGGAAAAGGAATACACGGATACTCCTCTTAAAAGACCTATTTCTACTTCAAGTCAGCACTCAGAAAGTGAGCAATAATATCTCTGACTCATCGGTAGAAACCAACGAAGATCAGTCAAGCAATACAAACCAAAGAAGATCCAACATACACATAAGAAAACTAAAAAAGGCTCTACAGCAAAGCTAGACAGTCAGCTCTCTCCCCTTAGAATAATAATGAAAGAAAGCCCAGAAAATTACAATTTGGACTTCCAACAGCTCAAGAGTTTTGTAGAAAACACAAAAGGAAGATATACTGTCCATAGCTCCCAATCATACAGATAACCTGGATTGTCATTTGGTGACCATTAAAAAAATCCACCCATCACTGACAAAGGAATTAAGAATCAGTTCACACGTATTGAAAAGAAGCGTGGTCCAGATATTAACAAATCTAGAACACCAGAAGTTCTTGGAACTTTATTTAATTCTATCTACTTCGTTGTCTGTCTTTTTATTTAACTTTTATATCTCTCACCAAAAATGGGATAATCAGTATTGCAATGGAATCTCCGAAGTTTTCGAGTGCAACACGAGTATTTGAATATTTTGATTAAAAATTACCTGCCAAATGTAATTTGTTTGCAAGAAACCAACTTTAGCGACCAGTTCATACCAAACGTACCTGGATATTCAATCTATTATAAGAATAGGGCAACAGCAATTCATGCCAGTGGTGGAGTAGCTACCTTCATCAAAGATAACATAATTCATAAAAACAATGTGTCATTAACTACTCCCCTTACAGTAGCAGTAAAAGTAATAGTGCCAACTCCTTTCTGTGTATGTAATGTATACTTCCCTAACAGTTATAAGCTTAAACTTGAAGACCTCGAAACAATAAAAAACTAATTACCTAATTCTTTCTTAGCCCTGGGTGACTTTAATAGTCACAATATACTATGGGGTTGTAAGAAATCTGACCAAAGAGGGAAACTTATTACGTGTATATTGTTAGCGCAAAACTTAATACTATTTAATTGTTCTCAAGCTACTCACTTTGACCTTGCTCACGAGTCCTTTAGTAGCATTGACTTGTCAATAACTTCTCCTGGCAAAGCACATCTATTTAGCTCGTCTATTTATAATATCCCTTATGGCAGCGATCATTTTCCAATTATTATAAGCATGGACAACGAAACTTGTGAATTCATCAAACAGACAAAGTGGATAATTAGAAAAGCGGATTGGGTTAAGTTTAAAGCCCTAATTAGCCAAGCCACGTCTTCTTTGCCATTGATTCAAGATGACTCAAACATCAACAAAGTTGTTAAACATTTCACAGAAATGATAATAGAAGTCACTAACATCATATAATATAATAACCCATAGCGCGACAGCCCTTAGAGGGCCAAGACTTACCAACCCGACTGCCGACCTCACGCCCACTTACGCACGGCAGAGGTGGACGATCATCCAACCGATACGGGGACATGTGGTCAGCATCTCGGCATCCCCCAGCCGGAATGTTGGTTTCCGTGACCTGGGCCGCTTACCTAGCGTAAGCTCCTCACTTTTCTCACGATGCTGAGTGGGCCTCGGTCCTATACCAGGGACCTAAAATCCCCACCACATGGGTGGGATCGAACCAGGGCCATTTTCCGTGGCGAGGGACCAAGGCATGCTGCCTCAGCCCGCTACGCCACGGTGGTGCAGGACAGTCACTAACATTACCATCCCCAAAAACATGTATAGGCCTGTTTCACAAACGAAGGGTTCCATGGTGGAACGATAAATGTAAAAATACAATTCACAATAAAAAAATAAAGTATATTTCAGATTTTAAAAACATCAATTTACCGAAAAACAAAATTCAGTATAAAAATTGCGAGCTTTGGCACGCAGAACAATAAAAGAAAACAAACGCAAATCATGGTTAGATTTTGTATCTTCATTGAATCGTCAAGCATCTCTAGAACAAATTTGGAAAAAAATTGGTAAAATAAATGAATCCAAAAAACATCTGCGATACCATTCCAACGAAATAAAGGATCAGAGAAAATGGTGAGCGATAAACAAATATCAGAAAATTTAAACCATACCCTTGCTGCCATTTCCAATTATTCAAATTACAACTCCAAATTACTTAAATTTAAAAAAAGATTTGAAAGTGGCGCCATGTATATAGATCTCCCATCCTCCACTGACCAACACGACTGTGAGAGTGAAATAACACTAGAAGAAATGACGGATACACTAAGTGAATGTAAATCTAAATCTTGTGGACCTGTTGGAATACCTTATGAGATGTTGAAACATCTTCCTAACAATTTCATTCTATACTTACAAGACCTATACAATTTTATATGGAACAATAAAGTATGTCCAGCTTGTTGGAGAAAAGTAACGATAATTCCCATTCTTAAACCCAATGGTGACCCTTCTAAACCAGAGATCTATCGTCTAATTACTCTAATTTGTACCTTGAGTAAATTTTTTGAAAAAGTTATAAGTAAGCGACCTCGATGGATGCTTAAAACAAATAATTTCTTCAATAAAAATCATCATGGATTTCGACAAGGGCACTCAAAAATGGTTAGCCTCATTACTATCGAAAAGAAATTATAGAAGGCTTTAAAAATTCCCAGCACTGTGTAATGATTAGTTTAGATATCGAAAAAGCGTACGACATGATTTGGAAGTAAAGTCTTAAAAATTTTATCTCAAAACCAGATCAATGAAGAAATGCTTATATATGAGAGAAATTTCCTAAAATGACGGCAATTTCAAGTGCTGGCCAATGGAACTTACTCTGAAATTCATGATATTCAAAATGGTATACCTCAGGTATCTTCGCTCAGTGTTTTTCCTTTCCTTGTAGCTATCAATGACATTAGAGCGCACATAAACTACCAGTCAAAGCTAATTTTTTCGCGGACGCTTTAAGAATTTACTGAAAGGGAAAAAGTCTTATCACTACCCAAGAATTTCTTCCAACTACAACGAATGCATTACAGGAATGTTTAGACTTAACCGGATTCAAGTTCTCACAAAAAAGGAGGTAATTTTATTGAAGTTGTTAAGAAACGAAAACTTCTGGGATTACTTTTGGACAATAAGCTGACATGTATTCCTCATACTAAAAATCTAAAATAAGACTGTATTACGAGATTACGTAAAAATATTGGAGCAAATTTAAAAAAAACGCTTTCATAGTCAAACATATCGACATCATAGCATTACTACTTTTTACATACACAAATTAATGGCAATGAACGAGCAGATGCAGCAGCCCTAGAAGCAACCAGTTTACCTCCAGATGAAACAATTACAAGCAACAACTTAACAAGATTATATTGTCTATATTAAAAATTACATCAGAAGAAACTGGAGAAGTCAACGGTATAACAACTCAAACAGCAAACTGCATGATATGACTAACGGAATATTAATACCTCCTCTTAGAAAATTGAAACGTATAGAACAAGTGGCTCTAACTAGACTAAGAATTGCTCATTGCACAATCACGCATTAACACGTCATATCCAAGGATCCAGCCCCCATATGTGAGATGTGTCAGACAGCTTTAACAACTGTACATATCATCACTAAATGTGCCAGATACACAAAGTGGCGGACGAAGAACAAACTTCCATCTAATGATTATACTGTACTTAAAGATCCTAAAATGATCAGCAACATCCTACAGCTTTCAAAAGACGCTTCATTGTTTAATTTGTTGTAATATTAGTGCATCATTAATGTTCTCAAGGTTGTTCCATCGTTAATATTCTTCTTTATTGTAAATCTAGCAATGTTATAAATTATGCCAATGTTATATTTAGCGCTATAAATTATACCAATATTATATTCATATAACACTTTGAACATTGTATCAAGATATATTATTATTGTGTTAACATAGATACTATGTAATTACTTTGTGTACACACGGAATATGACCATGTACTACATGGCAAAGTGAGAAGACGTTTTGGGAAATATTCGCAACACAGATATGTTTACCTAAGCTTATCGCACATACATGGAGAGTCCGTGTATGTACCTATAGTCTGTTCAGATATAATCATGTCTTCTGGACAGCAACGTGTCATACATCGGCAGGCGGGAGAAAACATATCATATAGACACACGCAGCTTCCAATCGCTCTCTTTGTGCTTCGTAACTAACTAGACATCAAGTTACTCATATTTCACTCTTCTACTCGACCACGTAAGACCCGATGAGAGACGATCACAGCGCTGGTCACCTGAAGGTCAATACGCCTCAATGCTCTGTCGAGTAATAGTTAGCGACTATAAACAAGGTTGAAATAAAAAACACAACAGATTAATAGACATTCACAATCTTACACGTTTTACTGAATGTTTGTTTATAAAAACCTGACTCCTTCGTTTCTATCGCTATAACTATACACAAACCGACCCTTTCGTTATCACAACCAGAAGCAATGTTTAGATGAGTGAACTTACTGCTGCGATAAACCTTGGTTGGGATTGTAATGACTCTGCATCCAGGTCTACTATTCGTTGAGAAAATAACGAGTACAGTTTCGAGTGTACAAAACCAAGTTTCATGGCCATGTGTGTTTACTAAGATGTCCGGAAGAAGGTACTTTTGTGCTGAAATGTGATTTAAATTAGAAATTTTCAGAATAAAAACTGGCCCAAGAAAGGTGCCAGGAAATCACATTTTGAGCGCCATGACGCCCGCGGGTGCCGGTTTGGTCAGGGCTGCTTTAGAATATGTAGTAAGTAGACGATGATTGCCGGCCCTCCTAGCCATGGTCGTTAGAGCATATTTCTCTAGCATTCCACCGCGTAGAAGGTCGTAGGTTCGAGTCCCGCCTTGGACTAGGGTGTTTATGGGTAGGTATAGTGTATATGTGTGAAACTACAGAAAACAGATAGGAAAGTAAACGGAAACAATACAAAACGGGTAAATAAGGAAAAGAAATATATGTGTAGTAGATATGTATAAATATAGAAAAATGATAGCATGATTATGTGGCAACGTAGCTCCTAACACACGGTCGTTGTGCTTGCTAGCGCATCACGTAACGTTTAAAGCTCTACGCTTGCGTGGAGGACAAATGCTACAGTTAGGCATTGGTTGCGTACGTACAGATCATAGCACGATTACAGTGTGCAACTTTAACTCACATTGGCAACGCCAGAGTTGCCCACCTCGGTAGCGTAGATGGTAGCGTGTCTGCTTCACGTTCAGAGGTCCCGAGTTCAAGTCTCGGTTAGGGTGAGTTATCTGCATAAGGTTTTCGAGGGGTTTTCCCTGAACCTGAGAGACGTATGTCGGGTAACTAAGCTCGATGGACCCCGGACTCATTTGAACATCATTTCAACGATTTCATTCTTCGTCGGATATAGCTTAACATTGGAGGACATAAATTAAAAAGACAAACAAAAAAACCGCCAGAGTTCCTGGTCATCTCCAGGAAGTGCTACTATATATAGATTTTAACTGCAAATATCCCCAAACACAAATAATTTTTACAACTCCTGACGCTATAAGCTATTGCTGCATTTGTTGCTTAAACGATAAAAAGCATGTAGGTGGAAGTTTTTGTGATCTAGCAAAGGCTTTTGACTGTGTTAATCATGACATTCTTATAGCAAAATTGGAATTCTATGGGCTAAAAAATTAACATTTAGGATGGTTCGTATCATATCTAAATGAAAGAAAACAGAGCGTTGAAGTAGCCGTTAGTGATATTGATTATGAAAAACAGACTTCGAACTGGAAAGTAGTAACTCATGGAGTACCCCAAGGTTCCGTGTTAGGGCCTTTGTTATTTCTGATCTATATAAATGACCTCTCACTTTATATAAAGGACATTACAAGTACAGTTCTTTTCGCCGATGACACTAGTGCCCTGGTGACGAGTACAAATTTAAACGAATGTATAATTAAAATGAATCATGTTTTGAACTGTATGTCATGCTGGTTTAAAGCGAACAAATTATCTGTGAAGCCAGACAAAACAAAAGTGGTAAAATTTATAACCTGTCGTACGTCACATACTCAAATAGAAATCTGGATTAATGATATTTTATTAATAAATTACCTAAACTCAGCTCTGCCTGTTATCCTATCCGAGAGCTGGTGAATGTGAGTTCTATTTTGACACACTTAAATTAGAATATTATGCATACTTCAACTCTATTATGAAATACGAAATATTATTTTGGGGCAACTCAGTAGAAAGTAAAAAAGTATTTCCTATGTAAAAGAAGGTCATAAGAATCATTACTAACATCCACAACAGATGCTCCTGTAAAGATCGTTTTAGAAGATTGAAGAAATTAACGCTTTCTTGCATGTATACATTCTCTATCCTAATATTCTTTGCATGCAATCATGCCTTATTTGCAACAAATAATCTAATTCACAGAATAAACACTAGATAAAAGTATTGTATCCATTATCCCAGTGCTAAACTTTCTTGCTTCCAGAAAGGTGTGTATTATGAAACTACAAAAATATTTGGGCACTTCCTACTGTTCTTAGAGAAAAAATTGATAATTTCGGTGCTTTTATAAATGCTGTTAGGGAGTACCTTTGCTCAAAATCTTTTTATTCTGTACAAGATTATCTGAAAGACAAATTATCCTGATAATGCTTCTGTAGTTCTGTAAGCAGTATCTAACTGTTCCAATGACAAATCATTACCAATAAATCTTTGATGCATGTTGAAAGTTTATTTTTAAACATATTACATATTTTATATGTACTGGCATAAGCCAAGTGAAAGCTGAATTAAAAAGTGTTTGATTGTGCATCATATATAATTATCCCTGCTTTGTTTCCCATAATGTTGTTCATATTGACTGTATACTATAATGTGTGTCTTATGTCAACTTTTGTACATATATATGCTATTAAACCTTATACCTCTGGACATGTTCAATGTTCACAGCCTTTTCTAGCTACAAGTGAACCAACTGAACGCAAATCAATCTAATTTTATCTAATCTAACCTATGAATACGGTGTGTTATTACGCTCCAGTTTCTAATCAGATGTTTTGTTTTAAACACTGTGATAAACCTGGAATCTGTAGGTGATCAGCAAATGAGAAAATTGTGAGTTTCCTAGTACATCAAGTACAACTTAGAAATTTAGTATTTTAGCGCAAAACAATTATTCTTTCTTGATTGCAGCGACCGACTACTAGGTTCTCGAATCTTCGTGACTGTTGAACTTCACACAAGAGGTAGCTATGAACTCCGTGTATTCATTTTAAGAAGTAAAACAGATAAACTGACTTACAAAGAAAAAGTTGTAATAAAGCGACTAGGGCGTTCGCAACTCAGTTTGAGAATTTTGCATACTACAAAGCTCAGAAGCGGGACTACAGGCGTAAATTTAAGAACAATGTATACACAACCTGTAAATGGCTATGCGGTTACACTGTTAGAAAGGCGCGTTGCAAATAATCAGTTTTCCATGGCTTGGTCATGTGAATATTATTATGTATTTCAAATGGGAAGATTTCTCGGCTGTAGCGAATCTGATGCGTTAGAGCCTTCACCGTTGCCACCTCGTTACCCCCACTCTTTTTATATTTCCCTCTCTCTCGCACACTTACGAATGTTCGTGGTGCTAGACGTAAGCGAACGGAAACTGAATTTTCGTAAGTTTTATAATAATGCAGTTGTTGAAATCACAATTGCAGCATGACTATTCGTATATTACGCAAATATTTTAAATATTTAGTTTAAAGTTAATTATATTTTATGAAGTACTTATTTTTCTAATCCAACGAAAATACCAGCGGTGCATCCGTATAGCTCTGAATGTTACTTACGTTAAGAGATAATTCGTCATTGGCATTGTCTTCAACGTCTGAGTACTGCAAATTTATGATGATAGTTCCAAAATTCCGTCATGTGCTATTTCTTTCCAAAAGTCGTCTTCTTGTAGTGTATTTGATGTTTCACGCAGTTTTCCCATTCTTATTGTTTTCCTTGTCAATTTCTTCGTGAGTAAGTCGTTGAACGTCAGTCAGTTTAAAAATGTTATTACTATTTGCAACATAATTTGAGACCACATTAACTCAATTGGATTGTTCTGGCAGTAGTAAGGTGGGGAGAGGTGGATCGCGTCTCATTGATCCAGCTGCTACACCTTTTCATGCAAGAGTAACTGAATAATGCTGCTTTGAACTCTAGAGTAAATAGAGATTACGAACCATTCATAAAAAAAAATACAATGTGACCAGATACGTTGTGCCAGACTGGCAAGAAGTGTATTGTTTCCTCTCATCGTATTTAACAAACACCTTGGCTTATACAAAGTACACATTTCTTTAACCACGTCATGTAAAATGCTTACGTTTCCGTTCTGACTAATTTCAATATACATTCACGCATACATGCCAACCAATAATGATACTCATTACAGTGCTTACGTCGCAATGCATTGTTATAATATAATAGTATCTACTTTATTTATTTGTATTCGTAAAATCATTTGAACTAAAAATACGGGTTTTTTTACGGTTATGTAAAATACATTACTCTCTCCTTCCTCGAGCATCAGTTTTTGCAAAATTTGAAATTTTATCTTAGCGCGAATAGTATTTCTTAGAGATTGATTAGTTTGGCGCTCGTCACACACCACTTAGGGGGAATGCAATACGACAGCATCGCAGGACTCCGATTGGCTGCTCACCTAGTAGCACTCAAGGACAAACACCTTCCCATTTGAAACACATAATAGTGACCATCAAGGTCACCAAGGGTTTGCAATTCAGGAAGCCGAGCTGACCATGCCAGCTGATGACGGCATGGTGCAGCAACTTTCCTGTGTAGAAGGAGGCTCCGCTAAAGCTTACCTTGGAACCAAGTGCCGTACTTCTGTGGGCGTTCCTCGCGATGGTGGCTGAGGAGGTGATTCTGGGACTGGATGCCCTCAGGAGCCACGAGGTGACGGTCGACGTCGCCAGGAAGGTCCTGCGGCCCAACGGTGAAGAGGTTATACTCCGTAAACCCGAAGAGCGCCTTGGAATCTGCAGGGTTGTATTGAACGAAGACGTGGCTTTCCCCGCGAATAGTGAGGTGGTGGTGACGGCGCGACTGGAAGGCCAGAGAACCAGGAACATGATTCTGGATCAGAAGATGCATGTACACAGACTATGTGTAGCCAGGGCATTGTTGCCGTGCCGAGAGGAGGTGCCAGTGAGACTGCTAAATCCAACGGACACCGATCACGACGTCCAGGCCGGGACGGAGTTGGGAACGTGCAAGCCCGTGGTGAGCGTAACAGCAATCGACAAGAAACAGGAGCCGGTGCCGATGCAACACCTGGGGCCCCGTTTAGAAAGCTTACTGGAGAGGGCAGCCGACCACCTAACCGCAGAACAGCTGGAGAAAGTTCGACAATTGCTAAGGCGCTACCAGCGCGTCTTCAGCCAAGGCGACAGTGACCACGGCCGCACGGACAAAGTGCTTCATCGCATCGACATCGGGGACGCCCGGCTTATTCGGCAACCCCCTAGACGTGTTCCGCTAGCCAAGCAAGGGGCGGTACGAGACATGCTGGCGGGCATGAGATCCAGGGGAGTGATTGAAGAGTCTGACAGCAATTTGTGTTCTCATGTAGTCTTGGTGACAAGGAAGAACGGCGAGCTGTGCTTCTGTGTAGACTACAGGAAACTAAACGCTGTCACCTGGAAGGACTGCTTCCCCTTACCTCGGATTGACGGCACCCTTGACACGCTAGCTGGCGCACAGTGGTTCTCGACCCTGGACCTGAAGTCGGGCTACTGGCAGGTAGCTCTAGACCCGAGAGACAAGGAGAAGACCGCGTTCCCGACAGGCCAAGGGCTCTGGCAGTTCACAGTTATTCCCTTTGGCCTCTGCAACGCACCATCTACCTTCCAACGTGTCATGGAGTCAGTGATGAGAGGACTGACTTACAACGCCTGCCTGCTATACCTGGACGACATTATCATCGTCGGTAAGACTTTTGAAGACCATCTCGAGAATCTGAGTAAGGTGCTACGGAGACTGCAGTTGACCAACTTGAAACTGAACGCGAAGAAGTGCCAGCTCCTCCGCAAGGAAGAGCTACTTGGGCCACATATTCTCAGCAAACGGTGTGGCCACAGAGTCGGAGAAGGCACACGCTGTGAGAGATTGCCCTCGGCCAAAGGATAAGGAGTTGCGCAGCTTCGTGGGGCTGTGCAGTTATTACCGACGCTTCTTAAAGGGGTACTCCAACATCGCCAAAACCCTCACCCGCCTGACAGAAGAACGCCGGCCATATGTGTTGACGGAGGATGCTGAAGACGCTTTCCAGAACCTGAAGAAGACCCTGTACAGTGCTCCAATTTTGGGATTTCCACAACCAGATAGCGCCTTCATTGTGGACACCGACGCCAGGGACCATTGGAGGCGTCCTATCGCAAATCCAGGACAGCCTTAAGCGGGCGATAGCCTACTACAGCAAGACGCCATCCAAGGCAGAGAAGAAGTACTGCGTCACCCGGCGAGAATTATTGGCGGCAGTAAAGACCTTGGAGCACTTCCACAAGAATCTGTACGGTCAACCATTCCACCTCAGGACTGACCATTACGCCCTAACCTGGCTACTGTGCTTTAGGAACCTGGAAGGCCAAACAGCAGGTTGGTTCCAGAGGCTACAGGAGTACGACTTCACCTCGGAACATCGTAGAGGGAAGAGCCACGGTAACGCAGACGCTATGTCCCGAGGACCCTGTCCAGCAGAGTGCGGCCAGTGCACAAGAGTGGAAGAGAAGGAGCGAGCCGCTGCAGTTCGAGTAGTCACGGCGGTGCATGTGGATGGCTGGGTTAGCGCAGTACTGAGGAGGGAGCAGCTGGCGGACGCAAACTTGGAGCCACTCTTGAGGGAAGTGGAGGCAGGAACAAGACGAACGTAGGAGGATATCGCACCGAGGTGTGCCACCTACAAGTCTTACTGGCCCCAATGGGACTCGTTGAATACCAGAGAGGGCGTGCTGTTCCAGGTTTAGTTTAGCCCAGAGGTTCTACTCCCATTAGTCCTGAACCCGTAGGAACTGGACCCGGGCCTCCTTCGACCAGGGAGTTATCCGAGCTGTCCCAAAGGGCGCTCGACGTCCTCCGTGGGGCTTTCCATGGGACAAGACCTAGAGACTAACAAGCCCCCCCATCTGGTCCTATGGACTCAAGACGGGATGGAAGTGGATACGCCACTTACGCACGTCCACACTCAAGGTGAAGACTACCTCGGTGGGGCCGCCTGGTGATCTAGCACACCTTCTACTAGCTTTGCAGGCTAGTACCCGGGACAATTATGGCTTCCCTCAACCCCGTCCGAAGACGTACCCGATTCCCACGGGTTTCGGGAACACACTGCCCCCTCGGGTCCATCCCAATGCGAACAACTCCCGAAGGAGGGGCTCGGCTGTTCGGCCCGAGGTTCTCCTAGTAACGTCAGAGGTACCACGAGTGCTAAGGGTCCGCAGGCTGTTCCAGGTATGGGAATCACCCGATGGGAAGACGCAGAGGGAACAGTTGGTACTTCCCCGGATTAAGGTTCCGGAATTCATGGAGGAACTGCTCGCCGGTACTTCAGGAGGAAATCTGGGAGCGAACCGAACGATTGAGGAACTACGGCAGCACTACTGCTGGCTGAGGCTCCGAGCAGACGCTGAGAGATGGTACCGTCAGTGTTATGTTGCGCTGCGAGCGGCCCCCAGACTAGGAGCCGGGGCCGCTTGCAGCAGTACAACATCGGAGCGCCATTCGAATGGATCACCGTTGACATTGCTGTACCTTTCCTAGTGTCCGACCAAGGCAACAAGTACCTGATGGTGGTCCTGGACTACTTCCCCAAGTGGCCGGAGGTGTGTGCCATTCCGAATCAAGAGGCAAAGACAATCACAGACTGCCTCGTGGAGCAAGTGTTGTACCAATTTGGGGTACCGTTAGAGCTCCACAGCAACCAGGGCACCAATTTTGACACCAACCTGTTGAAGGAGGCACTAGAAGGACTTGGGGTTAACAAGACCCGCAGAACACCTCTGCATCTTCAGTCCAATGGCATGGTTGAAAGGTACATCAAGACCCAAGAGAAACTCCTGAGGAAGGTTGTGGCCAGCCATCAGCGAGACCGGGACATCAAGGTGCCACTGTTCTTGCTGGCCTACCGTTCGTCTACACACGACACAACTTGAATGACGCCAGCCAGCTTAATTTTCGGCCGAGAGTTACGCCTCCCTTGTGACCTGGGTTTTGGAGGCCCTCCGGAGGCGAAACAGCCAGCAACCGAGAATGTGGAAAACTGGTGGACCACCTCCAGGACATGCACAAGATGGGTTGCCAGAACATCCAGAAGGCGAGCGACCGCATGAAGACCCGCTACGACAGGCAAGTCAACAGCCGAGGGTTCCAGCAAGGTGACCTGGCCTGGTTGTACCGTCCTAACCGGACCATGGGACGCTGCGCGAAGCTTCAGCAGCCATGGCAAGCAGCGTACCGGGTGGTGAAGTGGATTAGCGACGTGGTCTACCGCATCCAGAAGGTGCCACGAGGAAAGATGTTGGTGGTACACCTGGATCGCCTGGTCCGCTATGATGGAACTGCTCGGCACGACCAGCTCTGAGGATTAGGCAGTGTCACCCAATTATCGGAAGGTAAGACCAACTGGAGCTGGGTAGGGGACAGGAGGCATTCAGACCACGCCCGCCCATTTATCTAGTAGCGCTAAGTGAAGGGATCGCAGGCCACTGTGCCATCTCTTTCCCCTCCCCCTGAGTTCTGGAGCATCCAGGATATTTCATCTAACCCGGAATCTTCTAGATTGGCCAGTTGGTCCTATATAAGCGACGCGTCGGGATGGAGGAGAGTTCAGTTCTTGGCGATTAGGCGGAGGAGCGCGTGCTATTGAACGGACTGGAAGACTGTGTACGTGTATCCAAAGAGTTGTACGTAATTTTGTGTGTAGAGTGGACCTGTGACAGACGAACTGGCGAATTGTAATTGTGTGCGCTACGTAATTCTGTGTTAAAACTGTAATTCGGTGGAACTAAAGAACATTTTGAGTTTGTACAATTAGAATTTTAATTTCATGAACCCACAAAGTCACAGTATAAAATGGAAGCTGAAGTAACAATTGATGTTACAAACATGCAGAAATAAATATTTTACTTTTGTTAATTGGAGTCACAGGCAAAGTTTCAACATCCAAATGTAAACCCACTTATGACAGCTATCATATTGGAATCAGTCTTGTTTATATTCATAGCACATTTTGATTACACTTTGCACTGTTAATGGCTGTAAACTTGGATGCAATTTTCATAATATGCACTACTGCAAGTGACCAATATTTTTCAAATAGTATGTTTCCTATGAGTAAGGACTAGATTCACTGCAGCATGAAGCACAAAATTAATATAATTTTGAGTCAAACTAGTACTCAAGGCTCCATTTATTGCTCCTGTTTACCTATAATGTGTTTTCTTAGGACATTCCTAACATCCTCAGCTGTCGACTATTGAATGTTGATTTGGTGAACTCCTTGGAGGTGATAGTGGCATCTCTGTCGGCATCTGATGAACTTGAAGTTCGAGTTCTGTTCAAAAGTGGTGTCAAAATTGAACAGTTTCCTTTCATATTTCTTTATATGCTTTCTCATGTGATTAATGCAGTTTGACCCTGAATACTTTTTAATAAGTGAATTTCTTGTTCTATATCATGATTATCATTCCAAAAATGTTACACTACCGCAATTTATCTATTTCTTTGTTCCTGATGTTTCTAAAATGCTCTTTAAGCCTAATGTTGAAATTCCTTATAGTTTTTCCAACATAGAAAGTTGTCAAAGCCTTTGCAGTTTATATGGTACACACCTGACATTTTGTCTCTGGGTATCTCCTTTGTATTATATGATTTCAAAAGGTGTTGACTGAATTTGTTCTATGGGGCCAAAGTAATGTAATGCTGCCACAGCTCGAAGAATATGTGAATTGAAAGGATGTGTCATTAGTAAGCATGTGGCACGATGGTTCCAATGTTTCAAAAAGGGAGGTAAAAACACTAAAGATTTACCACGTTCTGGAAGACTTAAAGAATGGAATATTGAGGATACATACCAACCTTTGCGAGAAAATGTACAATAAAGTACCCATAAGCTTTCAGAAGAACCTGGTGCATAAAAAATACCATATATCGCCACATTAAGACACTTGGAGAATCATACGGAAGCTGTAGATCTGTACCTGATAAACTGACACCTCAACAGGCTGAACATACAGTGGATATCTGTTGTCAGCTTATCTATAATTCCATAGATGATAGATTTGTCAGAAGAACTGACACTTGTGATGAAAAATGGGAATATTACCAAAACCCTGATGCCTTGAAAGATTAGCTTGATCCCTACCAACCTCCCAAAGTTATCATTAAAAAAAAATTAGTTCAGTCCCAAAGTAATGTGTGTCTAGAGGAATTTTGAATGTGTGATTCACTGGGAATTTGTTCCAAATGGGTGGGCGATTGATGCAGATGTTTACCCTCAACAACTGGAACAAGTTCATGTAATTCTGAGACAGAGATACCCAGCATTAGTTAACCGAAGTAGAGTTATAATGCAACAAGGATAATGCAACACCTCATACTGCATGAACCATGGAAACAAATTCAGGAATTGGGAGGAATCAAATTACTACCACACCCAGCACACAGCCCTGATTTTCCACCATCAGATTATCATCACTGGGAATTTGTTCCAAATGGGTGGGCGATTGATGCAGATGTTTACCCTCAACAACTGGAACAATTTCATGTAATTTTGAGACAGAGATACCCAGCATTAGTTAACCGAAGTAGAGTTATAATGCAACAAGGATAATGCAACACCTCATACTGCAAGAACCATGGAAAATAATTCAGGAATTGGGAGGAATCAAATTACTACCACACCCAGCACACAGCCCTGATTTTGCACCATCAGATTATCATCTTTTTCGATCCATGGCCCATTTTCTATGTGGAAGAAATTTTGATAATTTTGAAACACTGCAAGTGGGTGTCCCTGAATTCTTTGCATCAAAAACCAGAGACTGGTACCATTGTGGGATTTGCTGAACAATGGCTCAAGACTATAGAATCTTATGGTCTGTACTTTGAAAATTAGTTAACTGCTCGAGCCCTGAAGGAGCCTACAAAATGGTGGACTTCTCCGGAAGCTAAGGATAACTACGATAACACAGGCCGTGGAAATCTACGCACCTAGTTAACTGCTTGTCAGAACATTTCAAATAATTGTATTTCTTAAAAAACATTACTTATGAGACAGGATCTATATATGGAAGAAAATGCCAGTCATGTATGCAGTTGGTAATTCATTAACAAGATATAGACAGCATTAACAAAATTACATTTTGTAATGTCTTAACAGTTAGTATATATCTATTATCTTGAGCAATGATTTCTTATGAATACTGCACTTCGATACCTTTCCTGCCCCAATATATCACAATACAGTATATTTATTAAGCAACTACAGTAAACCTGATTTGTAGCATATCAGGGGGAAGAAGAAAGATTACTTATAACTCAGAATTGCTTACAAATGAGGTTTTGATAATGCATCATTTTTTAAAGTAATACAGTGCAACTGCATGTATAAAACTTGACATGATATGTACGAAGCAAACTATATAGAAATTGGTTCTGCTTTAAATTAAGTTAATCTGGCATGTATTTCCTTTTTCTTGCATTAAATGCATACAACACATTTTGCAAAACATATTAATGAACGTAGTACTTTTTTGCTAGAACATTTCACGCTTATGTGACGCCTAAACAGACCATGTTCAAAAGGTCTCAAGTTTGAATCTGGGTCAGGCTGAGTTATCTGGATAAGCTTTGTCCAAAGTTTTCCATATGAAAATGCTACTGAATGCTAATGCTAATGAAATGCTACTGAAGACAAGTCAGCAATAGCATTTCACTTTTGGAATGAAAATCATGACATTGATCCAAATCGAAAATTATTAAAAGGAGTGATAAACCAAAATAAATTTATAACATGGGGAACATATTCAAATGAAAAAATCAGGATCGTGTAATGAACTTTGAAATCCCACCAGTAGATAATTTGACAAAAAGGTTCATAGTTCCACCACCAGAGAGAGAGAGAGCAGACAACAGATGTCAATTGGAAAGAGATTGATAATGGAGGCGATTGCCTTTTAAACTAGTCTCTCAATAATATAAAACAGTAAGTGACAAGTACCAATAAACCAACTACAAATAGTTTTTGCAATGTAAAACTCATCAGTTGATTTTACTAAAATTTAAGGTATATAACGGCAAATTGTGTATAATCAAGATTCTATTAGCATGTTTCTAAACTACAAGGGGCATCCAGAAAGTAAGTTCTGTTTCAATTTATCGCCGCTGCAGCACTGCGATTGCAATTCCGCACATGTGTGGTAGATGCACTGTATCAAGGAGAAGAAATGTGCGCCATTATAAGATCGCTGCCAGCCACGTACGCTTTGTTGTGCTTGTTTACAATGTCGGTGTTGATTGAAAATCCTACTACTTGTGAAATCAGATCTGTGATTTGCTTTCTGAACGCTAGGAAAGTGAAATCAGTTAAAATTTATCAGCAAATTTGCAATATTTACGGACAAAATGTGATGAGCGATACAATGGTGAGAAGATGGTTCCGACAGTTCAAGAAGGGCATAGTGAAGTGCATGATGAAGAACAAGGTGGGCGTCCATCTTTGGTTACAGAAGAATTGGTTCACACGATTGATAACAAGATCCAGGAAAACCTCAAGTTTACAATTAGTGCTCTCGTTATGGAATTTCCCCAAATTTCATGGTCACTAGTTCATGAAATTGTTAGCAAAAACTGAAATTTCATAAACTTTGTTCACGTTGGGTGCCAAAGATTCATACTGAGCAGCTCAAAACAAAGCGGATGGGTAGTGCACTTCAGTTTTTGACCCTAAAGGGATTTGGCTGGGACGTTTTTGACCACCCCCCGTACATCCCTGACCTCGCTTCTAGCAACTTTCATCTGTTTTTTGCATCTCAAATCTTTCCTTGGTGGTCAACACTTCAACAATAATGAAGACCTGAAAGAAAATGTTTCCAACTGGTTGAAGACACAAGCAGCAAACCTCTATGTAGAAGGTATACAAAAACTTGTGCCTCACTATGACAAATGCCTGTAAAATTTCGGCAGTTACGTGGAAAAGTAGTTTAAGAGTTGCAGAATTTTGTGCAGTAATTAGTTTTACTATATCTGTACACAATTTAATTTTATTACCAAACAGAAGTTATTTTCTGGATATACCTCGTATATTTTTTTAAAGACCTGCAAATATTTATGTATAAATATGAATTACATATAAGTGGGTTACATATTAAGCAGGTTCAAATGTATTTACATTGACATAAGAGTTGTGCTTAAGTTCATAACAAGCAGGAGCAAATGTTTTTGTTTACATCAGTGGCAACTCAGATTTGCAATGGATAGTAAACAGGCTGAATTTGGCTATATAATTAAAAGTTAATATAACAAATCTTTGTGGTTAGGACCTAAAGGGAAGCTTAGGCTACCAGCACAATAAAGTAGATCAATTAAGAACCAGCAATCACTTTTATTTATTCATCACAAACACTTATAAATCCTGTGCAATACAAGGGTAGTTGCAGAAGTATCTGACCTGATATATAAATAGTGTTGTATTTTTAAAAACATTTCAATGCTATATGTGAATCATGGAACAAAATAGTTCATTCTTAGGTGATACAATACTTTGTTTTGAAGGGTCCTAGTCTAATCAATTTTAAAGATCACCAGTATCCCGCTGTGGGGAAGTGTAAATATCATCTAAATATCCCAGACAAATACAATGATCGACCAAATGAGAAAATCCTCAAAATAGTATTAGAAACTGCTCTGTGGTAAAAGATTTGAAAGCAGTGAAGAAGAGGAGTCCAATTGATGTCTATTTTGAGGAGTATGACAGTTCTACTCTAAAAAGCAAGGTATTTTTTACAGAATTTTTTAGGTCAACTATTTGTAGAACTAACCACATTAACAATGTACTAAAAAAAATATATTTTTAACTTGTGTAACATCTTAGAAACTATTATAGAATTATACCACTCCATCAATTCTGTGAAGTTGTTTCTTCAAGCCTGTAAAGAAAAAGGTTTATATTAGAGATCAGGTTAAAAATGAATTATTGAAGGAATGAAAAAAAACTTTAATAGCATTGTAAATACAAATAGAAAGGGAATGTGTGGCCCACCAATACCGTTTAATTATAGGTATGAGGATGTTATGCAGCAGAAGTAAAGGATATATACTGCAATGCTTGCTAAGGGTAAGCTAACCATTATATGTAGTCACAGTAACATAAGTATATTATTTTAAGGCTATGAAAAATGGGCTGTTGGGGACTGCAGAGGGATGAAGACAAAGAAATTGTGAAAATGGAGATGTAGAGGGGAGAAATACATATAAAAGAAAGTGAGGTAAGAAAAATTAAACTATGTAAAGTGATGGTATCAAGAAGTTGAAAACGAATGGGAAAGATACAAATTATATTGTGATGAACTGATGCAAGGTAGGACTATTTACATTAAAAAAAATGTTAGGTGGGGGAAAGGAACCAACACATCACATAAACATAGTGAAGTGCTCCCATATATGAAAAGGGCCAAGGTATAACTTGGATTAGTATGGGTTACCAACAAACTAAAGGAGCACTGGAAGATATAAGCTATAGAATGGTTTTTCTTTCAAGTTTTCTAATATACATCAACTTTTCATTACATTCTTAATGGTTAAGGACTATGATACAACAAAGCAACAAATTAATATAATTTTGAGTCAAAACTGTTACTCGATGCTCCCTATATTGCTAGTGTTTACTTAGAACGAGTTTTGTTAGGACCTTCCACTTTTCCCACATGGTTAATACAGTTTTACCCTGAACACTTTTTAAAAAATGGATTTCATATTCTATGGATGATTTAATGATTTAATGTCATGACGGCAAGTTGGCCATGGTAGCTCAATGGGTTAGAGCGACTAACAGAAACCAGGAGATCCATGATGCAAATCCCAGCCGTGGCATTGAATTTTTCATGTTGACTATAAAAAAAAGTAAAATTCATGTTGCTAATTTTATTGTAGGTGCAAGAGAATGTGGGAATAAGTAAGCTTTAATAGTCAAATCCTTGAAGAACTGGTTGCTATTCTGACGGCTATGGAATTCTTCCTTTATATGGCTTAGAGGCAGAACTTGCCATTTGAGAAAAGTATAGTATTAGAAAATTCCAACAATGAATATCTATGAAGTGATTTACTTAAATAAGGTTTTTTAAAAAGTTGTATACTTTTTCATGGTAACATTTTGTCTATCTTGCATGGTTTACCAGTTAAACAGAAATCATCCAGAATGAAGACTTTCGAGGACACTCCCAGAAAATTCAAGATATCCATTTCATTTATCATGAAATTATCTGATAAGATAATATACTGTATAATATAAGATAATATAAGATACTGTATTATAAATATTGTAGACTTATTTCTGATCTTAAAGTTTAGATTTAAAATGTTGACGGGTCACCAATTTACGAGCGTCTGCTAAACTATGTAAGTGTAATGTGACATATAAAGTATTGTATTGTAATTAATAGCCATTATCAAAAATCATCATTTAATGTGTAATTTGGTATGTCGGAGATTTTCTTCTCTAGGATACCAAGTGCATGCACACACAAAACTAACGTTTTCTAAAAATGCTATTTAAAAAGAAAATCCAGTCCTTAAAGATATTTCCAAAAAAATCGTGATATCAAATATTTGGGCACAATGCAATACATTCTCTACCTACTAGATATAAGTGTTAGAAAAAAATGAAATGCTTTAATGCATACCTTTTTTTCTTTCTCTGCTGAAGAGCAAACTTAATGATGGAAGATTTGAAGATATTTCGTGCATCAAGTATGTGTCTCTGAGTAGCTTTTGTTGTGGATTTCAGCTTATTTTCTTCTGGGTCAAGTTGAAAAAGATTAAATTTTTTCATCAAGGCATTCAAAGATTTGCGTATATCATAAATCTAAAACAAAAAATGTAAATTTAAAAATCTAATGTGAAATATTCACATGATTTTCTCTACCATTGATAGATTTACTTATATTCCTTATACAGTGTTAGAGGTTTGAGACCACAGATTTTGCAAGGTGGGAGATCCAATTATGACGAATAATAAAATCCCATAACAATTTTAGCTATCTTGAAAACTGAAGGAGATAATTTAACATTACTGAATATATTATCTGCACAGTCTGCAAATTTCTGTTTTGGTTTGTGGCTAGGCATGCATTCACATCTATGACAGATGAAAGTCTAAACTAGGCCATCGCTTGAAGGCCAGTTTGCCATGTGACTATGTGACTATGTGTTTATTAGCTACCTGCTATTGCCAATAGTAAGAGGTGGTGTGCTTTTCTCCTAAGCTATTCATCGTATTCATGAGACCAAAACTAAAAGCTGCGTAAAAACTACACAAGTTGATCAAGGATAATAAATTCAACTATTACAGAGTTGGCAACACAACAGAAAAACATGGACATTAACAAAAAGAAACAGTGCTAGAATACAGATATCAGAAATGAATGGGTATACCAAGAAAGAAAGACAAAAAGACCACATTAAAAAAAACAGGAAAGAAGAGTCGAAAGAATAAATTGTATTATTGCTAGCAATAGATATCAATGGAGAAAAGCTGTTCAAAGGATGAGTAATAAAATACCTAAATTAGGGATCAACTATAAAACCAAAAGTCCAAGAAACCAGGGAAACAAGAAAAGATGGGCAGACCAAACTGGAGTTTCCACACCAGTATGTCGGCTGTCCTGAAGTACGAGGAGCATCAGTGGACTGATTACGATACAGTTGTAATTTTCACAATTGCCATTGAATACCTCAAACTTATGGGCAGACCAAACTGGAGCGTTCACGCTAAAATGTCTGTTGTCCTGAAGTACGAGGAACATCAGTGGACTGAGTATGATCCAGTTGCAATTTTCACAATGGTCGTTGGGTACATCGAACTTCCTAAGTAAGATTTGTTATCGGATCCCCTGGACCCTTGTTGTGGACATAGGAGACTGGGTTGTGAAGTGGTGGTGGGGGTGGTGATAGTAGCAGATCTAACCTCTGTCCAGCTAGATATCTTGCAGCCTCTATGCGGCGTATCAAATCTTTTAGTTGAATTACTGACTGGGCGCCCTCTGGGAGGACCTGTTCCGGGACGGATGGTTTCAAACCTTGCATTATGTGTCATATGTGTTCTCGTTCAGGCATGTTTGGATTTACCTGGTCGCAAAGTACCAGTATATCATAGATATATGCTTCAGTTGGTTCAGCTAGATCCTAGACTCGTCGTCATAAACGGCAGCCTAGAATGTCTTCGTGGGCTGCCGGTATAAAGGCAGTCTGGAGGGCAGTCTTTAATTCTGTCCATTCGTATCGAAGGTGTCTGGGGGTAAATGTTTTGTACCAGTTAGCTGCTGGTCCCCTTAGGTAGCAAGGCAGATATTGCTTTTTACAATTTTCATCCCAACCCTTGCGGCTGCGATTGTTTTGAAGTTGTACAAATACGTAGATACATTTTGCCCTGGATTTCCTTCAAATATTCCGGAGTCTATAAGTGTCCTAGCAATGGGAATAGAGGGAGGGGTGGTGAATTTATAACTGGGCTGTTCGGGGTTAGAAGGTCCCGCCTGAGGCATGGTAATGGTCATGCTCGTTTCGTCTAATGAGCTAGAACTAGATCTTAATGAAGAAGGCAAAGGCGGCGACTTGGTGTTCAAGTCACCAACGCTCAACTTTTGTTTTACATTTGCGAAATAGCGTACTGGTTTCTGGTTGCAAATCCTGTGACTTCTTTGGTGAATTTTTGACATGGACTTGTGCAGGTCAGCTAGTTCAGATGAAATAATTTTAATATCCTTTACTGCCACAGTATAGGTATTAAAATCGGTATGCAAGGATTTCCGATATTCCCTAATGATTCCACGAATTTCAGTACTAATGGGGCTATCAGATTGATAATTTGATAACAAGTCCATATGTCTATTTAAAGAGGACAAGGGTTGTTACAAGGATACCAACCAGGTATACATATTTCCCGTAATCCTTAACATTAGATAAACAAGAAAACACAAGCCATTAAAATTAGAAATATTAAGCCTAGAGTTACTGCATCATATCTCATGATTTAAATAACCTCTTATCCTTCATGAAAGTAGGAAGATTAATTTCAAAAAGGTTTGAAACTTTTAAGATCTGATAGAACAAGTGTAAAAATTTGGATTCTATTTAAAAAACGAAATAATAGTATTTACCTTTCTCTTGAAAGTACTGGACTTGACATCACACCCCTGACATTAGAACAATTCAAAGACCTATGCCCCATCATATGACAAAAGAGTCAAAGAAATTCAGAGGTTACCAAGAATGAAACCATACTTCTCAAAAGAATTGAGAAGCAGGCAACTACAACACATTGTCACAACAGACGTTGACGACTAGAGGTGTGTAGTTCTGATGGTAAGCAATAAAGTCAGCTTGGCTCAATTAATCATCTATTTATTATACTGTATTATATTCATTATAAGACAACCTTTCCCTTTTGGGATCTTATCTTGGGTTATGTCGTGTGTCTGGTGAGCAGGGCGGCAGGCCTCAATCTATCAGAACCCCGACATAATGGAGGGCAACAGACATAAGTCTGGGCCCAGAGACAAGATGAGACAAACAGATCCCGAGGTACATTCCCGGTCCTTATTTATATGCCATCACCACCCACGGGTGTAAGTTTAAGATGGCATTGTGTGAAATCAAGGTGGCATTAATTATGCACACGTAACACAAGACAACACCCAGGTGTATTGGAAGTTCTGGAACATTCTATGTGACGTAAAATGGTTCAAAGTGTTCTCCACGTATCATTACATGCTGTGTCCAACAGCACGTACGCCAAAGGAACAGATATCATGGGGAGCTCCAACAGGCCTTTACACCAGAAAAGGTTACCTGCCGCCTCCGGTTGGGGTAGGAAATGTGTTTACTAGGTATTGCCTAAGAAAGAGAATTTATAAGCTTGTATATGGCAATCCAAATGAAAGATTATTCTGTTTAATAAAATATTAGAATCGTTATATAATTCCAGGCGCCCCTCATCAGTACACGTGACAATACAGAGTTTTAAGTATCAATTCTTGATACTCACTTTCTATAAACTGGTTAAGGCAATAACTTGTTTCTTCAAAAATGTTAGTAGCTTTCTGCATACAAAAGCATGTATTTTATACTGTATGCTAATTCGGAAATTACATTGGCAATTCTTTTTGACTATGATAATGCCGCTGGTTATACATTCCTATTGACAAGGCTAATAATAACTGGAATAGGCAAATTTAATGGGCAAGAGTGCGTTACCAACGTATCATGTACTTCAGCTTCATTCATAGCTTATAGGTATCGCCAAAAAATTTGGCATTTTGAGTTTTCAAATTGCAAACTAAGAAGCAACTTGCTTACTCTTTTATGATGCTTCCAATCCGTCTTACACGCTGACTCTTAGTTCTGCTGCACCAGTAGATAGGTTAACTCAGTGTGTGCAGAAGTTGATCCCCTGACACTGTTTCACACCACGCTATATTGTAATTGCCATGGTAGGAATCGAACCTCCACCAGCTAGATTACGCCATTTGATAAAAAGTTTTGAAGGTATTTCAAGCCTGGAATTTGGCGTAACAGAATGTTTACATTTCAAGAATAAAGTATTTAAGCTGGCCAATGTAGGTCAACGAGGCAGTTCGCCCAGTTTATATGCAAATGATAGGGAGTCTATAGCGAGTTAATAATAAGTGTCCATGGTCAAGCTGTCATACAAGGCCATTATACATGTCATTGCAAGGGTTGAATCAGCACCTCCGAGTCTACTATGAATTTCAAGGTAAGTTTGGGTATACTTCATTAGGCCAAGGCTGCCCTCGAATGTTGTGTATTTATACAATTAATAAACCTGGTTCCTATACTAATTTAGGATTAATAAACGTGTTTCGCCCAGATGGTGGTTATGTTCCCAACCCTCTCTGAGTAGCATACCTCTGAAAGCTACACCCCTCTAGTATCAAACTTCTTTCCGCGGTTCACTACATCATTATCAGTTTATTCTCTGCATTTTTCTCTCTCAGCAGTAATTTGGACACCGTAGGAGATATTTTATCACAAATGTAAAATTCATGAATTGTATGCCGAATAATACACTTATCAAAATCACATATGCCAATGATGCATTTAGCTCCTTTCTGATTTTTACCAGGTGTTGGTACTTAATGAAGTTTCCTCACCAATTACATTGCCTTTCTTCGGCTTGAATTTTTGAAAATGTTTGCCGGTATATATCCGTTGCATTTTCCACTTTTTCCTGAACCTTAAGCTAAATCTTCCTGTATTCTTCTGCTACTCTGCCCTTAGCTTCATTTGCTTCTTGCTTCATAAATGTATAAACATTTAAAACAATCTCACTGGTGGCATTGCTGAAAACATGAAAAGATGAAGAAGAGAGGAACAACAATTAACAAGCATTGATACAAAATGTTTCTCTTCACTTCTAAATGAAAGCAAACTTCTGTAAACAAATATGTACTATTTTAGTTAATTGATGGAAATTAATCATTT
This sequence comes from Mantis religiosa, assembly GCA_030765055.1. Lineage (NCBI taxonomy): Eukaryota > Metazoa > Arthropoda > Insecta > Mantodea > Mantidae > Mantis > Mantis religiosa. Next base: position 1,151,129 of record JAUKNK010000056.1, on the reverse strand, counting down.
CTTCATACTAGCCGCATATAGGCTAAGGTTTTTGATAGGCAACATGAAAAATTCAATGCCATGGCCATGATTAGAATCACGGATCTCCTGGTTTCGGTCCGGGTGCTCTAATCTCTGTTTCATATAACCTTGCCCCGCTGACATGTATCACTCCACGTGCAACAACCTTCCCCCTCACCCTAATTGGCTAATGCTTTAGCGCCATAGGCCACAGGTGGTGCCATCCTGTTATATTTATAACCTGCAGTAAATGTCATAATAATTGCCAGGAAGATAGATAAAATCATACAAATAAGAATATAAAGGCATGCAAAATTAAAAGTTTATAATGAAACTGAGCCAGTTGGTACTGAATGAATGTGCAATGAAACTGAAACAAGTTTATAATGAAAGGCCATCGGCCTTTTCCACTAGGATTTTTTTAAACTAGCACACATACCTTGTAAAAATGCTTGTCTTTCAGTCTTAAAAGTTGTGTCACGCCATACTTTACTATTCATGTGTCATTCTTTCACCCAAGTCTCGTCAAGGTAGTATATTTTGCGACTTGTATCTCGTACAGTTTGATTGTCCTTAAATAACCTCTTCACCAGACAGCAATATCGCCCCTGGAGTGGTAAGTTTTCCTGTTATCTCAATTTCATGTCACGATGTCCCTACGGATCTAATACTCACACCTGTAACTTCAGAGCACAGCTTTTCGACTTCTCTCACTGACAAAGACGGATTCTTCTCTGTGAGTGCATTTAACACATGCATCACAATTCGGTTTTTGCCACTTTGTAGAGGTTTTCTCTTGCAATGATTCAGCGAAAAACTGGCGGTAGACATTGCCATTATGTATATAAGTACACATGCAATAAACGATCCATAAAATAATTTAGCTCTCACAGGTTCGAAGCACAGCACAGGTTTGAATGGCGATATATGACTAATCCAATTCAAAACAAGGTCGTGATAAGTCCTATAAACAAATATGTCATCACTACCGCTGAAGCACGTGCTATCATGCCATGTGAAAGGCGGGCTTAGAGCAAAGAAACCTCCTTTTTACTTCGTTTAAGAATTAACATGCATTTCAGATAAGTCAGCTCTGTTGTGCAATATATATTTAATTCAAAGAGTCAGGAAATAATAAATTTAACAATTCTTTTCTAACATATTAAGATATATCACCATGTTAAATAACGAACTAATTTTTACCGCACAACAGTCTATACACAACAGCAGCCAATGAGAGGTGATAAGGGTACATGACCGTTAAGAGATACGGGGCAAGCTAATGTGAAACAAGGAGTTACATTGAGCTACCATGGCCAACGTGACGTCCTGACATTAATATTTCGCCGGTAAACCACTCGGGGCTCTCGCATCAGAGATACACTGTGTATGCAACTTACTATCGTAAGTAGTTAAGTCCCAGGCTTCATCATTTAACTCTTATTTAATAAGAGTGGTTTATCCGAGTGGATTACTGGGGAAATATACAAGTCAAATGGGGAATTGGATGTCAGGACGACATATTGGCCATGGCAGCTCAATGGGTTAGAGCGACTGGACGGAAACCAGGAGATCCGTAGTTCCAATCCCAGCCAAGGCATTGAATTTTGCATGTTGACTATCAAATACATACTAGTTTCATTATTTGCAATAAGTAACCAAGTATCCTCACTGATTGGGTAGGTTAAACTTTGAGTTGTTTCTGGTGCTTAATGATGGTGAGAGGCGTGAAGTCCACGACAGTATTCGCAACCCTTGCTGGTACAGGCTTGTCCACTAGTTCCAAAGCATTTTTCGCATGCCAAATGTTTGGCCATAATTATAATTAATACTGCATGTTATATAGATACCTCTATTCCTTCCCACATTGTTTTGCATGTTTCCAGTTAAGTACAAGAGTCCATAGAATGTGCATTCATTTACTCACAGGTCAAAGATTAGTCCAGCAACTCTTTAGAGACACATGCAAGCCAATAACATGAAGTCTCAACTCCTTTCATTCCCTTCCTAGCATAAAATTAATATAACAACTTTCAATAATGTAAAACTTAAAAATGTTAAAATATCGGAAATACTTAGGTATCAAAGTGCCATTCCTAGTATTAACACAATTGTGCCATGCCAAGCAATAACAGATCGTTACAGAAATAATTCTCAATGCCCAAGAATCTCTGGTACACATGCTGACTCCCACTACTCAAGCTGTAACTGGAGTAGCTACAAAATAAGAATGAACATGGGTTGTTCCAATACGGTTATTCTACTGTCTTGTTGTTGCCAGTTCAACGTTAAGCAGGTGACAGAGATGGAAGATATATATGTCTTTGTCTCAACCTAGCAAGTATCATACATATGCTGAGATGTACAGTGATACAATGCTGATAGAGAAGTTCGCTTAATAATTGAGCATGTGTGTGAGAACATACACAATGACCATAGCACTATCTGAACCTTAAAACCTTGAACTGGAGAACAGTTTGCTTACGTAGCTATCGTTCATATGCACACAAAACAAAATTATTCATATTAGGTGCGTTCTACAAAAAAAGGTGTTTGCTACAGTAAAACAAAATAAAGGCATTTCAACAATTTGTGAATATAGTTTCTATTTTAATGATGCCATACTTGTATACTGTCTGTAGTGGACTTTAAGCCAATTTTTGGTTCATTAAAATACTTAATAAATACGAAAGATATGAACGTGTATTTATGAAGCATTTTTATATCATGAATATCATGTAGTAGTATTATGCATTGTGCGCAGAAATTTTAATCTTGCAGCAACAATATTGCTTCTTTCAAGCAGATATTTGCAGCCATCATTGGTTCTCCAATATTTGAACCCAAGATAAATCAGAATATTATGCATAGAGGATACAGAATCTGTATATTCTATTTTCCCCTTCATTAAATTGGTCAGCATTTTGGCAGTTGAATATTCACCCTTGTCATATCGATCATAAATTGTTATATGTGAAACACACTTTTGAAAACTGTCTAAATTGGTAGCACATATTTTAGCTGTCCGATGTTTCCCTGGAGATCTAAATATGGAAACTTCTCCTAATTTGGTAAACTGTTTGCCTTCTTTAACAACGTTCATCACAAAATGAGCACTCACGTGACAAGATTGTAACATTAATTCCTGACTCTGAGCGAAATTTGTACTTTCAAAACTGTCTTCAATTGAAATTTGTTTGAAAAAGGAATACATATTAAGAGAAATATTTGAAGCCTATTTATGTAAAATCTTATGAGTTGTTTCACAGTTACTAATAGGCGCACCAGTACTAGGCTTGCTAAGCGGTATATTTACTAACTTTAAAAAGCACGTGTGCGCTCTTAAAAGATCACCACTTTACTGAATGTAAGGTACAAAATATAACTGTAGCATAGCTCGTGTGCTTTTCTTCACTGACCGTTAATAATTCTTTTCTTTCTAGTCAGGCGTCTTATCTTTCCATATCTCTGAAACAAGATGTACTACAAACATGGGGTTTGTACAGTAATCTGCAGAAAAGATAGCTCTGTAACTTGGTAAAAACAAAATAATTCTTTAATCTGTATCTTTAGAACATGAAAAGAAATTAGCTGTATGATTCGGCAAAGCAAGCCAGTATGCGTGCTTAACTGTACAGCGTTGCATATACTGCATTGGCTAGTAGCTACAGAACAGCCTAGAACCGCCTTATGTTCATTTAAACACTGGAGTCCTATAGCTTTCCCCCTCTCCTATCATGTTAAATTGTCTCTTCTCCCCTGTGCGGGCAGCACTGTTACATTCACTATTTGCATTTTCTGCTGAATCACTGTGTAGTTCCTTGGGGTTTAAAGAAACTATGATTCCATCTATTTGTTGATTGTGAGGTCATGTCTGAGGTAATTATTTTCTGTTAAATTTGAAAATCAAAACAGTATTAAAATACATTCGTTTCATGTGGTTTGCGCTCTGTCGCATGCAGGAAGGGAGAGATGGCAGTCACGTGATGCTTGGATGGTGAGAAGGGGAGAAGGCTCTCCTCGCGATGTGCACACCAACTGCAGTTCGCAGTCTACCTGTAGTGCAGTTGCTAAAATGAGCATCTTTAAAAATATTAAGCTGCATATTTAAGAGACTATGGCCTTTAAAGGCATATTTAAAAAAAAGGTTTATTTTCAAGCCAATACATAATTGAAGAATTAAAAATTCTGGTAAAAAAATTATAGTAAAATAATAAATTACCGCTGCTCCATTTATAATGGCTTGTTCATAACAACCTATGGCAGCCTTCAGATCATGGCTGCTTTCTTCCAGGGCAGCCCTTAATTTCCAGTAGGTGGGTTCCTCTCTCACATTGTAGAAGTGTTTTTGGATCAACTGTAACCATTCCTCACACCTATCTCGAGGATAATCCTGAAAAAAAAAATGCATTCAAAATACAACTGTAACTGTAAAGAAAAGATATAAAAAAGTACAACAAATGAGCCAAAACAAAACAGATGATTACCATGTTTATTATATTAAGAAGGTCTCTCAAAGTTTTTTCAACTGCACTGTGAGCATTTTGGTGATAATCAGTTGTTGCCTGTGAGATGCTGGAGTCATCCGTAGTAAAATTAGTGTTCAGAATATCACTGTCTTCTGCTTTAGAGTAAGATGAACAATTAATAATATCAGAAGCTTTGAGGCTAAACTGGTGCAGATGACGGAAGCTTGTGAATGTTTCCCCCCGTTTGTTCAACCATCGCTCCAGACTTTCCCTGCAACACACCAAGTTTTTTATTAAGAGATTGATATGAGCAGCTTTTGTTTTTAATTCCTCAGTTTTTCCTAACCTAATGTTGATCAAACTGATTGCCTTGAAAGAAATTATTTTGTAAGCTGTATCACTCTGTTTGAACTCCTTTAGCATGTATGCTGCCGGTGATAATAATGGATTTGCAACAATATGTATTGCTATTCCTGTTGACACACCTATAGTCTCTACCAGTTCATTTTGTGGACTTATTCAATGAGTTGACACTAACTCAAGAGTATCCAGGATGCTAATTAAAAACAGATTTAGCCATGTTTAGGTCTGACTGTTGTGATAGAAAGTGATAGATACCCTTAAACATCCAATTTTACTTTTATGTCCTCGCAACTTTCCTATGCAAAAGTAAAATCCAAATTACTGAATGAAACTGAAATGTTTCCATTTTAGCAACAACAGGTTTAATCAGTAACTGAAATGCCAACCAAATCAAAGTAATCCTGAATCAGTAACAAATTTATTCTGGCAACGTGTGACAAATTGACAATATTGACACGCTGACAATACACAATGGAACACCAACTTGCCTTTGCACATTACCATGTTGAAATGTGAGTATTTATTGAACCACTTTCATATCTTGTGCCTGTAATCTTTTGTTGCGCTATAATACAATAGAAATTAATGCTTTGTCACATCCAGAATGAAAATCTAAACACACTGAATCTGCCCATCAAACTGAAAATCCTCCTTTGCCATAGTCACAGAAAGGCCTCTGCTCCAATACTTTTTATAGACTAAAAAAGGCTGGCAAGTATACTCATATAACACAATGTGGTTTGTAGCAGCAATGAATATCAATGACACCTTGCAAGATTAGTATCGACCGAGTCTTTCACTACCTCCTTCCCTGCAGACCCCTAGCACTCATGGTGCCTCTGACGTTACCAGAGGAACCTCGGGCCCAACATTCAAGACCCTCCCAAATGGGAGAAGTTCAGATTGGGTTGCACTCGAGGTGGCAGTGTACTCCTGATGCCCATGGGAAATTGGGTACTTCTGACCAGGCTTTGACCACCCAGAGGAGGAAGAGGGTTGCCTAAGAATTCCCAGGAACTAGCCTGCATAGCCAGTGGACAGTGTGCTAGATCACCAGGCGGCCCCACCGAAGTTATTCAGTAGTCTTCCCTGCAGGATTGACGCCCATAAATGGCATATCCACTTCCACCCGTCTAGAGATGGGGGAGCATTTTAGACTCCAGGTATTGCCCCAAGAAATGAGCCCCAGAGTTCTCCACCACTCCCGAGTTGCGAGGCCAGAGTCTTCTGACTTTCGGGTAGACCTTGTGTTACATGTAACTACCTCCTTCACAAATTTACCAAAAAATGTCCAACTTATAATACCTTGTAATTTGAAACTGAGAAATAAAACAAATATGCCGAGTGCAACTAATGGTGAACTAATAACTTACCTCAGAGCTTTTGGCATTGGAGCATACATAGACCGCCACCATGAATTTGATGGGATCAAAGATTTTCTTTGAGCAGAAGATTGATCTTTTGCAGGTACAGGTGTTTTAACAAATACCTTGTGGTCAAAAATATGTTCATCTTCTCTAACTGGAATCAAAAGTCAAAAGCAGAGTAAAAGCATCAGCTGAAACTAACAAATAATTTGCATCAAGTTTAAAATTAGATTTGCTGAAAACTAAATCACATTTGTAACATGAGGGATCGAAGTTTAGTAAAGAAATACTCAATTATCTGAAAAAGTTAAGTTAGCTGGCAGCTACCTCCTGAATAAACGAGACTTGTAGACAACACACACACCACCATGGACAACTGGTTTGTTACTGCATTCAATTTGCTTTATCATTTACATTACAATATACAGTAAAACCTAGTTAACCCGAACCAGTTTGGAAAAAAAAATTAAAGATTTGAAGTGTAACGCAGTGAAATTTTTTGTTTGTTTACGTGTGGGAGACGACCTTGAGGACTGCATTTTTGTATGACACATCTTTTTATTACTATAAGAGGTGTACAAAGCATCTTTTACTGAAATAAAGAGCATTTTAAATTTCTGCAAACAAGGTTTAATTTTGTGAATCCACAAAGTCACAATATTTATAATTTTGACAGCTGCGTTCTTAAAAAGCAATTACTTACCAGATGCTGATCCTGACCTCCTCACATTAACAGTTGATTTTCTAGGCAACTCCATGAAAGTAAATGTCCTCTGAAACATCTTTTTATCTGTGGCTTGTACTGAATCTTTTTCTGCAAGTGACTTTGTTTCCACAGTTACTGGCCTCTTTGAATGCTGAGCACTTGAAGATGGTTGTAGAGGAGTTTGTATTTTATTTTTGTGAATTTCTTTCTTTTGTTGTAGAGTATTCAGGGGTTTAATTTTGTCATTCAGACTTTGTTGTTTATTTCTGTTGCTGTCTCTTATTGGCTGCAAAATACTGTTTGGCTTAATACTCTCACGTTCTCTCTTATGCTCCACAGTCTTACTGTTCTTGTTGTTCTTGTCCTGTTTTGGCGGTGCAGTGCTGAGTGGTTTAGCATCAACTTCCGATCTTATTTGCAGTCCCTGCCCATTTTCTTTTATAATGCTCACTATTAGTTTTTTCTTTATGCTTGGAGGCAATGAAATTTCTCCTCTAACTTCAAGTAATGGATTTGATTTTACGAGCCTCAGTTTGCTGGTTAAGGTTTGCCTTATTTCTGGTGCAGCTCGAACTTTGCTTATTTTTACTGAAATGGAAACAAGTTAAGCATTAATACACTCGTGTACTACTGTCCATTCCAAATCAAAATATCTCCTACTGTACACAAGCTCTTTGTATTAATCCACGCGAAAGTATCTTGCAGTTTCCGGCAGTAGCAGTTGATTTTTCTTCTTGCACATGCTTGCTGCATATTACTGTCAAACATAGTTTAAATCCACAAAATTTACCTTATGTGACATAGTTTAAAATGCAGTATAAAATAGCAATCGATTTTAAAGCATGCAGAAATATATATTTTACTAATGTTAATTGCACTCCTTGGGCAAATGTGTAAAACCCAAACCTGAATCCTCTGACTCAGTGGAGTCAGAAGTATCCTGTAGGTTAATAACCTGCTTGTCCACAACCCTGTCGCACACGAAATCTAGCTCTCACATTCTGTTCTATAAAGTAACTGATGTTTGTCTGCCACTTTTGAGGTGTCACCTTCGCGATTGCATTGTTAAAATGTTCTTTAACTTAAGCCAGTTTGAAAGTTTTATTTCTGGCAACGTAACCTTTTAAAAATGCCCAAAATAATTGATCAGATTTAAATTGCTGTGATAGGGAGGTAGCCACAGCGCTCTGTCCAGCTTTAGATACAAGATTGTCTATCACATACTTTCTTTCGTCCCTGTCAGCAATTTCACCCTTTACGCACTTTCATTGATAGACATTTTCCTTTTCCACAACCATTCTATGACTTCTTGCCTATGCCAAGAACTGTTTGAGGGATGATAAAGTTGCACACTGAGGTAGGATGCATTTTCGATCATGATCAAGCTACTGGGTTCGAGTTTTGGCAGAATACTTTCAAACCAGTTACGGAAAACGTCAACCATTCATCACCTTATGGTAATCACTAGCTCTTTTTTGGACTTGAAAATGAGTAGTCCACCATCCATGAAACCCCTGGTGCTGTCAATATGAGTAATAATTAGATGCTTGCCTTTGCCACGCAGGTTTTTTTCTTTTTTTATTCCTTTAGATAAACCTGCCCGGTAAGATTCTTTTGATGCTATAATAGTGTCTATCCAAAATTTAGAAGTTGTGTGCCCCTCGTTAATCCAAGTCTCATCTAAATAATAAAATTTGCAACCTTTTGCCCGATAATGACACACAGATCTGAGATAACGTCTTCTCCACAACACAATAGCCATCTCTATCAACTCCATTATTCACAGTTCTTTTAGAAAATGTGAAGCCTATTTGTAGCAACAATCTATAAAATGTGGTTTTCTTAAAATTTGGAAGGCCTATTTTTAAAGAAATGTTGGTGAACTTTATTTTGTATACCACTCTTTACAAAATCTACCTGTGCTATTACATGGCATAGTTTGGTGCCTTTCTTCTTCGGGGTTTTTACAACACCTCTGTTCTGTGCTCTGTTCACACTTCTTATGGAAACACCTGTACACTCAGCTGTTAGTTTTGCAATATCCACAATGGCAAGTGTTAGGTATTTCTCTAATAGCGAGTTGAATACATTAAGTATTGTTTGTTTGTTGCCACTTTTGTGTTAACACTTTACTAGAAGTAGATGCACCTTTATCTGCCATCATAGCTCGAACTCTAACTGAAATCACAGTTCAAAGAGCTGAGCCGAGCATACACATGTAGAAGATTAACTTTACTTATATTTCCTTTGTTTATTCAATACTCAGATAGCAGCTCAGGGAATTTAACTGTTACATTCCTTGTCATGCATGCACAGCTGATACATTAGCAAGATACACCCAACATTGACGCAATAGCAGACAACATTAATGAAATTATATTCTGCAATCTTTCATCATTAAGTATGCACCCGTTAATCTTAGCAGTGGAATCATGACAACCACCTTAAAATATGCAGTTTTATATATTTTCTAACCCTATATATGTATTACAGAACTATTTACATTGGCACAAGAGTATGCTGAGACTTCTGACAAGCAGAAGCACATGCTTTTGTTTACAATAGGAGGCAATTTTTTTTGGAATGGACAATAGAGAAGTTATTGCAATTAGAAACGAAGTATAAAATACTCTACATTACACTACTAAGACTTTCGCTACTCACTAACATTTACTATCTATTCTGCAAACTATTCCTACAAAAATGATTCTACATAATCAAACAGTTTATTTACAAATAAATAGAAATGGTTTCATTACAAATTTCCCATGTGTGTAATAGGTTAAAGCAATAGCTAGTCACTATATACTGGCTTGGAAATTTAATATTCTTTCCATGATATTGCAATTTCAAAAAGTACTCTTATATTGTACTTATATGCATTGTCTACTCACTATTGTATAAACTATTCCTAAAATATCCAGATTTAACTGTATTGGAACACCACAGTGAAGCGAAATATTATTAATTATTAGATGAGTCGTATTCATTACACATCGGCTTCACTTACGTACCTATTTTGAGGACATGTTTCGCAACCCTTCGTTTGCATCGTCGGCTCCTAAGCAACTCTAATATAAATAATGTTAATATAATAAATAATATATATAATAAATATATAATAAATATGACTCATTTAATAATTAATAATATTCTTAAAATGTTTACTCTTACAGCTACTTTGCATAATTGAAATTTTCAGAAATTGTTATATTGCATATATCCTTATATTCACGTCTTTAAGTGCACACAATAGACTAAGGGATAGTCAAGTCTTGGGTTGTGATACCGAAATTAAGAATTGCAATGTATAAAGAATCATGATGGATGTCAAAGAAATGTTGGTTCTTTGTTACAACACGTGCAAGGGCAGTTGAGTCGAATAGCAGTTGTGAGGGAATCAGTTGTTTTAGCAAAAGAAACGTAAGAAACAGTGTCCTTAGGAGATTTTTAAAAGGGGCTCACTTGACTTGTTGAATAGGGTATTCTTTGGATCATTCATAATGGCGACAAAATAGCCACAAAGAAAATCTTTGTGTGAAGAGGACTTTCAGAAAGTGAAAGTGACATATACATTCACATGCGCTGCTGTGGACAACAGTCTTCGGCGTCAGGCCGATTAGAGCGGTCCTAGGCATGAGGGCGATTAGGACGATCCACTTCTTCTGTCTTGGTTAAGGACAGACCAGAAGAGGTGAGAGAATATATTTGTTGGTTCATATATACATGAGGAATGAATACAGTTTATCGAGTAATAAACATTCTGCCATCAGTAACTCTAAACAGGGATATTGGTAACCCTTAGTCGGCAAGTTTGAAACGGGCATTCCAGTGTCATCAAATATCCTTCTCACACACATCCACGCATACCCTGTGAGAAACCTCATTGTTTTACCCTGAGCCAGACATTATAATAGCTTCAAAGTAGCATCAACGTGGAACCCTTGCCACAACATACAATTTAGTTACAGTTGTTATATGATGTCTATGAAATTCTGTTTTATTTGCATGGCCAAGAGATAGAGAATGACTTTTGAGTTGAGAAAATTATAAATATTTGAAAATTTCAACTAATAAGGTAGGAGGATGAGTCAAATGAAAGCCTTAAATTTGTAATAACAAATAGAAATTTCATGCCGTTATCCTGTAAGTTGGTAAGCATGCTACAAAAAGCATGCAGAATGGACTGTAGGTGGCAGCATAGTGCAGATGCACACATACCATGGCAGTATCAGTATAAAGACGGCCACCCCACTTGTAACTTGCACCAGGGAGGAACAGCATTCTATTATTTGGTTCTTCTGTCGTGAAGGTGCAAAACCTATTGAAATTCCTTGAAAAATGAAGGTTCAGCACAGGGATGCATGTTTGTCACAGCAGCAAGTCTACGAATTGAGTAGGAAGTTCGTAAATGGTGTGATTTCAGTGGAAGATGCTCCACGTCCAGGTCAGTCATGAGTAGTGACTCCACAGAACATTGCAGCAGTTACAGGCATAGTGAAGGAAAACCACCGAGTGACACTGAATGACATTGCAGCATGTTTACAGATTATTCATGGTAAGCACACCACATTGTGCATGATGTGCTCCAGTTTCACAAAGTGTCTGCAAGGTGGGTGCCACGGCAGCTGATTCCTAAAATGAGAGACTGAAATGTTCATGCTTGTGAAGAACTTCTTTTGCATTTTGAACAGGAAAGTGATGGCTTCCTTGCAAGAATCGTTACTGGGGACGAAACCTGGGTTCACATCCACCAACCAGAAACAAAGACAGCAAGCAAGGAATGGCACCATCCCTCATCACCATAACAAAAGAAGTTCTGAACAGAACCATCAGCAGGGAAGGTTATGATGACATTTGGGACAAAAAATGCGTCATTTTGGAGCATTACATGTCTAGAGAGATCACTGTCACCAGTGCATCATACACAGATCTCCTAAAAAGTTAACTGCGGCCTCAAAGCAACATAGTTTGCTGTCAGCAGGTGTCCTTTTGCAACATGACAATGTAAGGCCCCACACCGCCTATACAACAATCACAGACCTGCATTTTGAGTGTCTTCCTCATCCACCATACTCACCAGGCCTTGTCCCAAGTGATTTCCATATGCTTGGACCACTCAAAGATGCAATGGGAAGAAAGAAGTTCCGTTTCAATGAGGAGGTATGCCAGGCAGGGCATGAGTGGCTGTGTGGAATACCAAAAGAAAATTTTTTCTAAAGACATTTATGCACTCTGTAAGCGCTGGGGGAGTTGCATTGAGCATGGGGGAGATTATATTGAAAAGTGATACAGCTTTGTACCACTTCTGCACATTAAATAATATTTAAAAAACTATTTTAGGTTTTCACTTGACTCATCCTTGTATATCTTAGAAATGGTAAATCACATCCCGCCAAAAAGAAAAAAATTTACAAATTGTCTATCACTTATGGTTTATCATTTTGCAAATGTCCTTCAGAATGATGAGACTGTTCCCAGAAAGACTAATAGATAAACTTCATTAGTCACAGATATATTTTTAACATAATAGCATTTAAATCAAAATACACTTTTGAGAAAATCAAAACTTTTGAAAAATGTTCCATATAAAGATAGTATGGGAGATGGATGTGTCACCTGCTTTGAATCTTAATCCAAAATTCCATTTTTAAGTTATACTGGTGATACATACTTTGAAGGCTTCTGTTTCTTTTTCTGTTTTGGATTGTAGAAGCCTAAAAGCATATTTCCAATGAAATTTTTATTGCAAGTTTTTGATGAAATACCATACTTCCTCTTACTCACAAGAGAAAGTAACACAGAGCAAAAAAACCTGCTAAAATAAAATCTTAAGCATAAATTCTACCAGAAAGGAGATGAGTAATGTATTTAATAACTTGCCTGGACTGACATGCTTGCACCTTCCACCAATGATGCGAATGTGTGATGCACATTTTGCATGATTCAGTTAAGAACCTATTTCTATTAATTATGACCAGATAAATATTTGAAAATGATAGATGCCAATATTATCACCTTTAAATGCAGAATTTTAATATCTGGTTATGGCTGTATAAAAATTTGGTATCCACGATACCTAGAATGCAAGCTATGCCTCTTTCATCTTCAAGTGCTTATCATGACTCAACATTCAACATAAATAAAACCTGAAAAATGCCATGCACCATTTTTTTCCAACAGCACTTATCTCAAAATAAAACTCAGTGTACTATGAAAATACAAACTCATTAGTCTGAAAAAAGTTAGCATTTGATTCATTTTCTGATTAGTGGTGTGTTACTGAATATTAACTGTGAATAGGAGTGTGTTAAGTTGTACTTCAAACTTGAGCTGGAAGTTTGTAGTATGATACAAAAGTGAACATGTCCATCAAAGTTGGGACAACCTAACTTTCAACTAACAAACATGAAGTGATTCATCCTCAGGGCAGGAAAATTGTATTTTATACAATTAACTTTTTTAAGACCCTTTCCAATCCAGAATATAGGGCAACGGTAGATTTTTCAAAAACCTGGGAATTAACCGTGAAATCTTGTGGTGTATCTAGTGTTCTGCATACTGTCATAATTTACAGCAAAGCAGTTTAACAATAAGGGACTGTTCCTATGTTTTTATCTGAGGAAAACCCCAAAGTTGGAAACATGTTACACGTTTCTAAGATGAAGGGCAGTAGTCAAAAGCATACAAGAGGACAAAATAAATTACAAGGCTTCAGAACAAACAAGGACAACCCCGAACTGCTTGCTGCTTCAATTACGTAACGTCCTAGGTTAACAGCATCAAGGTAAGATTTTAATGTTTTAAGGACATTTAAGGTGTTGTTTAATCCAACAAACATGAGCAGCAGCACTACTTGATCTGAAAAACATGATTTCCGATCTACATGCATATTACGTTTGGAAACAGCCTTCCATGTGGACATCAGCCATCGTTCACTTCTCTTTAAGTTTTCAGACTACTATGTGCTTCAAATGGGAAGGTGTTTGTCCTTGAGTGCTACAAGGTGAGCAGCCAATCGGAGTCCTGTGGTGTTGTATTGTATTCCCGCTAAGTGCAGTGCGATGTGCGTCAACCTAATCAATCTGTATGAAATACTATTTGTGCTAAGAAGAAAATTTCGATTTTGCCAAAACTGATCCATGTGGAAGATAGAGAGTGATGTATCTAAAATAACCATGAAAACAACATAATTTGAGCTCAAATAGTTCTCCTAATACAAATAAAGAAAATAACATATTATAACAATACATTGAGATGTAAGCACTGTAAAGAATATCATTTGTTGCATGTATGCATAAACGTATATTTGAAATTACTAAGAACTGAAACAAACATTTGACATGACATGGTGAAACAAATATGTACTTTGAATAAGCTAAGGTGTTTGTTGAATTTGATGAGAGGAAACGATACACATCTTGCTAGTCTGGCAGAATGTGCCCGGTCACATTATGTCTTAGTTTATGAATGGTTCGTAATCTCTATTTACTCTAGAGAGTTCAAAGCAGCATAATTCAGTTACTCTTCAATGAAAAAGTGTATCAGCTGGATCGATTAACGCGATCCACCTTCCTCCATACTACTGATAGAACAATCCAATTGAGTTTAATGTGGGCTCAAATTATGCTGCAAACTGAAATAATATTTTTAAACTAACTCACATTGAATGACTTATTAATGAAGAAATTAACACGGAACACAACAAGACTGGGAAAACTGTGTGAGACCTCACATAAACTACAAGACAACTTTTTGAAAGAAATAGCATGTAACGAGATTTAGAAACCTATCATCATATATTTGCACTATTCAAACGAAGATGATGATAATAACGAATTATCTCTTAACGTAAGTAACATTCACAGCTATATGGATACTTCGCTGGTATTTTCATTGGATTAGAAAAATAAGTAATTCATAAACTATAAATAACCTTAAACTAAATATTTAAACCATTTGCATATTATACGAATATCCAAGTTGCAACTGTGATTTCATCAACTGCATTATTATACAACTTACAAAATATCAGTTTGCAGTAGCGCCAAGAACACTGCAAGTGTGCGACAGAGAGGGAAATATTAAAAGAGTAGGGATAACGAGATGGCAAAGGTGACGGCTCTAACGTATTTGATTCGCTACAGGCAAGAACTCTTCCCATTTTAAACACAAAATACTCTAATGGTACACTAGTATAACTAATCAATTCAAAATCAATAATAATTTTAGTTTATACTACAGCCACTAAATCCTCATCCAGTAATTGCTACATTAAATTAAAAGATAAATTATTTTTAAATGTCAGAGCAACTGCAGCCTCATTTTGTCTACAGAGACAGCCGAAAAGTGTGAACCCCGAAGTCACAGCTGGCATCTATGGCTTCCTGCCACCGGGGGTAGCTTGGAATATATCATGCAGTGTGCTAGTAAGCATGAGCAGTTACAATGGAGCAATTGGTGGAATAATGGTGGAGCAAACCAGAGATCTTGGAGAAAATCCACCCCTGCTACCATATTGTCCACCACAAATCCCACATGCAGTCACCTGGGATCGAACCTGGAGTGCCTTAGGTCTAATACATAGCCATGAATGTTAAAAATGGAGATTACACTGAAAGACGAGGGCTGTTCAATAAAGAATGATCATAATTTTTTTATGGTTATCATTTTTTGCACTAAATTTCAATCTTATTATATTCTTTTAGCTTAATGTGAAACATACACACCGTAGTAGTTTCATTGTAGGTACTCCTGTTTCCCGCCTGTGAGAACCAGGCAAGTTCAGACATGTTCAGTATTGCCTTGTGCTGCAATGGTGGTAACATGCAGTTAAAGTTGATGTTAGAGGAAGATTCAGAGTTTCTTTCAAACGTAATCACTGCTGATAAAACTTGGCAACATCATTTTGATCCTGAGAGCAAACAGCAAAGCTCAGTGTGGAAATCTCCTTCATCACCAAACCCAAAAAGCAAAAGTGGTTCCTTCTGCTGGGAAAATTATGGGCATCTCATTCTTTGATATTCATGGAATGGTTTATCAGCATGTTGTACCTGCACACATATCAGTAACTGGACAATACTACAGGGATGTCCTGAAATCATTTCAAGTCCATATCATGTGCAAAAGACCACATTTCCATGAAGCAGGCTGGATGCTGCACCACGATAATGCACGGCTGCATATTGCATATCATTCTTTGATATTCATGGAATGGTTTATCAGTATGTTGTGCCTGCACACACATCAGTAACGGGACAATACTACAGGGATGTCCTGAAAACATTTCAAGTTCATATCACGCCCAAAAGACCACATTTCCGTAAAGCAGGCTGGATGCTGCACCACGATAATGCACGTCTGCGTATTGCCAATGTTGTTGAATATCTTGCAAAAATCAACGTGAAGTGCATCCCTCACCCTCCCTATAGTCCACATGTGACTTTTTTCTATTCCCTAACTTGAAGAAACGCCTTCATGGGAGGCATTATCCATCATCAGAAGCAGTGGTGAAGGCTGCGGAGGCGATTTTGAAGGATTTCTCAAAAAATGGTCCCCAGCATGTCTTTGAAGACTGGTAGAAATGCTGGGACAAGTGCATTGCATTCAGGGGAGACTATTTTGAGAACAACCATCAAAATTAAGAGGATGAGTAAAGGTACGTTCTCAAAAAAATTGTGATCATTCTTTATTGAACAGCCCTTGTACATGAGGTCCCAAAAGAATTGCCAGAAATGGGAATGCCCTACCTTTATAGACAAGTTAGGGTAGCCATACTTCCATAAAGTCCCTGCATTTAATGTAGCTAAGCTTAGAAGCAAGTCCCATCCAGTCGGTGGCAGTGGTATGAGGTGCGACACTGGTGTACTATTCTAAGGGGATTGCAGAAGCTCTGTGATGTCACTGTCTGCTTCAATCATGTAAGAAACAACAACCTCAGATGATAATTTCTTTTTAAGCAAGCATTGCCTCACTGACCAACTTATCCCCCTTATCCTGATTTTCCTGCATCCTGCAACCACACAGAGCTTGGTCCCATACAGTACTTACTCATCTGCCACAAACAATGACTTTTGCACTTACAAATTTGTACATGTGACAGCTGGACAGCTTGCATACTGGAACCGCAGCCATTGCCTGGTACTTTATGGACATATGGCCGCCCTATTCTTATAGAAAATCATTGCAGAATCACAAGGACTTCGTCTTGTTACTATGCACGTGTACAGAAGAAGATAAAAACCCATTTGTATAAGTATGATCTGCAAGAACCCATTATTCAAATCCCATCCACATATACACATACTATCCTAGATTCTATAAGCACAACATTGGGATAAATTTTGAAACTATGGGACCCTAATGAGTTACTGCAACTCGCTTCATACTTGCACATATTTTCAATGTGATAGTGCTTGTCACTCAGTGTGAACTTTATGAACTATAAGAAGCATAAAATGCCACAACTGGCATAAGTATAAAATAATCATAATAGGCAATATACAGTATGCGCACGATATTTTGAGCACCCGGGTTCCAAGTCTTTATTCGGTAAGTTTCATCTAACTCCGTAAACACATAACAGTTTTGAAACTTTTAATGTGCTATACACTGACATCTGCTGGCTAATGCACTAAGCTTTATCATGTCTGCCATATTTTGTTTTGATCAATTTCGAGGTTAATTAGCTAACCAGTTTACAACAAAGGTATGTTGTGCATGTTATGGCTCTCGAAAGGTGACACATTATTATTTGTCTACTTCCATATAACGTATCTGAATGCTGGTGTGGGAAAAACTAAGGAATTTTTCCAGAAGAATCAAGGTTACTGATGATATGTTGGCTATAAATCTGCGGAAACTTGCTGCGGAAGCATTATCTTCTGTAACCACAGTGCATTGCAAGAAGGTCCAAGAGCTGGAAGTGAAATATTGCAGAAACTATGGTGTAACAGAAAATGCAATTGATGAAATTATCGTAAACACATCAGAAGGTGCCAGCGATGAAAGTGATGCACCAGACTGGAAGAATCACACAGTGAATGAGTATTTATAATTGCCATAATATTTATTTTCTATTTTTATATTGTAAAAAGAGTATACAAATATACAGCTTATTGGATCTAGTTCAATTCACTATTTGTCGACATATTTCAAATCTGCAGCAAATATCTTCACTTATCTTACACTCTATTTTGCGGAGCTGTGTTTTTCAAGGCTGACCACACTGCAGAAACAAAAGAGCATTAGCTCTCGCTTGTTCCCCTCTGCCTGCACCACACCATAAATGCAGCACTCAGCATATCGTGCGCAGATAGTAGTATGTCACATTTTAAGAAATGTAAGATCCGCTATTATTTATATTTTGTCTGCATTAAAATATAAAGTATGCTTTAACTATATCAAGAAATATCAGATATACAATAAAAACCTGTTGATTCTTTTCCTTTTGGAGCCTTTGAAGTTTGCATCTCTGTTTCACTACCACCCTGTCTGACTGAGTACACAGCTTTTCTCTGACAATCTGGTTTGGAAAGGGGCACTGAAGAACACTTCTGTCTCTCTCCAGGTTGATTTCCTGTTCTGTAAAGTTATGAATGAATTACTTTCCAACAAAGATTCCATTAATCAAAGGACTGAACTGCTTATAATTATTCCTCCATTCATCCTGTGTGCAGGCTGAAGTTTTAAAGGTAGAATCACACAGCTGATTAAAACAATGGTATGAAAGCAGAAGATCTGTGATACAAAACCTGTTTATGGTATTGAATTTTCTGTCTGATTCTAGCTTTCCAAATTGAGTATTTATATTGTGAACAGAAATTACGAGAAGCACTAGAAGAAAAAGACAGTAAAACCATTAGGAAGTAATGAAAAAGCAAGTAAGAATGGGAGGAAAGGGCACAAAGTATCTCAGGAATGGTTATAGTACTTTAAAGGCTTAATAGGGGATGAAAAAGCAGTGGACAGGAATATTAGAAGGCTATGGAAGGAAATATTTAAAAGACAATACTAGTGAGAAAATTTACGTTGCTGGTAGTATACCAAAAATTAAAAACTTTTAAAAAGAAAAGTTAATGCTGTGGGATAGATGGGATACCAGAAGACTTTTCGAAAAGATATTGCAATACTAGGAATGTTTAAACATAGTGACAAATTGTTAAACAAAATCAAAGAAAAGGAAGGATACCAGAGTGCTGGAAAATAAGTATGCTAGTACCAATATACAAAGGGAAATGAGGAGAAAATAAAGCAGGAATTTCCAAAGGAATACACTTATCTGGACTAGGTAAAGTACACTCAGGTTATTAGCCAACAGGTTAAGGGATTGGGCAGAAGGAAAGGTATCATAATTTTAAGCAAGAAAAGGAGCAAACAGTAGATAAAATACAAGGTTTGGCTGATAAGTCCCAAGCCTCACATAGAGATGGCACCACTGGGTCAGTTTGACGGATAGCATCATATATGTAGTTTAACTCTAGACCAGCTTGTATCCATAGTTACCTTGTTTAGTTTTTGAATGACAGCATTTTAAACATGACAAGTGCAAAAGTTTCACAAAAATGGAGAATTTGGAAAACCGAGCAGTGATTAAATACTTGCATTTGAAAGGTTAAATGCCTAAAGAAATCAAGGAGGAAATAACAGTATATTGAAACACTCCGCCCCTTCATAAAGAATGACTACAAAGTGGGTTACGGAGTATAAAATGGGACGTAAAAGCACTAGTAATGACCCTAGTTCTGGACACACTGTGGAAGTTGCAACTCCAGAGATTGAAAAAATTCATTGTTTAGTACTGAAAGACTGCAGATTAAAGTTGCTTGAGATAGCAGAGGCTGTAAGCATATTAAAAGAACATGCAGGTTACACTTTTAACTAATGTTTTCGGCTTTTAGCCACAGCCACCCCTCGTTAGAGGCCTTAGTTTTTCAGGATCAATTTGACTATTACATATACTTATAGCACTCGTTTAATGTATAAGGTACATATATCTATTATTTCTACTAAATTCTTAAACCTGGAATTTGACGCCCATTTACAACTAGTGAACAAAGAAAGAACATTGCCCTTCAAAATTATCCTTATAGTGTTTTGCACATGGCATTGCTTTAAATGATTGTCACACATACCGTCTTAAACCATTTATTTTCATCAGTCAGTTATTTTTTAAGTAAAGGTTGGGACAGGAATTCTTTTTTCTGGAGCATCACCGATTGAGCATTTTCATATCATCATTCACATCTTCATGATTGTGTGCACAGATCCCACCGAAATGCCAATTTTGGAGGTGATGTGTGCAACTGTATTAATTAATGAACTGTCTTGAAATAATTTTGCTAGTCTATTGCAGGTTACCTCCAGCAAATCGATAAATTCTTACTTTGTTATATTTAAATAGTTCCAACTATTACATAAATGTTCTTGATCCTGCTCCATTATTCATCACACTGCCATTACAAAAATCTGTCTATACTAAGATTATGGATTTTTCGTAATTATCGTTACTCCTATCTTAATTTTGTCATTGGCCGATTTAATGCCACGTCACAACATTACGTCATACAATTATTACTACGGCCAATCCCAAAATTACACATATTTTTACTAATTTTAATTACTAAATATATTTACATAATTATTTTTTATGAATTTATAAATTTTTCATAATGTTTCTAAATATAACTCCAAACTACTGTTACAAGGTTAAAGAAGGTTCAAATTAAGTTCGGGTGAAAGGCACTTGGTGCCTATAGGCTATGGCAGGCTCGTATGCTATATACAATTCAGTTAATTGACGAAGAGCAGTCATGCATTGTTTTCGGCATAATTATTTACCTACTTAAAATTATAAATATCTGGTAACTAAATCGTTTATTTAATAAGATCCAAGAAGCATTCTATGCAACTGAAATGGTTAATATATTAAATTGTGTCGTTTTAGATTTATTATCAGGTCGTCCTCCATTCATATAAACTATTACACATACCTTGGGGTTGTTTTATACAGAGCCCAAGTCCCGCTGTTCCACCTCCTAACTCCAACAACTCTTAGTCACGTCAATTCAAATCGCAACTCAACATCCAAATAAACCGGATGTGAGCGGGCTATGAATAAACTTTAAAATTTATAAATCCACCAATCAGCTTCGGGACATCATGTTAGCCAACATAATCTCAAAATAAGCGAATCTTTGTCGTCGTAAGCACAGAATAATCACCGAACATATAATGTATGTATGTATGTATGTATGTATGTATTTATTAACTGCAATTAGGTACTACCCGCTGGCAGAGTTAAGAATACAGATCAAATTACAAATACTAGATTTACAACAATAACACAATAAACAATACAAACATGATATTATTTTACTTTGGTCACTTAAAACATATCTAATTACTTCTATTTACATATTATATACCATTATAATTCAAAAGTTAAACTATAAACCATCTAGATCTTTTCTAAATTTCTTCAGCGACAGGGGACAGCCCTGAAAGACTGCTACAGGCAATTCATTCCATTCTTCAATGGTTCTATTAACGAAAGAAAATTTTCCTACGTCGGTTCTGTATCTTCTACCCTTAATTTTACACCTATGATCGTTTCGTCCATAATAATCCGGATTATCTAACCTTACACTAACGTCCACCCATGCCTTTACACCAGCATTAGCTTTGAATAATGCTACCAACCTATGTTTTTTACGCCTAATTCTTAATTCCTCCCATTAAGTCTCATCTCCTTTTATAGGCCCAAAATACTTGCCTCTTTTTATGAATTTTAATGCCCTCTTCTGTATTTTTTCTAATGGATCGATTTGGTTAGCTCTATACGGGTCCCAGCATGCTACTCCATATTCCATAACCGGCCGCACTAAGGCCTTGTAGGCAATTTCCCTGGACCTAGCGCTCCCCTTTTTCAATATTCTCATTACGAAATGTAATGCCTTCCACGCATTCCTAGATGTGGAATTTACTTGTTCGTCCCATCCAGCATTACTTGCCAGGTACACTCCCAAGTATTTGCAGCTGTCCACCTGTGGAATTCG
This sequence comes from Mantis religiosa, assembly GCA_030765055.1. Taxonomy (NCBI): domain Eukaryota; kingdom Metazoa; phylum Arthropoda; class Insecta; order Mantodea; family Mantidae; genus Mantis; species Mantis religiosa. The sequence goes on along the minus strand of JAUKNK010000056.1, from coordinate 1,129,168 downwards.
CACCCCTTCCATGTGATCGGACTATTTATTGGGCACTCGAAGCAAGAGATAATTGACAATCTTAAACTTCCTGTCTGGAATAATTCCTGTATATTTATATACGCAAATGCTTGGAGTATAGTGATAAAATTATAATTGTAATAATTCGATTTTACAAAACGTAAAGTTTATGTAATCAAGCTTTGATACAACATCGTCAATCCAAAATCATGCATTTTGCTTTGGGTAAATAAGAAAACCTCGTTAGCTAGTACTGGGCACTCGCGAATGTCTTAATATGCTATTCCAAATCAAGGATGTAACATCTGACTTAAGGCCAAGAAACGTTACTAACAAAGTGTGTAAAACGATTCTAGAAATATTAACTTACCTTAGAAAATTACAGCAAAATGGTATTTATAAATATAATGACACACTAATAGAAATAGTAAACACTAATAAGAAAAGAAAAATAACAATATGAAAACACAGGCACATAAAAAGTTGAGGAACGTTTTTCGAAAGTTAATTCAGGAATACCGCACTAAACATAGGTTCAACGAAAATTTAAAAAGTAAACTATCTTTCAAAAGGAATTAACAATTATACTTATTACGTCCATAATTATCTTGTTTGCTAAATTAAGAATACCTGCGTCAAATAACTTGCCTTAGCATAGTGTGGTGTTGATTTCAGTTACACATTTAATTTTTGAAACCACCTATTTCAGTGTTATTCTATGTAAAATCATCGTATATAGTCTTTGATTTACGCACAAAAACAAAAAAGTGAAACAAGACATATCCTATAAATTGGACTAAAACAACTGCACAGATAAAAACAACAACAATTTTGTATATGTAAAGGGACTGTAACTGCAATGCGGTTCTTACATGTTTTAAGTAAAAAAGAACTGGTTTTTTTGTGTGATTGCTACACTGATTAGTGCACGTAATTATCATGTTACAATGGATACCCGGAAATAGATGAGAAGTGACTGATGTGTCTGTACTTCAGATTGACTCATTTGGTGTTAACAGTTAACGGATACACTACATCTACTGCTTGAAGTAAATCATAATAGAGATTCACACATGGAGCACAATAGAATTGCTATTAAATTTAGCATACGGCTGAGAGAAAGCAGAGAATTTTACGAAGAAGTGTCTATTACATTCAGCATCTATATTGGAATAAATATTTGGTAAGTCAGAAAAAAATGGTAAAGCGTATGGGTATATTAAAAACATAGTGACTTAAGAAGCGAAAATGTCTTATTAAGATACATTCATATTCTTTATTTAAAGACGCCATGAATCTAATCGTTCCATCAGCTTTTTACTTTGTAAGTACTTTATATATGTCAAAATTCTATATAGTAACATTTAAGTACGTAAATCCGTTATCGTCTACTCGTCCTCTGCTTGTACCAAGTTTCATTCATTTATTAATGACCTACATTAATGCATTTGCGGTACTTTGTTAATTCCATTGGTATTTTCTATTGTTTTTGAGGTAATAGCCGCTTTTGAGTTACCTATAAACGGACTCGAAAAAGCAACGTTCAATGGATCTGCGTTCTCAGGATACGAGATTACGGTTAGAATTTCTTCCAGTTCCATGATTCCATTTGCGACTACATCTTGCAGTGTTTCATATTAGGGACGTCTATAGTAATCTCTATCGTGATTGGAGTTTCTTCATTTTCCATTTTTGTAAAAACCAAAGCTCTTACAGCCGTAAGTTCTACTAACCGGTCTTTGTTGCTGAAAAACAGCTGTTATAGTTGAGTAAGCAGATGACGTGTCTGTTTTTCTCTTTTACAAACCTTGCCAAAATACCGTATGGAGACCCGTACTTTTATGTGTGTATCAGAGCCGTGTAAATTCCCATAAAGTGGGAAATACAGTGAAGCTGTATATTGTTTTTATTCCATTATCATTTTACCTTCCACGTCCTCAGGACTCACAAGTGAGTGGGCTAATTTCGGAGCCCGTCGAGGAGCAGAGAGAAACTCCGGATCCGAGGGAGTAACCAGCGTCGTTGTTGAGCCCGATATATACCTTGTTTCACGTAAGCTTGCCCAGTATCCCTTAACGGTCAAGTGACCTAATCACCTTTCATTGGTTGCTGTTGTGGTAATGACTGTCGTGCGGTAAAAATTAGTTCGTTATTTAACATGGTGATATATCATTATATGTTGGAAGAGAATTGTCAAATTTATATTTTCATAACTGTTTAAATTAAATATATTACGCAACTGAGTTGATTTATCTGAAATGCATGTTAATTCTTAAACGAAGTAAAGAGGAGGTTCTTTTGCTCTCAAGCACATGGCACGATAGCACGTGATTTAGCGGTAGTGGTGACATTTGCTTATATGACTTTTATCACTGACCTTGTTTTAAATTGGATTAGTCATGCATCGCCATTCGAGAGTGCGGGAGATAAATTATTCTATTGATCGTTTATTGCGCATGTATTATATGTATAATGGCAGAGTCTACCGCCAGTTTTTCGCTGAAGTATCGCAAGGATAATTCTTTACAAACAGAGGAAAAAAGAATTGTGTTGCATGTGTTTAATGCACTCACAGAGAAGAATCGGTCTTTGTCGGTGACAGAAGTCGAACAGCTGTGCTCTGAAATTACAGGTGTGAGTGTTAGATCCGTAGGAACATCGCGACATGAAATTGAGGAAAGAGGAAAACTTACCTCTCCAGGCAAAAGCAGGAATAAACAAAAGTGCGTGCTCGGAGAAAATACGTGAAAAGTGTTGTGCGTCGTCATGTGTGTAGTTTTTCTTTAGAAACGAACTCCCTAACATAAGTAACATTTCGTCTGCTGTAAATGAGGATGCAGATTGGCCAAATTTCAGCAGATTGCTTATACAGCTGGGATTTGTGAATGAAAAAAGAGGCAAGAAAAATGTGCTAAAAGACAGAGGCGATATTGCTGTGTGGCGAAGACGCTATTTAAGAACAACCACACTGCACTGAGATACAAATCGCTAAATATACACGAAGAACACAGGAAAAGTAAAGTATGGTGTGACACGACTTTTAAGACTGAAAGACAAGCATTTTTGAAAGGTATGTGTGCTGGTTTCAAAAGTCCCAGTGGAAAAGGCCAAAGGCCTTTCATTATAAACCCTCTCAGTTTCATTGCTCAGCCATTCTGTTTCAATTTGCTCAGTTCATTATAAACCTGTATTTTTGCATGCCTTCATATCCTTATTTGTATGATTTTTGTACGATTTTATTAATCTTCCCGGCAATTATTACGACATTTACTGCAGGTTTAAATGTGACGGCGAGGCACCACCTATGGCGTATGACGCGAAAGCATTAGCCAATTAGGGCGAGGGGGAGGGTTGTTGAACGCAGAGTGATACATTTCAGCAGGGCAAGCTTATATGAAACAAAGATTGGTATACCACAGGAAAGAAAGTCTCCGGGGTCTGAAACGCACGGGGATTGCAGAAGGTTCCCAGGCCCTTCCTGGACAGGTTTATGACACCCCATGTCAGTTCATTTACAGATCATTCAAAAACATTCTGACGGCTTCTACTTTTGGAAATTAATCTTCTTGATTTTAGTGTGCAGAGTGAACAGGGCGCATGTCTTTTAACGGTTCTGCTCTTTGTGTAGTTCTCTTGTGTAGTTCTCTGTCACACACATTCGCTGTCCTTGTCCCACAGTGTAAGGGTGGCACTCAATGGCACATTCCTTTCAGGGAATGGTTCAGAGGTTTTGTGCAGCGGAAACCCCAAAAAGCTTGATTCGGCGGCGGATGCTCTAACGACTCCCTCTGATGGAGCCCTTGAAATCACAAGCCTCTTGTCATCTGCCCGACGGAGACATCCTTTATGATGAAAGAGGGAGACGAAATGAGAGTAAATGGTTAAATGACAGAAAAGGAGTGATTGCCTAGCGCTTCAGAGGCATTATGATTTTCTCATAAATATAAATTTTGCCAAATTTAGTAGACCATCGTCTTATAGAAACGAAATATTACAATTTGCAAACCCTGCTGAATGATGTACCTAATGTTGTGAAGCCAATTTCGAAGAAGTATTTTGAAAATGATATTACAATTTTGCCCACGTGAATACCCAAGGCCAGGAAGTGTCTACAAAGTAGATAAATAGGTTCTACTGTAGACAGATACTGAGTAATATACGTAAACCAGTATTGGAAGAAACTGCGTTGATATCCGTTTCCAACTCTTTATGTTACAACCAAGAGAATATTGTGGCTTTGTGGGTTCGTGAAATAAAAAGTCGAGGCTACAAACACAAAAATTGCACTTTATTTCCGTAGCAATACACTGTTCACAATTACAATTTAATGTACACAATTTGTTGATTTTCCAATATCAATCTACACGTACGCTCGACGCTACTTACACAACGCACGCCATCACAACACTACACTCAACTGACTGTCGCTTCCGGTATCAATCGGCCCCGAAGTTTCCCGAATCTTCTTTTATGGAGGGGAAAAACATTCTCGAAGCTTCGTGTCACTTCGAGTGGCAGGAGGCGGGGTAAACGAAGACTCAGCTACCCCTCCTGTCTCCCCTCCCTCCGCCGGCTTACATTTATTGATCGGCATCGTGGGCTTGCCGTTTGGCGTTGCTAAAAGCTACAAATTGTTCGTTGTCCACATGTACTTAGCGCTGTTGAGTAACCTCTGATAAGAATGACGTAATGGATATAAAGCAGAAATAGTATGCTTTCAAAACGCACGCTGCCCGGATAAAGTCGAGGTAGGAGAGTTCCTTCTTCAAATCAGCATTCTTTATGTAACTTAAAGGCTAAATAACTAGATCACAGATATTAATAAAAATTTATATTTAATGTTTACAAATGATATAAAATACAAGGGTATAAGTTTTATTTGTTTCATTTATATGCCGCACTTAATTTTAAGCTCCTGCCTTTGGAACTATTGCTTATCGTTTACGATGTTCGCTGGCTTACATATTTTAGCATTAAATTTATACACACATATTCATACTTGGAGGCACAATCCAGAGTCTAAGCATGATGGTGAATAGTCCAGTATAAAGTAAAATTCCCATTCTGCAATGCTCTGTTTGTAGAAGCTAGCACACCATAGAGGCAGTTCACCGCAATTGCATTTTGTGTATAATGCCTAAGATGAAGTAAAGCAGCAATTAACATTTAATGGTGACTTTTTTCAACAAACTTCTGGTTGAGCAATGGGTAATCCTCTTTCTCCTTTTCTTCTGATCTTTTTATGAGTTTTTTTGAAATGCAAGTCACTAAAGCATCCCCTTTTATTTTTAAAGTTTGTTATAGATATGTTGATGATATTTTTGCTATTGTTCCTGATAAACTCATAAATGATGCTTTAAAATTATTGAATTTGCAAGATAAAGGTATAAAATTCACATTAGAGACTGAAATTAATTGATTTCTTCCTTTTCTAGATCTAAAGATAATAATTAATTAAACTCTATTGTTTATAAGAAGTCTACTCATATCGATAATTACATATGAAATACAAGTTTAACCCTTTTTTACATAAATATGCTGTTTTCAACAGTTTGGTTTATGGATTAATAAATATACCAATGAATAAAGAGGAATTTACTAAACAATATAAACATATCATTAATACTGTTTTAATTAATGGTTTTAATAAAGACTTTATACATAAAAAATGAAAAATTTTAGTATAAAAACTGTTAATGATATTTCTATCCTTAAAATATAAAAGATGGTTATAATTTTAAAAACTTTGCTTACCATCCTAGGGTTAATAAACATTTTCAAATTTTTTTAAAAAGTTTGGTTCCTCAAAATAAATATAGTATTAAAATTTACTGCATTTCTCCAAAAAAAGATAAACTCCTGATAGTAAAACATCTGATATTTACCAGTTTAATTGTTTCGATTGCGATAAAATTTATATTGGAAAGACAAAACGTAATTTAGAAACCGGAAGGAAGAATATTTTCGTAATATTAAGTATAAACAAACTGATAAATTGGCCGTCCCATATCATATTTGATCATTTAACCGTGAAATAAATCCTAAGCAATTAAATGGTCTGATAGATTTATGGTTTGGGAAAATATATTTATTTAAAAAAAATAAACATTGCGTAATGAATTTTGAAATACCGGCAGTTGATTCTGCTTTTAAGTTTGTTTCAATTTCAGATTTTGGTAATACTAAAATAAACATAGTGACATCTAGCAACGGTAACATAAACAACGAGTTTGTTGATGGTTTGAGCTGATGATGTGCATGATTTATTCACGAAATCGCGATCCTATTGAATGTGTAAGAAATACGGTTATCATTTCTTAAAAAATAACTGAAGTTTTTCAAGTTATAAATTATATTATATTTGTATATGTTTGTTTGCTTCACTGTTAATAGCTTCATATTTTACGTAATTAACATCTGTTCAATTGTATCTCCTCTTCTATTTCACTCCAGGGATTATACATTTCTGCCTGTTCCGTGTTGGCATTCTGTCAACTATTCCCATCTTCTTCCCGGGCGTCCTACATCTCTTCTTCTACGAGAATTGTATCTGGGTCAAAATAAACTATTTTTGAAATTTATTACTAATTTTAAAATTTGTGGTACTTTAATAAACGTAGATCATCTCATCAATAAAATGGTACGTTATGACTGTTAAAGTAACAAAGCTCATTATTTGTTCTAAATTTAATCAGTAGTCCGCTGGTGACCATTGCTTATATCGTGTTTTGTGTGAATCTGCATTTGATAGTTTTATGAAGAGAAACCAAGCCATATACATTTCTGAAGTCTTTTTTAATTCATCCTGCATCCTGGCCATTGAATAATATATACTTTATTTGATGACAAGAAAAGCCTATTTAGTTATTCAGGTGGCGGAATGTTTAGCATCAGAGTGGGGTATAACAGCACAGTGTAAACGCCGGGAGGCTGCATGCTAGTCAGTAGGGCATTTTTTTTAAGTTTAGCGCACTTTAATGGGATAGGTCAGTGATTCTCAAAGAGTGGTCCGCGGACCCTCGGGGGTCCGCGAGGGGATGTCAGGGAATCCGCGAAGGGGCCCCTTAAATCAAGTTATAATGTTGAATTAAAACTATAGAAAACGTAGAATTGTATTTACTGAGTCACTTATCTCCTCGTTGCCGAATTACATTTTTTTACTTAACATTTTTATACAGCTATCTCGTAACGATGTAACAGCTGAGAGATGCAATCAACGTAACAGATGGGAGCGTGTAGTACAGCATTATAATAGCAGCGACGGAAGGTTGCTGAACTTGCTGCGAAAGGACGTATATTGTGCCCTTTCCAACCACTTACATGTGCGAGCAAACATTTTCAGTGTTGTGTAACATCAAGCCATTGAAGAGAAACAGATGTACCAATGTACTTGCTAACGGACTTAACATTAAGCCCAGCTTAACTGAGGTTATTCAATAAAAAACAGTTGCATTGTTCACATTAATACATTCTAAAGAACAAAGTTTCAAGCTTTTGCCACGTAAACTGATTTTTTTTAGTAACCCAATACTAACTTTGTTGAAATGCTGAAATTGTGGATTCAGAACATTATGAATAACTTTTTTGTATCTATAAATATGGTTTCTTTAGATGGAAAATAAATTCATTTTTATAATATGTGCGTAATGTTATTAATCCTTGCGTAATCCAAAAAGTATGGTATTTCGCATTTTTACTGATGTAAGGCTAAAATTAAATAAAAATCTAGTTGGACAAACTTGTATACAATTTACTTCAAAGTGAAAAATAAAAATAATTTTAATAAAGACAATTTCAAAATATATATTTTTATTTAAAATACATTTTATACATAAGTTTATTTTATTTAGTTTAACATGAATATTTTAATTTATCATTAATTAAATTTAAAACTAAGTATACAAAAATATCTTAAATTATACATACAGTAATTATTTAAATTCCAATTATAAAATTCAACCAAAGGTCGACTCGTTTATGTAAATTGAGTTACCAAACTATGAGGGTCCGCGAACAAGCTGTTAGACGATAAGGAGGTCCTTGAGGCAGAAGAGTTTGAGAAACACTGGGTTAGGTCATTCCGGTTGATGGATTAAATGGGCGAAAGGATGCTCAAATGAGCCCGAAGTCAATAGAGCTTATTTACTCCACATTCATCTTTCGAGATTAAATATTGAACCTTATTCGGGCAACTCACACCAGAGAAGCGGGTCGTTGCAATGCTGTTGGACTGTTTAGCGTAAGTGCAGGATCATATGGACGCCAGTCAATGCTCGCGCATACTTCTGTCAAACGTAGTAGACGTGCAGGTACCGGCGGTAACTCCGTACATCAGAACACATTGGATATTCTTTCCTTGATGGTATTAACCTATAACACACTTGTGAATGAACAGCTTTTCTATAATAAAGTTGTATATATTACAATATTTTTTACCTGATCATGAATTGCTTCCTTTGTTAATCGAACAATAACTTGGTACAGCTTCGATAGACATGTTCACACACTCTTATTACAAATAGAGGGGAAAAAGAAAAATGAAATAATATTATGATAATATTTCGCTCGAGTTCAAATACGACTTAAACTATCCCCGGTCACTATCACACCAATGCTCTGAAAACGAACTTAACATGAACTTATTCCTGTTAAAACTGCATGATCTGTATTTTCATAGTATTATGTATTTATTTGACATCAACGTTGTGGGGATTAGGATTAGGATTTCACTACGGAGGGGATTCGGTACGTAGGTCACCATGTTGGACCCACTGTTCCTATGCCCCCAAGTGGGGCACGCTGGAAGGAAGGATGAGCCAAAGGCGACAGAGGTCGGCCGACCTAAAGAGTCACGACAGTACGGAGGGCAGGCTCCCTTGTAGATTACTTGGATAGAGACTTCCCCCGATAGGTCAGGACAACGGACACGCTCCCCTACTGCGGGACGGCATCGGGCCTAGCAGCCGAGCCCCAGAGGTCCCAGGCAGGAGATCCGAGCCCTAAAGGTCCCTAGCTGGCGGTCCTGAAATTGAAGGTGCTATTGTATTTTGTATTATTGTGTATATGTTTTTAAGACGAGTGTTATAAGTAAGGAATTGCGGTATGTTTTAGGCTTATCAATGGTAATCATTTGAGGATTAAAGATCCATAGCTCACGTTCTAGGTATCGCAGAAGCAAAGTCATTTTACAGGCATGACGAGCAAATAAAATTGTGTCTAATTATTGTAACCGAAAGTTATTTTTTAAAACCCCAACTAATCACCAGGTCGCAGATTCACATCCGGACCAGACCGATGGTCTGTAAATGTGCTACAGGTGCCAGATTAACTTCACCTATCAAATATACAGGTAAGCATACAGTGATTACGGGAAATAAAATAAGTAATAATAGATGAAGCCGCTGTGGAATAATCATGGGAGTGGAGAGAGAGAGAGAGAGAGAGAGAGAGAGAGAGAGAGAGAGAGAGAGAGAGAGAGAGAGAGAGAGAGAGAGAGAGAGGTGATAGAGAAGACATTGTATCGGTGAGCCTTAGGCTTCTGATTAGTAAAGTTCATAGAGGTGTTTCCGAGATTTACATATCCCAGAGAGCTGGTGAAATTAAGAAGGGAAAAGCTCTGACGGTCAATGATTCCTTTTACAAAAATGTAACCTCATAGGGCACTTGCACAGGGCAGTAACACAGCAATTGTGGTCATCCGTGTTAAGATTTTAGCCTATGGTTTCTCAGATCGCGGGTTCAAATGCAGCGGAGAGCGGTGAATTTTATCAGGTGTAAAAATCTTTAGCATGCATTTTTTCGGAAGGGAAGTAATGTCGGTGGTCCTATGTCTTTAAGAATTACAGCAAGTAAAATAACCTCAAGCCTGATTATGTTTCCACGCAAAACTAAGCTGAGGGTCATTAAATACAAATTCTATTTATTTTTGGTGTAGGGCTAGTTTCGGCAGGTTTATCCTGCCTCTTCTTTGCTGCAGATGTAGCAGCGTGGTCAGATGTTTCCTGCTCCATATCCTCTATGGAAGAGGATGGTTTTCCTTCTACAACTTTCGATTCGATGGGCTCGAAGCGATTGGAAATTCCGACCGACATAGGCAACGGTCGCCGGTCGGAGTCCTCCCCAGAAGATGACTCCGACGATGATCTCGGAGACGCTCTAGGACTACGTTTCTTGGACTTTTCTGGAGCAGACTTTGTGCTTTCTTTCAGGAAGGCGGTTCTATCATACTCCGTCTTGAACTTGATCTCTGGTGCTTGGTATACAATGGGCAATTTCGTCCTGTTGTTAGACGTGGATGCTTTGTCAGGCGACTTCACTGACTTGTTACTTTCAGTAGTCTGTGTTCTAGGAGTTTTAGATGGTGTTACTGATGCTCTTGGTTGCGATCTAGGCACTAGAACTTTCTCGGATATTGTTGCCCCTTTTATATCAGATGTTTGGGTACCAGCCTCCCGTTTCGGTGACGGAGTAGCCGCCACAGAGCTATAGGTACGGGAGGTGGTTGAAGAGGGCTTGAGAATACATAGAAGTTTCCGGGCTTCCGAAAAGGAAACCTTTTCTTTAACCCGGATCTCCTGAATAGGTCGCTCTTCAATATAACGGGGGCATTCTCGTGAACTTGATGGATGTTCAACGCTACAATTTACGCGTTCCGGAGGTGATGTACATGCATTTTCATGCATGCCGGCTCCACAGCTGATACATGTAGGTGCGCCTTTACAGAATGCACTAGTGTGACCGAACCGATGACATTGGTAGCATCTCAGAGGATTAGCTATGTATGCTCTAACCTCAATCACTTCATATCCCGCCCTGATTCTTTGAGGGAGATCTACCCGATCAAAGGTCAGGAACAGGGTGCGAGAAGGAACCATATCCCCTCGTTCTCTCCTTTGGACACGATAGACTGCAGTTACGCCTTGTTCCTGGAGGTTCTCCTGAATATCCTCGTTGGACATTCCATCCAACGCGCTAGTGTTTACAACACCGCGCGAGGAATTCAGGGTCCTATGCATCTCCACTTTGACTGGATAACTGCCCAGCATGTTGGCTTTCAGTATCTTTGCTGCCTGGGATGCTGTAGTTGCTTCCACCACCAGCGTGCCATTTCTAGATTTTGTACATGATTTAACAGCACCAGCTATTTTGTCAAGACCTTTCTGTATAATAGACGGATTAACCGTAGAAAAAGTTCTACCTTCCTCCGTTCGTTTAATAACTAAGTAGCGAGGACCACACTCAACTACCTCTTTAACACTGTTTTCAAACAAGTCCTTTCCACGTTTATTGTTTTTTGGGGGTGTAGGTTAACCATAATAGTTGGTTTAAATTTCATCCCCCAGTGCTCCCCAGCCACCACGGAGTCCAACAAGGGGTCATCCCACTGGGATGACAGGGCTACACAGGGGATATAGCGAGCTCGCCGTCCCACTCACCCTGGAGGTCGGTACAATACCTAGTCCTGGCCGATTGATTAGGGGTGGGTTAGTCCCTAACCTCCCGTTTAGGCGAAGCAGAAGCCAAAGTAGTGTATTAGAAATGCGCACCCTCCCCGAATTCAGAAAAACACTGTTACGAGCTCAGATATGCATCCCTCAACCACCAGGACAAACCTTTCCACCGACACGGGTCTCCACGCACGGCCTACACGTGGGTGGGCCTGTTGACCGTCTCCCTCAACCACGAAGAGAAGCCCACACGAGGGAGACTGTTGGCTTGGGACCCCGGGTTCGCCAAACCCGTATCTACCGAAGCAGGCCCCTGGGGGGCCTACAATGTTCCTACAATAGAACATACGAGGCTTAAGAGCGCATCGACCAGAACTGGAACTTTTGCTCAGTAAGCATCACCCCTTGTTGGTATGCTTACAAGAGACTAAGCTACGACCACAAGACAACTTTAAAATCAGACGCTACACACCATTCAGGTGTGATGTTGAAACAGGAGAGGGCATTCCTGCTCACGGGGGTACTATGATGCTCCTCAGGGATGACATATTTGTAGATCCGTTACAGCTACAGTCTGATATACAATCTGTAGCTGTAAGGATTAAGCTGCCATCAATCGAATTTTGCATTTGCAATGTATATGTACCGCCATCAGATGACCTCTCGCTAATTGATCTTGAAGACCTGGTTTCCCAACTCTCAACACTATATCTAATAGTGGGAGACTTTAATGCCCATCACCCACTTTGGGGCTCAAATCGGGCATGTTCGAGAGGCAACCTCATTGCAAAATTCCTGGAGAGCAACAACTTGGTTCTCCTGAACACCGGAGAGCCCACATTCCTCTCAGACGCGTTTAACACCTATTCGCACATCGATTTGGCAGTGTGTTCATCCCAGTTAGCTGTTTCATTACAGTGTAATGTCATCTCTGATTTACATTCCAGCGACCACTTTCCATGTCTTCTTAGTCTCTTAGCACAAGATGTGTCTCCCTCACGTATCCCCTAGATGGCGCTTTGATTGTGCCAACTGGAATCTTTACACCAAGTTGGCAATCTTTGAATACAACGAGCACGATTCTGTGAATTATTTAGGTGATCATCTCACAGAGAAAATTCTTTCCGCTGCAGAACAGTCTATTCCACGTTCGGCTACCCAACCCGGTCGATTTCCTGTCCCATGGTGGACCAACGACTGCCGGAATGCTATTCGTGCTCGTAGACGTGCTCTAAGGGTATTCCAACGACACCCTGCCCTAAGTAATCTAATTGAGTACAAGAAAGCGCGTGCAAAATCTAGGCAAATAATTAAGGATAGCAAAAAGACCTCATGGAACAAATTTGTATCATCTTTTAACAGATGTACACCCTCATCTGTTGTATGGGATAAATTAAGGCGCGTGGCCGGAAAATCAACCCACCTGCCAATCGATGGTCTGAAAACAACTGAAGGAGCTGTTGTTGATCCGTTTGTTGTGGCTAACACCTTCGGCTGTGCTTTCGCTCAGGTGTCTAGCTCAAGCAACTATGCTCCTGAGTTTATCTCAATTAAGACTCAGGTAGAATCTCATGGTTTCGTGTTTAGTTCCAGAAACCTTGAAGATTATAACCGCCTCTTCACCTTGGCGGAGTTAGAACACGCTCTTTCATCATCGCCACTGACAGCACCAGGACCGGACGGAATCCACGTTCAAATGTTACAACATCTCTCACCTGAAGGTAAGGCATTCCTGCTCGAGGTCTATAACCGTGTTTGGGTTGATGCCACGTTTCCTGACAAGTGGTGAGAAGCCACCATCATACCTATCTTGAAAGCTGGCAAGGACCGTCACCTCCCTTCTAGCTACCTTCCTATTTCCCTCACCAGTTGCGTATGCAAGGTGGCTGGAAACGCACAACCTACTGAATAACATCCAGTGCGGTTTTCGACGACGCCGTTCAACTGTGGATCATCTTGTGTCCATGTCGACACAGATTATGAACGGATTTCTTAAGAACTGTCAAACAGTCGGAATATTTTTGACCTCGAAAAGGCTTATGATACGTGTTGGCGTGCAGGGTTGCTACGTACTCTGCACACCTGGAATATACGTGGACGCCTACCACTCTTACTTCAGGAATTTTTGAAAGACCGCGTATTCCGAGTAAGGGTTGGCTCGGTTTTTTCGAACCTTTTTGTTCATGAGAACGGTGTACCACAGGGATCGGTACTAAGTGTTACGTTGTTTGCTATTGCAATTAATTCTATCTCGAGATGTGTGTCTCCAGGTGTCTCGTCATGCCTATTTGTGGACGACTTTGCCGTCTACTGTACATCTCAGCGCACTCCGTTTTTAGAGCGCCGTCTTCAGACCACCTTGGACAACCTTAAAAGTTGGAGTTTAAAAAACCGCTTCCGTTTCTCCGCTGAGAAAACCATCTGTGATAACTTCTGGCGTCAGCAGAGTCGACTACCTCCAAGGCTCCGGCAGATGAGACGAGGTTCCTTGGATTGATATTTGATATAAAACTTAGTTGGTCGTCGCATATAGCACAACTGAAAGCACGATGTGACCGATCTTTAAATATCTTGCGGGTACTAAGTGGAAAATCGTGGGGAGCGGATCGTACAGTGTTATTGTGACTTTATCGGGCACTCATCCGTTCCAAATTAGATTATGGTAGTATCGTTTATGGCTCAGCACGACCATCTGTGCTGAAGAGATTAGACACAGTCCATAATTGTGGCATACGTATAGCAGTTGGGGCATTTCCAACGAGCCGAGTTATAAGCCTGTATGCTGAGTCTGCAGAACCTCCTCTGCAGTACAGGCGCAACATGTTATTAGCCAATTATGGCTGTGGACTTAATTGCATGCCCACACATCCATCGTTTACGCCGTTCTTTAATACCTTCGTGGACGTGCGTTATAGGAACACTACTATTAAACCAAAGCCACCTGTTTTTCGTTTCCGGGAGCTCCTTAGACATCTTGATACTGACATGCCCAAGATGTATCCTAGGGGGAGAGGGCCTACTCTCCTTGGTTGAGCAGAGCGTCCCCGGTTGATCTGGGCATGACTAAATATGATAAATCTACCATGTCTATGTCTAATATCCGCACATGTTTTTTAGAATTTTTATCGCGATATGAGGACCATTTTGTAATTTATACTGATGGCTCCAAGAACTCAAATGGTGTTGGTTGTGCTTACGTGTGTGGAACCAAACCGTATACATTCGGATTCCACACTAGCACTTCCATTTTTACTGCAGAGCTTTATGCAATATACCGGGCCATTTTACACGTACGTCGACGAAAGTTGGGGGACTGCTTAATCCTGAGTGATTCCCTCAGTGCACTTCAAAGCCTTCGGCAGCTGTACAACTACCACCCTATTGTGCAGCGTATACAGGATGCCCTCCACGTTTTACACGCTTCTGGCGTTAACGTGGTGTGTGCATGGATCCCTGGTCACCTAGGCTTGCGGGAGAATGAAATGGGGGATTCAGCAGCCAAGACGGCTATCATGAAGCCCAGGGTTCGAATACCATCTGTGACATCGGAAGACTTTAGGGCCGTATTGCGGAGAGCCGTGCAAACCTGCTGGCAGGAAGAGTGGTGCGCTGTCCGCAATAATAAACTTAGATCTGTCAAAGAACTTCCGATTCCCTGGGTTACCTTCTGTCGGTCATCTCGTCGCGAGGAGGTGAGTTTGGCTCGGTTACGAATTGGGCACTGCTTTTTTACTCATAGTTTTCTTTTTAAAAATGAGCCTTCCCCACTGTGTCCGTTTTGCAATGAAGCGTTGTCTGTACGACACGTGCTGCTAGAGTGTTTTCACCTAGCAGACCTTAGGACGTCTCTGCAGCTGCCGGTCAGCTTTACAGAAATGCTAGCGGACGATAACGCAGTAGTGAAGAAGGTTTTTAGATTCTTTTCGAGATTAGATTTTAGGATTTAGCAAAAGGAATTTGTGGTTTTTTAGATGACATTTCTATTGTGTTTTTTTACGTGTATGTATTTTTTGTCATATTGACATATTTATAGTGTTTTAGAATAATTTATATCTGGCTTTTGCCATGACCAGTTTCTTTTAAAAAGGGCGCTGATGACCTCTGCAGTTGAGCGCCCTTAAACTCATCATCACTCACTCACTATTTATTTTTGGTTATGTTGGCAGTATCTGAGAGGTAAATATTAGACCTATTGACTCCCATATTCTTAACCTTTTGCATAAAGTCACAGCTCATACGTTTGTGTAACCCACTTGCAGAATTATAAGCATTTATCAGCATATTGGCTGCCCTAGCCGGAAAGTCGGCTTTCTAGATACGAGTTCGCTACCTACCACAGCTCCTCACTTTCCTCACGGTGCTGAGTGGGCACCGATACTATATCCGTAACTTAAAATCCGTGACTCTTAGTGGGTGGGATCGATTCCGGGTACTATCCGTGGTAGGGAACAAAAGCATGAATCAAAGCCTTAGCCCACTACGTCACGGCGCAGGACAGTAAAACATTTACAAAAACAAATACTTAAACTAGTCTTCATTACGTATAGGCTGACTGTGAATGATGTTCACAATACGGCTAATATTAGTTTTACATCTGCCAAAGTCTAAACGCTAAGAAACAGAAATGTCATTCAGCTCGTCACCTCATTTATATTCCAGTTGAGGTATTCCGAGATAAACTATTCCAAGATATATTCCGGATTCGTACAAAGGCTTTTGGTAAATATATTTCTACTAACAGCCACAAAATAACTGAATAAAATTTTCTTTAACATTTTTATAGAATTTCGGCTCCATAGAAGACAAAAATAGTTTCTGAAAAAAACAGTCAATGGTTTTATTCCTTAAAAGCGACCATTTCTACATCAAATGTTATAACTCCTGGCCTTGTTTTTACTGCAGCCATCTTTATATCGATTTACATATTTTGTTAATAAAATTGAAACAAAGAAATTTGTTGTTTCAAATAAATGGAAACTCTCAGAATAAGGTTTAATCTAATGTGCTCATCTTTCGCAGGTTGAAGCTCACTTCCTTGGTGTTGCTGCTGGTTCTTTCGAAAGCAGCAGTGATTTCAGGTGCGTCACCACCAAATTTACATAAAATTGTATTTGGTAAACAGTGAAGCTGAAGCTGCTCTCTCGGCTCATTGTCCTTTATAAGGTTATACAACGATCACCTCGTATACTTAACTACAGTTCGGCCGCTGTATCTGCGGCTCTGACATTTCTCGAGAGGGGGAAGGGGGTTGTTGCCAGTTCTTTAGCGGAAATTTCAAGCAGAGCAACATGCGTATTTGAAATATTTCACGTATTTGCGTATTTCACGAACCAGTAGCCATATTATTATAATAGCGATAATAATAGGACTTACGAACACTAAAAATCGGAATTCACGCACGAAAAATATACCAAAGAAAGTTTACCAGCGCAAGTAGCTGAAAGGCCACGTGGCTCAAACAAAGTTAACCTGGCAACATGGTGTTGGGTTCGGAAGCCACGCCTAGCAGCGACAATGCTGATTGGCGCTAGCAGACAGTTTTAACCTCCTGACCACAGCACCGGATGTAGAGACTTCCAGTACTACCAACAGATGCAGTTAGAGTGCGTGTGTGAAAGGTGTGAACGAAATATTCTAATAGAGTTTTGTTGTAATGAATATCTTGCATGATAATGAAATTGCAAGTTGAATTTTATTATTTTAAAGCTAATATGGTCCTATATTTTCATTTTAAAGATAATTTTGACGATATGTTTTCAATTGCTCATTACTGTATGTTGGTACTATTAACCTTCCCCTTTCACCTCTTGCAGTCGCAAAACGTCAGAGCCGGAGATACAACGGCCGGACTGTACATAGATCCATTGGGGCTACCACCCGCGGGGAACAATAGAGTCGTGCCGAACTCCCAAGGTCCAAGACCGTCTCAATGCTAGAGATCTCTAGAGAGAGAGAGAGAGATTGAGTCATCATTCTCTCTTATTTTAATGACAATTATTACTTGGAGCTTCCCTCGTTTTGATAGTCACGCCTCGCCACAGGTATCCCTCTAACAGGAATCGGTTTGCCCCATGTGTAAAATTCTGAGGTTCTAGTTACACGTTTTTCTCCACCACTTTTGTTTATTTTTATATATCTTCTATAAACTGTTCTTATATAATTTAATTTTCCTATCCTCCCCATTTTAATTGAGAAAAGCTTTTGAGGAAATGGTTTCATTGTACATCAGTTCTAGGTGCAATGGGAAACCAGAAGGTTGAAGCGACACACAAAATTCTTTAAAGAACATGCCGCGAAATGATATATAATTTCATGGCATTTAAAAACGCGAAAGTTTCACACACATACAGACCTTTTTATAAAAATGCTTTTTATTTTTATACAGTGAGTTTTAAATGGAGTACTTCCGGTGAAATCTTGGTATCGAATTTCTGATTGGATTACAATGCTTAGTCTCATGTGCACAGCAGAGAAACTGGCATGTTCTTCCAATAAGTGTCTGAATATTTAAATATGTAAATGTATTTAGCCTATCTATGTTTAATTTCTCACTGATTAAACACAAGTAATCGTTTATAGCTCTACAGAGTGATGCTCAGATGCAGGACGACATCTCTAGGGAAGCTTTAACAAGGAGAGGTACAATGGTGTTTCAGAGGGGAGGAGAGCCGATGCAAAACTGGTTACCTGAAAGCTTCATGAACAATTACACGGGTGAGTGAAAGCGAAGCCTATTTATTAGGTTACTAGAAAATGAAGCTAGCTACAGTGAAGCAATGAATGTTACACGAATATAAATATTTGTAGCAAAAGGCTTCACTTATCTTAAGAAAATGGTGTTAATTCTTCTTTCTAACGGAGATCGATTTCAAAAACAGATTGTTTTCATTATCGGTCAACTTCGTAGTCAAGGATTCCGGTTACCATGCTTTTCTTATGTATTTTGTTTTTTTTAAGTATTACCAAGATCTGAAAACGAAACAAAGCAAGAAACAGAATCAAATGATGGTATTTCAAAATTCATTACGTGATGTTTTCTTTAAATACATATCTTTTCCCAAACCATTAAATCTATCGGACCATTTAATTGTTTTAATAGTTTAACTTCAGGATTTATGACCAAAAATGAACTGCTACGGCCGATTTATCAGTTTGTTTATACTTAATGTTACGAAAATGTTCTTTCCTTCTGATTTCCAAATTACGTTTCGTCTTCCCAATATAAACCTGATCACAATCTATACAATTAAATTGATAAATACCAGATATTTTATTATTAGGAATTTTATCCTTTTTAGACAAATGTAGTAAATTTTTAATACTATATTTATTTTGAGGAACTATTGTTATACCAACTTCTTAATTCTTTTGAAAATGTTTATTAACCCAAGGATGGTAAGTAAATAATAAAAATCTGGTATTTATCAAGTTAATTGTATAGATTGTGATCAGGTGTATATTGGAAAGCCGAAACGTAATTTGGAAATCAGAACGAAAGAATATTTTCGTAACATTAAGTATAAACAAACCGATAAATCGTCCGTAGCAGATCATTTTTGATCACTTAATCATGAAATAAATCATGAAATTACACTGTTAAAACAATTAAATGGTCCGATAGATTTAATGGTTTGGGAAAATATATTTATTTTAAAAATGAGCATCGCGTAGTGAATTTTCAAATACCAGCAGTTGATTCTGTTTAGGTTTGTTTCGTTTTCAGATATTGGTAATACTAAAAAAAAAGGAAAAAAAACATAAGAAAAACATGGTAACCAGAATCCTTGACTACAAAGTTCACTGATGATGAAAAAAATCTGTTTTTGAAATCGATCTCCATTAGAAAGAAGAATTAACACCGTTTTCTTAAGATAAGGGAAGCCTTTTGCTACAAATATTTATATTTGTGTAATATTTATTTGGTGTCTACATTCATTCAAAAAATAAAACCCGAAACGAAATTATGTCGTATACTTAAGTTGTTAAACTCTAAAAACTTACACAAATTTTCTGTGGTTTGTACGAGGGTAAGTTAAAAATTATTCGCAACGTAAGTATAACGTTTCTTACATTGGACATAAGAATTTCTGTCTTAGGGTATTTGATTATTATGATGTTGCGGTCCTATTATGGAAGTTTGGTCGTCATTCCGCCATTTGTGTTCTTTTTGTTGCAGATAGATCATGGTCGCTTCACTTTTTCGTAAATTACGTCCTCCAACGTTGTCATATCGGACGATGAATGGAATGAGTGAAATGATGCTCAAATGATCCCAGGGTCTATAGAGCTTAGAGTTACCCGACATTCGTCTTTCAGGATAAGGAAAAACCCCGGAGAAACCTTATCCAGGTAACTCACCCTGACCGAGATTCGAACTCGGGACCTCTTGAACGAGAAGCAGACACGCTATCATCGACGCTACCGAGGCGGCAGGTCGCTCCACTAGAAGTTTGTACCAGACAGGTACAACGATTATTGATCCGAATTTTCTGGTCGGAAGGCGTATCAGGGGCAAAAATCCATCATTTTTCATCAAGTCACTCGTCTAACAGAACCATGTCACGTGTGAGCTCAGTATTGTCATCAGTTGTGACCCTAGCTGGTCGTCCGGATCCTTCCTCGTGCATAACATTTGTGCGACCATTTTTGAATTTTTCAATCCATTCGTAGACACTCCGCTGTGGCAAGACCCTGTCCCGTATTGTGCCGAAAGTCTTTGATGGATGAGGGTCCCTGATACGCCTTCCAACCACAAAATTCGGATCACTGATCGCTGTTCTCCTTTGGTGCAAACTTCTAATGGAGCGGCCATAATCTATCTGCATCAAAAAGAAGACAAATGGCAGAATGTCAATCATACTTTCATAACAGGACCGCATCATCATAATAATCAAATACCCTAAGACTGAATTCAGTATGTCGTGAGAAACGTTATAGTTGCGTTGCGAATTATTTTTTACTTAACCTCATATAACGGGAATCCGAATAATATTTTTATTGAGAAGCTTATGTGGACCTAAGCAGGCCTTTTCCCATGCATGCTTTCCTTTCGGTTTAGGAGCCCTCAGAACGCACATTGCAGTTGAAATTACCAACTTTTTGGTGGAATAGTTACAATATCTCCTCTTACCTACTTTAAGTATTTGACACAGAAAGTAGAACTTGTTCTTATATTCTCACACACACGCACACACACACACACACACACACACACACACACACACACACACACACACACACACACACACACACACATTTGATGCATATAGATGGACAAAGAGGTGCTAATAGGCACTCATGCACATAAGAGTGGGTCAATAAATACTCGTGTTAGGAATGAAGTCGCCAATTTGTTTTCAAACAGATTATTTAGTTTCCAACATTACCTGTTTAGAGATCAACTTTCCTTCCAGTTTTAACATAACCAACAAATGATAACTGTCAAACTCTAAAAATACGCTCGATGATGACCTCAATTGATCTAAATTGTGTTTCCACGAGCCTTATCATGATTGGAACAAGAAAAATTCGCAGGTCCGGTGAGTATAGGGAAGGGACGCACATCATATAGTTTGTCGGCTGAAACACCAAAGGACAATCTTTTCATGTCCAACATATCATGCGAAATATGAATCATACTTCCCATCAACACACCTTTGGCTTCTATGCTTTACGAACTTTCGTTCGATGATCATAAAGAATCATATCGTGGAGTTTTTCAATGGCTTCCTCGGTAACCACATCTGCCGGGTAACCACGTCTCTCAATAACGGATGTTCGACCACTGTTCAAAGTCTTAACTGTTGCATAGTACGAAATTTGCATAAACGAATCCAATTTTGCTTTTATTTCCTCTCAGGTTTTATCATCGAAAAATAAAAAGCGATCCACTTACAGGTATCTTAGCGAAAAGATGTTGAACAACCGAAATGTCTTTCAAGTGCACACTAACTCATTAATTGGTACCAAATTTATTTTGGCGACGAATAATAAATGACAGTACACAGTTGTAACACCAGCTTACCTCAGTAACACCTATGTTGAAACATGAGTACTCATTGAACCATCCTCGTAATTGTGCAGTTTGTGTGCCTTTCATGTGTGCACTTCTTCTTCTTCTTCTTCTTCTTCTTCTTCTTCTTCTTCTTCTTCTTCTTCTTCTTCTTCTTCTTCTTCTTCTTCTTCTTCTTCTTCTTCTTCTTCTTCTTCTTCTTCTTCTTCTTCTTCTTCTTCTTCTTCTTCTTCTTCTTCTTCTTCTTCTTCTTCTTCTTCTTCTTCTTCTTCTTCTTCTTCTTCTTCTTCTTCTTCTTCTTCTTCTTCTTCTTCTTCTTCTTCTTCTTCTTCTTCTTCTTCTTCTTCTTCTTCTTCTTCTTCTTCTTCTTCTTCTTCTTCTTCTTCTTCTTCTTCTTCTTCTTCTTCTTCTTCTTCTTCTTCTTCTTCTTCTTCTTCTTCTTCTTCTTCTTCTTCTTCTTCTTCTTCTTCTTCTTCTTCTTCTTCTTCTTCTTCTTCTTCTTCTTCTTCTTCTTCTTCTTCTTCTTCTTCTTCTTCTTCTTCTTCTTCTTCTTCTTCTTCTTCTTCTTCTTCTTCTTCTTCTTCTTCTTCTTCTTCTTCTTCTTCTTCTTCTTCTTCTTCTTCTTCCTCTGGCGCTACAGTCCAGGATGAACCTTGGCCTTTCCAAGCAGCTCCCTCTATCCATCACGGTCACATGCTGCTCTCCTCCAGTTTCTACATCCCAGCTTCCGCAAATCCTCTTCCACTCCATCCACCCCTCTTTTTCGGGTAGACCACGCCCTCTTTGCGCTCCAGGGTTTCCGACGAGGAGGTTCTTTGCTATCTCGTAATCCCCCATTCTTGCCAGATGACCGTCCCACTGATCCTTCCTGATTTTATGATTCTTGTTACAGGTGCATCAGCATATAGGTATAGTGTACAATTCAGCATTGTAGCTTTTCCTCCATTGTTCTTTATCATACACTGGACCAATTATTCTCCTCAGGACCTTCCTTTCAAATCCATCTATCCATGTGTACATTAGCTTCCCTATTTATTCTATTTGTTCTGCAATTTGTTCACAGGTTCAGAGCAGCCGGTGATGACCAAGATCAGTTACCTAATAGAACTCCTCCAGAAAGGATTTCAGTTTGTGAAAGACACGTTCTCGTGCTCAAATAAAGTAAATCACTCAGGAATGCAATCTCAGGGAGAGTAACATGTCACATTTCAAAATAATATACCCCGAGAAATGCATCTGTATGAAGAAAAAATGTTCTGTACATTCAATATTGTTTTATTTATGTGCTCTGTTGAATACTGTTATTTAATCCTTAAATTGTGTACCTTAACTTTTCTTGTTATATTCTGAAGATAAATATTTAAAATCTACAACAATGGAGTTAGCGTCTTTATTTATTTTAGTAACATTTCATTTCATATGGTTTATTTTTCAGAAGTCAGATAATGAAATAGCGCTGTAATATTTTGGTTAGCAAAATGATCCGGAAGTAAATTATATAAATGCTCTGTAACCAACACAAATTCTCAAAGAATTTCGTTTTGAACAATATAACTGTGTTATAATTATCGTAATTAACTAATACCTATTATGGAGCAATGTCCTAGAGCATGGCATCTTGGTTCCCGGCCACAGAATGTTGCCGGCTCTTATCTCAGCCATAAGCGTGGAGTTATTAAGCATGAGGATCTGTCAATTTTCAATTCACCGGACTCCTAAGAAGCAGTTAGACCTATAGAAGTTAGATGTATAAGAGCGAGGGCTGTTGAGCATTCTTCAATCTGCACACAACGTACCGCTGCCGCGTTTTCAAATAGCATTGTAATATTACTAAATAGTGTAAAAGGAATATTTCATTATAGTTCTATGTGTTTCATTTAATGATAGTAATTATGTGTTAAATTATATGTCCTTTAAAAGTAAAAGCGAATATAAGAACAACTGAATGACTTTTAAAACATATTTTAAATACTGACCTACAGCTACAGCTGTCTGAATATCTTATTAATATTTGTGCAGTTTCTTACTTCGATTCAAAGTCATTATTAATATAGATTTAATAAGATAGCTGTTTAAAACTCCTATCAGTTAATTAAGGAAAAACAGCAAAACGTATGTATTAAAAGGTACATTGCGATTATTCTTTTGCATGTGGTTATGAACGGTAAAACAAACAGAGTCAAACACAGCAACTCAAAAGATTAGTCTTGTCTCGTTTTACTTACATTAACTTCCTCAAAAGCCGATAGACCAAGCTCAAAATAGTTGGCCACTCCTGTATGAGGGAGATGGATTTATTTTAAGTAACTTCCTGTTGAGTAGTTGGTTGCACATATAGACCTTTGTATCAACTAATTCAATAATAATATCATGTGACATGTTTGCATTGAGCAGCAAGCTTGTCAAGTCTGACGACGAGCATTGATAGAGACGAGCATCAAGAGACAGTGATAGAGGAGAAGATTTACCGGTGACAGATAATTTCAAGTTTCGCAAATATACATAGTACCTTACACGGATATTATATAACATCCACCACATTAAATGCGTATCTCGCGGTTTGTGTCAGTGTATTACATTTTACTGACAACCGTCTTTCAAGGCAATCAATAGGACGTCACCATATGCCTAAACCAACAACAACAGTACATGAATTTGGCGAAGCTTCAAGCCATTTGCAATTAATATGCTCTACTAACGAAGGTTTTGTGCTGTTGAATAATCGGAAACATTATGATCTTTTTTATTATGTGAAAGCAATTTGCATTATATGTGCGAAACAGCAGTGCTTTACTTAGAACTTGCGGCTAAAACTGCTGCATAGAGCTCACCAGTAAACTGTAAGAAACGGAGAGGAATGCAATGGGCAATGGAAGTTTGGAAGAAGATAATACCTGGAAAGTCTGTAAGATATACTTTCATTTTTTTATTTCAAGTGGAAGAAAAAAAAATCATTTACGCCTTAACCCTAGGATTGGAGTGTGCGACTCCTCTGACAAGACTGAACTGTCGGCCCTACCCACTTAAAAATCTCCACCGGTAAGAATTTGTGTGTGAAACACGGGAGTACCGCTATTGCACCTGCGGATTCTAGGTGAGGATATGAGATCCAGGCAGGAGCCCGGGCCAGGCGAAAAGTGGGCGGAAGGAAACTTCACCCATTTTAAGATACTTTTTATAGAAAAATTCTTAAGGAACGTCAAGAAACGATTTTAGTTAATTAATGGAAATTTATCATTTCTTCATACTAGCCTTATATAGGCTCAGGTTTTTTATAGAGTCAACATGAGAAATTCAATGCCATGGCCGGAATTTGAACCACGGATCTCCTGGTTTCCGTCCAGTCCACAATGGTCTTCCATTGTAGCTCAATGGGTTAGAGCGACTGGACGGAAACCAGGAGATCCTTGTTCAAATCCCGGCCATGGCATTGAATTTTTCATGTTGACTCTATCTGTTACTGCGCATGCGTAGAAATAACTGTCAACCCAATTGGTACAAATGTAATCTACAAGAACAGGCTATTTGGACCCTGTTCATATACACCCACTATGCCGCAAGTGATAATCTAACTTTGGGCTAAATTTCCATACCAGGTCCCCCCGCCCCCAACACACACACACACACACACACACACACACACACACACACACACACACACACACACACACACACACACACACACACACACACACACACACACACATACACATACACACACCAACCTAAACTTTCGATGTCACTGTAATCTATTCTCTTGCTCGTCCACCTAGGTTTTCTTTTAGAGACTGCCGTTCTTCTCCATGAGCAGTATGGCCAGAAAGTGTCTGCTTCCGGGTGAAGCTGAAGTAGACTTGGAACGAAATCCCGGAACTTAAATACCAACATTGGTATTCAATGCACTTTAAATTTTTTATTATACCGTTCAAACAAATTTCTTTAAACATTCTTTATTCTATGCCTGACAAAATGTGTTTCTGGTGAACACACTGTGTTGAACTGTTTGGATGGAAGGCAATACTCTCTCTTTTACTAAGTCATGGTAGAGAAGTCAAAATATACACTACTAACGTTCTCGTATTGCTTTTGAGGGACATTTCCTATCCTTGTATTATGGAAGCCTGCTTTATTACGTGGTATAGCAACTCCCTGGAGCAAACACCATAAGAATGTGATGTGATATAAAGAACGGAGGGAAAGGCATACCATCCAGGTCGGCAGAGTCGTGCAGAGTCCCTGACAGTTGGTTAGATTGTTATCCGGGACATCGTGGAAGTTTCTTCTCACCACCCAGGGAAAGGGCATTTTGTGGTGGGTAGTGATTAATTTAAAATTTACTGTTTCTTGCTTCTTTAATACCTATACTTAATTGTATTCTTTTTTGTAGAAGAAATTTAAGACATATATCTTTGAATATGATAGGTATCTTATTTATGAAATATTTTGAATTTGTGTATTTATATTTATGTCGAGTAGTCTAAGTGACCCCAGCGGCCTGGGCAGCTACTTCAAGTTGTGCCAGGTAAGAAAGATTGCAGAACGCACCCATTTGTACCATCTGTCCGCATCCACCGGAACTACTCGCTCACAACCAAACCTGAAAGATGACAAGGTTATGAAATGAGAACGGGAAGGAAAGGAATTCGTCGAGTAGAGGAGAAACCCCAAGATTCGCCTCGCAACAACGGGAAGCTGCGGAAGAACCCAGTGAGAGTGTTTGGTTGACGGGGATTGATACCGCAAGCTCCCTAATGCAAGTTGCACAGTTACTGTGGTCCCATCTCGCTCAGTACACGATATGAAGAGCCGCTGCAAGTGATGTAAATGTGGTGTTCGAGACACATACAAGGCATGTTTTACATACATGCTTTATTGATATTCAGATGTTTCAAACGTGTATTGCAGATGTAATCTGGATGTCGATGTTTTGGGAGAAATGCAAGTGTCCCTACCACAGTTATCAGGCAGGTTTTCTTAGGGTGTTTGAAACGATGCAGTGTACAAATAATGGACAGTCCCAATGACGAAAAAGTAATTACATCTGTCAAACACGATTGGGAAACAAGTGAAATGGATTGTAGGCTTTCTGTGTAAAAGAAACATCAAAGAAAGGGCAAAATTCTTTATTTTAGTCTAGAAGATTGCTGAAATGATACATCTTTCACAGAAAATTAAAATTGTCATCGAGCTCCTTCTTCATGCATTCTGCTGTCGTTTCCATTATCTGAGACCAACTGTTTATTGCTGCATCCCAATCTTGCGTATCCAGGAATCCACTTGGTTTCATATACGATCCTGTAACAAAAAGTACGTAATGAATGACATAAGAGTGTGAATAACATTTCAAACTTAGGCGATCCATTTCATCTTCAAAAATTCCTTATATACAGGGCGATACACATACAATTGAACGCGCCTGAAAACTTTTAGTTCTCTCTGGTAAGTACACAAAAAACTCTGATGTGTACATTTCCACCACTTTCTGTTCTACTCTTGTACAAACCGTTGCTAAAAACACTTGTTCTACGGTCGCTTCATGTAATTGAGATAATTACATTACGTTTAATACGCTTTAACCAGTTAGGCCATAACAAACGATGTATAAATGGGTGAAACGATGGTCAAATGAGCCCGGAGTCCTTAGAGGTTAGAGTTATCCGAGATTCATCTATCAGGATAAGGGGTAATCCTGCTAAAACTTTATCGTGATAACTCACTCTAAGATTTGAACTCGGGGTCTCTTAGATGTGAGGTAGACATTCCACCTCAAGATAAAAAAATGGGCATTGAACGTTTGTATAAATAGTTTAAATGCATTGTTCTTATAGTTACAATAGAAAAACAAGAATGCAGTAGACTTAAGTGACAGTCAAATTTTTAAGAGCTGATCGCAATGTGATAACTTTGAAATTCTCTTTCTTTGCATGAATAACACATAAATTAAAGAATGAGTTCATATCTGAGAAACAAATAACAAAGAATATCTCGAGAATGGTTACCTCAAAAAAAGTGTTATTTGAAATTGTGTGTCATTGTCATTGTAATTGTCATTATTATTATTATTATTGTTGTTATTACTATTATTATTATTATTATTATTATTATTATTATTATTATTATTATTATTATTATTATTATTATTATTATTATTATTATTATTATTATTATTATTATTATTATTATTATTATTATTATTATTATTATTATTATTATTATTATTATTATTATTATTATTATTATTATTATTATTATTATTATTATTATTATTATTATTATTATTATTATTATTATTATTATTATTATTATTATTATTATTATTATTATTATTATTATTATTATTATTATTATTATTATTATTATTATTATTATTATTATTATTATTATTATTATTATTATTATTATTATTATTATTATTATTATTATTATTATTATTATTATTATTATTATTATTATTATTATTATTATTATTATTATTATTATTATTATTATTATTATTATTATTATTATTATTATTATTATTATTATAATTATTATTATTAATATTAATATTATTATTATTATTATTATTATTATTATTATTATTATTATTATTATTATTATTATTATTATTATTATTATTATTATTATTATTATTATTATTATTATTATTATTATTATTATTATTATTATTATTATTATTATTATTATTATTATTATTATTATTATTATAATTATTATTATTAATATTAATATTATTATTATTATTATTATTATTATTATTATTATTATTATTATTATTATTATTATTATTATTATTATTATTATTATTATTATTATTATTATTATTATTATTATTATTATTATTATTATTATTATTATTATTATTATTATTATTATTATTATTATTATTATTATTATTATTATTATTATTATTATTATTATTATTATTATTATTATTATTATTATTATTATTATTATTATTATTATTATTATTATTATTATTATTATTATTATTATTATTATTATTATTATTATTATTATTATTATTATTATTATTATTATTATTATTATTATTATTATTATTATTATTATTATTATTATTATTATTATTATTATTATTATTATTATTATTATTATTATTATTCCCCTCTTTTTTGTATTTCCCAGCTCTGCTAAACTAATTAAAATTAGCAAATGATTGCACAAATGTATGAAATTTCAAACATCAACAGCATCTCAAAAATATTATTTTGAACAAGGACAGTAAGAAATATTTTTGTTAATGTTTTAAAATTCTAGCGGGTATGGTTATTTAAATATCAGCTTTTTTACACAACAAATGTATATTTCGTTAAAAAAAATTATAGCATTTCTGAATTCCTCTTTATTACTGATCGAAATGATTGAGAATTTCAAACACTGCTTTCACTGTTCATTTTTTCTTCCACGTTCATGTAAAGAGAAAAATTGCAAATCCATCACATGACCACTCATTTTTAAAAGATTTTACTACCACTCAAGCTTGCTTGTGTGTGTGTGTGTGTGTGGGGTTTAAGGACCCGTCCATAGCTAGGTCATTTGGGCCCAATATGAATTAACGATTTACTATTATTCTTTAAACTTTACATAAAATTTACACAATTTTTACTCCCTGTTGGAGTTGTTTATTTCTGTTTATTCTTCTTATATTTAACTTTCTGTTGCGTACATATAAGTGGAAAGTCTATTATTTTTTCTATTTGTTATTTTACAGCTCTTTACTTTTTGTGTATTTTTCTCCACTTTTCTTCACATTTATTTTAACCACTTTTATTTTATTTTTGCTAAATGTTTTCCTGCTCTTCCAATATTTATCTAATCCTGACTTAAAACCTTCATAACCTTTAGCTCTGATGGAAGATCTTTCAATGCATGCATATATACACCGTTCTACAAACTGTTTATAAAAATACTTATTGTTCTCCACGATTAAGGTTAATCCAGATAATATGTGTAAAGACATTTAATTAGTTATTTCGTTGTATATAAATTAGCAGTATTTAAGTGATAGTATAAGTTAACAGGTAGATGTACGATGGCTACTAAATTCCGTTCTCTTTGCACGATCATGAGCAAAGAGGGAGGGGTAGTCTGAAGTTCGCAGTAGAAAAAAATATGCAAGTAGATACGCGCTTCACAATTCAAACCAGTAATACAAAATACAGGAAAATAGTTAATTGGTAAAAATGTTATTTGACATAAAACGTGTGCTAACCTCATAGTTTTTGGACTGGACTCCGCTACGGAGGGGATTAGGCAATGCGACTAGTCTTAATTTACTGTACCTATGCCCCAAGTGGGGCAGCCCTTGGAGGAAGGATGATGTGAGAGGAGATAGTGCGGCAAACCCAAGGAGTCACGACAGTGCAGAGGTCTGGGTACCTGAATTTCATCGGTTGGAAACACTCCTGCAGGCCAGTACAACAGGAATCTCAACCACCGTGGTCCTGAAGCGGCCCAACAGGCCGGTCCGGAGGCCCGAGACCGTCCTAGCGGAGGAGAAAGGTTTACCTAGGGTAAACCATGCAACATTGAGACTCCCGCCAACATATTATACCCTGAAAGTGAGTACAGGTTATATAGAGCTTAGAGTTACCAGACATTTGTCTTTCAGGCTAAGGAAAAACCTCCAACGTTAAGTCATGTCGAACGATGAATGAAATGTTCTTTAAATGAGTTCAGGGTATAAGAGCTTAGAGCTACCAGACATTCGTCTTTCAGAATAAGGGAAAACTTCCAGCGTTAAGTCATATCGAACGATGAATGAAATGATGTTCAAATGAGTACAGGGTACATAGAACTTAGAGCTGCCAGACATTCATCTTTCAGTATAAGGGACAACCTCCAACGTTAGGTCATATCGAACCATTAATGAAATGTTGTTTAAATGAGTACCTGGTACATAGAGCTTAGACCTACCAGTCATGTGTCTTTCAGGATAAGGGAAATCCTCCAACGTTAAGTCATGTCGAAAGGTGAATGAAATTATGTTTAAGTGAGTACGGGGTATATAGAGCTTAGAGTTTAAAAAAATCGTCTTTTAAGATAAGGGAAAACCTGCAACGTTAATTCATATGGAAAGGTGAATGAAATGATGTGTAAATGAGTACAGGGTACATATAGCTTAGAGATTCCAGACATTCGTCCTTCAGGATATGGAAAAACTCTAACGTTAAGTCATATCGATTGATTAATGAAATGATGTTTAAATGAGTACAGGGTACATAGAGCTTAGAGTTATCAGGCACTCAGCTTTCACGATAAGGGAAAAACTCCAGTGTTAAGTCATATCGAAAGATGAATGAAATTATGTTTAAATGAGTACAGGGTACATAGAGCTCAGAGTTATTTGACATTCATCTTTCAGGATAAGGGAAAACTTCCAACGTTAAGTCATATTGGACAGTGAATGAAATTATGTTAAAAAGATTCCAAGGTAAGTGGCGTTCAGATTTACCAGAAATTCAGCTTTCACGATAAGGGAAATCCTCCAACGTTAAGTCATATCGGACGATCAAGGAAACGATACTCAAGTGAGCTCAAGTTCCATAGCGCTTAGAGGTACATGACCCTTACCATCCAGTATAAGGAAACGCGTCCAACTTTAAGTGATATCGGACAATGAATGAAATGATGTTCAAATGAGTCGAAGGTACATACAGCTTAGAGTTACCAGACATTCGTCTTTCAGGATAAGGGAAAACCTCCAACGCTAGGTCATATCGGACGATGAATGGAATGTTTAAATGAGTACAGGGTACATAGTGGTTAGAGTTACCAAATATTCATATTTCAGGAAAAGGAAAATTTCCAATGTTATATCGGACAATAAATGAAAAGATGATCAGATGAGTCCAGGGTACATAGAGCTTAGAGTTATCAGACATTCATCTTTCAGGATAAGAGAAAACCTCCAGCGTTAAGTCATAGCGAACGATGAATGAAATGTTGTTTAAATCGGTGCAGGGTACATAGAGCTTAGAGTTAAAAACATTCGTCTTTTAGTATAAGGGAAATCCTGCAACATTAAGTCATATCGAACGGTGAAAGAAATGATGTGTAAATGAGTACAGGGTGCATAGAGCTTAGAGATTCCAGACATTCGTCCTTCAGGATAAGGGAAAAACTCCAACGTTAGGTCATATCCATCGATTAATGAAATGATATTTAAATGAGTACAGGGTACATAGAGCTTAGTGTTATTAAACATTCATCTTTCAGGATAAGGGAAAACCTCCAACGTTAAGTCATATTGACAATAAATGAAATTATGTTCAAATGAGTACAAGGTACATATAGCTTAGATTTACCAAAAATACAGCTTTCAGGATGAGGGAAATCCTCCAAAGTTAAGGCGTATAGGACGATGAAGGAAATGGCACTCAAGGGAGCTCAGAGTCAATAGAGCTTAGAGTTACGTAACATTCATCTTTCAGTATAAGAGAAAGCCTCCAACGTTAAGTGATAGGGAAAATGAATGAGTTGATATTCAAATTGAGTCTAAGATGCAAAGAGCTTAGAGTTAAAAACATTCGTTTTTTAGGATAATTGAAAAGCTGCAACGTTAAGTCATATCGAACGGTGAATGAAATGATTTGTAAATGAGTACAAGGTATATAGAGCTTAGAGTTTCCAGACATTCATCCTTCAGGACAAGGGAAAAACTCCAACGTTAAGTCATATCGATCGATAATGAAATGTTGTTTAAATGAGTACAGGGTACCTAGAGCTTAGAGTTACCAGGCATTCAGCTTTCAGGATAATGGAAAACCTCCAATATTATGTCATATCGAACGATGAATGAAATTATGTTTACATAATTACAGGTTACATAGAGCTTAGAGTTATTAGACATTCATATTTCAGGATAAGGGAAAACTTCCAACTTTAAGTCATATTGACAATGAATGAAATGATGTTCAAATAAGTCCAACGTACATAGAGCTTAGGTTTAACAGAAATTCCAAAGTTATATCGGACAATAAATGAAATGACGATCAGATGAGTCCAGGGTACAGAGAGCTTGGAGTTATCACACCTTTATCTTTCAGGATAAGAGAAAACCTCCAGCGTTAAGTCATAGCGAACGATGAATGAAATGATGTTAAAATGACTACAGGGTACATAGAGCTTAGAGTTGCCAGACATTCATCTTTCAGTATAAGGGACAAACTTCAAGGTAAAGTCATATCGAACCATTAATGAAATGTTTAAATGTGTACAGGGTACATAGAGCTTAGAGTTAAAAACATTCGTCTTTTAGTATAAGGGAAAGCCTCCAATATTAAGTCATGTCGAACGATGAATGAAATTATTATTTCATAAGTACAGGGTATATAGAGCTTAGAGTTATTAGACATTCATATTTCAGGATAAGGGAAAACTTCCAACGTTAAGTCATATTGACAATGAATGGAATGATGTTCAAATGAGTCCTAGGTACATAGAGCTTAGGTTTAACAGAAATTCAGCTTTCAGGATAAGGGAAATGCTCCAACGTTAAGTCATATCGGACGATGAAGGATATAATACTCAAGTGAGCTCAAGGTCCTTAGAGCTTAGAGTTACCTGACATTCATTAGTCAGTATAAGGGAAAGCCTCCAACGTTAAGTGATATCGGAAAATGAATGAAATGATATTCAAATTAGTCGAAGGTACATAGAGCTTAGAGCTACCAGACATTCCTCTTTCAGGATAAGGGAAAACATACAACGATGGGTCATATCGGACGATGAAGGATATGTCTAAATGAGTCCAGGATACATAAGGCTTGGACTTATCAGACATTCATCTTTCAGGATAAGGGAAAGCTTTTAATGTTGTTATATAGGACTATAAATAAAATGATATTCTAATGAGTCCAGGTTACATAGAGGTTAGAGTTACCAAATATTCATATATCAAGAAAAGGAAACCTTCCAATATTATGTCGTTGAATAAATGAAATGATGATGAAATGAGTCCGGGGTACATACAGCTTAGAGTTATCAGACATTCATCTTTCAGGATAAGGGAAGCTTCCAATGTTATTATATCGGGCGATAAATGAAACGATGATCAAGTCAGTACAGGGTACATAGAGCTTAGAGTTCTCACACATTTATCTTTCAGGATAAGGGAAAACCTCTAGCTTTAAGTCATATCGAACGATGAATGAAATGATGATTAAATGATTACAGGGTACATAGAGCTTAGAACTACCAGACATTCATGTGTAGGATAAGAGAAAATATCCATCGTTAAAACATATCGTACGATGAATGAACTGATGTTCAAATGTGTCTAAGGTACTAAGAGCTTAGGTTTACCAGACATTCGTCTTTCAGGATAAGGGAAATCCTCCAAGGTTAAGTCATATCGGACGATGAAGGAAATTGTACTCAAGTGAGTTCAAGGTCCATAGACCTTAGAGTTACGTGACATCCATCTTTCAGAATAAGAGAAAGCCTGCATCGTTAAGTCATATCATGCGATGGATGAAATGATGTTAAAATAAGACCAAGGTAGATAGATCCTAGGGTTACCAGACATTGATCTTTCAGGATAAGGGAAAACCTCCAATTTTATGTCATATTGAACGATGAAAGAAATCATACTTTAGTCAGCCCAAGGAAATAGAGCTTAAAGTTTCCAGAGTTTCATCTTTCAAGATAAGGGAAAAGAATGACTTTAAAATGAGCTCAGAGTACATGGAGCTTCTAGTTACCGGTTATTGCACATTAAGGCTAAGGGAGAACTCCGGAAAAAGTCCAGATAACTCAATCTGACTGAGATTCGAACTCGAGATTTATTGAACGTGAGACAGATACACTACTAGGTACGCTACGGAGGCGGACAAAACCCATATTTGGAATATAGTACTTGGATTTCACCCAAAGATATATACATTGATCCTTTATTTTAAAAAAAAATATTGATATTCCCAAAAATGGCTAACCATTTTGATTACGGCATCATATTTTTACGAGGAATGAAATGTTAAACTTCATGAAAACATCCACAGAGGTCCTCTTCATTTTGGCTAACTTTAACGAAGCTGGTGAACAGACAAAATCGCTCTGCACAAAAATGCACATCTAGTTCAAGCACATATTTTAAGCAAAAATATGCATTTTTGTAACGCTTAATAATTTATGAGATATGTATTTCTTGTTATTAGTTTGTATATTTCTCAAATGGATCGGTTGTCATTTGTCTGGTGATAGAAACAAAGGAATGCTTTATCCGTGTCATTAATATTCTTTGCACTGCCTTATCTGTGTTACCTCAGCAGCTATCGTTGTTTATTCCAATATTGCTCATCCAAGATGGATGCAAATTTTCAGTATTTTACAAACTAATATAGTATTGAAGAAGCAAGTGTCGTAGAGGTTATCCGTCTCGGGTGTCGACACTGGACCATCAGCATCGGCCAGATGTCTCGTTTACCAGAACATCCCCGCTTCTCAGACAGCTGCGGGATTCAGCAGGAATGTCCATCTGACCATGAGGTACGATGCAAATGGAGTTCCTCAGACATCGCTGAGGAAGATGCATGTTTTGTGTCATCAAGTTTTATAATATTTAAGGATAGATATTCCAAAACAAGAGTTATTATATTTAAAGATAGATAATCCAACAATGGATAAGTTCCATTAGTGCAAATAGACCAAACTGATGCCGTACATAAATATATCAATTATATTTCTGACACACCTTTGAAAGTGAAGCCAATGGCTAAAGTTGTAAGCCTTTTTATTCTCATATACACAATGAATATGCAATAAATCAGTCAAGTTATTAAACAGCTCTAACATTATAATGTGTACATTATTTAATGAACTACCCAGTCTATGATAAGCTGTAGATATTTTGTTTTTATATTATTTTTAATCTGTGGGCTTAAGTACAGGTGACTGTAGCCTAAACCTGGACTAATTTTGCTCTTCAATTACAAATGATATAAATTTAATTAACAAAAGGTTTCTTTTTTGCAGACAGAACTTATGCCTACATTAACTAGCCTAAAGGCATCTGTCTGCAGTGACCTTAGAATTAAATCTAACCTAACAGCAGCCATATTACTATGTACATATTCTAAAAAATAACTAAACTAAAATTTTAACCTGAATATTAAATTATACTACGTGAACGCTTCTGAGCTATTTCTCATATTTTGCGTCTGCAACTGAAAGCTTCCAATGTTATATAGGACGATAAATGAAATGATATTCTAATGGGCCGAGGGTACATAGAACTTAGACTTACCATGTATAAATCTTTCAGGATAAGCGAAAACCTCCAACGTTAGGTCATATCTGACGATGAAAGAAATGTTTAAATGAGTACGGGGTACATAGAGCTTAGAGTTACTAGACACTCATCTTTCAGGATAAGGAAAAACCAGCAGCGTTAAGTTATATCGAACAATGAATAAAATGATGTTTAAATGAGTAAAGGGTACATAGAGCTTACAGTTACCAAATATTAATAATAAGGATAAGGAAAATCTTCCAATGTTAAATCGGGTGTATATGACATGATGATCAAATGAGTCCGGTGTACATAGAGCTTAGAGTTATCAGACATTCATCTTTCAGGATAAGGGAAATCCTCCAAGTTTAAGTCATATCGGCCGATGAAGGAAGTGATACTCAAGTGAGCTCAAGGTCCATAGAGCTTAGAGTTACGTGACATTCATCTTTCAGTATAAGGGAAAGAATCCAACGTTAAGTCATATCGGGCGATGAATGAAATAATGTTAAAATGAGACCAGGGTACATAGAGCTTAGAGTAACCAGACATTCATATTTCAGGATAAGGAAAATCTTCCAATGTTATATCGGCTGATATATGAAATGATGATCAAATAAGTCCGGGGTACATAGAGCTTAAAGTTATCAGACATTCATCTTTCCGGATAAGGGAAATCTTCCAATGTTATATGAGGAGATAAATGAAACGATGATCAAATGAGTACAGGGTACATAGAGCTTAGAGTTACCAGACATTCATTTTTAGGACAAGGGAATTCCTGAACCATTAAGTCATATCGAACGATGAATGAAATGATGTTTAAATGAGTACAGGGTACATAGAGCGTAGAGTTACCAGACATTCGTCTTTCAGGATAAGGGAAAATCTCCAACGATAGGTCATATCGAACGATGAATGAAATGATGAACAAATGAGTCCGGGGTACATAAAGCTTAGAGTTATCAGACATTTATCTTTCAGAATAAGGGAAAGCTTCCAATGTTATTATATCGGGCGATATAGGAAACGGTGATCAAATGAGTCTAGCGTACATAGAGCTTAGATTTATCACACATTTATCTTTCAGGAAAAGGGAAAACCTCCAGCGTTAAGTAATATAGAACAATGAATGAAATGATGTTTAAATGAGTCCAGGTGACATAGGGCTTAGAGCTACCGGACATTCGTCTTTCAGGATAAGGGAAATCCTCTAAGGTTAAGTCATATCGAACGATGAATGAAGTGATGTTCAAATGTGTCCAGGGTACTAAGAGCTTAGATTTACCAGACATTCGTCTTTCAGGATAAGGGAAATCCTCTAAGGTTAAGTCATATCGGACGATGAAGGAAATTGTACTCAAGTGAGCTCAAGGTCCATAGAGCTTAGAGTTACGTAACATTCATCTTTCAGTATAAGGGAAAGTATCCAACGTTAAGTCATATCGGGCGATATATGAAATGATGGTCAAATGAGTACAGGGTAGATAGAGCTTAGAGTTACCAGACATTCATTTTTAGGACAAGGAAATTCCTAAAGCGTTAAGTCATATCGAACGATGAATGAAATGATGTTTAAATGAGTACAGTGTACATAGAGCTTAGAGTTATTACACTAGAGTTTAGAGTTACCAAAATTCATAATTCAGGATAAAGAAGAGCTTCCAATGTTATATCGGACGATAAATGAAATGATGAACAAATGAGTCCGGGGTTCATGAAGCTTAGAATTATCAGACAGTCATCTTTGGGGATAAGGGACAGCTTTCAATGTTGTTATATCGGGCGATAAATAAAACGGTGATCAAATGAGTACACGGTGCATAGAGCTTAGAGTTACCAGACATTCACTTTTAGCACAAGGGAAAGCCTCCAGCGTTAAGTCATATCGAACGATGAATGAAATGATGTCTAAGAGAGTACAGTGTACATAGAGCTTAGAGTTACCGGACATTCATATTTCAGGATAACGGAAAATCTCCAACGTTAAGTCTTATCGGGCGATGTATGAAATAATGTTCAAATGATTCCAAAGTACACAGGGCTTCGATTTATCAGACATTCGTCTTTCAGGATAAGGGAAATTCTCCAAGTTTAAGTCAAATCGGACGATGAAGTAAATGATACTCAAGTGAGCTCAAGTTCCATATAGCTTAGAGTTATTGGACATTCATTTTTCAATAGAAAGAATAGCGTCCAACGTTAAGTTGGCCACTTTGAGGCTCAGTGGTTAGACTGTTTGGCTCTCACCAAGGCGGTTTGGGTTCGTTCAGGCGACGGCAATGTGAGATATGCGATGGACAACACGGTGCGGGGGGGGGGGGGGTTTCCTCCAGCACCTCCGCTTTCCCCCGCCATCTCATTCCACTGGTGTTGAATCTTCATCGCATGTATCATCAGTGTCACCGCCTGCGGTGCCGTATGTAGTAAAAGCAGGCGTTAAGCACTACACAACTTTCCAAAGTTAAGTCATATCGAACGATGAATGAAATTATGTTTAAATGAGTACAGGGTACATAGGCCTTAGAGTTACCACTCATTCATCTTTAAGGATAGGGGAAAGCCTCCAACGTTAAGTCATATCGAACGATGAATGAAATGACGTTCAAATGAGTTTAGGGTACATGGAGCTTAGGTTTACCAGGCATTCGTCCTTCAGGATAAGTGAAATTCGCTAAGGTTGAGTCATATCGGACGATGAAGTAAATTATACTCAAGTGATCTCAAGGTCCATAGAGCTTAGAGTTATGTGACATTCATCTTTCGGTATAAGGGAAAGCCTCCAACGTTAAGTTATATCGGGCAATAAATAAAAAGATGTTAAAATGAGTACAGGGTACATAGAGCTTAGCGTTGCCAAACATTGATCTTTCAGTATAAGTGACAACCTCCAACGTTGTCATATCGGACGATGAAAGAAATGATACTTAAGTCAGCCATAGGTCAATAGAGCTTAAAGTTACCGGACTTTCGTTTTTCAAGATAAGGGACAACCTCCAACGTTGTCATATCGGACGATGAAAGAAATGATACTTAAGTCAGCCATAGGTCAATAGAGCTTAAAGTTACCGAACTTTCGTTTTTCAAGATAAGGGAAAACCTCCAACATTGTTATATTGGACGAGGAATGGAATGATGTTCAAATGAGTTTAGGGTACATGGAGCTTATAGTTACCAGATATTGCACTTTCAGGTTTAGGGAAAACTGAAGAAAATTCCCGGATAACTCAATCTGAATGAGATTCGAACTTTGGACCTCTTGAACGTGAGACAGACACACCTACCAGGTGCGCTACCGAGGCGTAAAAAGCCAAATTTGGTATATAAACCTTGGATTGCACCCAAAAATATAAAAATATCCTTTATATTGAACATCCTTTTAAAAAGAAGTTTGATTTTCCCAAATATTGCTAACCATTTTGATTACGGCATCATATATGTACGAGGAATGAAATGTTCAACTTCATGAAAACTTCCACAGAGGTCCTCTTCATTTTGGGTGAGCTTTACGAAGCTCGTGAACCGTAACAGACAAAATCGCACTGCCCAAAAAATACACATGTAGTTTATGCAAAAATATATCTTTTTTGTAAAGGTTAATAATTTCTGATATATGTATTCCTTGTTATTAGTTTGTATATTTCTCAAAAGGGTCGGTTGTCATTTGTCTGGTGACACAAACAATGGAATGCTTACTCCATGACATAAATATTCTTTGCATTGCCTTATCTCTGTTACCTCAGCAACTATCGTTGTTTATTTCAATATTGCTCATCCAAGATGGATGCAAATTTTCAGTATTTTACAAACTAATATAGTCCTGAAGAAGCAAGTGTAGTAAGAGGATTATCGGTCTCGGGTGTCAGCACTAGAACATCATCATCGGCAAGATGTCTCGTTTACCAGAACAGCCCCGCTCCTCACAGAGCTGCAACATTCAGCAAGAATGTCCATCTGACCATGAGTTACGATGCAAATGGAGTTCTTCACACACCGCTGAGGAAGATGCATGTTTTGTGACATCAAGTCTTATAATATTTAAAGATAGAGATAATCCAACAATGGATAAGTTCCAGAAGTCCAAAAAGACCAAACTGATGATGTACATAGCTATATCAATTATAATTCTGACACTCTTTTGAAAGTGAAGCCAATGGTTAAAATTGTAAGCCTTTTTATTCTCATAAACATAATGGATTTGCAATAAATCAGTCAAGTTATTAAGCAGTTCTAACCTTATAATGTGAACATTATATAATGACCTACTCAGTCTATGATAAGCTATATATATTACTTTTATTTTATTTTATTTTAAATCTGCGAGCTTAGGTCCAGGTGTCTGGAGTCTAAACCTGGACTTATGGTGCTCTTTAATTACAAATGATATACATTTAATTAACAAAGGTTTCTTTTTATGCCTCCATTAACTAACCTATTGTCCACTGTCTCCAGTGACCTTACAACTAAATCTAACCTAACAGCAGCCTTATTACTATGTACATTTTCTAATAAATAACTAAATTACAATATTAATCTGAATAATAAATTATACTAACTGAAGGCTGCTGACCTATTTCTAATATTTTGTGCCTGCATCTGAAGTCTTCCCAGCCTTGTATACTGAAGTCCATTAAATTTCGTTGAAACTCCATGTTGATTGGACATCCAATATTTACCTGACATTTGTAGGTATTTTCTGTAGTTATGTTTACTTACTCCATGGTCCTGGTTACCTTCGACGAACTTTGTGTGCTTTCTGGTGTGTCCTTTGTGTTCCTTTTCCTTCTCTGTTAATTTATATTGATTTCCTTCTAATAAATATTAATGCTAAACCATGCCATCTCTTTATAAAGTGCCTATGAATGTTGATCTCCTTCCAATACATGTTGATGTCAATTGATGTCATCACTCTGTATAAATCTTTTTTATCTCCTCAATTGTATCAGGATATTATCTTGATGTGTTATCTCTCCTCTTCTATTTAGTAGTTGTGCTCTGTTCTGGTTGTAGTCTTCTATGGCTAAATTGGATACTAGTTCTGTCATAATTTCCAACTGTTTATAAGCTTCGTCTTTCCTCACTATATTCCATATTTGCTTTCCTTGTAGTTTTGTTCTACCTTCTTGTAATTCGCGTATGTCTTTACTGCATTCAAACAATGAGTGTTCTGGGTTGCATGGAACATTGCAGATATCACAATTAGTATTTTGTCGCTCGTCTATTCGATTGAAGTATGTATCATAAGGTCCATGTCCTGATATGTAATGTCTGATTCCCTTCCTCGGTTTCAAATGTTTCATCCGTAATCTTTCCTTGGTGTTTGGTAATATCTCGTAACGAGAGAGCTGATTGCTTGGCTAAGAAGGCTGCAGAATCCAATCTTCCTGTGACATACCCTTTATGTCCTATTTCTA
The DNA here is from genome assembly GCA_030765055.1 of Mantis religiosa. Classification (NCBI taxonomy): domain Eukaryota; kingdom Metazoa; phylum Arthropoda; class Insecta; order Mantodea; family Mantidae; genus Mantis; species Mantis religiosa. The sequence goes on along the minus strand of JAUKNK010000056.1, from coordinate 1,088,044 downwards.
ATGTAAGGAGAATAATACATCAACATATTCTTGAAGAATGGAACCAACAATGGCTAACAAATCCAAATGGAAGTTTAACAAAAACATTATTTTTCCCTAGTGTATATGACAGAGGAAAATGTGAAACTGTTGTACCAAATTTTTTTTGACACAATTTTTAAGTGGACATGGTAAATTTGGTGAATACTTATCACACTTTCACTTAACACCCAATCCCGAGTGCATGTGTGGTGAAGAATTTCAAACTGTGGTTCATATCCTTTTCTGTTGTCCCATTTTATGGAGAGAAAGACAAGAATTAATATTCAAGCTAGACTCTCTAGGAATTGAATTTTCTGCTCCGCTCACATGTTTGCTAATGAAGCCACAACAGTGTAAGTACTTCATGATGTTTATAAACTCAGTGTTTAAACGTCTGAAATAGTTTGAATTAATATGCATCAGATTAAAACATCATTTCTTCCTTCTAGTATTTAAAATATTTTTGTTAAAGTTGTATACCTTTATGTATCGACTCTAGCCCTAATATACCACTGTGTAAAATAGGGTTCAATAAACCTGGATATAAAAAGAAAAATATCTCGCAAATTCTCCTTCCTTCATCCTCGTTATTCCAATTTTGTTGCCAATCATTTAGCATTTTATTCCTAATTTTAGTTTTAGATTTATATTATTCGCTGATCAGTTCGTGCACTTTTGTTATGTTCTGTTTCTTTAACCAATAATTTGCTGCACGTAGTTTGATTACATAATCAATTGGCCATATTCCCATAATTACAAGAAGTCGCATTGAAGATGTTGTCTTAAATACTGCTGCACCTCTAATAATTATCTGCCGTTGAGATCTGCATAGTAATATTATGTACTTCTTGTATTTTAATCAATGTGCCCAGCTACTCGCTCCGTATCCAAAAATTCCTATAAGCTATATATAAGATTTTGCAGAATTGGACCGAAAAACTCTATGGGATTACAGAGGGATGTTGTATCCCTGAGACCGACGGTGTATTTGCGCTTTGCCAAAGGTGTACGAGGGCTATCTCAAGATTCACTGACGCGTTCCAAAATCAGAGTTCAAAGTGGAATGCGAGGAGCAATGTCTTTCAGTTCGTAAGCACATAATTACATTTCACAGGAGTGCTAATTACAAATTGTCCATTGCAGTATTCCATAACCTTCACAGTCAGCAATCTGAAGAACTACAATCAAAAAGCTAAGACGAGGGGTGGGAAGGGATAAAGCGGGGTAGGTGGTGTCGCTGGCTTGAAAATTCCGTACGTTACCAATGAGTCCGTGCGTAGAAAGCACTCAGGTAGTATCAGTGGCATACTGGCTTCAGTTTATTGCCCAAAATTCCGTCCTGCTACCATAAGTGTTCCCACAACAGTCCCCTATAATCCCCGAACTTCTTCTGGCCGAATTCTGAAACACTTTGTATAAATTTGTGCAGCCTCTGGTATTATTAGGAATTTTCTGATACCGTAACAAATTAAATGCCTAGCGTAAAAGCAAAATAAGAAACATATACAGATTTATTATAAATCTGAATTAATCTATAACTTCTCGAGCACAACAAGAACCATTTTCCAGAAAATATCCCATGTAAAGGGTAATCCGGAGAGGGCAGTAACATTTTCTTGGAAAATGCTTCTTCAGGACTTTTCATTTTTGATTTATGCTATTCATAGATTTAAAAAAAATTTCACATCTTCCTATTTAAGTCATATTGGGCGGTGGGATAAATGACGTTCAAATAAGTCCAAGGCACATCTTTAGGGAAAGGGAAAACCTCCAAACTTAAGTCATAACGGACGATAAAAGACATGATGTTCAAATTAATCCAGGGTACATAGAGCTTAGAGTTACTAAACATTCATCTTTCAGTTTAGGAGAAAACCTCCAACGCCAAGTTATAACGGACGATAAATGAAATGATGTCCAAATGAGTACAGGGTACACAGAGCTTAGAGTTACCAGACATTCATGTTTCAGGATAAGAGAAAACCTCCAACGTTAAGTCGTATCGGACGATAAATGAAATGATGTTCAAATGAGTAGAGGGTACATAGAGCTTAGCGATATCAGACATTCTGCTTTCAAGATAGGAGAAAACCTCCAATGTTAAGTCATATCGGACGACAAATGAACTGATGTTCAAATAAATCCAGGATACATGGAGCTTAGAATTACCAGACTTTCAGGATGAGGTAAAAACCTCCAGCGTTAAGTCATAACGGACGATGAAAGAAATGATGATCAGATGAGTCCAGAGTACATAGAGCTTAGAGGTATCAGACATTCATCTTTGAACATAGGAGAAAGCCTCTAACGTTAAGTCATATAGAACGGTAAATAAGATGGTGTTCAAATGCATCCAAGGTACATAGAGCTTAGATTTACCAGACTTTCAGGATAAGGTAAAAACCTCCAACCTTAGGTCATAAGGGACGAAGAATGAAATGATGATCAAATGAGTCCAGGGTACATAGAGGTTAGAGGTATCAGCCATTCATCTTTCAGGATAACAGAAAACCTCCAATATTAAGTCATATCGGACGATGCATGGAATAATGTTCAAATGAGTCTAGGGTACCTGGAGCTTAGAGTTACCAGACATTCATCTTTCAGGATAAGGGAAAACTGCCAACGTTGTCATATCGGACGGTGAATGAAATAATACTCAAATGAGTGCAGGGTACATAGAGTTTAGAGTTACCAGACATTCAACTTTCAGGTGGAGGGAAAACCTCCAACGTTGTCATATGGGAGGATGAATGATATAATACTAAAATGAGTCCAGGGTATATGGAGGTTACAGTTACCAGACATTCATCTTTCAGGATAAGTAAAATCTTCCAATGTTGTTATATCGGGCGATAAATGAAATGATATTCACATAAGTCTAGGGTACATGGAGCTTAGGGTTACCTGGCATTCATCTTTCAGGATAAGGGCAAACCTCCAACGTTAAGTCATATCGGACGATGAATGAAATAATATTCAAATGAGTCCAGGGTACATAGAGCCTAGAATTACCCGACATTTAACTTTCAGGTGGAGGGAAAACCTCCAACGTTGTCATATTGGAGGATGAATGAAATAATACTCAACTGAGTCCAGCGTATATGGAGGTTACAGTTACAAGACATTCATCTTTCAAGATAAGTAAAATCTTCCAATGTTGTTATATTGGACGATAAGTGAATTGATATTCAAATAAGTCTAGGGTGCATGGAGCTTAGGGTTACCTGGCATTCATCTTTCAGGATAAGGGCAAATCTCCAACGTTAAGTCATATCGGACGATAAATGAAATAATACTCAAATGAGTCCAGGGTACATAGAGCCTAGAATTACCAGACATTCATGTTTAAGGATAAGGGAAAACCTCCAACGTTATGTCATCAGACGATGAATTAAATGATGTTCAAATGAGTCCAGGGTACATAGAGCTTAGAGTTACCAGACATTCATTTTTCAGGATAAGGGAAGACCACCAACGTTAACTCACCCTGACCGAGATTTGAATTAGGGAACGTGACGCTACCACCACGCTACAGAGACGGGCTAGAGATTCCTGTACATATATGCTGACCTTTTTCTAAAAGTGCCTTTTTCGCATACAGGGTACATCAAAGCAGGCAATACCAGTGAAAGTTTGAAGATTGCTATAGCTTTTCTATCTGCTAAGTAGAAAATTGAAGAAATATGTTGCGTGTAACATCACAAGGGCTAAAAGATACATTTCCAGTTTTGTTTAGTAGAGTAGCTGGCTAAAGTCCTGGAGGGTGTTATAATGTTTGTTTAAATATACACTTCTGACTAAACGTGCTATTTACAGACAATTTGGAAAAGAGTTGCTGCTATCTTACTACGAGTGGCGGGTACCTTAAACATATCCACCTAATATTTTCTTATTTTTAGCTCATAACAATGCTTTGACATTTTTAAATCCCGCCGCGCGTGACAGTTCAACGTGACGTACTAACAGCCTGAGGTGTGCCAGTGATGTTACGTGATTGTGTGCACTGTTATATCTGACATAGTCCCAAAGCTATGTGTGTAAATAGTATTGAAGTAGGCACTTATAAACACATTTTGAAATGACAGAAGAGCACATCATCATTAAAACCAATTCTCTTAATCCAGTGTCAAATGTGCACTCTTCAATTCCAATGACAAATATTATTGCATATTTTGAATACCCGTTACACTCCCATTCCAGTTTGTGGAGCATTATTTTGCGTTATTGTTAAACCCACTATTGTTGCGTGCGCAGATAGGTAAATGATACAATTCTTGTGTTTAGCCAGCAACTATAGGCAGATAAATAGATAAATCGTGTGTTTTAAAGAGATGCACGTGTTTTGTACAGTAAATAGAGTACAAATGGATGAGACTCCACTGAGATTGAACCAAGCGTTGTTGTCTGAAGCCTCTTTGCTTGGTTTGCCATTATGATGTGCAAAAACTTATGGAATTAGTCTTATATTCATTCTGTCCCCAAAGTTACGTGTAAAGATCGGCAGTTATAGTCCAATATAAACATCCATTTCATTCATTGTCCGATATGACTTCACGTTCGAGGATTTCTCTTATCCTGAAAGAAGAATGTCTGGTAAATCTAAGCTCCATGTACCCTGTGCTCATTTTACATCATTTCATTCATTGTCCGATATGACTCAACATTCCAGGTTTTCTCTTATCCTGAAAGATGAATGTCTGGTAAATCTAAGCTCTATGTACCCTGTACTCATTTGTACATCATTTCATTCATTGTCCGATATGACTTGACGTTCGAGGTTTTCTCTTATCCTGAAAGATGTATGTCTAGTAACTCTAAGCTCTTTGCACCCTGTTCTCAGTTGAGCATCATTTCAATCATCGTCCGATATGACTTAACGTTGGAGGTTATCCCTTATCCTGAAAGATGAATGTCTGGTAACTCTAAGTTCTCTTTACCTCGTACTCATTTGAACATCATTTCATTTATTCTCCGATATGACTTATCGTTGGAGGGTTTCTCTTATCCTGAAAGATGAATGTCTAGTACCTCTGAGCTCTATGTACCCTGTACTCATTTGAACATCATCTCACTCATCGTCCGATATTGCTTAACGTTGGTGGTTTTCCCTTATACTGAAAGATGAATGTCTGGTAACTCTAAGCTCTATGTACCCTGTACTCATTTGAACATCATCTCACTCATCGTCCGATATTACCTAACGTTGGAGGTTTTCTCTTATACTGAAAGATGAATATCTGGTAACTCTAAGCTCTATGTACGCTGTACTCATTTTAACATCATCTCACTCATCGTCCGATATTACTTAAAGTTGGAGGTTTTCCCTTATACTGAAATATGAATGTTTGATAACTCTAAGATCTATCTACCCTGTACTCATTCGAACATCACTTCATTCATTCTCCGATATGACAGCGTTGGAGGTTTTCCCTTATCCTGAAAGATGAATGTCTAGTTACTCTAAGCTCTATGTACCCTGTACTTATTTGAAAATCATTTCAGTAATCGTCCGATATGAATTAACGTTACAGGTTTGCTCTTGTTCTGAAAGGTGAAGGTCTGGTAACTCTAAGCCCTAAGTACGCTGTACTTATTTTAGCATCATTTCATTCATCGTCCATGACTTCTCTAAATACTCAAATAAATAACCCATATTTGAAGAAGTCTGTTCTGTTGATATTATCATTAGCATTAATTGCAAAAGATATTTCAATAAATTCAATTTGTACCATTTTGTCTATACTTTCTTTTAGTTTAATTTGAGACGCACATTAACAGCTGTTTATAGGGAAGTAAGCAATTTTTCTGCGCCTGCGTATTACATACTACGTCTCACATTACGATTGTAATATATCACTCAAAACAGAAAGAATATTTTGAAATGGTACCTTTGATTAAATACACTCACGTTTGAATTACAAACATTTTAGTCTCATTGCATAATATACTATTACATTCGCCACTATCTGAGCGGATTTTTAACACCCTGGCCGTCTAGCAAACGCAAGAAAGAATATTTTGGGTCCAAAGAATCTGGATAAAATTATTTCAGCTTGAGAAAGTGCATCATACATAAGTCACGATAAAATCGTAAATAGAAACCGCTGAGTTCATTTTTACAGTTTGTGACGAACCGTTTTTGTATTCTTCGTGCGTAATTTGAGATAAAGTATTTTTGATTAGCAATGTGTAAATGTAGTATCCGAGGACTCGCTTTCGATTTCAAGTGTTCTCGATTGTATTATCTGAGGACTTGAATTTGAATGAAAGTTTCAATTGCAGATATTCGAATACTTGCATTTGTTTCTCTAAGGCCCGGTTGCATAAAAAGATAATCTAAGTTCAAGCATACGAAATTGATCTTCAGCCAGGCTGAACTTAGAATTTTGGTTGTATAAACATTGGTCTAGGTTCATGGCCTCTTGATTTAAGATCAAATCTAGCTGGTGAATTTTCTCCAGTTAACTTGATTGAACTTAGATTAGCACTGATTACGTTGGAAAGAATCTCCCGATCTTCCCTTAACGTCAACTTTAACTGCATGCAGACCTGCATGCGAATGTCCTTTTGTTCGGGAATAACATGCTGTAAACCATTTTTGAGAGATCCTTCAAAATCACCTCCGCAGCCTACAACACTGCCTCTGGTGATGGATAATGCCTTCCACGAAGGCGTTTCTTCAGCTTCGGGAATAGAAAAATGTCACATGGGGCTAAATCCAGACTATAGGGAGGATGAGGGATGCACTTCACGCTGATGTTTGCAAGATATTCAGCAATAAAACTGGCAATATGCGGCCGCGCATTATCGTGGTGCAGCATCCAACCTGCTTCACGGAAATGTAGTCTTTTGCGCCTGATATGGACTTGCAATATTTTCAGGTCATTCCTGTGGTACTGTCCAGTTACTGATGTGTGTGCAGGTACAACATGCTGATACACCATTCCATGAATATCAAAGAATGAGATGACCACAACTTTCCCAGCAGAAGCAAGCACTTTTGCCTTTATGGGGGTTGGTGATGAAGGAGATTTCCACACTGAGCTTTGCTGTTTGCTCTCAGCATCAAAATGATGTAGCGAAGTTTTATCAGCAGTGATTACGTTGGAAAGAAACTCCAGATCTTCCTCTAACATCAATTTTAACTGCATGCAGACCTGCATGCGAATGTCCTCTTGTTTGGGAATCTACAGTCTTGGAACCCATCGCCCACAAACACGTCTCATGTGTGATGTTTCTGTCACCAACGTGTGTGTGGCACCCAATGAAATGTTCAGTATTTCACAAAGTGATCTTAAGATAATTCGTTGTTTCTCTCTCACAATGGCAGCAAGTGTTGATGTTTTCTTCCGTAAGAGCAGTAACTGGAGCACCGGGTCCAACTTCCTTTGAAATTCATTGTCTCCTCTCTTAAAACATATTAAACCACCTTCGATCTGTGCTATAGGGAAGAACAGACTCTCCATGGGCCTCCTATAACATTGTATAGGCCTCAACTGAAGATTTGTTGAGACGAAAGCAGAATTTCAAAGCTGCATATTGTTCCTTGCGTGTTACCTCCATTGCAGTGGTAGGCGATACTGAACATGTCTGAACTTACCTGGTTATCACAGGCGGGAACCAGGCGTACCAACAATGAAACTACTACGGCGTGTTTGTTTCACATTAAGCTAACAGAAGGTAATAAGATTGAATTTTAGAGCGAAAAATTATGACCGTAAAATAAATTATGATCATCTTTATTGAACAGCCCTCGTATTTACACGTAATATATGCGACCTGTCAGTGAACTACGAAAAAAAAAAAAAAACATTTTATATCATAACATATCGGCACATTCAAACAGAAAAATGCACTTTCCAAGGCAATTGGCAAGAAGATTTCCTTGCTTGCATTAGTAATTGCAACCTCGAGTCAAAAATCTCTAATTAATCTATTAAAATGTGTTTTTATAATTGCCTTTTTTGGCCTGTTTTAGAATTTATAGTGCTATTTTGCATACCTATCTATTTTAATGATTTACATCCCTGGTGATGATGTTTAGTTTTCTGACTGCATTCATCAACAAAAGCAATTTTGGATGCAGTGCTCAACATCCGCTGTCTACAAGTCTCACATTTGCTTCACTGTTCAATTACATTTATCATTTCATTTCAAATTTATGCTTTCTTATTACTTTATCTACCCACTCTTCATAAAACTATTTTTAAACATGCTTATTCTTCTTTACCTCATGTTAATATAGAGGAACGTTTGTACAAATGGTTTTAGTACATATTTTCATATAGATAAGTACAATGGAAATGCAGTGGACATAAGTAATACTCAACTGTATTAAGACCTAGTCGTTAGGTGATCGCTTTCATATTCCGATAGCTTCGTATGACGAGGGAGGGGAACAATAACAGCTCCGTATTTCAGAAAAATATTGAAAACACTAAAACAAATATTTCGGAAGCGGCTAATTCCATAAATGATTATGGTAATAGTAACAATAATAGTTTTGATACGCTGTGCACTTTAACAATTTTATGTAATAATTTGATAGTTAAACGTGTGCAGGTTAGTAGTAAATTTGTTCCACATTGTAAGGAGTTTATTGTGGAAGTTTTATAGTGCATACCGAGCGGGATTGCCGGAAGGTTTCGTACGACCTACCTGACCCATGGTTTTTTCGGGGGTTTTCCCGTGTTGCTAGGCTAATGCTGGGTAGGTTAATTACATCCCCCGAATTTCCCCTCCCTTCATTTCATCTCCATTATCATTTCATATCATGTCTCATCTGGTGGTACCTTACAGGGTCGAAGTCCCTGCGGGTGTCTGGCGCTGCATGGCAGGATGATATTGTGATTTTGTGGTTTCGTAGATTTAAAAGTTTTGCTTGCAGAAATTTAAAATGCTCTTTAATGCACTAAACCGTAAAGTTGTACACCCCTTGCAGCAGTAAAAATGACGTGACATACAAAGAGCAGTCTTCAAGGTGGTCTCGTTCTCAGCTGCGCGTAAACAAACAAAAGAATGGGCTGCGGTACAGTCCAATAACCCTCACACAACTCACACACTGCACAACTGCAACTCAACTAGCAACTGACTCCGCTTTAACACTTTGCGGGGTTTTGTACCTCCAGTCGTTGTTCTAGGATGCAGTCGATCGTTGCATAACAATCGCGATGCAGCGAGAGAGACGGGACTATCTCGGTCTCTTTCTCTCTCTACAAGCGTCTAGCTCTGCGCCCACGCGTCGGCTGCGGCTTGCGGCAGCAGCATAACAATGCCTCGGCGACAATATGCTCTGAGTGAACCCCATCCTCCTCCGGTAGGTCGGTTGGAGGTCTCCGAGCCACAGTACGGGGGAATGTGTGTTGTCCTGACCTGCCGGAGGAGGTTTCTATCTAAGTAAAATTGTAGGGACCCTGCCCTTTGCCCTGTTGTGGTGCTTTGGGACGGCTGCCCTGTGTCTCTTCTCGCCTCAACCTTCCTCCCGGGGATGCCCCACTTGGGACATAAGGTACAATAGACCAAAACTGGTGGGAGTGCCGAATCCCCTCCGAGATATTATATATATATATATATATATATCATAATACTTTATCGTCATCATCTTTTCACGGTTTAAGCCGTCATTGGTCTACCAATATTTCTTCTACCTAATGGTTTGTATTCTAAAGCTAATTTTGGAATGCGCTTTGTATTTTGAATTGTTTTGTATTTTGTTATGTGCATGTATTTTTTGTAAGTTTATTTACACTTCTATACTGTTTTAGAAACATTTATATCTGGCTTTTGCCATGAATAATTTTTTAAAGGGAGCTGATAACCTCTGCATTTGAGCGACCTTATACACATATCATTATTAAGTAATGCTTTATAGTGCATATAAATCCGAGCTGTACCAATAAGATTTTGTCTATCTCTTACGGTTTAGCAGTTATACAAAAGGTTATTGTAGAGGGCTGCTGGGGATATTCCCTGAAAATTCAGTGACATAGGTATACTTCATTTGTTACGTAAATACTTTAACGAGTCATATTTGCTACATAAAGTATTAAGAAAATCCAAGCTTTCGACCATTTGTTCATGTATAGGAATGTTGTTGAACATCTTGTAGCAATCTTGGAGGACACCCGAACTTAAATCAAGTTTGGTATTAACCCCTCGATTCGGAATCGATTTGCATGACTCATTTGGTTACATGTTGGTCTACTGATCAAACCACAACAGCCCTGTGGCATCCAAAGAACTCCGCGGCACGGTGGCACCGCTGTGATACCAAAAATTGACTGCGCCATTAACAAAGAAAATATATATTTATTTTGCAACTATTAATTTTGGAGTTATGCTGTTCATGATGATACAATTTTGGAGCGTGTATTTCCGGTAATTTTCAAATATTTGGATATAATGCAACACTTACCACGTGTAGAGTAAGAAGAGCGAAGGGGTTCTAAGATGATAAATGTCCGATTTCACCAACTGATTTTAAAATCGACATTAACAAATGTAACGAAACAAATGTCGCAGCACTAACATTACTGTTAAATTTCTTGCACTTCACCAACTTGTTTTCTGAAAATGTTAACAAACACGTGTTAACGCCAAGAGACTTGTAAACATTACAGCTATAGAAGGCTATGGATGAGTCGTATTCTTTTCTCTACGTACTGTGATGCACTTTTGCTTTCATTTCCGTATGCACACAGCTAAAAAAGCAAAACCGTAAACAAAAGCCGTGAGACAAATTTCTCGTCGATGGAGAAAGAATTGTAAATTGAATTGGTGACGAAGTATAAGGGTATCGTGGAATATGAGAGAACGGATGCGGTGAATGTAAAACAGAAACATGTCACGTGGAAAAAAAATGAAACGAATTTAATTCAAATGCATATCACTACTAGAAGCACGAAATAACGTCGTCAGTATTGTGTAAATTTAAATGAGGAGCGAAGGACAAGTAACGAGTGACTTGAACGTTTCAAGACGGAAGGTGGGCAGTGTATTATCCACATAATTCAGTAAATTATAAAACCGCAAAGTTATAAATACTTGAAGTAAAGGCGAGATCGGCATATTCCTTTCGATGCATGTTCTAACTCAGTATTACGTAAATTTAAAACGAGGAGAGAAGAAGAATAAGTGACTTGAACGTTTCAATACGGGAGGTGTATAGTGTATTATCCACATAATTCAGTAAATTATAAAACCGCAAAGTTATAAATACTTGAAGTAAAGGCGAGATCGGCATATTCCTTTCGATGCATGTTCTAACTCAGTATTACGTAAATTTAAAACGAGGAGAGAAGAAGGATAAGTGACTTGAACGTTTCAATACGGGAGGTGTATAGTGTATTATCCACATAATTCAGTAAATTATAAAACCGCAAAGTTATAAATACTTGAAGTAAAGGCGAGATCGGAATATTCCTTTCGATGCATGTTCTAACTCAGTATTACGTAAATTTTAAACGAGGAGCGAAGAAGGACAATTGACTTGAACGTTTCAATACGGGAGGTGTATAGTGTATTATCTACATAATTCAGTAAATTATAAAATCACAAAGTTATAAATACTTGAAGTAAAGGCGAGATCGGCATATTCCTTTCGATGCATGTGCTAACCTCTCTTGTACTTCCGCAGTAACCTTTATAGTAACTCGTTTCGACAGTCTATACCTTTATACAACATTTTCGTCTGATAGCTTCTCAAAATCAAATCTACTGATAGACTGTACTCTATTATGAATGCCATTTAGACGGTCTTAAATATAGCAAATCACATCAACAGCTGAGTTCATGCCCGCCATTTTGACTATTTACAATTGTTAAGGACTTAACAACAGAAATTTGGTTTGTTAGTTTAATAAGAGATTTGACGCGAGTGTTAAGCTGACACTTTTGGTGAAATACAATTTTTGTTACAACTTTTGCTAAACTCGTGTTAAGTCTTAACATCTGTTGGTGAAATTGGGCACAAGACTTGAAAAGAATAGCTTGTAATAGAGGAAATAGAGAAAGTGTACACAAACTTTAAATTAAATTACCATTTATTTAATTTGCAAGCAATTGGACGCATCTGTACTATATCGCAGTTCAGTCGTTTTACTTTAATAATAGCAGTAAACACTGATTGCATACTCCTTACCCCATCCGCCCAAATTAGGGGTGCAAGAAAGCGAGAGGTTCGATTTTCCTCCCTTACATCGCCGATACCGGTGTTAGGGTACACGGATTCCACTAGTCCGGAAAGTCGGGGCGAGGGAAGCCGGAAGACTAAGCCTGATAGAGGTACCAGGGTTGAGGGCCCATCTCAACGTCTGGGATGGGAGTGAAATGATAGGAAAGATTGATGATGGAGCAATTAGTGGAATGGTGGCGGCGGGAACAGGAGGACTTGGAGGATACCCGCCTCAGCGCCCTGGTATCCAGGATGCCCTCCACGTTTTACACGCTTCCTGCGTTAGCGTGGTGTGTGCATGGATCCCTGGTCACTTAGGCTTGCGGGAAATGAAATGGCGGATTCAGCAGCCAAGACGGCTACCATGAAGCCCAGGGTTCGAGTACCATCTGTGACATCGGAAGATTTTAGGGCCGTATTGCGGAGAGCTGTACAAACCTGCTGGCAGGAAGAGTGGTCCACTCTCCGCAATAACAAACGTAGATCTGTGAAATAACTTCCAATTTCCTGGGTTACCTCCACCGTTCATCTCGTCGCGAGGAGGTGAGTTTGGCTTGGTTACGCGTTGGGCACTGCAGTTTTTCTCATAGTTTTTTATTTAGAAAGGAGCCTGCTCCAGTCTGTCCGTTTTGAAGTGAAGATTTGCCAGTCCGACACGTGCTGCTAGAGTGTTTTTGCCTAGCACACTTTAGGACGTCTCTGCAGCTGACGGACAGCTTTGCAGAAATGCTAGCGGACGATGACACAGTAGTGGAGAAGGTATTTAGGCTCTTTTCTAGGTTAGATGTTAGAATTTAGCAAAGAGAATTTTTTGCAGTTTTGATTTATATTGCTTTTTATTTTATTTTTGTTTTTTTGTTATGTACATGTATTTGTTGTAAGTTTATTTACACTTGCATACCGTTTTAGAACAAGTTATATCTGGCTTTTGCCATAAATAATTTTGAAATGGCACTGATAACCACTGCAGTTGATCGTCCTTATACACATATCATCACCACTCAGCGCCCTGTCGTTCACCACAAATCGCCTGGGATCATACCCGGGCCGCCAAGTGCAGCTGAAGGCCCATATCGCGGGGAGATGCTATTCCATATGCTCACAAATTACGGTGGAGCATTTGTTTTTGTTTTTTCACTTTTCCTTTTTTATCGCAGACTTACGATTACACGCTTTGCTTTTGTTTTCGTTTTATGTTGTTTTACACATATGCACAAGGCAGGACTCGAACCCACGATCCTGTACGCGGCGGAACATCCATTTACATGAAACAAATCAAGACATCGTAAATCTAGCGGATTTGGCAGTCCCCAATTGCGCATGTACAGAGCGGAAAGATGGCCATATCATATGTTCTTATAAAAGGAAATGTCTTAAAATGGGGTGTGCGTGGGTTACAGGTATAACATTTGACAACATTGCCTCCAAATAAAGACAATCGTACTCTTTCAGTTTTATCGCTCTTTTGATTTGGGTCCAAACGCTGTATGGAAGTAATGCACACGGCCGGCTCCTCATTTTAGTCAGTGTCAGTCATTACAGTGATCGTCATGTCAAGAAACTCGCCTTTTGTTAAGTTTAAAGGTAAGGATTATCTAAATTAGATCAACCATTTTGATTGTGAAAGTCAGTTGCCAATACTTGTATGCATTCCTCTGTAAAACAATTGCTTACCGAACTGCGGCAGACTTTCGACTGAAGTTCTCGCTCGGGCTGACGTTTTATCACAGTAATTGCACAAAGCCTTTGAGATATAAAGTGTTTTATATGTTCTTTGCTAACAAATACGTACTTAGCACATAAATTGTCATTATAAAAGTGATTTTGAAGTCGTAACTAGAACATGAGTAAACAAACAGACACACTTACGGCTACCAACTTGTAGAGTTATCTTCGTTTGTTTCATTTGTACATAATATAGAGTTGACTGGCTGGCCTTGTAGCTCAGTCGGTAGAGCACCTGCCTGCGCCAGGGGTCCCGGGTTCCATTCCCGATTCCCGGTGGTGGGGGTCAGGATTTTTCTCCGGTTAGTATAATTCCTCATCTTCCCCGGAGTCTGGAAGTATGAATGAGAGTGTAAATGTGTGCGTCATCTAATAATGAAAACGAGTTAATACCTTCGATATGTTCAAAAGGAGAACGGCCGCCGATATGACCATTGCAGTTAAAGGCGATGCATATATGAAAAAGGTAAAAAACTATAGAGTATCAAATGCATTTCCGTAATTTGTACATAGTGAAACGGAATTGGCTATACATTTTAGAGTGATCTTAAAAAGCTAATGATACGTACCTACTGAAAAATGTAAGCGTCCTCGCATTCGGACTTCGATCCTTGGTAACCGCCAAGGCTTTTTGTACTTTTCCCGGATCGGTAGGTGCTTTTATTGGCATCTGTTTGAGGGTTGTGCAACCAGGGTCAGGGTAGAGGCGGTTACTCTCCTCCGTTGATAATAATTTATTTCATAAATACAAACAGCTTGGATTTGGGAAATGACATGAGATTTGCAACAAATCACAGAACACTATCGCTTAAAAATGCACATATCTAATAAGCTTTGCTTGTGTATCGCACTTTTGTTATTTGGGATCAATTCCACTATCTACCGCACATGACGTCACACATACCAACCGCTAAATCACGTGGGATGAGGACAAGAAAGGAGAACATGCCCTAGCAGGCGTCGAAGGTTTTTCTTGTGTAAATTAATTGTGCTTCCATAGCCGGGATTTGAACCACGGGTCTTCTGTTCTCCGTCCAGCCACTCTAACCATTGAACTAGTATGACCAACGTGCCGATATGACATTAAATTCTCCAACTGACTCGTGTTTTTCCCGGTAAACCACTAGGAGTTCTCATAAACACATGAGACAGCGACCTTTAATGGCGACTTACCATACTATAAGTACTTTAAGGCCCGGGCTTTATAGTTCGGACCACTATTAGGTACAATTAATGGAAATTAATCATATTTACAGCATAGTACGTCTTCATTAAGGTAGCTGTCTCATGTGTTTATGAAAACTCTTAGTGGTTTACCGGGAAAAACACGAGTCAGTTGGAGAATTTAATGTCATGTTGGCACGTTGGCCGTAGTAGCTCAATGGTTAGAGCAGCTGGACGGAGACCAGAAGATCCGTGGTTCAAATCCCGGCTATGGAATTGAACTTTTCAGTCTGGCTCTACCCTTTCATTTTGTTGTTGTAATTTATGTCCTCCAACGTTATTCATATCGGACGATGAATGAAATGGGCGAAATGATGCGCAAATGAGTCCGGGGTCCATGGTGCTTAGAGTTACCCGACACTCGTCTATCACGATAAGGGAAAACCCCGGAAAAACCTTATCTAAGGCAAGACGTCAACGTCGATTTGCTATATTAGGTAGAGGAAGAATTCATTCCACCCAAAAATTCGATAACGAGTTTAGCTGGAAGTATATGTTTTGAGGTCCTTTGAACCTCTCTTCCCCCCAAATAATATAGATTAAGTGGATATGAGTTTTTAAAATTGTATTATTAAACAAAAGACCGCATGCTTGAGTTCTCTGCTTAGTACATTGGTTTACATTTCAAACATAATTTAGCTTGTAGTATATGATTTCTAGTTGAACTTAGTTATATCTTCTATCATTTAACAAATTCTCCTAGTATAGTTTCGCTTACTTGTTGGTTTACAGAATCATACTATAGTTTTTCTCATTTCTATTTGTTTACACGTTCACAAAGCACAGTTCAACTTATATCTGTTGGTGTACAAAAGTTCTGAATGCAGTTTCATTTGTTCTTACAGCTATAAAATTATAGAGCATTTTACTTCTATTATCATTGATCTTCTTCTTTACCTTATCCCTACTATACCACTTATCGCGATGTTAGGGTTTCCTTGTTCCTGGATCCTTTAAGGTCGAGTCTGAGGAACCGAAGCTTTGGATCTGATAGAGAAAAGGATGGGTGATCAGCCCAATGCCTGGTGTGAGAGAAGTGAATGAGGGCGAGATGAATGATAGGAAGGGTATTGATGGCGGGTGAAACCAGAGATCCCGGAGAATATCCGCCCCAGCGCCGTGATGCCGTATTTATCAGCCGTATGATTGAATACGATTTTAACAATGAATAAAATGATAATTAAATTATGATGAGGAAGTAAGGTGAAAGAATTTAAGATAATGAATAGTACAGATGGATAAGTTCATGAAACGAAGCAACAGCATTTAAATTCAATTACTAGAATGCGAATAAGTATTTTAACCCAGAGCTATATAATAAAGTTGCTGGTCTATATGGATGTAAATGTTCCGTCGAAAGGCTGTGGTCACGGGTTGGGTCGCTACCTGGGTAATTAGTAGACCGGTACAAACCTGGCCCAAACCAGTATTTCGGGGAAACGTCCGCGTGGTTGTAGCTCGCTAACTAGAGTTTTTCAGAGAAATCCAGCTGGAGGCGAGGCTATATCGGTTTTGGTAAGGAATATTAGGTTTTAGCATCGGTCTTCTAGTCTGAGACGTGATACCGTGTAGACGTGTTTTGCCTGCCGGGGACACAAACGTTGGATTGCGCCGAGAAGTATAATCAGTAATGAGAATCTTATTAAGTGAACAAGACCTCCCAGCAGTTAATTAAGCGGCGAAGTATACTTTCAAAACAGTGTTAGTAATTTATTCCATCGTGATAGATTTCAGCAATTCAGTATAGTTTTAACGTGATAGTGGAAATCTAGAGTAATTCGATCTGAACGCGGCGGCAACTCCTGGTGAACTGTAAGCACGAAACGAACTGAATAGTAAAGCTGATAGTATGAATTGTGTTGTTTTTATTTCGTCAACCTATCTCACGCATACCCTGTAGATAGCGTGGTCTCAGCTCTAATGACTAGCCAGGGCAAAGAATAGTCAACTCCTAGAGCAATCTACTAGGCGACCAGACCACCGGGATTCAGGCTGCTAAGGTCACATCCAGAGTGGCCGATACCAAAGGCAGAGTAGCAGCAGACGCAGCGGGGAAGGTAAGGCCACAGCCGTGTTGTTCTCCACAAATATCATTTTGCGGTCACATGGGATTGAACTCGGGCTGCCTTAGTGAGAGCCGAGGGGTCTAACCACTCGACTACGGCATGCCCCCTATTGGTTATTCATATTGCATTAATAGATTATGTTCAAAAAGGAAAAACCATTACAAGAGCACACTCCGCATCATTACTTGACAAACTGAAGGCAGAACTTGACGGAAATCGGCCACATTTGCAGAAAAAGAAAATCCTGTTTCACCAAGACAACACCTCAGCGGTTGCAATGAAGAAAATCAAGAATTACGGTTTGAACTGCTTGACCATCTGCCTTACTCACTAGATCTAGCCCCAAGCGACTTCTTTCAATTCCCTAATCTGAAAATTGCGCTCGGACAGAAATTTGTCAAATGAAGAGGCAATCACCTTCGTAAACAAGAGAAAAGCGCCGAGTCAACGGGTTACAGAGTTGGGAGCATCGCTGGGAGAAGTGTGTACAGTTACAACAAGACTATGTTGAAAAACACCGAGTACTATTTGGACAGGTTACAGAGATGGGAGCATCGCTGGGAGAAGTGTGTAGAGTTACAAGGAGCCTATGTTGAAAATCGCTGGGTACTATTTGGACGTTTTACAGAGAAGGGAGCATCGCTGGGAGAAGTGGGTGGAGTTACTAGGAGAGTATGTTGAAAAACGCTGGGTACTATTTGGACGGGTTACAGAGATGGGAGCATCGCTGGAAGAAGTGTGTAGAGTTACAAGGAGACTATGTTGAAAAACGCCGTGTAGTATTTAGACGTTTTACAGAGAAGGGAGCATCGCTGGGAGAAGTGGGCAGAGTTACCAGGAGAGTATGTTGAAAAACGCTGGGTACTATTTGGACAGGTTACAGAGAAGGGAGCATCGCTGGGAGAAGTAGGTAGAGTTACTAGGAGAGTATGTTGAAAAACGCCGGGTACTATTTGGACGGGTTACAGAGATGGGAGCATCGCTGGAAGAAGTGTGTAGAGTTACAAGGAGACTATGTTGAAAATTGCTGGGTACTATTTGGACGGATTACAGAGATGGGAGCATCGCTGGGAGAAGCGTGTAGAGTTACAAGGAGACATGTTGAAAAACGCCGGGTACTATTTGGACGGGTTACAGAGATGGGAGCATCGTTGGGAGAAGTGTATTGAGTTACAAGGAGTCTATGTTGAAAAACGCCGAGTACTATTTGGACGGTTTACAGAGATAGGAGCATCGCTAGGAGAAGTGTGTAGAGTTACAAGGAGACTATGTTGAAAATCGCTGGGTACTATTTGGACGTGTTACAGAGATGGGAGCATTGCTGGGAGAAGTGTGTAGAGTTACAAGGAGACATGTTGAAAAACGCCGGATACTATTTTGACGGGTTACAGAGATGGGAGCATCGTTGGGAGAAGTGTGTTGAGTTACAAGGAGTCTATGTTGAAAAACGCCGAGTACTATTTGGACGGCTTACAGAGATATGAGCATCGCTGGGAGAAGTGTGTAGAGTTACAAGGAGACTATGTTGAAAATCGCTGGGTACTATTTGGACGTGTTACAGAGATGGGTGCATCGCTGGGAGAAGTGTGTAGAGTTACAAGGAGACTATGTTGAAAAAACGCCGAGTACTATTTGGACGGTTTACAGAGATGGGAGCATCGCTGGGAGAAGTGTGTAGAGTTACAAGGAGTCTATGTTGAAAATCGCTGGGTACTATTTGGACGGTTTACAGAGATGGGGGCATCGCTGGGAGAAGTGTGCTGAGTTACAAGGAGTCTATCTTGAAAAACGCCGAGTACTATTTGGACGGGTTACAGAGATGGGAGCATCGCTGGGAGAAGTGTGTAGAGTTACAAGGAGACTATGTTGAAAAACGCCGAGTACTATTTGGACGGTTTACAGAGATGGGAGCATCGCTGGGAGAAGTGTGTAGAGTTACAGGGAGACTATGTTGAAAAACGTCGAGTACTATTTGGACGTGTTACAGAGGTGGGAGCATCGCTGGGAGAAGTGTGTAGAGTTTCAGGGAAACTATGTTGAAAATCGTTGAGTACTATTTGGACGTGTTACAGAGATGGGAGCATAGCTGGGAGAAGTGTGCTGAGTTACAAGGAGACTATGTTGAAAAACGCCGAGTACTATTTGGACGGCTTACAGAGATGGAAGCATCGCTGGGAGAAGTGTGTAGAGTTGTAAGGAGACTATGTTGAAAAACGCCGAGTACTATTTGGACGTGTTACAGAGTTGGGAGCATCGCTGGGAGAAGTGTGTACAGTTTCAAGGAAACTATGTTGAAAATCGCCGAGTACTATTTGGACGGGTTACAGAGATGGGAGCATCGCTGGGAGAAGTGTGTAGAGTTACAAGGAAACTATGATGAAGAAAGAAAAAACTGAAAAAATGTCTTGTATCCTTATTAGTTCGGAAAAGTTTCAGAGCACCTTCGTAAATGGGCAGATGTTAAACCTTCAAAACAAAAGACGTTGAAATGTAACGCCAATGATTTGAGTAAATTGACAAATGTAATGGAGAAGGTATGCTAACATATGAGTGAATTAGAACGAGAATACTGAAAAAAAATATGCGCTAATGGGACAAAAAATATGAATAATTATTAGTGAAGAAGAAATATCAGACGTATGATTAAAGGCAAAATTGTTTATTTCCGTGCTAAGTTACTGTATGTAAATAAGAAACCTTTCTGAAACTGTTGTGTTTAATTTGTTGGAGAGACTGTACCACTTCCCTGAAAAACGAGTGACACGTGAAATGAACAAGCCAGTAACACTTGAGAGGGTGAAGTCATCGTAGGGAGATAACACTGTCATTGAACACAGGCATTCATATTCTGGCAATGACAGTGAATCTTTCAATCTGACTCTATCTATGCTTCCAAAGCAATTGAAGCACTCAGATTCAGAAGTAGTTAGGTTCATGTTTTTCAGAAATCCTCTTAAACACACGATAAGCAACCTGAATACCAGTGCTGTAATAGTGCTAAAAGATTTGCGGTTCAGAATATATTAGGACGAACCTGTTATGACCCTGGCATGTTGAACGAAATAAAAGTTGTTAAGTCAGCCTTTTCGAGTTAGATGTTAAGACAAGTAGTTGCCGCATTATTCGTTTGGTGGTGCAAGTACACTGTACCACTCAAGCTCTTTGACATCACCTGTTGATACATTTTAGATTATACATTGAGACATCTATAGTAGTGTTGTAGATAGTTCAAAATTTATAATCGATTAACCGTGTTACTTTAATGGATTAATCTATAGATTAATCGAGATATTATCTGTTCAAAAATTAGTTGTAAGGATTATATAAAGTACTTTAATACTCTGCCCATTTCATTATTTGTGAAACTTTTAAATATGATTTAACGTTGGAGGAGGTAAATTACAGCAGTTAAAGCTGAGCTCCACATATTTCTCCTAAGCTGTTTGTCATCAAAATTACCAACCTTAATTTCAGAAAAAAAAAAAACACCAGGGTGCTAGGCATTGTATTCTGCCTTTCATTCCCATGGTACAATTACAGTAGCCTTACAAAATTAATTCCAACGCAAAAACCTACAAGTCACCCTACAACATCCCGAACAAACCTTACCTGCGGTTAAACCCAAAACGGGTGCGCACGCAGCAAAAACCTTCGGGCTAGATACAACCAGCCAGCACGACGAGCGAGCAAGAGCGAAGTGGATACTGGATTAGTCCATAGCAGAGATGTATTTGGTGAAAATAAAGTAATAGTTTATTCATGACTATATATTATAATTTTGCTCGAATAACATAAATTTGCTCGAACTTTGTTTCATTTCTAACTAGTCAATCATTGCAGGTTACCTCCAGCATATCGATAAATCCTTACTTCCTTAATAGTTTCCGTTAATTACATAAAATTCCTCACTCCTGCATGTCCACTCATCTCTATCAAGATTACAGAATATCTCTTTCTGAAGATTATGCATTTTCCGTTACAAAACTTTTATATTCACCGCAGGGGCGGCCGGTGAGTCAATATATTGACAGTACCATTAATACATACATAATAAATACAAAAATAAATACAAAATAAATAAAAAGTAAATCAATAAACAAACAAATAAACATTAATAAACAAACAGATAAATAAGGGTTGTTAAAATATAAATATATGCACCAATTTCGAACAATTTAGGTAATCTTATCAATAATCCATCCTATTTTATAATATACTATCAAACAGAACATACAGGAAACTGAAGTAAATATTTATTACATCCGTACTCTTGTTACGCACAGGTGTAAGGGGTACAGTAAAAGTTTGATAATCTAATTCATGGAGAATGTGATACGAAGCGTTCCTGTACGATTTCGCGACAGAGAAACGGTTATCTTAAGTCCCGTGCTTTACTGCACTCTGGCGGATAAAGCGTAAGTTATGCGCCAGAGAAATCTCGGCACTACCTTCTCCCATAAGAAGCCGTGTATAAGCAGACATCCTAGCCGTGAACACAGGCGCTTATGAGTGTAGACTGTGCCGTCCTGGAATCGGCGCCAAGAAACTGAAAACAATCGCGACAGAGCGCTTGCGTTTAGCGCGCCTATTCACACGGGGGAGAAGATAGAAGCAATCCTTTTTGCGCAATTCCTACACACTTTTCTTTGTTTCGTTCTCATACAGATGGTGCCATGGCACAGCGGCACTACCTCAGAAGCCGCCCCTGTCACCGCGACATTTTTCCATCCTCATGAAACAAGATTACAGAACATTTATCTCTAGAGATTATTGATTTTCTTTTTTTTTTTTTCCTGGCAACCGTTCATCATTTTTTATGTTGTCATTACAAGGTCCACTAATAGTCAGATCAAACAAAAACTACCGTTACAAACACATGTCAAACCGTGAGAAACACTTCAACACAGCACTTTGTACCTCCAAACGGGCCCATCACATACAATTCTTTCATTTGTATTACTATTTTGGTATTTAAAATTACTTTTGTAAACATTGAGCAGCTTTTCTGCACAGTTTTGAAACAGTGGCTTAGCAACTTCTGCTTCTGACCTCTGAACTGTCTAGTTTATGCTAATCGTATGATCATACATAATATTGTGACTTTGTGTTATATCCCACTTCTGACGCCAGTGTGACTTTGTGGGTTCGTGGAATAAAAAGTCCAATTACACCACTCAACAATGTTCTTTATTTCCACCGACTTACAGTTTAACACTTGCCAATTACACAAAATTACTTGCTGCACACAATTACAATTTACCCGTTCGTCCGTTACAACTTCACTTGTACTCGCGATTACATAAGCTCCGGTACACATTCACAGTTCGTACAGTCTCCCGTTGCACAACCCTTTCGTTCATTAACACGTCATCGACTAACACTGCCTTCTTACACCAAGAACTGTCTTCACTCACACACACTAACCAACTGATTGACCAACTCAACCAACAACTGACTGGCTACACCAAAACCAACTCAACAACTGACTGACTCTGTCTGTCTGTAACCCTCTTTATAGGAATATCGCCGGTTACTGGTGTTTACACGATTGTTCTGGTAACAGAAAGATCGAGAACCAGGTGGCAGGAAAACAGACGCACAGTATGTTTCTTTCCGACCGCTGGCTGTCACCACTATAAGACAAACGAGGGAAAGGCGTGGCTAACCGAGCCTCCCCTGTCTTCCGTTGCCAGCTGCTCACAGGGTGTTTCAGCGCTCCCCGTTACACTGCTCCCTTCTCAAAGCTGTTCGCCCTCGAACAGCCCCATCGTAGCGTGCGAGGCGGTCCAGGTGTACCACCAGCATCTGCTCGGAGTCTCAGCCAGAAGTAGCGCTGCCGTAGTTTGTGAATCATTCGGTTCGCTCCCAGGTGTCCTCCTGAAGTACCGGCGTGCACTTCCTCCAAGACTTCCGGGACCTTGCTCCGGGGAAGTACCAACTGTCCTCTCTGCGCCTTCCCATCGGGTGACTCCCATACCCGGAACAGCACGCCCACTCTGGTCTTCAACGAGTCCCATTGGGCCCAGTGCGACTTGTAGGTGGCGCTCCTCGGTGCGATGTCCTCCCAGGTCGGTCTCGTCCCTGCGTCCACTTCCCTCAAGAGTGGCCCCAAGTCTGCGTCCGCCAGCTGCTCCCTCCTCAGGCCTGCGCTATCCCAGCCTTCAGCAGGCACTGCCACAACTACTCGGACTGCTGCGGCACGCTCCTCCTCTTCCACTCTTGTGCGCTCGTGGCCGTCCTGGATCTGCGATAGGACACCTCCAATGCAATGGTCGCTGGCGTCGGTGTCCACAATGAAGGCGCCACCCGGTTGTGGGAAACCCAAAATAGGAGCACTGCACAGGGTCCCCTTCGGGTGCTGGAAAGCGTCTTCGGCGTCCTCCGTCCACACATAAGGCCGGTTTTCCTCCGTCAGGCGGGCGAGGGGCTTTGCGATGTTGTCGGCCTTTTCCTCTAAATCATTAAGGCGGTCGTCTACTTGACCCTTCCGCTTGCCCGGGTTCGTGACGTCATCCCCCACGCCGGCCAACCGTTCCTCAAACTTGGCGGCGAGAGCCTCATTCGCCACCTTCATTTCGGTAGCCAGACCGTCATTCGCTGCTCTCATTTCCGTGGTTAACTCGGCCTTCATTTGTTCCATCTTCTCGGCGATGTTCTCCCTAGCCGTCCTGATTAGTTTCAACTCCGCGGCCAGGTTATTTCTAGTCTCCAGCACTTCCGCGGCCAGGTTATTTCTAGTCTCCAGCTTCTCTGTTAATTCGGCCTGCATTTCTTCCATCTTCCTGGTGATGTTGTCTTTAGCCGGCTTTATTTCTTGCAGTTCCGCTAAAATCTTTTCTAATGCTGCCTCCATCGTTGTAATGTTCGGTGATGTTGTTTTCCCGCTTCCTGACACCAGTGTGACTTTGTGTTATATCCCACTTCTGACGCCAGTGTAACTTTGTGGGT
Source organism: Mantis religiosa (assembly GCA_030765055.1). Classification (NCBI taxonomy): domain Eukaryota; kingdom Metazoa; phylum Arthropoda; class Insecta; order Mantodea; family Mantidae; genus Mantis; species Mantis religiosa. Next base: position 1,063,885 of record JAUKNK010000056.1, on the reverse strand, counting down.
TCGTGGAATAAAAAGTCCAATTACACCACTCAACAATGTTCTTTATTTCCACCGACTTACAGTTTAACACTTGCCAATTACACAAAATTACTTGCTGCACACAATTACAATTTACCCGTTCGTCCGTTACAACTTCACTTGTACTCGCGATTACATAAGCTCCGGTACACATTCACAGTTCGTACAGTCTCCCGTTGCACAACCCTTTCGTTCATTAACACGTCATCGACTAACACTGCCTTCTTACACCAAGAACTGTCTTCACTCACACACACTAACCAACTGATTGACCAACTCAACCAACAACTGACTGGCTACACCAAAACCAACTCAACAACTGACTGACTCTGTCTGTCTGTAACCCTCTTTATAGGAATATCGCCGGTTTCTGGTGTTTACACGATTGTTCTGGTAACAGAAAGATCGAGAACCAGGTGGAAGGAAAACAGACGCACAGTATGTTTCTTTCCGACCGCTGGCTGTCACCACTATAAGACAAACGAGGGAAAGGCGTGGCTAACCGAGCCTCCCCTGTCTTCCGTTGCCAGCTGCTCACAGGGTGTTTCAGCGCTCCCCGTTGCAATATATTTAGATCACGCTAAGGTAACTAACTCTTTTGTGGAATTGACCATCTTCGAGTTGTCCTTGTTATTGATTTACATTTTTAAACATTTATACTTTTTTGAAACCGGAAGTCATCCATTTTCTTGTATCTCTTGGCCATGCAAATAGAACGGAAGGACAACAAAGCCTTTGTGAATAGAAATAGTCACGTGAGTGCAACCTACAAGAACCATTTCTGTTTGCATCTATATTGGTGAGTGTGTCATCGTTGTGTACAACAGAGATGATTTAAAACATGAACACTGACCAGCAACGCCTCCTAAAATAGAAGTTAAAGTTATCGGTGGCTCATTCATGACAAGTTTTGGTGAGAGTTTCTGTCTGTCTCCATGTCCTTACTTCTTATCTCGGTAATGACATTTTCTATTAGGGATGCGTCCTTGATACTCACGACTCTATATCGTACGGTAGTTTAGAAAATTCGTTCGATACGTGTTCGATACTTCGGTGGTGTTTCTTTAAAAAGCCCCAGAAGTTGTCAGGATTGTGGTACCCGTACAGTACGATTGTATATCACATTTTTTTTGTTGCCAACGTACCTTTACTCATCCTGATAATTTTGATAGCCCTTCTCAAAATAGTCTCCCCTGAATGCGATGCACTTGTCACAGCGTTTCTGCCAGTCTTCAAACACATGCTGGAAACAATTTTTTGAGATATCCTTCAAAATCGCCTCCGCAGTCTTCACCACTGCTTCTGATGATGGATAATGCCTCCCAAGAAGGCGTTTCTTCAAGTTAAGGAATAGAAAAAAGTCACATGGGGCTAAATCCGGACTATAGGGAGGGTGGGGGATTCACTTCATGTTGATTTCTGCAAATGTAATGTGTAGTGCTTAAAGCCCGCTTTTACTACATACGGCACCGCAGGCGGTGACACTGTTGATACATGAGATGAAGATGGAGCACCGGTGGAATGAGATGGCGGGGGAAACCGCCCCAGCGCCATGTTGTCCATCACAAATCTCACTTTGCGGTCGCCTGGGATCGAACCCAGGCCGCCTTGGTGAGAGCCAAGCGGTCTAACCACTGAGCCACAGCGCGGCCTGATTTCTGCAAGATATTCAGTAACAACATTGACAATATGCGACCGCACATTATCGTGCTGCAGCATCCAGCCTGCTTCACGGAAATGTGGTCTTTTGCGCCTGATATGCACTTGCAATGTTTTCAGGACATCCCTGTAGTATTGTCCAGTTGTTGATGTGTGTGCAGGTACAACATGCTGATAAACCATTCCATGAATATCAAAGAATGAGATGACCATATCTTTCCCAGCAGAAGCAACCACTTTTGCTTTTTTGGGCGTTGGTGATGAAGGAGACTTCCACACTGAGCTTTGCCGTTTGCTCTCAGGATCAAAATGATGTAGCCAAGTTTCATCAGCAGTGATTACGTTGGAAACGCATCACTTCAGCCAATAGAATTCGCAGAAATTACAAAGGACAGATATATATTCACTCCACGTGAAGTAATCAGTGCGTTATCTGCGATGTACCTATTGCCAGAGATAAATCCGTGATAACCGTTTGAACAGCGCCACTATACCAACAGTGAAACTGCTACTACTACTGTAAGACGAATGTCTGGTAACTCTAAGCTCTATGTACCCTGTACTCACTTGAACATAATTTCATTCATCGTCCGATATGACTTAACGTTAAGGTGTTCCCTTATGCTGAAAGACGAATATCTGGTAACTCTAAGCTCTATGTACCCGCCTCGGTAGCATGGATGGTAGCGTGTCTGCCTCACGTTCAATAGGTCCTGAGTTCGAATCTCGGTCAAGATGAGTTACCTGAATAAGGTTTCCCCAGGGTTTTCCCTTATCCTTAAGGACGAATGTCGGGGAACTCTAAGCTCTATGAACCCTGGGCTCATTTGAGCATCATGTCATCCATTTAACTCATCGTCCCATATGACTTAAAGTTGGAGGACGTAAATTACATAAGAAAGGCTTTGTGTGTCTGTATTCATTTGAACACCATTTCATTTATCGTCCGCCCGCCTCGGTAGCATAGATGGTAGCGTGCCCGCCTCACGTTCAAGAGGTCCCAAATTCGAATCTCCGCCATGGTGAGTTATCTAGATAAGGCTTTTTCCCGGGGGTTTCCCTTATCCTGATAGACGATTGTCAGGTAACTCTAAGATCCATGGACCCCGGATTCATTCATTTGAGCATTATTTCACCCATTTCATTCATCGTCCGATATTACTCAACGTTGGAGGTGTTTCCTTACCTGAAAGACGAATGTCTGGTAACTCTAAGCTCTATGTGCCCTGTACTCATTTGAACATCATTTCATTTATCGTCAGATATGACTTACCGTTATAGGTGTCCCCTTATCCTGAAAGATGAATGTTCGGTAACTCTAAACTCTGTGGATCTGGGGCTCATTTGAGCATCATCGTCCGTAATTACTTAAAAAGTTTCTTCAAAATCCGTAAGCCTCGAAGTCCTTAGGTCTTATCTCGGTAATGACTTTTTATTAGGGATGGGTCCACTTCATTATGGATCACTTTGTATAACTGTTAAGCGTAACAAATAGATATCTTATTCGCAAAGAAATGTAGACAACGTTAAAAGACCATTTCAGATAGATATGTTAGTATTGGTTTCAAATTGCTAGGACTTATACTGTTCTTAAATGGAAAGTCACTTTGTTTATCGCTTGACCATGCAATTGGAACAGAACGTGAAGTTATCACATAGCGAGCAGTCCTTAAAACACTTGACAGTCGGTTAAAGCCTTGCAACTCCAAAACAATGCGCAACATGCAGTAGAGAAACGCACCACATGGAGTGAAGGAAATTTGTGTTATTACGAGTTTTTTTTTTTCAGACATTATGATGTGACATTTACTTCCGCCCTTAGCTAGAAGTTGAGTAACTGAGTCATTCTTGAAATAGAATTGTGATTTCGATGTAGCAACATGCAGGAATGTGTTCAAGGAATTCATGTCTGGAAATAATATTCCGAAATGATAAGCCGCACAATAAAAGTGTATTTGACTTAAATGTTGTACTGTAACAGCATGCTGTAAGAAATATCTTACACTTTACCAATTCTACATAAGTCCTCCAACATGAAGAGGACTTCAGTGCCTTTTCCTACAAAATTCAAGATTTATATTTAATTTTGTTATGAAGATACCTTAAATATTGGAATTTTAATCAAAGTCCTTAAACAATTTTTGAACCAATCAAAATTTTCCATATTTTTTGTATGTAAAGGGTACTTTTGACTTGCAGAGATTTTCTTGAAGAAACTTTCCTGGAATGTGCTGAACTTAAATGCCAAGAATTTTGGTTTTGGGGTTATGTTGTTTATACACACACACGCACGCGCGCGCGCGCGTAAATGTTCTCCTTAAGATCTTATCAAAATCCACCCCCATTGGATCTGCAGGGAAAACAACTAACATGGAAGCCTCCAGAAACACCAGTCAAATAATTAGGCGTAATGCTGGACACTAAAGTAACCTGGAATTCTCTCATATCTTACACTTCCACAATAGTCATTTCTATCCATTGCTACAGAAGAAATCACAGCTTGGTCTGGAGTGCTCAATATTGATCTACAAGTCTCTTATACGCCCCATAATTTCTTACGCTGCTCCTGTATGCGGTGCATTCATCGACTTCAGGTTATACAAAATAAATTTCTCCGCAGTATTACAAAGGCTTCATGGTTCATTAGAAATGATTAAATCCTTCAGGAACTTGGTATTCTTCCCATACATCTGTACTTCAAATTGATATCAAAGACATTCTTCGTTAGATTATCCGAAGTACCAAGCGCTGTAACCTGTGCCTTTGGACGACGAAATTTCGAAAGGACCAGATTGAAAAGGAAACTGCCTCAAGACATCATACTCACTGATTCAGAAGATAGTGACCTTTCTCACTAATTCAAAGTATATCCTCTATTTTTCTCATAACACCACCAGCCTCGCATATCTAACCTCTCTTTTAAATTGTTATCCATCTTATTTAATGTTATTGTATGTGTTAGTTATCCTGTTATATACTTTGTCTTTTATTATCTTTCATTTAAATGTGTTCTTAATTGTTTTCTGTTTATATTATACATTTATCACCTATTGTATATGTTAGAGGACAGTAATTCCTCAGTTGTTAATATATATGCAATACTTATGTAATTTATCAATGGCTTGTATAGCAATACTGCTGATCAGCCAAATAATAAATTTAAAAAAACACAAACACACATCGTGGAGTTCTTTACAAAAAAGAAGAACATTTTTATTATGGGATCTCAAAATATATATTTAAACTGAAATCTCGGTATCCAGTTTTTGCGTGGAATGCAGTACCCTGGGTAAAATTGAAATGCTTAGAGACTTCCTGTATATAGTGCAAGTTTTGTGAATTAATTAGGTTTCCATCGAGTAACATTATTTTGACCGTTATATAAAGAGAGAAACCACTGAAAGGAAATTAAAATATTTGGAGGCTCTTTATTCTGGTTATCAGAGTACTGTTCTATATTTGTCGGAAAAGACTGCTTGATTTTTCTCAGAGGCCTCTTTCTGATTTGTCGGGCGCGGATATACCAGCTTTATTTCTCTTCCGAAGTAAAAAGCAATAATAAGCATTTTTAGGCCCTCCTCCGGTTTTGAACTCGCGACCTGTAGACCACAGGAACGACTCCTCAAGGGATGTTGATGATTCCTTCCGACGGACAGGTAATTTTTCTATCAACAAGCGTGAAGTGATTCATTCTCAGGGCAGAAAAATTATATTTAACATAAACTAATTTTTACAAAAGCTCTCCAATCTAGAACATAGGGAAACTGCAGAGTTTTCAAAAACCCAGAAATTAAAAGTGGAAGCTTGTGGTGTAGGTAGTGTACACACAGTGTCACGAATTTGTCGTGAAACAGCTTCATTCTTAGAAACAGGGAGCGCGCCTGTGTTTCAATCTCCGGGAAAGACCCACAAAGTTGGAAAGCAGATTACTGGATTGGAAACCGTAATTGCTGTTCCACTGCTGTGACGTGTGTCAAGATAAGCTCTTTTAGGCAGAGGCTTTGCTGTCGGGTAAAGCGTGCTCTTATGTAGAGAACCTCTGCGATATACGCACTACACTTGGCAACAGCGCCCCGCTTCAGCATCGGCCAGTTTTCACATGCCTTGAACTTTTGCGAGCAGTATAGTGGGTTCGATGGCAGATAACTAACCGGACACCTCTTTTTCTTCCAAATATACAAGTGGACTCGATCACAAACTACTGCGCAACATTACGTCATACGCCACGTCAAAAAATACATTTCTCCATCCCTGTATTCCGCGTGCGGGGTTAAACGATGTCCAACAACTGCGATATTTCGGGCTTCTAGTGTAACGTGTTTGGTATTCACGATGGCTGTTCAATAAAGAATGATCATAATTTTTAACGGTCATAATTTGTCGCACTAAACTTTAATCTTATTATATTCTGTTAACGTAATGTGAAACTGCGTAGTAGTTTCGTTGTTGGTACTCCTGGTTCCCGCCTGTGAGAAACAGGCAAGCTCAGACATGTTCAGTATCACCTACCGCTGCAATGGTGGTAATACACGAGGAGCAATATGTGGCTTTGAAGTTCTGCTTCCGTCTCAAGAAATCTCCGGTAGAGTCCTATACAATGTTACAGGAGGCCTATGGAGAGTCTGCTCTTCCGTACAGCACAGCTCGAAGGTGGTTTAAAATGTTTAAAGAGGGGAGATAATCAATTTCAAAGGAAGGTGGACCCGGTGCTCCAGTTAGTGCTCTTACGGAAGAAAACATCAACACTGCTACTGCCATTGTGGAAGAGGATCGACGAATTACCTTAAGATCACTTTGTGAAATACTGAACATTTCATTGGGTGACACCCACACGCTGGTGACAGAAACATTACACATGAAACGTGTTTGTGCGCGATGGGTTCCAAGACTGTCGATTCCCGAACAAAAGGATATTCGCATGCAGGTCTGCATGCAGTTAAAGTTGATGTTAGAGGAAGATCCGGAGTTTCTTTCAAACGTAATCACTGCTGGTGAAACTTGACTACATCATTTTGATCCTGAGAGCAAACAGCAAAGCTCAGTGTGGAAATGTCCTTCATCACCAACCCCCTAAAAGGCAAAAGTGGTTGCTTCTGCTGGGAAAGTTATAGTCATCACATTCTTTGATATTCATGGAATGGTGTATCAGCATGTTGTACCTGCACACACATCAGTAACTGGACAATACTACAGGGATGTCCTGAAAACATTGCGAGTCCATATCAGGCGCAAAAGACCACATTTACGTGAAGCAGGTTGGAAGCTGCACCACGATAATGCGCGGCCGCATATTGCCAGTTTTGTTGCTGAATATCTTGCAAAAATCAACGTGATGTGCATCCCTCACACTCCCTATAGTCCGGATTTAGCCCCATGTGACATTTTTCTATTCCCTAACTTGAAGAAACGCTTTTGTGGGAGGCCGTATCCATCATCAGAAGCAGTGGTGAAGGCTGCGGATGCGATTTTGAAGGATCTCTAAAATGGTTTCCAGCATATCTTTGAAGATTGGCAGAAACTCTGAGACAAGAGCATCGCATTCAGGGGAGACTATTTTGAGATGGACCATCAAAATTATGAGACTGAGTAAAGGTATGTTGTCAAAAAGAACTGGGATCATTCTTTATTGAACAGCCCTCGTATATCACATTTGTTCTTTTGGGTTGTGCTTTTCACACACGAGTTCGCGGACGTTTTTGTAAACTTGCTGCTTTTTCATTATTTATGTTCTTATTTATTTGTTTATTTACCAAAGGAGCTGTGAGACATATTCTTCCGGTGTAACTTCGTTACTGAATTCCTCGACGTAGGTAGGTATGTGTTCGAGAAAATAACTAGAAAGAAAGGCATAGGGAGAGAGGCTAGGGAGATAAAGGAAAGAAATTGATGCTACTGCTGTAGTTGGAACAGAGGTTGACGCACTGCTGTTTCTGGCTTGGCAAGAAGAAAAGTGCACGTTTGTTGTTGTCATGGAGAGATCCCAACATCATTCACTATTTTGGTCGTAAACGCTATCGACTGAGTTCTGTTGCTGATCGAGGCATGGACTGCCGTGGCTGTGAAACGTTCAGCTGGTATGTTCTTAGCGTTATGTGTACGAGGAGAGTAAACCGACGGACTTATAAGTTAATAACAACTATTTCCGAATCATAACTTAAAGTGTACGTTGTCGTGAGTGCTCAGTTGACCTAGCGCGGTCTTTAAGCGCTGCGACTGCGAATAGTCCATCACAGTAAAGACTGCAAAATTTGCAGAGAAAGGACACCAATGTTACCAACCTGAAAGCTGCAGTGGTATCGGACACAATTTTAACATTTGCTCAATTCTAAGAACCTCATTTCCTTACTAATTTTCAGAATGCATCTGCGCCATATCTGATTTCCAGGTATACCTTGAGCTAATGATTTTCTTCGCTATCTATTGCCCGTACATGACTGGAATTGTATGGCCAATGGCTCCTGACAAAATCTTACTCTGCATAACTACTGACTCTACTCAGTCTAGGTAAATATATATATATATATATATATATATATATATATATATTGATTTTATTATAAAAAGTTATCCCCCTATCTTTTTATTTATTTTTTATAAAATTACAAATGTTAAGCGTGAATAACCTCGATATCAGTCGGCAAATATTTTGTGAGGGAACCATATTATACCTCGTTTATTCCAGTACCTTCCTAAATTGTCTCATCATGAGCATTTATTTGCCCGCCTCTGTAGTGTGCTTGTAGCGTCTTCGCATTAGGTTTGAGAGGTCCCAAGTTTGAATATCGGTCAGGTTGATATATGTGTATAAGGTTTTTTCGGAATTCTCCCTTATCCTTAAAGATCAATGTCTGGTAACTCTAACCTCTATGTAACCTGTACTCATTTGAGCATCACTTCATTCATCGTCCGATATGACTTAACGTTGGAGATTTTTACCTTATCCTTAAAGATGATTGGTAACTCTAAGCTCTATGTACCCTGTACTCATTTGAGCATCATTTCATTCATCGCTCGATATGACTTATCGTTGGAGGTTTTCCCTTATCCTGAAAGAGATTGGTAAATCTAAGCTGTCAGGTAAATCTAAGCTCTATGTACACTGTACTCATTTGAGCATCATTTCATTGATCGTCCGATATGACTTTAACGTTGGAGATTTTTACCTTATCCTTAAAGGTGATTGTCTGGTAAGTCTAAGCTCTGTGTACCCTGTACTCATTTGAACATCTTTTTATTCATCGTCTAATATAACTTAGCGTTGGAGGTTTTCCCTTAACCTGAAAAATGAATGTCTGGTAGCTCTAAGGTCTATGGACCCTGTACCAATTGGAATATCATTTCCTTCATTTTTCGATATGTAAATTAATATATATATAAGTGGATTTTGGTATTAAAGAGCATAGTAGTGGAAGCTTCCTGAAGGATAGTGGGAGCAACCAGATCCAGCTATTGAGTAACATTTGATTCAAGTTTAACAACTTGCTAAATTCGCTAAGCAGGCGTGATTTAGTATTCTTGAGAAGAAACGTTATCTCTCAGCAATATTAACTGAACATTGATGAGGTTTTAGTGGTTCATGATCTTATCCAGAAGCCCTGATTACAGTGAACCCAACACAATGAAAACCCCTATGCCTTACACCAATCGCAATAAAATAAGTTTATAAAAAAGCACATGCTGCTAGCAATAAATGGCGGGAGTTCGCGTGATGGAGGAAGTTTTGTCACTGTGACATTAGGTATGTTCGCCAGGAAAGCTGACACGTCATTCTTCCTTCTGTATTCAAGTTTCGTAGTAAATAAAACTAAATGTAATCCGACAAATATTAGTAAATGTTCTACTAAATAAGCATTAGGATGTAAACCAGGACCCCAAACAACAGAGCAAGTATGAATCAACTTCGCTATTCAGCAGTTTGTGTAAAACGTACCAATGTTGCACTCACATGACTTTCTCTTGCACAAGCTATTCTTCAAAACTACTTCATGTCTAAAATTTGCAGAAATAGTTCTATCATAGGTACAATGGCGACAGAGTAATATGGAAAACTTATAAACCAAAGCCACCTGGTTTTCGATTCCGGGAGCTCCTTAGACATCTTGATACTGAAATGCCCAAGATGTATCCCAAGGGCGAGAGGACATACCCTCCTTGGTTGTGCAGAGCGTCCCACGTAGGTCTGGGCATGACTAAATATGATAAATCTACCATGTCCATGTCTAGTATCCGCACATGTGTTTTAGAATGTTTATCACGATATAAAGACCATTTTATAATTTATACTGATGGCTCCAAGAACTCAAATGTTATTGGTTGTGCTTACACGTGTGGGACCGAACCGTATACATTCGGATTCCATACTAGCACTTCCATTTTACTGCAGAGCTTTATGCAGTATACCGGGACATTTTACACGTCTGGCGACGAAGGTTGGGGGACTGCTTAGTCCTGAGTGATTCCCTCAGTGCACTTCAAAGCCTACGGTAGCTGTGTAACTACCACCCTATTGTGCAGCGTATACAGGATGCCCTCCACGTTTTATACGCTTCTGGCGTTGGCGTGGTGTGTGTATGGATCCCTGGTCACGTAGGCTTGTGGGGGAATGAAATGGCGGATTCAGCAGCCAAGATGGCTGGCATGAAGTCCAGGGTTCGAGTACCATCTGTGTCAGCGGAAGATTTTAGGGATTTAATGCGTAGAGCTGTGCAAATCTGCTGGCAGGAAGAGTGGTCCGCACTCCGCAATAATAAACTTAGATAGGTGAAAGAACTTCCGATTCCCTGGGTTACCTACTGTCATTCATCTCGTCGCGAGGAGGTGAGTTTGGCTCGGTTACGTATTGAGCACTGCTTTTTTACACAAAGGTTTCTCTTTAGAAAGCAGGCTGCTCCACTGTGTCCGTTTTGCAACGAATCGTTATCTGTACGACACGTGCTCCTAGAGTGGTTTTACCTAGCACATCTTAGGACGTCTACGCAGCTGCCGGGCAGCTTTGCAAAAATGCTAGCAGATGATAACAAAGTAGTGGGGAAACTTTTTAGCTTCTTTTCTAGGTTAGACTTTAGAATTTAGCGAACGGAGTTTTTGGTATTTTTGATATATATTTATTTTTATTTTTTGGTTTGTTTTTTTATTATGTACATGTATTTTTGTAAGTTTATTTACACTTGTATTGATTTTTAGAACCATTTATATCTGGCTTTTGCCATGAATTATTTCTTAAAGGGCACTGATAACCTCTGCAGTTGAGCACCCTTATACACATCATCATCAACATCATCGCTTATAAATCACAGAAAAAACCTAGACATTGAGCAAGCAGGAAGTAAATAATAGAATAAAGCAGTGAAATTTCGATGTAAGCAAATGTTCATCCTCTTAAGCTGAATGACATGTGTTGGGTTCATCTCTAAGCAGATTTTTGAAGTGACAATTTGGAAACAGATGTATTATAAATGGAATCAATTGTTGGAAATCTAGGAAAGGTGTTGTTTACGATACAACTTGGCGGAACATCAATACCGTGCTACGCTGCCGCCAGCACAATCGATGCAGCAGATGTGTCAGCTTTAAAGCAGATGGTGATCGTCGTACCTCAATGCAAATGTTGAACAGCGTCCGAATAAAATCAAATACATATTTTATTCCTTAACCACGCTGTCAGTTGCCCACAGGAGTGACACATTTGTTTGCCTCTTCTACTTCTTCTGGTTGTTTGTTGTATTTACTCAGACATGTCAAAAGACATGTTTATATACACATAAACATCGCTGTCCAAAGCGGGACTCGAACCCGTCAAATCTTAAGCACATCCAGACCTACCCGGATATGAATGTTCTAAAGATGTGTGGAAAATTACATGTAGAATTACTCAAAAACAAGTCACACAATAGAAGAACGCTTGTAAGAATGATTTCCTAATGAACGAGGAGAGAAAATAATACGAATGTAATTAATTGTATTTTTAAAAAGTAAATCGGTATGTATACATTGCCTATTTCACGTTATCTAAATGGTCTCCGGAAGAAAAAAAATCACAACTTATTAGTAGACCAAAACAAAAGAATATATCGATAGAGTCTACATGAAAAATTCAATGCCACGGTCGGGATTTGAGCCAGGGATATCCTGGTTTCCGTCCAGTCGCTCTAAACCTTTGAGCTACCATGGCCAGCTTGCCGTCACATTTAATTCTCAATTTGATTCATATATTTCCCCGGTAGACCACTAGGGGCTCTTGCATCCGAGATACACCGTTTGTGGCAACTTACTATCGTAAGTACTTGAGTCCCAGTAAGAGTTCAATGATGAAGCCTGGGACTCAAGTACTTACAATAGTAGGTCGCCACAAACGGTGTATCTCGAATGTGAGAGCCCCTAGTAGTCTACCGGGGAAATATACGAGTCAAATGGAGAACTTGATGTCGTGACTGCCCGGTACCCGGAAGACTGCCGGCCCTTCAGACGCGCTTGACTACTGCAAGGCCAAGCTGGAGAAAATAGTGGGCTACATCAACGACACACGCCTCTTCACGCCAGCTAAGCTCGAGGGAGCTTTCCGAATGCAACAGAACTCCATCACTGACAACACCAGAGACTTCTCAAGAGCAATGGCACCCATGCAAGTGGCCCCTCCACCCCGCAGAGGCACCCATACCCGAGGGACGCCACCATCTGACCTGCCACGCCGATACTCTCCGTTAGATACAGGTCCTCACGAGACCTACATCGATCACCACGGAGCATTATAGGAAGAACACCGCCTTTTGAAAGGAACGGTGGGCGTCAGGGCCTTGTGGTCATGAGGTCTATCCCCCTAACACACCGTGCTGTTCGCCGCAGTGAACAACACTACTCTTGAATCTGGGTGCCACGAGCGGAACCACCTAACTTCACCAGGGCTACTGCCCTAGTCAGTGGAAGGTTTTTTTAGTAGGTATTCCTCACCGGTGACTCCAATATCACCAGCCCAATGGGTTGGTGTGGGTAAATCCATTTTTTCTTCCACGTTAACAATAAAAATAAAAAAGTGACTGCAAGTTCGCTGGTCTGTTCCCTGCTATTGTCTATGGGTAGTTGTTGCGTGGAGAGGTCAGGCATTCTTCTCATCGTCGTACAGTCAAGACGAGTGCTTGTGCTACATAAATTTTTCAAAAAACACGCAATTATATTTGTGTATTTCTTTTGTTCACGCCTCCTCACCTACCTTGCCGTGCCGGCGTTAATGAACCTCCCTCCCATTCACAACTTGGGCCCTTTTAAATTGAATTACAGCGTTGGGTGTGCTGTACACGCCAACTTCACCCTTACCTGTTGGAAAGCTGCGAAACGTTTTATGTCACTCATGAAAGTTAGAGTAACCAGGTTCTTTGTTTCGAGCGGAACTGGAAATAATAATATGGTGGGCAGTTGGAACTGCAAACAGATAAGCAGCGCGTTCGTCCCACATAAACACGATAAGCATTAGGTCTCGGAAAAACCTTCTGCATTTGAGCGACTGAAGCGGTTGATGCGATCGATTGTGGTGACGTTGCTGCACTGGACTACGGACGTCTTGTGTTCGAGTGAACTTACCGACACAAGAGGCTATGTCGGACGTATTTCGTTGCGTCTCTATGCTTGCGAAATGCACGTTATGAAATTTCTGAATCATTTAAACTTGAAAATAAGTGCCAGATTTAGTACCGAGCTGTCTTTTACATGAATAATTGTACGAGGCGTGTCCGTAAAATAAGGTCTCCAAGGTGTTGGAGCCGTGACGAACGCTACTAGCGAAATCCGGCAACGCTGGCGTCTTGCTTGGTTTCTCGCCTTCAAATCCCCACCACAACAAACCCGTTGCAACCATTAGTCTTGGCTAGGCAGCCGTTTGCGACGGAGCTTCCTATCACTTCCACCGCCAAGTGCGAGTTGCGTGCAGTGATCCGTTTGTTTAGTGCCAAGGGCACTACCTCCACTGAAATTCATCTTCAGTTATGCGAAGTCTATGGGCCACAGTGTATGGACGTCAAAAACGTGCGAAAGTGGGTCAGAGAGTTCAAAGACAGACGTACAGACGTCTGTGACGAACAGCGTTGTGGTCGGCCTTCGGTTTCAGCCGAAACAATTGCAAAAGTGGACAAGAAATGCTTAAAGATCGGCGTGTGACAGTTCGCGAACCCATCCCTCAAGTCAGTAAGACCACTATTGACAAGATTTTGACTGAACATTTGCATTAAAGAAATGTGTGTGCAAGGTGGGTCTCCTGGCCCAGTTTGGATGGGACATCCTCAGCCATCCCCTCTGCAGTACAGACTTAGCACCTAGTGATTATCACCTGTTTGCTGAGTTGAAGTCACACCTGGGTGGAACACATTTCCAGACCGACGATGATTTGAAAAACGAGGTTGAGCGCTACCTGCGCGACTTAGCGGGAGAGTGCTATGACATGGGTATACAAAACTGCCACAGCACATGCAAAAGTGCATCGCTCGCAATGGTGATTACGTTGAAAAAATAGCTGTAAGTTCCGCCTTTCCATCAATGTAACATTCATTGACAATAAACATGTTTTCTATATTAAATAAAATTGGAGACCTTATTTTACAGTCACGCCTATTCCAGATTTTCAAAAGATTGTAGCTTAAATTATCTGCATTCCAAACAAACTGCTTGGCGGTACTGGACAGTGTAACAGTGATAACGAGCAGGGGTACGCGGATCTTGTGTGAAGGGGTCCCTAACGATTATTGGTTTAATGATCCCGTCCCACCGGCGGCCTGCTCGGAAAAGGCTTCCCCGTGGCGGAAGCGGGTAGCTCTCAATGCAACTGAACATCCAAATCAGTAACAAAGAGCCCGCCTCGGTAGCGTACTGGTAGCGTGTCTGCATCGCGTTCAAGAGGTCCCGAGAGTGAGTTACCTGGATAAGGTTTCTCCGGTGTTTTCACTTATCCTGAAAGACGAATGTCAGGTAACTCTAAGCTCGGGCTCATATGAGCTCCAAGTCACCCGTTCCATTCATCGTCCGATATGACTTAAAGTTGGAGGACGTAAATTAAAAAAAAAAGCAATAACAAAGAATACCTCGCAAATGATTAACGGTACAGAAATTGTATTTGGCGCAAGTTGTGTACTTAAATGAGCACTACAAGTTTTTGTGTAGTAAGATTTTGTCCATGTCTTACAGTTTACCAGAAGTCATTCAGAACGAAAGGAACTTTGGAGGACATTCCCAGAATTTTGAAGATATATGTCAGTTGTCGTAAAAATGCCTTTAATATATATTATAATCAGAGACTGGGACTTAGAAAAAAGGCCTTATTAAATGTGTCAAATCTGTATTCAATTTGTAAGGGCATCTGTGTGAATTATGCCTTTGTGATTGAAATGCTATAGTTTTATGTTGTCTTTTTCAATATAAGTGCCTATCTTACGAAATAAATGCTTTTTATTACATTTATTTCGTTATTTAGCCATTATTTATTAATTACTGTTTTATTAATCATTAAATATTTTCTTCATGTACATTTTGTTTCAATAAGCATTAGTGTATGACACTGAAAGCTACTTGCCGGATGTATATTATTGCCTGGATGTTGCAGACAGCATATTATTTATATTTTCATTATTATGTTTGCAACAATGAGTGCTGCCACGCAAATGTAAAGATAACTGAAAGTATTTGAATTACCGCTTGTATTTATTTTAAAAGACAATAATGTGTGCAGAGACTAGAACTTAGGAAAAATGCCTTATTAAATGTGTCAAATCTGTATTCAATTTGTAAGTAAATCTGTGCGAATTATGCCTTTGTGAAAAACTTCGTTTTTCTTTCAATTTGCATTGCGAAGTTTTTGTAGCTAGCACACGCGCAAAATATGCGAGCAGTCTGTGAATTACGAAAAGATGCATTTTATATGACAATATATCGGCACTATCAAACACAAAAATGTACTTTTCAAGGCGACTGGCAAGATTACTTTGCTCCCATAAGTACTTGCAACATCGAGTGTAAAAATTTATTAGCGAAAAGTTTTGATCTTGATAAATTTAGAAATATTTTGTTTTAAATTCTACAGGGTGGCAATTCAATTGCTGTTGAAATGGATCCGACAACGGTAATTTTCTCATATGAAAAATGTGTTATATGACAGGAGACTCAACGTGACCCCAGAGAACTTAAAAAAGCATTTGGTTGTTACGTGTAACGAATAAGGCAGTGCAATACACGGGCTTTTTAAAAACAATTTCACTTTTGTGTCGCCCGCCTCGGTAGCGTGGATGGTAGCATCTCTGCCTCACGTTCAAGAGGTCCCGAGTTCGAATCTCGGTCAGGGTGAGTTACCTGGACAAGGTTGTTCCCGGGGTCTTTCCTTATCCTGATAGACGAATGTCGGATAACTCTAAGCTCCATAGACCCCGGACGCATTGAGCATCATTTCACCCATTTTCATTCATCGTCCGATACGACTAAATCTTGTAATCTAAATCTTGTAATTGTGTCAATTACAACACTAACACTTTGTTTAAAACTTTGAAATTCCTTAAAATCTGGCGACCGAGATATTGAGTAGTGTTATTTATTAAGAATATGTATGACTGGATTTTCATGAAAATGTTCAAAATATCACATTTTTCTCTTCATAGTCTGTAAAATAGTGTAAGCCTTCCTAAATCCAAATGCCCGCCTTGGTAGCGTGGTGGAAGCGTGTCTGCCTCACGTTCAAGAGGTCCCGAGTTCGAATCTCGGTCAGGGTGAGTTATCTGGATAAGTTTTTTCCGGGGTTTTACCCCGTCCTGAAAGACGAATGTTGGGTAACTCTAATCTCTACGGACTCTGGGCTCATTTGAACATCATTCCATTCATCGTCCGATATGACTTATCGTTTTAAGACGTAAATTAAAAAAAATAACCTTCCTGAACCCAAACAATGCTTAGATATCATCCGCAAGCCATTTTTAAATACTCTAATCTACTTTGAAATTTACGAGAATGCTAGTGTTAGATATCAATTCTAATTCTTTATCCTTGTTTTCTCGCTATTGAAATTTTCAACATTTAAGATGCTTCTTGCGTCACAGTTTTAGTGTTAGACTAATGAAACTTGCTACACACGTTCATAGAGACAGGGTGAATAGAAATTGCCCTGGGTTTTATTCTGAGATGCATTTAAGTACACTTCCTCTACTTCAAAACACCAACATTTCAAATTTTGGACCAAAAAAGCCATATTCATACCTTTAAGATTTTCTGGAGCCTAAAGTTACTGAGACACAGAGAAACCTAGGGTAAATTAAAAAAGGGATGTTTTGGGAAACCTTTGTTAAAATATTAGACCAAAATTTAAGTTAAAATAAGACCTGAAGCTTTCCTGGCGACGAATATGCTCAATTTCTTCTCTGGCAGCAAGCCATCTGAAAAGACGACTAGAAATTGACGTTTCGGGAGTGTGCATCTCTCCCATCATCAGGATGTTTATTAAATGTTATAACCACAAATGAAATACTGGATATAGCAAAGCTATAAAAATTCGCATTACTGAACAAAATACTGTTTTCAGTAAATTATATGCCAGGTCAGCACATGGCCTGAGTATAGAAAATCATGCCAAAGAAACGTAACTACTTAACTTGATTATCAAACTGTAATGATCTTTGTGTCTTAATTCGACGGATATCCATTTTAGGCCCGGTTTCCAAGAGAAGCTGAACTGAAAACCAGCATCAGGACTAAGCGTGCTCCTTTCGGAGGAAATCGCCAAAGACTCCTTAATTCTCCGGTTCCAGTAACTGTTGCATTTTGCCAAAATAGTCGTCTCCCGAAAATTGGCTCTATGGTCGCTATCAAAGCGATGCTCTGCCAGTCCAGTCCAGTTTAGTCCAGACAAGGACTGGATATTAAGATACCACGACGTCGCGTAAGTTCGAAAGGAGAGTACTGTGACTCGAGATGAGATGACGCTCTGCAGTCCCAAAGTGTAGCCAGGGGTCTGAACGGTGTCTTTGGCAGAGAATGTGGTACAAGTTGCCATTTTCTGTACAGTATACTTAAAATTAACGTTGAAAATCAGAAAAGCTTGAATAGCATAAAATGAATATTAAAAAATGTTATAAAATCGATTAAAAGAGAAGTCATAGTCGCTACATGGGTTAAGGCCACTTTATACACTGTGGCCTAAGTGTCGCATTTCGCGCCAAGTATAGTGAGCACTTCGTTTGCATGCATATATAAACTCCTAAGAGTGACCCTGTAGCTTCGGACCTCCCCATTACGCTGTCATGCCAACCGTTCTTATATACTACTGGAAATACCCACATTGTATCCATGAGAGTTTACTAGTTGTAGGTATATTCGCTTCTAAAAGTTAATGTGCACGTAGTTTCACATCAATATCATATGTACCATTCACCCTAAAAGTATTTAAACGTTTGATAATAATTTAATATTGTGGTCATCTCTATCTCAGTATAAAACAATATACTTTATACAGTCAAATTCGTGTGGGGAACAAGGTGTGAGTAAGGATACCAGAATGCTTCTAATAGAACACGTCTTTCTGTTTTTTTGTTACATATGCACATTCTTTACTGTTTGTGGTTCTCAACACACCATTCTATTAAGTGTGTATACACAATATATCACTGAGAGGGCCGTTTATCAAGTTAGAGGTTTTTACATATCGTACACTTAGAAAAGGCTTTACTTCCGCTACGAGAGCTACAGTCAGCGTAGCAGACTTTTGTTTTAAACATTTAGATTAAAATGATTGTTATTACTTCCAGTTTAATTATAACATTAAAACAAATAACAAGTGTTACATCAGCATTAGCGTGGTGGTAGCATGTCTGCCTCACGTTCAAGAGGTAACACAAAATTAATAGAGTAACGATAGTTACGGAAAATCAATAATCTTGAGATTGATATGTTCTTCAGTCTTGTTTGATGATGAGGGAAAAATGTCGCGGTGAATATAAAAGTTTTGTAACGGAAAGTTAATAGCCTTCTAAAAGAGTTATTCGTTATTCGTAATAGTGACGAGTGGACGCAGATTAAAAATATTTATTTCTGTCACAAAAAAAATCCACACCTGAGAAAAGATCTCATGACTCTTATTTAATCAAATCTTGACCTGCATCTTCCAAACAGTCGGCGTGCTTCCTATCTGCAGCGAGTGGAGGAATAACGCCATAAGGTTGGCTCCCGAACGTGTGGCTCGATTAAGTTGGAGAAACAAGACGACCAAATAATAACGCAACAAATATGGCGTCGTTGGGCTTCGAATTGGTAGCAAGATTATTTACCAATGGTCAAAGGAAACCTCCAACTATTATCTACACATCGTAGAGAATCAAGACTACCAACTACAAGTTGAAACACATTAATGTATGAGACTCCCAAGCGGTCGTAAATTGCCAGAAAGGATGGATCATCATCAGCAATTTAGCGAACATGTTATTGCAGCAAACGTGCTTGCACAGGATGAGAGACGTGTTAGCGAGTCACCAGATGTAAGTACCTTAGACCAGATAGTGAAGATGTTAGTAGAACTCAGTAGCAAGTTAGATGATATAAATAATAAGATGGAAAATCAAAATGTAAATCTAAGGAGGATAGAAAATCAGAATGCAGAATTCGGTAAGAAGTTAGAAGATGTAAATAATAAGATGGAAAATCAAAATGCAGGTCTTAGAAAGATGTTAAATCAGAATGCAGTACTCATAGGAATTAATAAAATTTGTGCAATGCCACTGCATACATCCCGCCCGTACCCGCACCCCTCCATCATATCCAAAGCTCAACGCAAATCGACAGTCAGCTCTTTCACCCAATAGCCGAACACTTACCAAATATTCTTTCTGCACATAATATTCAGATATAAATGTAATGCAGTAATAGCAATAGGAATGAACTTTTATACCAGAATGAAAACAATTACCTCTTCATACCAAAATAATACAAAATCGATTTCCTTAAGCTGCGTGATATTAGGATATTCTGTATAGTAGAGCATTGGCTCAAGAATTATAACCATTTAGGGGATATTCTTATTCCAAATTATATTATTGCTGATATATATACAGTAGGAAAAATCACTCATGTGGAGGTTCAATGATTATAGCTGATAAAAATATAAAGTAGCAACGGAGGACAACAAGGTATTTAAATGAAAAAATAATTGAACACTCAGTCATAGAAATACCAGCATTACATGTGATTGTAGCATGTTTATACTGATCACGTTGTGGCAATTTTGATACGTTTATGGACAAACTAGATAATATGATATATACATATAAAAAGAGAGAAATAGTTTATATTAAATAGGGATATTAATGTGGATCTTTTAAAGGAAGGTTATAGACAACTAGTTATTACAGACTTATTTATTCGCTATCATTTGAGAAATTTGGTAACATTCCCAAATTGTATTACAAATGACACAAGTTCTGCAATTTACGCAATTTTGCTTCTCATGGACATGATGGGTTATGATACTAAAATTGTTAATAGCGGGTATTCTACCATTATGCCATATAATTAGCTATACCCTTAGAAATGAATGTGATCAAACAGCATTTAACACAGCCTATTTATAAGAGGTCATTTAGTGAAATAAATATTGACTATTTTATCTGGCTTGTCATGAAAAAAACCTGGGAAGGTGTATACGAAAAGCGCAGTGTGGATGGCACATATGATATCTTTATTAATACCTTAATACATTGCCTTAATATAGCATTTCCATACAAACGTAGACCCGAAAGGAAGATAAAAAATTATAATAAAGGTTGGCTAACTAAAGGAATTCTAATATCTATCAAAAGAAAGCAAAAACTCTATGAGATAAGCAAAGTAAATAAATATGCATCTTTGCAGAACTACTATAAAAATTTTATCAAGATATACAAACATGTGTTAATGCAGCTAAACAAGGCCACCTGGAAAACTATATTGGCTGATCGAATATTAACTTAAAACTGCTTGAAATATAATAAAGCAAGAATGCAATGAATACCAAAGTAAGCAAGCTCATTGTATGTCACTAAAAATCGCTGTTAGGGTCAGCACAAATCCTAAAGAAATTGAGAACGCATTTAATGATTACTTTGTTTCTGTACCTGATTGGTTAGTTTCAAATAACCCCGTAATATAGGTTGGGTATACAGCAGTAATAATCCTTTACAAAAAATTGAAAGAAACACTAAAACCATATATTTAAAACCTCCTTTGTGTGAAGAAATTTTATGTATAAGCAAAGCAACGAACAATACTTATTCATCAGGTATGGATGAAATTCCAGAAAGAATAATAAAGTCTTGTGATCAATACATTGTAAAATCTCTTACAGATATCTGTAATTATTCAATAAGTACAGGCAAATTTCCTGATAAATTAAAGTGAACAAAAGTTGTCCCAATTTTCAAAAATTAGGATAGACAAGGTATAAGCAATTATAGGCATATGCAATCCCATCAGTTATGCTTAATAGAACTATATTGTTTCTTGAAAAGTATGTTTTATCAAATGACCAATTGGGATTTAGGAAAAGTAAATGATTGATAGATGCTAAATATTAATTTACTGAAAAAGATTTGAATGGCACTGAAAAAAATGAAACAACTTTGGGCCTGTTTATGGACCTAACGAAAGCATTTGATCTTGTTAACCACAGTATTTTATTAGATAAATTGGAACTCTATGGTATACCAGGTCTCGGTTAAGATTGGCTTAATTTTTACCTTAGTGGTAGGGAACAGGTAGTTTTATTACAAAATAGCAGCTTTATTGGCCATTGTAATTCTAATGTACAGTGAATAAGAGGTGGTATACCACAAAGCTCTAATTTAGGGCGACTCTTATTTTTTATGTATATTAATGATCTGCCTAAAAATTTTCCAAACACTGAAGTTGGCACATTTGCAGATGATAAAAGTATAAATTTTAAGGGCAAAGACAGTGAGGAATTACAATTGTGATTTGACCGACTAATGGAAGACCTTAGTAGTTGGTTAACAGAAACTGGTTTTTTAGGCGTCACAATTGATAATCATTTGAGTTGGAAACATCACATAACTCATGTCATAATTAAATGGAATAGAGCACATTTTATGTTCTTAAGTTAAGAGATATTTGAAAAGTGCACTTGTTGAAACTGATATATAAAAGTATATGTAGAAAGTATAATAACATTCTGAATAGAAGTTTGGGGATATTCAAGTGAATTCAGTGAAATTGTTATTCAGAAAAGGATTGTTAGAACTATGTTGAGATTAAATTATCTAACTCATTGTAAACCTTATTTTAAAGAGCTTAAATTTCTAACTATTCCTGGCATTTATATTTTCGAAACTTTTTATTACATTCGTAGGCATATTGATAAGTTCTGTATCAACAAGGATATGCATAATCATTTCACCAGAAATCAAAATCATATTCATTTCAATATGGTTAGGGCAACTAAATAATTGAATTCAATATGTGATAGAGGCATAACTATGTATAATTCTGTTACTGATAAATTACAGATACATTATTTTGTGAAATTTAAAATAACTCTTAAAGTAATTCTAATTAAATAAGGTTTCTGTAATGTCAATGAATGTTTAGAATATTTTAGCAAATTGAGAAATATGTTATTATTGTGTTTTCAATGTTGTAACTGTAAAATTTAGTAATATTGGCACAACCGGATTTATATGTATAAATCATATGTTGAATAATAAATGAAATGAAATGAAATGATTACCTGCATCTACTCTCTATATGGAAATAGCTCCTTGTGATTGGTCTTTCCCCTCATCATTATGATGACTGCTATGAAATATCCATCTTCTCCCATTAGTTTAAAGCTTTCTGCCCCTGGTTAGCAAACTGTCAATCCCTTTCCTAATTGGTCTCAATTAATGCACTGCTGGGGATTATTAAGCAAATTTGTGTTCATCATGCTAAAATGTTTCAATTTGTGATTACTGATTTTGTTTGTGCAGATATTAAAGTTATAGTTGAAGATTCATTAATTTGTTTTTAAAGGTTCTCTTTTCATTAATTCCTTACATTTACTTTTTACATTTTCTTCTTGATTTTACTTACATTGCTATTAGGTCCAGCAGCTAAGTTATTTAAAGCAATCTCTTTGTTGTATGGTATTATTCTATTTGTATGTTTATTTGACCTGTGTTTACATGGGTTTGAGTGGTTGTATCTTTACATTTGCAACTGTGTTAATGCTTTTAATGAATGAGTAACCATGTCCAAAAATAGTGAAAATGTAGCACAGTCAAATGAAAAACTGGTCATATTTGGTAATCTAAATGTGTTAGATATTCAGAAGTCACTCTGTATAATAAACTACCGGCCAATCTGAAAAACATAGAATCCATGAGGTGTTTCCAACTATCATTGAAAGAAATTTTATTAAGTGATTCATATTATGATATAAGTGAATTTCTAGATACACTGTAGCTGGCCATATAATTGTATATATTTGTGATGCATTTTAAATGCTGTGTAGTTGTAGAGCCATGCAACTATATATATTTATGAGTTCATCCTTAGAGCTTATTAATTACACTTGATGCAACTTATTTTTATTTTATACTTATATTATTTGTATTGTTCTAAATATTTGTATTGAAGTATCCAATGTCGTTGTATTGACTTAACGGATGAATAAAACTTTACTTTAACAGGATTGTGTGTGAAAAAGGTTTTTTCAATTAGTTATCATAAATTGTGACATTGCCCCTACCCTTATTTTTATTTCTGATTGACCTTTTTAATTCATTAAAATGGCATCATTCATATTTAACAAACAGAGCAGTCTAGCCAACATAAGGTATGCAAAACAAAACTTCTTTTTCACTGAAGGGGCTAAGTTGAAACTTAGCAAAGTATATGAGCGTAGCAGCTTCGAAAGCACATATTTCTGTGACTGTGGCAGGTGTGAATCATGCGCAAGGGCATTCAAAAGGTCACATATTTCAGGGTTTAAATGTCTCAAATACAAAGTGTGATGACTTTTCACGAAGTTTAAAGTCCATAATAATTTAATATGCAAAAACATAATTTTTCAATTCTTCAAGATTTTTGGTGAAATTTTACAGATTTCACAGACGTGGATTGGGTTATGCTGCGGATGAGATTTGGCATGTAGTACCAATCTTAGTCTATTTTACCGACTGTACCTATGCCCTAGTGGGGCATCCGCGGGAGGAAGGATAAGACAGAAGGTGGCGACCCAAGGAGCCACGAGAGTGCGGAGGGCAGGATTGCTCCAATTCACCAGTTAGAAACTTCCCGGCAGCCCAATACAACCAGTATCCCACTCACCATGCTACTGAAACGGCCCAACTGGCCGGCTCGTAGACCGGAGGCAGTCCTACCGGAGGATGAAATGTTTACCAGGAGCATATCCAGTCATGCCGCACCGAGACACCCACCGACACTTCTATCCTGTGACTTTGTGTGTTCCTAGAATATAAAGTCCAATTTGCCGAAATTCTAAATGTTCTTTATTTGAGTAGAAATACACTCCGTAGCAGCAAAATTATATCACATATCACAGCACAATCTTCCAAGGTCGATGACAATAACAGCGTTCAGTTTACAACACACTCAGGTTTTTTTTTTTTTTTTTTTTTTTTTTTTTTTTTTTTTTTTTTTTTTTTTTTGCTTACCTCTCGCGACTCACTCACTCTTGTTATACGTCTTACAACAACTCTTGTTTCACAACTTACAACTCAACACTTGGCCAATCCTCGCCTCTTTAAACACTTCGCTGATAATTTCTAGATTATTTGAAAATAAACCAGAACCCGAAAAGTCTCTATCAGTCAAGAAGTAACTGGAAATTTCCATGTATCCCAGTGTGTTTGTTTCGGCACAACTTTATCTGCATGCTATCTTCGTCTGCTGGCTCTTGGTTTTCACACTGTCAGCCTATCAGCTCCTTTTGTCTAAACAAGCACCATCGTAGCAGGCCAGACGATCCAGGTGTTCCACTAACATCTTCCCGCGGGGCACCTTCTGGATGCGGTAGACCACGTCGTTGATCCTCTTCACCACCCGGCACGGTCCTTGCCACGGCTGTTGAAGTTTATCGTGATTTCGGTTTGCTCCCAGGTGACCTCCTGAAGTACCGGCGTGCACTTCCCCCAAGATCTCCGGCACCTTACTTCGGGAAAGTACCAACTGTTGTCTTTGCGTCTTCCCATCGGGCGATTCCCATATCCGGAAAAGCACGCCCTCTCTGACCTTCAGCGAGACCCATTGGGCCCTATACGACTTATAGGTGGCGCTCCTCGGTGCGATGTCCTCCCAGGTTGGTCTTGTCCCTACCTCCGCTTTCCTCAAGAGTGGCCCCAAGTCTGCGTCCGCCAGCTGCTCCCTCCTCAGACTTACGCTATCCCAGCCATCCGCAGGCACTGCCGTGACTACTCGGACTGCTGAGGCACTCTCCTTCTCTTCCACTCTTGTGCATTGTCCGCACTCCACTGGTCAGGGTCTTCGGGACAAGGCGTCTGCGTTACCGCGGTTCTTCCCTCTACGATGTTCAGAGGCGAAGTCGTACTCCTGCAGCCTCTGAGCCCAACGTGCTGTCTGGCATTCCAGGTTCCTAAAGCTAAGTAGCCAGGTTAGGGCAGAGTGGTCAGTCCTTAGGTGGAACGGCTGACCCCACAGGTACTTGTGGAAGTGCTCCAAGACCTTTACTACCGCCCGTAACTCTCGCCGGGGGACGCAGTAGTTCTTCTCTGTCTTGCTGAAGACGCGCTAGTACCTTTTCAGCAGTTGTCGAGCCTTTTCGAGCTGTTCTGCGGTCAGGTGATCGGCCGCCCTCTCCGGTATGCCTTCCAGCCGGGGCCCCAGTTGTTGTATTGGCACAGGTTCCTGTGTCTTGTCGATTGCTGTCACGATGATCAAGGGCTCGCATGTCCGCATCTCCGTCCCGGCCTGGACTTCGTGATCGATGTCCGCTAGGTTAAGCAGCGTCACTGGCTCATCTCGGCAGGGCCATAATGTTCTGGCTACACATAGCCCGTGTATAGGTGTCTTCTGGTCCAGCATCATATTTCTGGTTCGCTGACCTTCAAATCGCGCCGTCACCACCACCTCGCTTCTCGTGGGGACCACCACGTCTTCCTACAGGACGACCCTGCAAATTCTATGGCGCTCTTTGGGCGGCCGGAGTATGACCTCTTCTCCATTGAGCCGCAGGACCTTCCTGCAGACGTCGACCGTCGCCTCGTGTCGCCTGAGGGCATCCAATCCTAGTATCACCTCCTCAGTCACCTTCGCGACGAACACCCACAGACGTACGGCACTTCACTCCAAGGTCAACTGCAGCAAGGTCTACCTCTCTACGGACAAGGTGTCGCCCGATGCCGTCACTAGCTGGTATGATCGGCTCGGTTTCCTCGACGGCAAACCCTTGGCCACGTCAGGTCTGATGATGGTAATGGCTGCCTCGGTGTCTACGAGCACGCGGCACGGTTTCCAGATGATCCAGCCGTCTGCGATGAGGTTGTCATCCATACGCCGGCTGACGGCGCACAGTGTCACTTGAGGGGACGTTGGTGATAGCGCCGACGTGCCCCTCGCCACGACGGCCTTTACTCGTTTTCCGGCTGCTCTCCCTGGTGTGCGCAGTCTCTTTCCAGTTAACTCGGCTGTCCACACCCCCAAAACACGCCACTTTGTCTTCGCCGGCGTCCTTCGGCTGGTCTTCGCTCTCCAGTGTAGCGGATACTCCTTGTGCTCAACGTCGGAGTAGCCGTTACCTTGGCCGCCTCCATCCACAATGCTGACGTTAGAGGCTCGTGGATGGTTTTGTAGTCACCGAACATTAGGCGCTGGCGTATCTCAACGTCTCGTACCCAGTCAACAAAGATGTAGATGGCTTCCTGGAATACGAATTTAGGTGGGAGGTCGAGCAAAGCTTTGCTGGCCAGCTGTTTAATTGCCAGGGCGAACTTGTGCAGCGTCTTCCCTGGCGCTGGAGGACTGCTTGCCCTGTTTAATGCTGTCTTCGAACAGTTCTGCTCTTTCTGAAGTCTCACTACTCTCCATGTGCTGGTAATAACTTGCTACAAAGTCTGTCCTGTAGAGGGGTTGTTTCATTGTGAGACCACATAATTCAATGTTCAGTATGATAGTTTTATTCAGTGGCGAAACTTAGCATGATGTTTAGAGAAGCGGCTCCTGTATATCTGCAACTTGTGAACTTGGGTTCGAAACCTGCTGCCTGCATAACAGTAAGAGCTTCCATAAAAGTCATATTATGCTTTGCCCCTGGAGTTATAATTCCAATTATTCACTATGCCTTAGCACTGCAACCTTTATATATGATTCCTATGTGACTAAGTCCTGTAGAGAAGAGAGACGATGATTGGTGGATTCTCTGATGTTTGTCTAACTTATAGGACAATAGTTTGTAATGTATTGGGTATACGAGGGCTGTTCAATAAAGAATGATCACAATTTTTTGACAACGTACCTTACTCATCCTCATAATTTTGATGGTCTTTCTCAAAATAGTCTCCCCTGAATGCGATGCCTTCTTCAACTTTCCCCTTAGCGTCGCGGAGGGGCAAGGGAACAGCTGACTGGCATTGACTATTGCGGTACGTCTACAGCCCTTTGCATTTTAAAATAAATGCAAGTATAGTATAGCAACGCAAAGATTATCCCTGTAAGGAATGTGCTGTGGGACAAGGACAGCGAATGTGTGTGGCAAGGAACCTCTGTTACACAAGGAGCAGACCCTTAAAAAACACGCGCCCTATTCACTCTGTATACTAAAATCTAGAATGTTCATTCACATAAGTAGAAACCGTCAGTATGTTTTTCAAGGGTCTATAACTGAACTGATATGGGGTGTTATAAGCCTCTCCATTGAGGGTGTGTGAACCTTCGCTAACCCCCTTTGCGTCACAGCCGTCGGAGACTATCTCTCCTGTGGAGGACAGTAAGCGGTGGACAGTCAACATGTCCGGTTACAGAGCCCGACATCGACAAATTAATATCCAGGAAGAATAACACTCTACTTAAATTACGAACTAATAATTATTAACCCGTAGCTATAAAAGTATAGTTCACAATGATATTCAACACATTATGGACATAGCAATAAGAACAAATAGTTTAACAACCCGCCATTGAATCTTCCGAATGCTCTTCCCCATCCCAATCTCTATTACGTCACCTGCGAAAGTTAACTAGGAGAGGGAAAAGGTAACCACTCTGTTTCCCCTCAAAGACACCACTGCTCTAGATAAACATTAGCAATATATGCAGCATGGAGTGCTTAGTTCGAATCAAAATATTTTGTAATGTTTACCATTTTCAAGAAAACTCATTATTTCTTTGAATTTTCCAATGCTTATGATTTTCTCAAATGGGCAGTTAAGACACATATGAAGTTGATCTAATGAGAATTATTTTTAAAATATTTTTACAAGATTGATGATAGTGCCGGAGTTTTACCTATTTCGATTCAAAAGCAACTTGTTAAGCTGTAAAAACAAATACCTCTTTTTAATCATATACACTTCCAAATTAGGTTTATAAAAGCTTATAAATAAAAACAATAATTTTCTAAAAATTGCAAAAGATGAAGGTCTGACTTTATTGGTCAGCCTGACACACAGATTCCCACTCTTAGACGCTGTCCCACTACTGCTCGACACGGGAACTTTTGGCTGCTGGGTTTCCCCCCTCGCCCGGTGCGCCCCTCCTTAGCTAACCTGGACACATCGGACTCCTCCAACGTGTCCATGTTGATGTCCAGATTAGTGCGGACGTCCAATCATCGTCGGAAGCTGTGCACCAGCAGCACTGACCTCAAATCATCCTCTTCATCCGGCTTCCAGGTAGCTGGATTACAGGAGTACGCCACCACTCCCAGCCGACAAAATCGGGCTTAAATTTGTATTTTATGTTCACCGGAACCTAACCAGATCACTTTAAGACATTTTTATTGCTTCCACTGCATTAGGAAACATGGTATAGCTAATTAATAATGTTAAACATAAATATTTGCTATAATCAGGGCCTTTTTTTCGGTTTTTTGTTCGTTTTGGTTCGTTATGTTTCTTGCACAAAGCTGGTTCCAAACCTCGGTCATGATGTTGACTTTATTTACTCATGGCAATCATCTTTTTATTTATACTTAACGAAACGCAAATTAGATTTAGACATTTTTGATTCACACTGTTGATGATTTTATAACAAATTCAATTAATTATAATCATTAAATCGTTTACAAGCAGTAAGGTTTCAGTAGCTCTCGCTAGATGTCAATCACGTCAGTGTCATGGAGTACGCCACAGAGAACGTGCGCCGCGGGAGAGCACCATTACTCCGCGTAAAGAGGTTTGGGCTTGTTTCTGTCTGTTTTAAACACGGGTTTGTAAATGGAACGCTATCATATAGCTACATTAACATTAAGCAGCAGTGCTCTATATTCCTATTAAACACTAATATGTAATAAAATCATTGTTATATTTCCATGAGAATGAAGAAAATCGATTCAAAATATCAGCTTAGTTCTCGATGTAACACCCGCCTCAAGATATCGAAAGTGGCATGTTGCATTTTCTACTTAAATTCGTGATGTTTTTATAACAAATGAAATATTTTTCCAAATTGTATTAGCAGCAGTACGTATATATTATTCCGGTAATCATTATTTTATGCTACCTGGGATCTGCGCTAACTGAAACATCTCTCGATTTGGAAAAATCACACTCCTGGCATAATCAGCTCGTCGCCGTGCTGAATTACTACCACATTCGAACACACATCCAAATCGTGCAACAAAAACTCTTATTTTGTAGTTTATAATTAGTAGCGAATCCATTTCCTTGGTTTAAAAATACGTTTAATATGATAATTCTTTATTTATTCATTACCTTAGCTCATTGATGGGATTGCCTAGTGACACAGAATAAACATAAATTTACTGATTTTAAACAAAAAGTGTTATGCGGATATGATAATAACAGGAATGATTTAACACCTAGCATCCCTCTGGTTTCAAACCATGCTTAATATGCACTAAACAATATCCTAATGATGCTTTAGGGCGAAAGCTTAGTTCTGTAAATATTTAGAAAGTTTAAATATTTACATTGTGACTTTGTGGGTTCGTGAAATAAAAAGTCCAATTACACCACTCAAAAATGTTCTTTATTTCCACCGCCTTACAGTTAAACTCTTGCCAATTACACAGAATTACGTAATGCACACAATTACGATTCACCAGTTCGTCCGTTACAATTTCACTGCACTCGTAATTACGTACAATCTTCCGATGCGTCGTACACTAGCACTGCATTCTTACACCAAGAGCTGTGACTCACTCACTAACTGACAAAACCAACCAACCCTGTCCGTCTGTAACCCTCTTTATATAGGAATATCGCCGGTTTCTAGTGACCAGGGGAATGTTCCAGATTCCGTAATTTCGAGAAACAGGTGTAGAGAAACAGACGACACAGTCATGTTTTTCCCCTGACCAGAGCCTGTCACCACTATACGACAAACGAGGCGAGGGCGTGGCTAACCGAAGCTTCCCTGTCTCCCGCTCTCAGCTGCTTCACAGGGTGTTCCAGCGCTCGCGTTACACTGCTCCCTCCTCAAAGCTGTTCGCCCCGAACAGCCCCATCGTAGCGTGCGAGGCGGTCCAGGTGTACCACCAGCATCTGCTCGGAGTCTCAGCCAGAAGTAGCGCTGCCGTAGTTTGTGAATCATACGGTTCGCTCCCAGGTGTCCTCCTGAAGTACCGGCGTGCACTTCCTCCAAGACTTCCGGGACCTTACTCCGGGGAAGTACCAACTGTCCTCTCTGCGCCTTCCCATCGGGTGACTCCCATACCCGGAATAGCACGCCCACTCTGGTCTTCAACGAGTCCCATTGGGCCCAGTACGACTTGTAGGTGGCGCTCCTCGGTGCGATGTCCTCCCAGGTTGGCCTCGTCCCTGCCTCCACTTCCCTCAAGAGTGGCCCCAAGTCTGCGTCCGCCAGCTGCTCCCTCCTCAGGCCTGCGCTATCCCAGCCTTCAGCAGGCACTGCCACAACTACTCGGGCTGCTGCGGCACGCTCCTTCTCTTCCACTCTGGTGCACTGACCGCACTCTACTGAACAGGGTCTTCGGGACATGGCGTCTGCGTTATCGTGACTCTTCCCTCTACGATGTTCCGAGGTGAAGTCGTACTCCTGCAGCCTCTGGACCCAACGTGCTGTCTGGCCTTCCAGGTTCTGTGATAGGACACCTCCAATGCAATGGTCACTAGCGTCGTTGTCCACAATGAAGGCGCCACCCGGTTGCGAGAAACCCAAAATTGAGGCACTGCACAGGGTCTCCTTCGGGTGCTCGAAAGCGTCTTCGGCGTCCTCCGTCCACACATAAGGCCGGTTTTCCTCCGTCAGGCGGGCGAGGGGTTTTGCGATGTTGTCGGCCATCTTTGAGGTCATTGTCGTGGCCAAGTTGTTGTTAGCCGTTTCCGTCTTCGCTGTTAATTCGGCCTTCATTTCTTCCATCTTCCCTATGATGTTGTCGTTGGCCGTCTTCATTTGTTTCAGTTCCGCGGTGATGTTGTCGTTGGCCGTCTTCATTTCTTCCAGCTTTGCGGCCAGGTTGTTATTTGCCGCTTCTATTTTCGTTATTAATTCGGCCTTAATTTCCATCATCTTCTCCAAAAATTTTTCCACTGCCGCGTCCATGGTTGTAATGTTCGGTGATGTTATCTTCCCGCTTCCTGACACCAGTGTGACTTTGTGGGTTCGTGAAATAAAAAGTCCAATTACACCACTCAAAAATGTTCTTTATTTCCACCGCCTTACAGTTAAACTCTTGCCAATTACACAGAATGACGTAATGCACACAATTACGATTCACCAGTTCGTCCGTTACAATTTCACTGCACTCGTAATTACGTACAATCTTCCGATGCGTCGTACACTAGCACTGCATTCTTACACCAAGAGCTGTGACTCACTCACTAACTGACAAAACCAACCAACCCTGTCCGTCTGTAACCCTCTTTATATAGGAATATCGCCGGTTTCTAGTGACCAGGGGAATGTTCCAGATTCCGTAATTTCGAGAAACAGGTGTAGAGAAACAGACGACACAGTCATGTTTTTCCCCTGACCACAGCCTGTCACCACTATACGACAAACGAGGCGAGGGCGTGGCTAACCGAAGCTTCCCTGTCTCCCGCTCTCAGCTGCTTCACAGGGTGTTCCAGCGCTCGCGTTACACTGCTCCCTCCTCAAAGCTGTTCGCCCCGAACAGCCCCATCGTAGCGTGCGAGGCGGTCCAGGTGTACCACCAGCATCTGCTCGGAGTCTCAGCCAGAAGTAGCGCTGCCGTAGTTTGTGAATCATACGGTTCGCTCCCAGGTGTCCTCCTGAAGTACCGGCGTGCACTTCCTCCAAGACTTCCGGGACCTTACTCCGGGGAAGTACCAACTGTCCTCTCTGCGCCTTCCCATCGGGTGACTCCCATACCCGGAATAGCACGCCCACTCTGGTCTTCAACGAGTCCCATTGGGCCCAGTACGACTTGTAGGTGGCGCTCCTCGGTGCGATGTCCTCCCAGGTTGGCCTCGTCCCTGCCTCCACTTCCCTCAAGAGTGGCCCCAAGTCTGCGTCCGCCAGCTGCTCCCTCCTCAGGCCTGCGCTATCCCAGCCTTCAGCAGGCACTGCCACAACTACTCGGGCTGCTGCGGCACGCTCCTTCTCTTCCACTCTGGTGCACTGACCGCACTCTACTGAACAGGGTCTTCGGGACATGGCGTCTGCGTTATCGTGACTCTTCCCTCTACGATGTTCCGAGGTGAAGTCGTACTCCTGCAGCCTCTGGACCCAACGTGCTGTCTGGCCTTCCAGGTTCTGCGATAGGACACCTCCAATGCAATGGTCACTAGCGTCGGTGTCCACAATGAAGGCGCCACCCGGTTGCGGGAAACCCAAAATTGGAGCATTGCACAGGGTCTCCTTCGGGTGCTGGAAAGCGTCCTCGGCGTCCTCCGTCCACACATAAGGCCGGTTTTCCTCCGTCAGGTTGGCGAGGGGTTTTGCGATGTTGTCGGCCATCTTTGAGGTCATTGTCGTGGCCAAGTTGTTGTTAGCCGTTTCCGTCTTCGCTGTTAATTCGGCCTTCATTTCTTCCATCTTCCCTATGATGTTGTCGTTGGCCGTCTTCATTTGTTTCAGTTCCGCGGTGATGTTGTCGTTGGCCGTCTTCATTTCTTCCAGCTTTGCGGCCAGGTTGTTATTTGCCGCTTCTATTTTCGTTATTAATTCGGCCTTAATTTCCATCATCTTCTCCAAAAAATTTTCCACTGCCGCGTCCATGGTTGTAATGTTCGGTGATGTTATCTTCCCACTTCCTGACACCAGTGTGACTTTGTGGGTTCGTGAAATAAAAAGTCCAATTACACCACTCAAAAATGTTCTTTATTTCCACCACCTTACAGTTAAACTCTTGCCAATTACACAGAATTACGTGATGCACACAATTACGATTCACCAGTTCGTCCGTTACAATTTCACTGCACTCGTAATTACGTACAATCTTCCGATGCGTCGTACACTAGCACTGCATTCTTACATCAAGAGCTGTGACTCACTCACTAACTGACAAAACCAACCAACCCTGTCCGTCTGTAACCCTCTTTATATAGGAATATCGCCGGTTTCTAGTGACCAGGGGAATGTTCCAGATTCCGTAATTTCGAGAAACAGGTGTAGAGAAACAGACGACACAGTCATGTTTTTCCCCTGACCACAGCCTGTCACCACTATAGGACAAAAGAGGCGAGGGCGTGGCTAACCGAACCTTCCCTGTCTCCCGCTCTCAGCTGCTTCACAGGGTGTTCCAGCGCTCGCGTTACAATATAAATCAATGGTTACAATTTCACGTTTCTGCACTTTGTGATCATACTCCTCCGATTGGCTTTTTATACTCAGTATTGCCTGTCAAATCCGCCCATGAACATCCTGTTATTAGGGCATGACCTGTTTTTTTAAACAGGAAAGCATGAGAAGCAAGTTTATCATTTTCTAAAGTCCAGCACGAAAATGTTAATGTACACGCATACCGTAATATTCAAACGAATGTACATGTCCTAGGAGAACGAAGAATATCGACAATGTGATTATTGATTTCATACTATTTCTAGTGAAACTGAACTTCGATTCGTGTGGAATACGTTTCATGAAACGAAGTTGAGGTTATAAAATATTTTATAAATATAATATTCTATGCGGTCGTTTCTTACAATTGTGAGCAAGAGCATAATCGTTTCATAGTAATGTATGTAACAGTACGGATAACCTAAATAACCAATTAATGCAAAACCGAACAAATATAAGGCTTAGAGAAGGAGAGAACTGAGCCTAATATAACGTTGGGGTTATATTAATGACTTGAATTTCATAGAAATTAACCTCAGGCAGCCCATTCTCCTTCCTCTCACCCAAGCGTTGGAACACCCTATAGAACCAGCTGAGAGAGGGCAAACAGGGGAGGTCGGTGTTAGCCACGCCCCCCCCCCCCCTCGTTTGTCTTATAGTGGTGACAGGAGGTGGCTGGGAGAAAAAACATCACTGTGCCGTCTCTTTCTGTTCCACCTGTGTTCTCGAACTTACGGGATATTTCATCTAATCTAGTACCTTCCAGATCGACCCGCTGGCCCTATATAAGCAGCACGTCGGGCAAGAGGAGTCAGTCAGTTAGTCAAGAGTTCGTGGCAATCAGCGTAAGAGTGCAGTGCTAGTGTAAGGACGAGAACACTGTGTATGTGCAACGGAAGAATTTACGTAATTGTGACCGTACAGTATAATTGTAACGGACGAACTGGTGAATCGTAATTGTGTGCATTACGTAATTCCGTGTAACTGGCAAATGTTTAACTGTAAGTCGGTGGAAATTAAGAACATTTTTGAGTGTTGTAGTTGGACTGTTCATTACATGAACCCACAAAGTCACACTGGTGTCAGAAGTGGGATGATAACATCAACGAACATTACAACCATGGATGCGGCATTGGAAAATATTTTGGAGAAGATGATGGAAATGAAGGCCGAAATAAGAGCGAAGACGGAAGAAATAAAGACCGAATTGACCACAGAAATGAGGGCAGCGAACGACAGTCTGGCCACGGAAATGAAGGAGGCGAACGAGGTCCTCGCCGCCAAATTTGAGGAACAGTTGGCCGGCGTGAGGGATGACGTCACGAAGCTGGGCAAGCGGATGGGTCAAGTAGACGACTGCCTTAATGATTTAGAGGAAAAGGCCGACAATAACGCCAAAACCCTGAACGCCGTGGTGGAAGACGTCGAAGACCTTGCGAACCGCGTAAACAACCTGGAAGGGAAGGCCGACAGTAGCGTCAAGTCCCTGAACGCAATGGTGGAGGACGTCGTCGGCAGGAGATTGAATTGGATATATTTTGCTCCCGCTCGGTTTTGAGTTTAAAAGGCAATCATGGCGGTGTACAAACTTGTGAATATACCAAAAATTCAATTTGAAGCAACGGCAAGTAAAACGACTGTATTGGAAATCCACCAGTGGTCTGTTAACTCAATGGGATTACAAGTGGATCAAGTTGACACGCTCCAGCTGCACACAAGAGAACGTGCTATATATGCGAAGATGATTTCGGCGGTATTTTACGATAATCTCCTATCCCGTTATAAAGATGAGTAAAAGTTTACCTACGCCTCTGGAGAAACGGCAAAGTTACGCATCACAACGTGAATGTTAGTGTTCAATCTGCCTTCGGAGGTTCCCCTCGCTGTGTTGTCGCAGCAGCTGAACCAATACGGTATAGTGTATCACACACGCAGAGAGCAATGGAGCTCCCAGTATGTTCTTCCGATTAACAACGGCATGATTGCTGTGAAGATGGTACTGGAACGTAAATACCCGCTAGCTTCGTTATCGATACCTATTTGGTTGCAATCAGTTACATCGGTCAACCACAAGCTTGTCATCTATATCATGCCACTTCCCACCTGTAAGCTGAGTGCCCCCTTCGTGCTACGAGGCTACAATTAAACCTGCGGAATCGTCCAGTGACCTTGAGTGCGGCAGCAGGTGGTAGCACATATGCTGCTGCTGTCGGTAGAGAGCAAGCATCAGTTTCTACGAGTACGTCCGCAGAAGACCAGTAGTCGGAGCAATCTGCAAAACAGGCCGACAATGGTCCGGTAGTAGTGGAGCTGACGAGAGAACCGGCGGAGTCCGAAAAGTCCGCAGAGGCCAGTGATATCAAGCCCACTGGCGAAACAAGCGCGGTTCGGGACATGCTGGAGGACATGAGATCCAGGGAGTGATTGAGGAGTTTTACAGCCAATGGTATTCCCCTGTATTTCTGGTGACGAGGAAGAACGGCGCGCTACGCTTCTGCGTGGACTACATGAAGCTGAACGCTCTCACCATGTAGGACTGTTTCCCCTTACCCCGGAGTGACGACACCCTGGACACGCTTGCTGCAGCGCAGTGGTTCTCCATTCTGGACCTGAAGTCGGGTTACTGACATGTGGCTCTAGACCCGAGAGACAAGGAAAAGGCAGAATTCTGGACAGGCCAAGGCTTTGGCATTTCCCAGTTATGCCCTTTGGTATCTGCAACGCACCAGGTACCTTCCAACGCCTCGTGGAATCATTGATGAGGGGACGCTCTTATGACGCCTGCCTACTATACCTGGACGACATCATTGTCGGCAAGACATTCGAGGACCATCTCAACAACCTGAGAAACCAGTTACAGGCTGCAGGCGACCATCCTGAAGCTGAACGCGAAGAAGTGCAGGCTCTTCCGCAAGGAATTCAACTACTTGGCCACATAGTCTCAACAACCGGAGTGGCCACAGACCCGGAGAAGACAAAGGCCGTGAGAGGTTGGCCTCCGCCAACGGATAAGGGAGGATTTCGCAGTTTCCTGGGGCTATGCAGTTATTTCCGCAGTGTCATAAATGGGTATTTCAACATCGCCAGGCCCCTCACCTACCTGGCGGAAGAACACCGGCCTTATACGTGGATGGAGGACGCCAGAGGCAATTTCCCGCAGCTGAAGAAGGCAGTTTGCAGTGCTCCTATTTTGAGATTCCCACAACCAGGTGGCGCCGTCATTGTGGACACCAACGCCAGAGAGCATTGCATTGGAGGCGTCCTAGTCCAAGTCCAGAACGGCCATGATCGACTGATAGCCTACTACAGCAAAACGCTATCCAAGGTAGAGAAGAACTACTGCGTTACACGGCGACAGTAAGTGGATGAAGTATCCACTCGCTGATGGCTGGCCACGACCTTCCTCAGGTGTTCTTCTAAGGTCTTGATGTACCTTTCGACCATGCCATCCGATTGGGGATGTAGAGGCGTAGTGCGAGTCTTGTTCACCCCAAGCCTTTGTAGTGCCTCCTTCATTAGGTTGGACTCAAAGTTGGTACCCTGGTCGCTGTGTAGCTCTAACGGCACCCCAAATCGACAGAACACTTGCTCCACGAGGCAGTCTGTGATTGTCTTTGCCTCTTGGTTTGGGATGGCATACACCTTCGGCCACTTGGTGAAGTAGTCCACGACCACCATTAGGTACTTGTTGCCTTGGTCGGAAACTGGGAACGGTCCAGCAATGTCAACGGCGATCCGTTCGAATGACGCTCCGACGTTGTACTGCTGCGTGCGACCCCGGCTCCTAGTCTGGGGGCCACGACTCGCCGCGCACACGTGACACTGACGGCACCATCCCTCAGCATCTGCTCGGAGTCTCAGCCAGTAGTAGCGCTGCCGTAGTTTGTCAATCGTTCGGTTCCCTCCCAGGTGTGCTCCCGAAGTACCGGCGTGCACTTCCTCCAGGACTACCGGGACCATACTGCGGGGAAGTACCAACTGCTCTCTCTGCGTCTTCCCATCGGGTGATTCCCATACCCGGAACAGCACGCCCTCTTTGGTCTTCAACGAGTCCCATTGGGCCCAGTACGACTTGTAGGTGGCGCTCCTCGGTGCGATGTCCTCCCAGGTTGGTCTCATACCTGCCTCCACTTCCCTCAAGAGTGGCCACATGTCTGCGTCCGCCAGCTGCTCCCTCCTCAGGCCTGCGCTATCCCAGCCTTCAGCAGGCACTGCCACAACTACTCGGACGGCTGCGGCACGCTCCTTGTCTTCCACTCTTGTGCACTGGCTGCACTCTTCTGGACAGGGTCTTCGGGACATGGCGTCAGCGTTACCGTGACTCTTCCCTCTACGATGTTCCGAGGTGAAGTCGTACTCCTGCAGCCTCTGGACCCAACGTGCTGTCTGGCCTTCCAGGTTCTTAAAGCTCAATAGCCAGGTTAGGGCGGAATGGTCAGTCCTCATGTGGAATGGCTGACCGTACAGGTACTTGTGGAAGTGTTCCAACGTCTTTACTACCGCCAGTAACTCCCGTGGGGTGACGCAGTAGTTCTTCTCTGCCTTGGATAGCGTCTTTCTGTAATGGGCTATCACCCGCTCATTGCCATCCTGGATCTGCGATAGGACACCTCCAGTGCAATGGTCGCTAGCGTCGGTGTCCACAATGAAGGCGCCACCCAGTTGTGGGAAACCCAAAATTGGAGCACTGCACAGGGTTTCCTTCAGGAGCTGGAAAGCGTTTTCGGCGTCCTTCGTCCACACATAAGGCCGGTGTTCCTCTGTCAGGCGGGAGACGGGTTTGGCGATGTTGGAGAACCCCTTTATGAAGCGGCGGTAATAACTGCACAGCCCCAGGAAACTGCGCAGCTCTTTCTTATCCCTTGGGCGAGGCCAATCCCTCACGGCCTTTGTCTTCTTCGGGTCGGTGGCCACTCCGGTTGCTGAGACTATGTTGCCCAAGTAGTTAACTTCCTTGCGGAAGAGCTGGCACTTCTTCGCGTTCAGCTTCAAGTTGGTCGCCTGCAGTCTCTGTAGCACCTTATTCAGATTCTCGAGGTGATCTTCAAAAGTCTTCCCGATGATGATGTCGTCCAGGTATAGCAGGCAGGCATCGTAAGCCAGCCCTCTCATCACTGACTCCATGAGGCGCTGGAAGGTAGCTGGTGCGTTGCAGAGGCCAAAGGGCATAACCGTGAACTGCAAGAGCCCTTGGCCCGTCGTGAATGCGGTCTTCTCCTTGTCTCTCGGGTCTAGAGCTACCTGCCAGTAGCCCGACTTCAGGTTCAGGTTCGAGAACCACTGTGCACCAGCTAGCGTGTCCAGGGTGTCATCAATCCGGGGTAAGGGAAAACAGTCCTTCCGGGTGACAGCGTTCAGCTTTCTGTAGTCTACGCAGAAGCGCAGCTCACCGTTCTTCTTCGTCACCAAGACTACTTGGGAACACCAAGGGCTGTCAGACTCCTCAATCACTCCCCTGGATCTCATGTCCTCCAGCATGTCTCGTACCGCACCTTGCTTCGCCAGCGGAAAGCGCCTATGTGGTTGCCGAATAGGCCGGGCCCCGGTGTCGATGCGGTGAAGCACTTTGTCTGTGCGGCCGTAGACCTATCACCTTGGCTGAAGACGCGCTGATACCGTCTTAGCAGTTGTCGAACCTTCTCCAGCTGTTTTGCGGTCAGTTGGTCGGCCGCCCTCTCCAGTAAGCCTTCTATCCGGGGCCCCAGGTGTTGCTTCGGCGCCGGCTCCTGTGTATTGTCGATTGCTGTTACGCTCACCACGGGCCGGCACATCCCCAACTCCGTCCCGTCTTGGACGTCGTGATCGGTGTCCGTTGGATTTAGCAGCCTCACCGGCACCTCCTCTCGGCACGGCAGCAATGCCCTGGCTACACACAGTCCGTGTACAGGCGTCTTCTGGTCCAGCATCATGTTCCTGGTTCTCTGGCCCTCCAGTCGCGCCGTCACCACCACCTCGCTCCTCGCGGGGACAACCACGTCTTCGTCCAAGACGACCCTGCAAATTCCAAGGCGCTCTTCGGGTTGACGGAGTATAACCTCTTCTCCGTTAAGCCGCAGGACCTTCTTGCCGACGTCGACCGTCGCCTCATGGCTCCTGAGGGCATCCAGTCCCAGGATCACCTCCTCAGCCACCTTCGCGACGAACACCCACAGACGCACGGCACTCCGTCCCAAGTTCAGCTCCAGCAGGGCCTCCTCTCCACAGGCAAGGTGTCGCCCGATGCCGTGACAAGCTGGTATGGCTGGCTTGGCTTCCTTGTCGGCAAACCCTTCGCCACGTCAGGTCTGATGATGGTCACGGCCGCCCCGGTGTCCACCAGCACGCGGCACGGCTTTCCTCTTACCCAACCGTCCGCGATGAGGCTGTCATCCATACGCCGGCTGACGGCGCGCAGTGTCACTCAAGGGGATGGTGGTAATGGCGCCGACGTGCCCCTCTCCACGCCGGCCCTTACTCGTTTTCCGGCTGCTCTTCCTGATGTGGGCAGTCTCTCTGCAGGTGTCCGGGCTGTCCACACCCCCAACACAGGCCACTAGGTGTTCGCTGGCGTCCCTCAGCTGGTCTTCTGTCTCCGGCGTAGCGGACACTCCTCGTTCTCGACGTCGGAATGGATGTTATTTTGGCCGCCTCCATCCTTAATGCCGCTGTCAGCGCCTCGTGGATGGTTTTATATTCCCCGAGCATTAGGCGCTGACGAATCTCCGTATCCCGTACCCCGTCGACAAAATTGTAGGCGGCTTCCCGGGATACGAACTGCAGTGGCAGGTCAACCAAGGCCTTGCTAGCCAGCTGCTCGATCGCAATGGCGAACTCCTGCAGCGTCTCCCCCGGCTGCTGTGACCTTGCCTTTAGCTGGCTGCGGTATGCAGCGGCTAAGCGGTGGTTCCCGAAGCGATTCTCCAGGGCTTCCCAGATGTCCTTGGGCGCCGCCGTCGTCTGCACCTCGTTTAGGACTTCCGCAGCCCGTCCCTGGAGGCTGGCTATTAACTGTGTGGCCTCCTCCTCCAGTGACCATCCGTTGTGCCTGGCCACTGTGTCGAACTGGCGGCGGAAGACCTCAAACGTTGACGCTTCGTCATACTTGGGAGGTTTGACGCGCGCAGATGTTGTGTCGCGTCCCGGCGCGTCGACCTTCAAATCCTTCAGCTTCCTGCCGACGACGTCCTCTACCATGGCGTTCAGGGACTTCACGCTACTGTCGGCTTTCCCTTCCAGGTTGTTAACTCGGCTCGCCAGGTCCTCGACGCGCTCGTCCACTTGGCCCATCCGCTTGCCAGCTCCGTCACGTCATCCCTCACGCCGGCCAACTGTTCTTCAAATTTGGCGGCGAGAGCCACGTTCGCCACATTCATTTCCGTGGTCAGTTCGGCCATCTTTGAGGTCATTGTCGTGGCCAAGTTGTTGTTAGCCGCTTCCGTCTTCGCTGTTAATTCGGCCTTCATTTCTTCCATCTTCCCGGTGATGTTGTCGTTGGCCGTCTTCATTTGTTTCAACTCGGCGGTGAGGTTGTTATTTGTAGTCACCAGGTTCGCGGCCAGGCTGTTATTTGCCGCTTCCGTTTTTGCAGCAAGGTTTTCATTTGCCGTCTTCATGTCTTTCAGTTCCGCTAAAATCTTTTCTAATGCTGCCTCCATTGTGTTATGTCGCACTCCTGACACCAATTGTGACTTTGTGGGTTCGTGAAATGAAAAGTCCAATTACACCACTCAAATATGTTCTTTATTTCCAACGACTTACAGTTAAACTCTTGCCAATTACACAGAATTACGTCATTCACACAATTACGATTCACCAGTTCGTCCGTTACCGTTCAGATGCACGTACACAATTACGCACAGTCTTATCGTTCATTAACACGGCGCTCTTTCGCTAGCACGTCAAACACTGACTCACTCACTGTCTCTCTGAAATCCTTTTTTATAGGAATGTCACTGTTTTTCTAGAAGTCTCTGGTTTCACGAAGGTTCCGGAGGGCAGCAGAAGGGGAGAGAAGCGCCCAGGGTCAAGTGACATTTCCCTAACCACCCCTCAGTTAGTGACAGAGACTAATGGGAGGCGTGGCTCGGCTGCCCCTTTGGTTTCCTCACAGCTGTTGCCCTCATGCCTACCGCTAATTGGGTGACAGTATATTATGCATACTTTAACTCTATTATGGAGTATGGAATATTATTTTGGGGCAACTCAGTAGAAAGTAAAAAAATATTCCTTATGCAAAAGAGGGTTATAAGAATCATTACTAACACCCACACCAGATGCTCCTGTAAAGATCTTTTTACAAGATTGAAGATATTAACGCTTCCTTGCATGTATATATTCTCGATCCTAAAATTCTTTGTATGCAATCATGCCTTATTTGCAACAAATAATGTAATTCACAAAATAAACACTAGACAAAAGTATAATATCCATTATCCCAGTGCTAAACTTTCTTGCTTCCAGAAAGGTGTGTATTATGAAACTATCAAAATATTTGGCGCACTTCCTAATGTTCTTAAAGAAAAAGTTGATAATTTCGGTGCTTTTAAAAAAGCTGTTAGAGAGTACCTTTGCTCAAAATCTTTTTATTCTGTACAAGATTATCTGAATGACAAATTATCCTGATAATGCTTCTGTAGCTCTATAAGTAGTATTTAACTATTCCAATGACAAATCATTACTTATAAATATTTGATGCAAGCTGAAAGTTTATTTTTAATCTATATGTATTAAATAAATAAAAAGAATGGTATCCATTGCAAAAAGGTTGAGACGTACTGGCATAAGCCAAGTGAAAGCTGGTTTAAAAAGTGTTTCATTTTGTATCAAATATAATTATCCCTGCTTTGTTTTCCATATTGTTGTTCATATTGCCTGTGTACTATAGCATGTGTCTTATGTTAACTTTTGTACATATATACGCTATTAAACTTTATACCTCTAGACATGTTCAATGTTCACAGCCTTTTCTGGCTACAAGTGAACCTACTGAACGCAAATCAATCTAATCTAATCTAATCTACACTGGATAGTTTAGAAGAATCTTGGATATGTGTCATTACAGAGAGAATGATTTGATTTCCTGCGAAAGGAATGCTACAGACTAATCACTTCTGGCCTTAGTGGTTCCATGGAGCTGTACATCACCCGATTTGAGCTCGTTTACACTGGTAATTGAAGTGAAAATAAATTATGTATTGTTTGAGACACAAAAGACATTACCCAGTCTTCCGTTACCCCTAGACTTCCTCATATCCGCTCAATGAATGAACATCACACTACACAAACTAAACGACAAAATCCCTGACCATTACTTAAGTAATAAATATACATTGGAAAAAATATTACATAGTTCTCATTGCTGAGTAATCGATGATAAAAACCAAAAAGGGAAAAAAGCGAACTGAACGAGCGTAGAATGACTCAGAGTCCTGCAATAAAAGAGGTATAGCACCAACAAAGTTGCAAAATATGTGAAACCAAATGGTGAATATTCCTAAGTTACTGCGAGGTTTTTAGGGAAAATGTAAGAAAATGTTGGTATACAAAGAGAATCAGTTCATCGGGAAAAACTACTACACTAAGCAAATCAGTCACTAGTGTGACAATTTGGTCCGTGAAATAGTGACTTCGGCAAGAAGTGGAATACCTTTCTACCTTGTAATGCTTTTGTTTGTCGAAGATAGGGGATGTGTATCGTAAACGTTTGCGTGTTTAATTTCATATTTAGTTAATTACGCGGTCCATTGTCACTTCAGGTTTTATTTGCTCACCTCTCACGCTTTCATTGGACTTATAAAATTACTTCAAAACCAAAATTAGGCAAATCGATTCAGTCGGTCTTGAGTTTTTGTGAGACTAAAAACGTGATTTCATTTATATACTAATTTAAAACAAGCAGATTTATATTCTGACTAAATTTTAGAAAGAATCCCAAAATGTTATAATAATATTAAGAAAAAGAATATTATATTCTGACTAATATTTAGAAAGAAT
The DNA here is from genome assembly GCA_030765055.1 of Mantis religiosa. Taxonomy (NCBI): domain Eukaryota; kingdom Metazoa; phylum Arthropoda; class Insecta; order Mantodea; family Mantidae; genus Mantis; species Mantis religiosa. Next base: position 1,020,334 of record JAUKNK010000056.1, on the reverse strand, counting down.
CCCAAAGGTTTATAATAATATTAGAAAAAGAATATTATTATTGTTATTATTAAATTGTCATTGAAATGATACATACACAGTGCTTATTTTTATTCGTTATTTCCCGCCACACGATTCAGCAAGAATGACGTCATAGTTTACTGGCAAGCCTATCTGGAAGTCATAGTGCCCTCTACGGACAAGAAGCTGTCATGTTTGCGGAACAGTAAGCAAATTACAGTGCTCTGGGTGTGGTTGGCCTGGTAACTAACACGAGGAAATTCCCCTGGATATGAACAGAAAAGTTTGCCTCCATGGTTTAATGCTACTTTCGTACCGGTATTAAAATTGTTTCAACATATATACATATAATTTAAACGGCTGCATAGAGGAGTTTGCGCAAAGCTATCGAGCATTCAGACAAATCCCTCGGAACCTAATGTTTTCAAAACTGTTCAGATAGCATCAAATTGACGTACTTCTGTTTGCAACATAAACGTCTGACGTTTTATCAGTATACGTTTTCCTTTTCTGTCATTCTCACGCTTAATTAAAATGCCTTTTAATGCTCGTATCCTTATGTCTTTTGTAGCAAATAGGTGCATCAAATATTTCCGAGATACAGGATCAGTTACACACAAAAGAGAGGCACTGGACGCTATAAAGTTAATGGTCCCAATCTAAAAGCAATAATTAGTGTTACGATAGAATGGCCTCAAGCACACCTTCTCGCCATACAGACAGTGTTTAATGGGAACAGAGAAAGGAAATATAAGAAAGTAGGCACATAAGACAATGTCTTACAGATATTTTCTCGTTTATACCTGGATAAACGTTTTGTACATATTGCAATAATAACTTGTGTTTCATTCCTGGAACATGTTCTGCTAATTTTCTGGTTTGTAATGAAGTTACCTTGTGATGAAACTGTGGGCGACAGAAAAGAATTGTTTTCAAATTGAAATATTTCTATTTTCGAGACAGGTTTACAATATGTATATTGATTTACTATAACAGAAAAATAGAAGTTCGTTGTGAAATAAGTGTTCAGTGACTTATCATTTCGTATATACTTCAGGGTCTCCTTTTATGGCTGCATAACTAGCTTTGCACTGCAGTTTATAGTTTTTTAAAAATAGTTATCGTATCTACGCACCAGGTAACGTTAAGCAACTTTATATTACGGGGCTAAGACCCAACTCTCAAATAGTATATTTACCTGCCGGTAGAGGGAGGCTTCAAAGCTGCTGCCAACACATCTAATGTGATCGCAAGCCTCTAGGGGAATCGTATATAAACTTGCTCCATCAGCAATGCTATTGATGACAAATGTGTACGGTAAACTTAGAGATAAAGATGAACACCGTCTATATTTTTGCTTCTGAGTGAGTGAGTGAGTGAGTGAGTAGCTGAGTGAGTGAAGAGTGAGTGGGTGAGTGGGTGAGTAGGTGTGTAGGTGATTAGGTGAATAGGTGAGTAATTGAGTGAGTGAGTGAGCAAGTACGTAGGCAAGCAAGTAAGTAGATAAGTAAATATATAAATAAATAGATAAATAAATAGATAAATAAATAAGTACATAAATGATTAAATAAATTAGTAAATAGATAATAATCTCTGCAGGTTTATCGTTCATATTCCTTAGTGCTTTGTTTAATACATAGTTAACATATTTGGTGTGCTCTTCAATGGTTGGGACATATCAGTGCACCTGAAAAAATTCTTTGTTTTTTAGTGTGTTAACGGTAAGCCTTAGTGTCCCAGGTTGCAAGTATTTGGTGATATAATCCTACGCAACATTATGCGGCTGTATATTACCTCCATTTAAAGTGTGACGATATCTGACATTCTCACTGTTGGTCTGATGCATTTATGACAGTAAGCACATTTAATGACACTAGTTTTAGTAACAATCGCTGCTTCACGTAACTAAACACAAAGTCATTTAACATTTCGTTGTAGAATGACATTATCCTCTTCGACACAATTTATTCCTGGCACCTGTTTATCTTGGTAGCGATGACCCATAACATTCATGAGTGTTTTTTCAATATCCTGTCTTGTTCTCCTTTTGACACTACAACTTTCTATCTGCAAAGTTTTCCTCATACTTTTTAGTTTTCCTTCATCCCGTGCTTTAAATACCAGTGGTGACCTGCATTCTTCATGGAAGCAGTTTTAATATTTTTCCGATGTTCTTGCTGCTTAAAAAATACATACATTAATATTAACTTTCAAAACTTACGTCAAAAATGTTGTGCTACAATCATTAGCACTACAAATTGTTAAAATGAAGCTGTGCAAAGTTGTGCAATTTAATGTGCCAAACATATAAATTAGTGGAATCCTAGAGAAAGCATTACCCTGTAGTAAGTTGTAAAGTGTCAGTAGAAGAACAACAAAGGAAATTGAAGCTACAGACATGAATTTGAGGGGCATTTCTACGGTGGTCAACGGATACCAGAGTTGAGTTCTGACGAAAAGGAGTTTGTCGTCTAACAAAGAAACGTTAAATAAAATGGTTTTAAATCAGAATCTTGATGAAGAAGCGATTGCAAGTAAAAATTAGGGTCATTAAGTGAGCGCACGATCCTAAGAACAGCATTATAAGTTAGTCAGACTCACAACCACAATATCAGATCTAGACACACATAAGTGCAAGAAATATACAGAATCATAACACTGCCGTCCTTACCTACTAAAGGTTTTGCAAGCTAAGACACTAAAGAAAACCGATAACATCTTACAAAAAAAAAAATAACGAAGCCAAGTAGCAGCCCTTTGGCGTCTGTCTTGTGGTGACCGAGAGAGGACCAAATTCTTATATTACACAATAATGAATGACATTCAAATGCATGATATTGTCACGTATGCCATTACGGGAGAACAGGTTTGTGGGTACATTTTGGACATTATTCGATTTTGGACAAAGACGCTTATATTCGCTGACAAATTTGTACATTAGAATCATTTATTACTTTCTGGAGCTTAACAGCTTACAACATTAACAGGAAAGTATTGGTTACCCACATCCTATGAAATTCTAAAGGCAATTCTTTCTGGAACTTAGTAACTGGTGACACTAACAGGAATGGGTTGCTTACATATATCCCATTACAATCCCAAAGGGACTTTTAGCATGACATAAACATCCGGTTTGCCTACAAGTTTGTCACGTAGGCCGCAGTTGTCGTGCGTCACTGGAAGATTCCGTGGGAAGTTCTAGAAGGTCACGATAGTTGGGCTTGGCCCAGAGCTAATCGGAAACCCCTAGGAAGAGGAATCTCTATAAATTCTGTACCGAGCTTCCGCTTGGGGGTCGCTTTGCCACTGAGACGCTGCGGGATCGAGACGGCCGCTCTGATCTAGAGTTGTGTATAAACTCCCACGGCTTCGAGACATCGTCCAACCAAGGTTAGCCCGCCAGGGCGCTTCATCAATGCTAGAACTGCCATGGGCACTCTAGACTATATATTAGCTTAATTGATCTAATTTTACATGTAAGAAGTGTAGTAATGGGTATTCAATCGGGAAACGGATGCCCGAGTTGTATCTAGAGAACCCATGTAGTGTATGTGGTGGTATATAATAAAAATGGGACTTGTGGCTAAGTAGCGAGTTGTGCTCTATCATCCTGCTCCTTGGCTATGTATCCACAGTCGCAGCCCTCACCCCTGGATGTGACAATATGGTGGAGGCGTCCGGTTTCTACCACCCTTAAGGTCAGAAATATGGTTTCGATCCCTGTTCCACGAAACCTCCCTACCTTCATGTGACAATATGGTGGATAGCGCCGACCTCTCTAAATTTTTTTCTTGTGAGGTAAGGCTCGATCCCACACCTTCTCAATTTTAGTTCCTTGACGGTATAGTTGGGCGCCGGCCTCTGAGGTTTTATAATGTTAGTGTTGTGGTCTGGATCCTAGTACCCTCTAAAAATACAATTTTTGTAGTTCTCAGCTCTATAGTGAATTCATCGATATCCGCAACGTTTAATTTCAGAGATACGGTTCCATTACCGTTTCTCTCATATATTAACTTGTTATATGTCGCAGGCTGGTGAATATGAGATAGGTTTTCGTGATAATTTATATTTTGTGAATCAGATCGTTTCTTTATGCTCGATAATAGTGTTACAAATAGCCTTTTGTTCGTTTGTGCCACCCCTGCACAGTACATAACGTTAGGTCTACGTCAACTTAGAATAAACACAAATGTTTTTCTAAGTTTACCTACTTAATACACAAAACACACGACAGAAATTACATGGTTGACTTGCATTTGAATAGGAATCTCAAACCCTACACTTAAAAAAATTATAATAAAAATAAAAAATAGCTGAGAGATGGTAGATATATATATGTGGGAAAACCAGAAATTTGTCAGCGTGTAGCTAAAGTACGTAGTATAAGCAACTCAGAGACTACAATATCCACCGATAACGGATTGCAAGGTATATTATATACCGAGACAAAAGCGTTACATTTATTAAAACATCTCATTTTCAATAATTAACGACATGAACCTCCAAATTCCTTAAATTTTCAACGGGAATCCCGATGCAATTGTTAAGCATGTTTTCAGTTACCACACTTATTTTCCATATATCTTTTCAACCAATTTAAACGTACCTTGATCGAGTCCAGGGCGCCAGCCCATGGGAGGCCACACTGAACACGCCCAGGAGTCCTCTCGCCGGGGACTGAGCAGAACACCCAAGATTTTTGCTTACCAGCATGTTCAGGAGATATATGCTGACTGTGTTAAGTATACCTAATTTTACATATTCAACTTTTAGTGGGTAACTGGCATTAATATGGTTTATATGTGCTTTCTTTGTTATATAAACAATAGGTATAGTAAGCTATGAGTTGTGATTTTCGTTTTCACCGCTTGACTAGAATTTAGTATACAGTTTTCATTTAGTGATCATTACTCTCTATACTAAATATATTTTTATTTTAATTTGGACATAGAGTGGGACGCTTAGTTCAGACTATGTACAGTTTTGTCAATTTATGTATCCATATTGCTAACTTGGGTTTGCAGGCAAGCATGCGTGAGAAAATTTAATTAATTATAGTTTAATTCATGAAAATACCCATATTTCTATGTAATGGAGTTACACAATGCTAAAATCATGTCCCATAGTTGTTTAATGCAGACTGGAGATGAATTTCGTTCGTGACTTCATATTTACCAAGTCACTAGGCTGATGTTGCGTTAAATGTTGCCATTTAAATGAATTCCTCTTCTTGTCATAGATGATTATTACAGTTAACTTACAAAACACATGTTGTTACGAAGTTAATTAAATAGGTAATAATGATTTATCCCTGTTAGGATATAATTTGTTTTGGTTAACCCTCTAAAATATGCCGTGTTATTCTTCAAAATAAATAATATAAGAAAGAATAAGTAAGCATTTCGAATTTGGTAACAGTAATTAAAATTATTGCTTTTGGGTATATTGTACGTCGCTGTGGATAAATACCTAGTCTTAATTCTTATTTTCCTGTATGTAATTTTTTTAAATAACATTTGTAATAACATTCCGATTATTCACTAAGAATTACAGTAATTACGAGTTTTCAGTTCTTTAAACGGGTCTTTATTAATTGAACGATTGCTCAATAGCTGCCTACAAAACAAAACATTTACAGATTATTAATTTTTTATTCACTATATCTTCTATATATCCTCTATATTCACCATATCCACACTATATCCTCTGGGGAAAAGTCTTTTATTTTCTTCCCTATCACATATTTTTCTTTCCTCTGTTACTTTTTCAATATTTTAAATGCCATCTAACTTATTTTTCATTGTTTATTATGACAAAACTCTTAAACGCATCAAAATTCCAGTTCAACAAAAATCTTTAACATGGGATTTGTATGAATTTTTTAGCGTTCCCTTTGCTTGGGGTAATTCAACTTGCACCATTCTCCACGATACCACGTTTGTAGCTGTTAGTGGGGATAAAATCCTATTACAGGGGCGGCAATACACCAGTGCGACCCTTTTAAAGACAGTCTTTGCTATATACCACGATTCAGTAATGATCTACTGTTTAACCCCCTGTGCGCTTCTAAGTTATTGCTCGGCATGACTGCTGAAGATATGAATGATTTTTGTCCAATGCAATGCCATACGGCATCGAAAATGATATTTACGGAGATAGCGCGCGAAGAGTATGTAATAACTCATCCATTGGAACCCATAGAGTTCATTTGCGGCAACCCCACTCGTACTATCCCCAATTTACCCGCAGGCACCAGCGGAGCCTTTCACATTAGTTTGCCATGTTCGTGTGAATTAAAAATTGGCCATGTTGTTCAAATTCCAACCCGATTTTTTTGTTTAAATTTTTCACCTCCCGTACCGGAGGCTGGTCTACCCTTGCGTCGCTTAAAATTTCTCCGTTTGCTAGCTCGAAGCAATTAACTTTTACCAATGTGTCACAATGCTTAAATAGTAATAGGTCTGCGGAAGTACCTCACCTTAATCTATCTCATATCCCCTCTATGAGTCCTTGTCTGGCTTCTGAGGGTGATCCTCAAAATTTAACGCCTCTGACACATCTGCTACTTATCTGGACTGCGTTTCTAACCTTGCTGGTCGGTGTTATGGTATTTCGTCGCCCAGAACTGGTACTCACCACGAGAGTACCTGGGGTAGTGGCGGCAGGTACCATTCCACCGGCATTTTACGATGTTTTCGTTATTATTTCTGGATTACCTTTTCTAGCATTCTTGTGTGCTATGGCTTATCACTCTCTTAGGTTCTGTTGGCAGGTTTATCAACTTCATCGTGAGGTAAGGAGACAGGATATTGGGACCACAGTAGAAAGAGGTACGAATGGTGTTTTATTTCTAGCATCTCCGTCAGTGTTCGCGCGGTGAAAGCCGCCTACTCCCCTGCAAGGCATACCGGAAACGACTTCTGCCTAAAGGCACATCTACAGTTTTTGGTAATATTAGTTTTCTCTTTTTTGTGATGATTATCATCACCTCTATCTTCTCCTCCTCCGGGACAAGTTAGCTGAGTAACTGGGTTTTCTTACGGGAAGAGGATGGGTTGCCCGCTTCCTGTTTTTCTAGGCTAGCTGTCGCCAGTTTCATGGCCGTTTACAGAAAACAGAATTGTCGGTTTTTTCTCCTAAATGTAATAGTGACATGTACTTATGATCTGTCAGGCACGCAATAAGCCGTCCAGATAGTCGAAACATAACAAAATAGAAAAACAAATAAGAAAGCAACCACAAAGACAACAACAACAACAACAATAACAAAAGGATAAGAAAGGGAGTACCACTTTACTTCTCGGGTGCGTCGTGAGACCCCTGGATGGTAAGGGGTAACACGTCGTAGTTCCATTTTTAGGGGAATACTGTAAGGTCCCAAAACACTCACACACACATACACACACACACACACACACACACACACACACACACACACACACACACAAACGAAACATAGTCGGAGTTTACATTTCGTGGGGGTAACTTGAGGTCCCACGGAATCTTAATGGACACGTATTATTAGACACTTTAAGTTTCACTGTGCACAGGGTTTTATTGTTATTATTTTTTACTTTTTAGTAAGGATTTGGATGCGGGGGTCGCTCCATCAGCCTGTTTACAATTGTTTCTTACAATTCATAGGAGATAGCAGTGTCACGAAACGATATATATTGTAGTTTAAAAGAAAGAACTAGTATACACACACACACACACACACACACACACACACACACACACACACACACACACACACACACACACACACACACACACACACATAGACTATTACGGAGATGGCCACCGCAGTTATGTTGATTTTATTTGCTTGCACGTGCCTGGCATCCCCTAAGGTAGTTGGGGAACCTTCTGCAGCCGTACCGATTGAAGTGACAGCTGGGGCTGAATTTTACGCTTTGCCAAATTAAACGCTTTATGAAAATTCTGTCCTGTTATTATTTGTTGCATCCCAGTGTTGGATATATTCTCCAGTGGCTACCTATTGTAGAATAAACACCACCACTTCGACCTTTTGTGACTGGTTAACATCGAAAATCCAGAATATTCCAGACGAATTCCCCACACCTTTTCAGGCGACTGACAACCCGGTAAGAGGGGATGGTTCTATATTTGGTTCACAATTCTTGCTAGCCAACAAACCGCATGTAGAAAACATGTTTGTTTCCCAGTCAACAATGCGTGCTATTTTACAACAGGCCCTAAAATTTGCTAATTTGTTGTCATGCTAAACATGACAATGTGTGATAAAGTCTTTAGTTTACAGCATGCCATGTCTAGGGGTCCTTCCGGTGCTGGGCCTTTGTTTCAGTTATTATTTCAGGCTACACACACTGATCGGGTTTATCGTACCTGTATGACGCGTTATCTGCACCCTTTAGACTTATCTCCGGGTTTGCTAAGCAATGCATTAGATGCGGTTTGGCTTTCTAATGCTGGATTCCGCCTGGTCTAGGAAAAGGAGGCCATTGGTAATTATTATAGCGCCCCCATTGTTGAGTGCTTGTTTTCCGCTAAGCAAATTGTAATTGGCTTACCAACTCCCCTCATCCGAGATGATACGCAGACCGCTGTAGAACGCCATTTCATTCCTACACCCTTTGCTTTTTCAGAGCAAACATGCATGATTAATTTGTGTGGGCGTGCGGTAGCCATCATGTACTCTCATGGGAGTTTTCGGCTTTTGCTACCTTAGTGCGACATTGCTAAATCTAGTCTGTGTCTAGTGACCCCGGCGTATGGCCGTTCCGGCTTATTCACTGCCTGCGTGTCGGCTATTTCAGAAGGCACATCAGTATCAAACTTATCTCGGTGTGCCGTATGACATGCTTTCAGAATCATAAGCCGATGGTGTCCCCATTGGACGATTTTAGTTTTACGCTGACCCACGTAGACTCCTTGCGGGTTCACTGTCCAAATTCTGTACGTAATTAGTCCTTACATAGTGACATTGGGGCATACCGAGTTCGACTACCTTGCCGCTGTAATGCTTCAGTATCCTTTTATACCCTTACTCCCCTCAGGCACTGTCTAGCGTCGCACAATGCGTGGGAAGAAATACGAGACTAATACCGGCATCATGATCTTTTCTTGAAACTACAATTTTGCCTCCATATTATTCTTCCGGTTATCCCACATACACTTCTCCGGGTCAATGTTATAACGAGCACTGGCATGCTGCAGACTCTTCGAATACCGTTATTATATCCTTAATTGGTGTACTGTTCGGCTTGCACATCATAATAATTGCCTATTAGATATGGCTGGCAAAAACTAATGAGTTAATGCCCGTATTGTGGCGCAATGTTACGCCACGGTCAGCCCGCTTACCGTGTACCTATCCACCTTCTTCGCAGGGCTCTCAAAGACGCCGAGAATACAACGATGTCATCTCACCCCCTCCCCCATATCCCATTACCAGCACTAACTACAGTCTCAGGTTAATCCTCGGCCCCGGTATATGAATCTCCTAGTGGGGAGGAGTCTCTCTGCACGTTCCCTCGACCTACGGAACAGGTCTATATACAACCTCGTCCTCTAATGGAGGCCTATGTAAATTTTACCAAACACCATACCTAAAGCCCCTCCGTCCTTCTTTCCCCCCTCTTTTCCACAATCTACCTGTGTGCAGCTTTATTACTCTCCGAGGACCACCCAAATTTATACTTCACACACACACACAAACACACAACACACACATATATAATATATATATTCAATTTATATATTCATGTAACCATTTATACCTACAATTTTATTGTATATGCTAATGTATTTTTGTGCTTTGCCTAGGTTCCCTTAAGTGTATTGTACTTGTAGTTTTGTTTTGTACATCCCATATTTTGCATTATTGTTATTGCTTTTTTTGGAACTACATGTTTTTTATTTGTCAATGGGTTCGCCATTTAAAGACTTACATTGTATTGTTTATTACTGGCTCCCTTACCTACACTGTGTTTACCTTTAAAGTCCATGTTGTTTTGTTTTTGTTCATTACTCTGATATTACTGGAATTTAGGGATTGCACTCGCCACTTTATCTCTGTAACCACAGTGTTTGTCTTATCTATCATCAATACTGTGTTCCCCATTTATTTTTTTAATACTTTTCCCGCTATCCGCTTCCCGACTGGACTTCCTTCCCCATACCCTTGTACCCATTATGGTTCCTTAGACTCATCCGGTAGATTGATCTACACATATTTTGTTTTCATGTGCGAGGACCACGCCCTACTTGTCTGGACCCCCCATGACTTTGCGCACGGCTTCATGTAGGTTTTGGCACTTTGGTGATATAGCTGCCCGCCCTGAGCACCGACCACTTTCATTCACATGGAAATTGGATTTGGCTACACATTTTGGGACTCTCGGGCCTTAGTGTGCGTTGCGAACTCTCATAATCCAGGACTGCGATCCGGCATGTTTTTAGATTGTTGTGTGGACCTGCTAAGGTTGCTATCTCCAGCCAGTATAGTGATATTCGTGTACTGTTCTTTTTCCGGTGGGGAACCCCGCGAACCTTCGGTGCTCTCCGGTGTTATCACTAATTTGTTGGCCGTGTGCTAATGTCAAGACTGCATGGGTGCGTTCCAAAAGTGTGTACTGTACTTTTTCCATCAAGCATGACTATGTCGAACGTCTGGTGTCTTTCGTCCTCAACGAACTGTTGGGCGTGGTGGTGCACTCACAGAGTTTAGGTCATGTATTATCGTCAATATCTTTGTGTTTTGATTCCTCCCTCTCGTGCCTGTCCTCCTTTTTCTTCATGTTTTTTTGCATTCTGTGTTGTACATGCACTCTTTAATATTCTGTATGTAGGTAAGGTAACTGGTTCATGTCCTCCCCGACGTGACCTCTTTCTTTAATTTGCAGGCCTTGTTTGTAAAGCTAATCTTGGTTATCTATTTTATGGTATCTATCATGCCTGCCTTGCTATTTTTGGTCGCCGGGGTCGGCGACATGCAGCCAATGGGGAAATGTCACGTATGCCATTATGGGAGAACAGGTTAGTGGGTGCATTTCGGACATTATTCGATTTTGGGCAAAGACGCTTATATTCGCTGGCAAATTTGCACATTAGAATCATTTATACCCTCTGGAACTTAACAGCTTGCAACATTAACAGGAAAGTCCTGGTTACCCACATGTTATGAAATTCTAAAGGCAATTATTTCTGGAACTGAGTAACTGGTGACACTAACAGGAATGGGTTGGTTACCCACATCCCATTAAAATCCCAAAGGGACTTTTACCATGACATAAGCATCCGATTTGCCTACAAGTTTGTCACGTAGGCCGGAGCTGTCGTGCGTCACTGGAAGATTCTGCCGGAAGTTCTAGAAGCTCCCGATAGTTGGGCTTGGCCCAGAGCTTATCGGAAACCGCTAGGAAGAGGAATCTCTATAAATTCTGTAACGAGCTTCCGCTTGGGGGTCGCTTTGCCACAGACACGCTGCGGGATCGAGACGGCCGCTCTGATCCAGAGTTGTGTATAAACTCCCACGGCTTCGAGACATCGCCCAACCAAGGTTAGTCCGCTAGGGCGCTTCACCAATGCTAGAACTGCCATGGGCAGTCTAGACTATATATTGGCTTAATTGATCTAAGTTTACATGTAAGAAGTGCAGTAATGGGTATTCAATCGGGAAACGGATGCCCGAGTTGTATCTAGAGAACCCATGTGGTGTATGTGGTGGTATATGATAAAAAGGGGACTTGTAGCTAACTAGCGAGTTGTGCTCTATCATCCTGCTCCTTGGCTATGTATCAACAGTCGCAGCCCTCACCCCTGGCTGTGACAATATTGTGCTACTAGCCATTTGGGGGTATTTATAGTTTTTTAAAAGAATAAGTGAAGTAAGTAAAAATATATTTTATTATAATAATTTTACAAACATGAATAATAATGCTTTTATAAAAAAAACTTGTGTAATAGAAATTATATTAAAAACTTGTATAGTAATATTCAGGATAAATGACACGTACGTAGCATTCGCTTTAGCGGCTGAGGAAAACCTCAGAAAAACCTCAGTCAGGTACGTCAAAAAATTTACAAATACATTACAAATATATAATATTACAACTATATCACAGGAGAAAATGAAAAAAAATTAATGTGGTCTCCGAGTGTGTTATCTTGTCCAATGTGCGTCCCTCTGTAACAAATCAAATTTATTAAATGTATTAAAATTGAAAATTCTTCTTATAGAGTCTTGCATATATTCATATAAAATTAACTTACTTTAAAGAACTTAATATTCACTCTCTATTTATTTTTTTCTGCTTAGTTTCTTGTTAAAATACCAGGGGCGTCCAGAAAGTAAGTTTTGTTTCAATTTATCTCCGCTGCAGCGCTGCGATCACAGTTCCCCGCATGCGCGGTAGACGCTCTCTATCAAGGAGAAGAAACGTGTGCTATTGTGAGATCGCTGTCAGCCACGTACGCTTTGATGTGCTTGTTTACAATGTCGTTGTTGATTGAAAATACCACAGCTTGTGAAATCAGATCTGTCATTCGTTTTCTCAGTGCTAGGATTGCGCCGTGCAATACAGAATAAGCGCCGAGGAATGTTGTCAAAAGGCGTTGTGTTTTTTCACGACAACGCATGACCACACACTGCAAATGCGACGATAAACATCCTACAGGGATTTGGCTGGAACGTGCTTGACCATCCCCCGCACAGCCATGACCTCGCTCCTAGCGCCGTTCATCTGTTTTTGCATCTCAAATCTCTCCTTGGTGGTCAACACTTCAACAATGACGAAGAACTGAAAGAAAATGTTTCCAGAAGGTTGAAGACACAGGCGGCAAACTTCTATGAAGAAGGTATGTAAAAACTTGTGCCCCGCTATGAAAAATGCCTGCAAAATTTTAGCACTTATGTGGAACCGTAGTTTAGGTGTTGTAGAATTTTGAGCAATAAATAATTTTTCTGTATCTGTACACAATTTAATTTTATTAGCAAACAGAACTTACTTTCTGGACGAACGTCGTGTCTATCCTAAGACACTTTGAGATTATGTATTTATTACATAAAGTTTCATTTTAATAGCTATTTTATAAAAAATTAATGTGTTGGTTTATTCTTCAACAAACTGTTTAAAAACAGTATCGTACTATTAATTTTACATGAATCAAGATAAAGATATATAGAAATGGATTTATTATATGCTTCCTTGTAAATAGGGGAGTACTTAAGCGATTGTCAGATCTTTTAAGGCCTGGTCGCTGTATGAGAGCTTTGACATTCCATTCTACTTGTATGAATAGAGAAAATAAATCTAATAACTTCTATTTCACTAAAATGAAAGAAGTAGAAAATTCAAATCAATAACAACAAATACCTTAAAAATGGTTTAGTCTATGTAAAATGTAATTGATAAAACATGTAAGTACAGTGATCACCAGGCATCGGAGTCCGTACACCTTTAAGAGATATGAAGTTTAGGAGTCTCGCAGACTTCTGACGTCAGTCGCAGGGACAATACACAAGGATGGTCCGGTTCGTAAAGCGTAACTCTATTTTCGACTGATCGCCACGCAGGTAGATCTCTTTTATAGGGAGTGTAAGGTTTTAGTCATATTGTGTTAATAGCATTACTTTCACAATTACTAGACAATCTACATTTTATAAATCAAAATTTTTGTGTATTATCAACATAATATAAGCTGCAGAATGAGCTGCTCCATATAATAACAAACCAGTTCACGATCCAAGAACCTGTCTAATTGCCAGTCTTCAACGCTACTGAAGGTCTTGTTCCGCCTACCACTTCCTATCAGTAAGGTAGTATTGAACCCACCACCTTTCTCTTCTAGTTTTCACTTGAAATCCTGCTGCCTCATGACCTGTCTCGAAACACCCTTATTATCATCGTCTTATTCGTAGAAAGTAATTTTATACCTGATTTTCATAACTCCAGCGAAACTACCTCCAATGAATTCCTTGAGAAATTACCACATGTGTAATTAGAGGACTATCAATTTTATTTCGCTTCCTAAGTACACACATGCATACCTGAAATTCTACCAAAATTAAAAAAAGAAAACTAAAAAACTAGACTTGTGTTTATATTCGATTTACTTTTTCCAGCCATTCAGCAAATTGTTCTCACAAAATTCGTCCCTATGTCTTCTCAAACAGATGACGTGTATCTGCTAATTGAGGCGGTCAGAAGGAGAATTTGCTATGTCACTATGTCAAAAGTGTGGAGGAGAACTGCTCAAAGTCTTCAAAAGTAATTTTAAATACCAAAATAGTAATACAAATGAAATAATTTTATGTGATGGGTCCGTTTGGAGGTGCACAGTACTGTGTTAAGGTATTTCCCACGGTTTGACATATATAGCATGTGTGACAGGATATTTTATTAGAACTTGACAACTTTTAATTTAAAATGGATGAAAATCTGTTAAGTCATTTGACTTAACAGCTTCTGATTCTTAAAGTTAGTTTTCCCATTACACAGTATTATAATATGCAGGCATGGATAAACTCCTACTTTATTTTCACCAATACATCTACTATGGAATAATCCAGTGTGCACGTCATGGATTGTCCTACAAAATTGCCATCAAAACATCACTGCATCTCTACTACATCATCTTCATCGTTTCCATATGCCATTTTGTCATAAAATGTGGTACCTCCTGGCAGAGTGAAATGTCCCAATAATCAACGAACATCATAATATTTTGACTTCTTAATCTTCCGAAGGCCATCTGGTGTGCTATTCGCACTATCACATGCCTTGTGTAAGTCTTGCAACCTCACTACTCTCCTCAAAAAAGACTGGGGACGATAAAATGAAGAAGGCATTGTGTGATGAGCTTCTGGTAAACATTCTCTTTGGAAATACACACCCAGGATTAAAGTGAATTCAGGAATACTTCTTACAGGGACACGGTCAATGGAATCTTTGAAGTCAAAAGCTTAACTGGAGTGCCATCATGTTCCCCGTTATCGGTGAGTGAACGTTTGACATGGATAACACAATGGGCTTCTTCTATAGTGAATATTTGATCAGTTTCAGCCATGTGAAAGAGACTTAGGCTTTATCCATTGATCGCTTCTTCTTCTCACTATTGTCAAAAATTCTCTCAATAGGCATAAAGAAGTCCCCTGGTATTGGGAAGTATAGATAAACTTTCTGAAAGCGCACTTGAGGAATGTCTAATACATCTCCAATATCTGGCCCAAATGACCTTGTTGTCGACGGGCCCTAAAACGCTACACACTCACTCTCCAATATCTAAAGGTCTAATATAAAATATATCAACAGCTCATATCAAAGAGCTTGGGTGGCACAGTGTAGTTGCACCACCAAACGACTAATGCGGCAACTACTTGACTTAACAACATCTAACTCGAAAAGGCTGACTTAACTGAATGAATGGCCTACTCTTTAATTATATCGCAGTTATGAAATAAAATGCCACGGTTTCCATATTTTCGTTCCCTAATGAGGAAACAAAAGACAGACTTTCTGGTAAAATCCCTGAAGAGTAATATTCCTAAGTAACATAGATGTAATGTGATTGTGCACATTACCATAATAGTTTAAGTGTAAATAATAATTTTGTCTAGTATATTGGAATCTTCACGTTGTAAATAGCTTATAGATTGTAAATACTGTCTTATACTTTTTCAATTTTTTCAACAGTATTTAATTGATACGTACCTCAGAAGAGATGAATCACTCTGCATCAGGAGTTTCGTGTAATACTCACGACAATTCCCATCATGTGGACTTACGGCAGGAAACAATCCATTATAAAGTCTAAAGTTTAGCACGTTGTTACAAATAATGTAAAATTTAGTAGCATTTTCTGGAACAATAAAAGTATAAGATCTTGAATCAGAGTTGCAGGTTTTCACGAGAGAAAATGAGGACCAACAAACAGAACTTGAAAAAAAGATGCCATTGCAGATTTTGTTTTTATCCGTTTAAAGTAAAAGCTGGCAACAGTAAAGCTAGAAATACTTCATCAAATAGAAGTATAACATCACTCTTGAATACACCTAAGCCCAACTTCAAAGCCTAGCTCCATCGATTTTTCATCTCTGTTTAATGAAGTCTGATGAGTAACTTATGAGCTGCAATTTTGAGCACATGAACAACGTGACCCAACCCCAAATTTAAAACCTAGCTCCATAGATTTTTCATCTCTGTTTAATAGTCTGAAGAGTAGCTTGTTATGAGCTGGCAATTTTGAGCACATGGACGTCACCCAACCCCAGCTTCCAACCCCCGCTCCATTGATTTCTTTATCTCTGTTTAATAAAGTCTGAAGATTAACTTATGTTATGAGCTGGCAATTTTGAGCACATGAACAACGTGACCTAACCTCAACTTCAAAACCTGGTTCCATTGATTTGCATCTGTGTTCTAAGTCTGTGGAGTAATTTATGTTATGAACTGGTAATTTTGAATAAGATGTAAAACGTAACCTAACTTCAACTTCAAAACCGAGCTCCATAGATTTGCATCTGTACTCACTAAAGTCTATGTAGTAATTTATATTATGTCCTAGCAATTTTGAATATCTGAAAAAGGAGACGTAACCTCAACTTCAAAACCCAGCTCCATAGACTGGTTTTGTCAAACACATTAAAGAAATTTTAGATGTCTAGACAGTGCTGAATGCCTGGTCACATACTTAATTATAAGGCATTTATGAAATCAAATGACACAGTTTTCATGTGTTCATTCCTTAATGGCGAAACAAGAAGCAGATGTTCTGTTAAAATATCTGAAGTGTAATGTATCCTATGTAACTTAGTTGTGATATGACTCTACATGGGTTTAAGTGTAAATAATAATTTGGATAAGTAAATTAGAATCTTCGCGTTTTAAATAAGCTATACATTGTAAATATTGTCTAATATTCTTTTCAAGTATTTCAACTAAATTCAATTGATACGTGTCTCAGAAGAGAAGATATGCACTGCGTGCCGTCAGCCGGCGTATGGATGACAGTCTAATCGCGGGCGGTTGGGTGAGAGGGAAAACGTGCCGGGTGCTGGTGGGCACCGGGGCAGCCGTAACTATTATCAGACCTGACGTGGCCAAGAGTTTGCCGACGAGGAAGCCGAGCGGACCATAACAGCTTCTGACGGCATCGGGTGACAGCTTGCCTGTGGAGAAGAAGGCCCTATTAAAGTGGACCTTCGGACGGAGTGTTATGCCTCTGTGGGTGTTCGTCGCGAAGGTGGCTGAGGAGGTTATACTGGGATATGATGCACTCAGAAGCCACAAGGCGACGGTACATGTCGGCAGGAAGGTCCTGCGGCTTATCGGAGAAGAGGTCATACTCCGGCAATCCGAAGAGTGCCTTGGAATCTACAGGGTCACCTTGAAGGAATAAGTGGTGCTCCACTCGAGAAGCGAGGTGGCGGTGACGGCGCGACTGGAAGGCCAGCGGGGGAGGAACATGATGTTGGACCAGAAGACGCCTGTGCACGGACCACCAGTAGGCAGAACATTGTTGCCGTGCGGAGAGGAGGTACCAGTGAGGCTGCTCAACCTAACAGACACCGATAACGGCATCCAGGCCGGGACGGAGTTGGGGACGTGAATGCCCGTGGCGAGCGTGACAGCAACCGACAAGCCACAAGAGCCGGTGCCAACGCAACACGTGGGGCCCCGGCTGGAAACTACGGCCACACGGACAAAGTGCTTCACCGCATCGACACCGGAAACGCCCGGCCTATTCGGCACCCACCTAGAAGCGTTCCGTTGAAGAAACAAGGGGCCGTACGAGACCTCGTGGAGGACAGGAGTTCCAGGGGAGTAATTGAAGAGTCTGACAGCCCTTGGTGTTCCCTTGTAGTTCTGGTAACAAAGAAGAATTACTGCGACACACGACGAGCGTTACTGGCGATAGTAAAGTACTTGTTGCACTTCCACAAATACCTGTACGATCAAGCAATCCATGTGAGGACTGATTAATCCACCCTAACCTGGCTACTGAGCTTTAGAAAGCTGGACGGCCAGACAGCACGCTGGGTACAGAGGCTGCAGGAGTACGACTTCACCTCTGAGCAGCGTAGAGTGAGGAGCTACGGTAACACAGACACCATGTCCCGAAGACCCTGCCCAGAGGAGTGCGGCCGATTCACAAGAGTGGAAGAGAAGAGGCGTGCCGCAGCTCTCAGAGTGGTCACGGCAATGCCTGCGGATGGTTGGGATAGCGCAGGCCTGAAGAGGGAGAAGCTGGCGGACGCCGACTTTGGGCCACTCTTGAGGGAAGTGGAGCCAGGAATAAGGCCAACCTGGGAGGACCTGGCACCGAGGAGCGCCACCTACAAGTCGTACTTGGCCCAATGGGACCCACTGAAGACAAGAGCGGGCGTGCTCTTCTGGATAAAGGAATCACCTGATGGGAAAACGCAAAGAGAACGGTTGGTACTTCCCCGAAATAAGGTACCGGAAGTCTTGGAGGAAGTGCACGCCGGGACTTCAGGAGGACACCTGGGAGCAAACCATACGATCGTAAAACTTCGGCAGCGTTACTACTGGCTGAGGTTCCGAGCAGACGCTCAGAGATGGTGCCGTCAGTGTCACGTGTGCGCGGCTAGTCGCGGTTCCCAGACTAAGAGCCGGGTTCGCATGCAGCAGTATAACGTTGGAGCGCCAGTTGGAAGGATCACCGTCGACATAGCTGGACCATTCCCAGTGTCCGACCGTGGCAGCAAGTACCTGATGGTGATCGTGGACTACTAAAACAAGTGGCCAGAGAAGTATGCCATCCCGAATCAGGAGCCAAAGGCAATCACAGACTGCCTCCTTGAGCAAGTGTTCTGCCGATTTGGGGTGTCGTTAGAGTTCCACAGTGACCAGGCTACCAAATTTGAGTGCAAACTAATGAAGGAGGCACTAGAAAGGCTTGGGGTTAACAAGACCCGCACAACACCTCTACATCCCCAGTCCGATGGCATGGTCGTATGTTACATCAAGACCTCAGAAGAACACCTAAGGAAGGTCTAGGCCAGCCAACAGTGAGACTGGGATATCAAGGTGCCACTGTTCTAGCTGGCCTACCGCTCGTCAACACACTAAACCACTGGGATGACGCCAGCCAGTTTAATGTTCGGCCCAGAGTTACGCCTTCCCTGTGATCTGGCTTTGCTAAGCCCCCCGTACGCAAAACAGCCAGCTACCGAGTATGTGGAGAACCTGGTGGACCCCTACACCATATGAATGAGATGGCCGTCAAAACATCTAGAATGCGAGTGACCGCATGATGACCCGATACGACAGGCAAGCCAACTGCCAAGGGTTCCAACAGGGTGATCTGGTATGGTTGCACTGCCCTACCCGGCCCAAGGGAAGATGCCCGAAACTTCAACAGCCGCGGCAAGGACCGTACTGTGTGGTAAATAGGATCAACGGTGTGGTCTACCGCATCCAGAAGGTGCCCCGAGGGAAGATGTAGGTTTTGCACCTGGATCGTCTGGCCCGCTAGGATGTTACTGTTCGGGACGGCCAGCCTTGAGGAGGGAGCAGTGTCGCGCAACCGTTATCAACGATTGCGCTACTTGTTTACACAAAGTAACTGATCTTCGGGCAGTATGGAAACAAAGAGCCGGCAGATAAATATAGCACGCAGATAAAGTTCTCCGAAACAAACTGAGCTAAATGGAAATTTCTGGTGACTTCTTGACTGATAGAGATTATTCGGTTTCTGGATTATTTTAGAATAGTCTAGAAATTATCAGTGAGATATTTAAGGAGGCGAGGTCTCGTCAAGAGTAGTAGTAGCAATCAGCAGTGAACTGTTATAACGAGAGTTGATGTTGTAAAATGATGATATCCCTGTTTGTTATTGTCATCGAACTTGGACGATTGTGTTGTATATGTGATGTAATGTTGTTACGTGAGAATTGAACAGTGTATTTCTACGGAATTAAAGAACATTTAGAATTTCGGCAAATTTGACTTTTAATTCTACGAACCCACAAAGCCACAATGTAAACACTCGTTCCTAAATATCTTAAGCATCCTATGCTTTGGTATGATATATGTCAGTAATTGGATGTATTCTTTATTCTTATATTGGCAACACTTATTTTGTTTTGAAACGACTGGAGATAGGAAATGGCATCTGCCAGGAAATTGGGAAGTAGTTCTCGAGCCTTTGGATGGTACAGAATGTCGGATCTATGCCTTCTAGCTTGTGAATATCTATTCCTCAGGAAATCGCATTTTATTACATAAATATAGTGATTTATCTTGATAGGTGAGTTAAACAGGAAGGGATAGCAACATCAGTAGTTATTTCTGAGCAAATCGCTTTACACCAAAAAAGGTACTTGATCAGAAAATAATTGAACCCTTATTTATGGCCATCCCTTAACCTCTGTGGTTTTCAGGGTTCGCACATACATGTTGACATAAACCGTTGTCCTCTGGAATTTATATGCCGTGATATTCGTATAAAACCTTTTACCAAGAAACCCTAAGATGTAGGTACAGAGCTATATACTTCTCTTTGAAACCTGTTAATGAATTCATTTAGAGAAGCTAAAGCTGCATTGGTGTTTAATAAAGTCTGTGGAGTAATTTATGTTATGATCTGACAATTTTGAATACATGAAAAACGTCACCTAACCTCAGCTTAAAAAGCCAGCTCCATAGACTTGCATTTGTGTTTAATAAAGCCTGTGGAGTAACTTATGATGTGAGCTGGCAATTTTGAAGCGATACATGGAAATTTTGACCTAAGCTCAACTTTAAAACCTAGTCTATAGATATGCATCTGCTTTTAAAAAAGTCTGTGCAGTAATTTATATTGGAACCTGGCAATCTTGAATACATGCAAAACGTGACCTAATCTCAACTTCAAAACCTAGCGAAATAGATTTGCATCTGCGTTTTAAAAAGTCTGTATAGTTATTTACGTTATGGCCTGGCCTTTTGGAATACATGTAAAGCGTGACCTAATCTCAACCTGTAAACCTAGCTCAATAAATTTGCACCTGTGTTTAATAAAGTGAGTGGAGTAAATTATGTTATCACCTGGCAATTTTGAATGCATCAAAAACGTGTAGTAAACTCAACTTCAAAACTACCTCCATAGATTTGCATCTGTGTCCACTAAAGTCAGTGTAGTAATTTATGTTATGACCTGGCAATTTGGAATACATGAATATTAACGTGAGGATCTATTCCTATTAGTCCAGGCCCCGTATTACCTGAACCCGGGCCTCTCGGGTCTATTTACCATAGGACAGTACCTATTTTATAAACTGCCCCCCTCCCCGCCTGCACACGGCAGGAAGGATGGTAGTGGAATGCGCCACTTACGCGCCGGTCCTTAATGAACCAACTACCAAAAAATCTTGGTAGGGCCGCCAGTGTCTAGCTCACCAGCTACTAGCTCTGCAGTCTAGTTCCCGGGACTTACGAGGCAACCTTCTACCGCCTCCGGGCGGCCGATGGCCTGGCCAGAGGTACCCAATTGCCCGTGGGTGACGGGAACACACTGCCCCCTCGAGTCCAACCCAATCCGAACAGCTCCCATTCGGCAGGGGCTCGGCATGTTCGGCCCGAGGTTCCTCTAGCAACGTCAGAGGTACCACGAGTGCTAGGGGTCCGCAGCGCCCGCACTTTGGCAGCTGAAGGAATACATGAATAGTATAACCCAATCTCAACCACAAAACTTACCTCCATATATTTGCATCTGTGTCTAATAAAGTCAGTGGAGTAATTTATGTTAGGCCCCGGCAATTTTGAATCCATAAAAAAACGTGATCTAACCTCAATTTAAAACCTAACTCCATAGACAAGGCCGACTCTACGCTGGCCGGAATATATGAAATCGGCAACAATGTGAAGACGGCTTGTTCTACTTTGATTTTAACGGGCCTTACGAAGTTTGCAGTTGCTAATTTAAAATATTTCTAGAATATTCTCTGCGGTGCGGTACTGTAAACGTTTACCTCATTTTCTATGTAGTTACATGTTTATACTACACTAATAAAATCGAGGATTTAAGGTAAGATCTGTGATAGTTTGTAAAATAATTCGTACTATAATTCAGATACTACCCTTTAGGGTAAGTTTAGAATGACAAACGAAATCATTCAAATGCCAAACATAAATGGTAAGCCCTTTGCTTCATATGCTTTCAGTTACTCAAGTACTAATGGTAACGATACCTGTATTCTTTTCAGATGCCTGATAAGTGCTGTGTTCCTGAATGCAGTAGCAATTACGAATCCAGTAAAGGAGGTTATGTTACTGTATTCAGATTTCCTTCAGACCCCGAAATGCACGCTAAATGGGTAACATGTATTCCTAGGATGAACTGGAATCCATCTAAATGATCGGTTGTGTGCATCAATCACTTTGAAACAGATGTGATAAAATGTGATGTGTATAAAGATGCTGAAGGCAATGAAATTACATTTCCTCGTGCTGGTCCAAATCTGAAAGATACTGCTGTGCCTTGTTTGTTCCCCAATCTAACAAAGTATTTAACCAAACCAGCTGGCAGCTACAGTGGCATTGCTCGAACTAATCCAGACGATAGAAGGCGAAAGGCAGATGAGGAACTTCAAAGAAAAAATGAACAGTGGTTGGCTGATGATGTGATAAGTGGCTTTAGTGACTTATGTGAAAGGTATGAAAATAAAGAAAGGAATCTGAACAAATTGCAAAAGGTTGTTTTCTGTGATTTTGTGTGCTTCTATCAAATGTGTTTTCAAGGCATTACCTAAAGTTGTTAAAAGTGTAACAGTAGATGACACACTTAGTATCCAAATTTGTGTGGGCAACTATATTGTAAGTACAAGTGAATTGAAATGGATTCTACCATCATCATTAAAACTTACCAGATGGTCGCAACTGGAGAATATTTTACTAAGGTATGTTAGCATAGACAGCATGAATGAAAATTCAAATGAGGATTCTTTAGTAAGGTTGAAGCAATGCTTGACATTTTTAGAAGGTAAATCATTTGTGGGTACGTTGCTTAGAAAATTGAACAGAAAGTATCCTGTAAGCACTGTGTATCAATGATAACATCAGAATCCTGCAACAGTCTGTATTTTGACATACTCA
Source organism: Mantis religiosa (assembly GCA_030765055.1). Lineage (NCBI taxonomy): Eukaryota > Metazoa > Arthropoda > Insecta > Mantodea > Mantidae > Mantis > Mantis religiosa. The sequence continues at coordinate 997,250 of JAUKNK010000056.1, read as the reverse complement.
ACAATGGTGGTTTAACAGCTCCCTCCTCTAATGTTGTTAGAGTAAGTCAGTTAGCTTGGAGCATCATGTCTGCTCTTATTTCAGAAAAATTTGAAGCAGCTTTTTTGAAGTGCGAAATCATAAACAACTGTTTTTACAAGTTTTAAGACAGCTTGTTTCTTCAGATATTGATCCTTCATTTTTTGGTCTGGATTATTGCCATTGTGGGAAACCTTTATCAGATATAAGAGAAATTAATTTGATTCACAATTTCAAATATACTTATAAATAACTATATAAAACATAAAAATGATAGTTTGGTACACATACAACAGACAAATAAAAAGTGAAAACTTGAAGTATTTCAAGGAAAGAAGTAAACAGTGTGTATTGAGAATGGAAAATAAATTCAGTTATTGTTAATGTTTTTGTCTCAAGCCATTGCTAAACACACTATTTTAAGAACCTTCGCAAAAACATAATATCCGGTGCAGGCTTGCTGTTTAAAATAACTTTACTTATTTTATGGATTACAAAATAAATTTTGTAAAACATATTTTGTAGAATATGTTATATGCAGACTAATTTATCTATGTGAAATAAATGTTGATAAACTACAAGTTATATCATTTTTTATAAGATGTGTTCCCCTCCCTAGCTTATGTGCTACGAAATGTAGATATGTGTGCTTTTAAATTTTGCTGTTATGATGCCTTTTATTATTATTATGAATCTGTCAAATAAAAGTATATAGGTTTTGCTAAACATGTTGATTTTTCTCTTTCTGGGTTGAATTCATTTTGAGCTTTATTGCCAACAAACTTGAAATACATGTTTTTGGCATTGTCCGGATTATAAGGCAAAAAATAGGATTAGCAACTTAGTGGCATGTTAACAATTTGATATAAACAGTCATCTCCTTGAGAGATAAAGTCATTATAATTGCTTTAATTAGATAATTCCTCTAGTTTTTACTTTGAATTAAAATTTCTTATGTGTGGTCTAAAAATGCCATTGAGTTTAATAATAAGCTTTTAGCATTGTACAAAAATATTGAAACAAGACTAGCAATTTACTGCCATGTGTACAATAGCATTGTCAAAATTGTAAAACAAGGAATGATATATGACAGTAATCTCTTGGAGAAATACAGTAATTGCAGTTCCTTTAGGTAGATCCTAATCCCTCCAGTTTATACAATGGATGTAGAATTAAATATTCAAAAAATTATACGCTTTGCTATTTATAATTCTTCAGGTAACAAGTTGAAAAGTCTGAACCATTTATAACTGGGTCCTTTACTAAGAGTTTTATGATAAACAGAAGCAAAGAAGTTGCACTTTTTGAGTAAATGACAAGTTTTGGTTGCAACTTCATTTGAAATTAACAACTAAAATTTGGAGACTAATCCATTCAAAAGCATTAATTTGTTCTCCACAGGTATACTTAATGAATTTTGGCGTAAGTATGCAACACACCAGCTTTAAGTTTAAAAATTGGTAAGTTTTGTTATGAAATGCTGGTTTTAGTGGAGATCTGTTGAAAACATCGGCTGAAAATTTTAAATTCTGAATTAATAACGCTAGCTTTTTAAGATTTATACCACAGATGTAACTTAGTGCAAATGTGCTACAGCCCAAGTTTTGTCAATTTCGTTTTGATAGTTTGGGACAAATGTATTTATTTTTGTTTACATCACGTAAAACTTTCCTTGCGACAAAATATTTTAACAACAGTTTCCCAATGCATCCATTTTATTTTAATTTTCCCTAAGTTTCTCTGTGTCTCAACATCTTTAGGCTCTAGTAATTTTTAAAGCTATGAATATGGCCTTTATGCCCAAAATTTGAAACTTTTGTGTTTTGAAGTAAAGAAGGTGAGCTTAAATGCATCTCACAATGAAACCCAGGTCAATTTCCTTTCACTGTATCTGTATGAGTGTGTGTAGCAAGTTTGATTATTCTAACACAAAAATTGCGAATAAAGGAGCATTTTAAATGATAAAAAGTGCTGAACTGTTCAATAGCAAGAAAACAAGGATAAAGAATTAGAATTCATTGCTAACGCTAGCATTAATGTAACTTTCAAACTAGATTAAAGCATTTAAAATAGCTTGCGGGGGCTATTAGAGCATTATTTGGATTCAGGAAGGCTCACACCATTTTATAGACTAAAAAAAGGAAGAAGTGTTTTTTTATATTGTTCATGAAATTTCAGTCCTACATATCCTTAAATAAATTTTACATATCTAGAAAGTGCTGCATGCCCTGCTATATATTTTATTATAATGCAACCATGAAATCAAGTGCCACGGTTTCCATCTTTTCATTCCCTAATGGCAAAACAAGAAGCAGATGTTCTCTTAAAATACCTGAAGTGTAATATTTCTATGTAACATAGCTATGCTGTCATATGGTTTCACACGCTGCCCTAATGCTTTTAAATGTGCATATTTTGGATATGTAAATTCGATTCTTCACTTTTTAACTAAGTTATGGATTATAAATATTGTCTAATACTCTTTTAAATTTTTTCAACTGAATCCAGTACATACCTCAGAAGAGAAGAATGGACCGCAAATCTGAAGTTTTTCCTATTCAGCAGGATACAATTTCATAATTTTGGGTTTAAGCAGGAATCAATCCATTAAGATTGCTGAAATGAGGTAAAAAGTCCTGTAAAATTGTAGCTTTTATGTCCAATTTAATATCAATATATTTAACAATAAAAACATCAGTTCTTGAATCATAGTTGCAGAGTATTATGAGAAAAATGGACCTAAATTAACAAAACTTGAAGAGCAAAATTCAGTTAGAAATGTGTTTAAAATAGAAGCTAGCAACAGTAAAGCAACAAATACTTCATAAAATATAATTATTGGATAGTGAACCTGACTTACTTTTTAAGGAAATTGATGAAAATTTCCTTAAAGGATAAGAAAAGCTTTGTTACAAATAATTAGATCTTATGTAGTTCAAAGTCCTTGTTGGTCATTTAACTGAAAATCTAGAAAAATTCTAACTAGCAATTCAAATATATAATGTTTTCAATTACCTGCATTTATATTCATGTTGCCTCCACATTTGGGTTTGTCGTTAGTTGTGACACTTATCCAATAATTTTAATTAATCTTGACTTCTAACTGTCTTCAGATATTTATCTATCATCAGATGGAGAGTATGATAAACTTTTAAAATATCACGAAGGTTCCGCAGCACACAGTTAAAAATGTTTTCTTCCAGTTCTTGCAATTTCTGCCGAAAATGTTGGGACTCCTCTACGGCATCGCGAAATAATTTAGTTCTTGCGAAAAAACATTCGTTATAATCGTCCAATTTTTTTACAACTTGGGATTCTGCCTTAATAATTTCGTCTACTACATTATTCCGGGTTGTCTCTGCTAGTTCCTTATTTTCCACTTCGGAAGTCACAAGATCTATCCAAACACTTATGATAGATGTATTGTGTAACATTTCGATCACTAAAGGATTTATAATGTTCACCCAGTTTGTTATTTCGTCGCTTATATATATGCCATTACCCTCTCTTAGGGTTTTTAATTTTATTATTATTACATCAATCTCCATCATTTTGAGTGGGATTGTTTTGAACACTAGCTCCTCACCCTGTGAATTTAGGTCTTCATCTCTTGCCGCACACATACTGAAATATTACCCTACAAATTTTGCTGAACTTTAATTTAACTTCCACCATTTATATAATTTCGTGGTTTCTCTGTAGCCTTAGTAACAACTGTCACTTGTCAGAATATTTATTTTATGAAGAACGCTATGAGAATTCTGTAAGGCAACGGAATTACTCTAAACCACAGAGCATCAAACTATTCTCTAATCTACGGTTAGACAACTTGACTGTCACCAAAAGCACCCGGTTCGATCCCAGACGATCGGTTGTGGAATTTGTGGTGCAGTGACTGGTTTTCTCAAGGATCTCCAGTTTCCGTTATATAATTGCTCCATTATCGTCTTTCCTATCACCAGCCTTTCCTATCATCAGCGGCATACAGTATACTTAAGTATTGGAGCATGCTAGCAAATAAATTAAAACAAAATGACACTAAACTTAGCCATGCTTACTTAAAAATTCTATGGCTATCGAACAAATGAGTAATTCAATTCACAAATAACATTACTACCGATCTTTTACATTCGTCTAAATATATTCATCCATTCTCCCACACATTAATAGTACAAAAACATTATTCTACTGTCTGCTTCAAGGTAACCGAGTGAGATATTCGCAGCAATGACTGTTTTATTACACACTGTTCAAATAAACCCACACATACACAAACAAGTTACCTGAATTTATATTTCAAGATAAGGGTAAACCTTTAATTTAAGTCGTGTCGAACGACGCATGCAATGATGATAAAATGAGCCCATGGACTATAGAGCTTGGAGTAACCACACATTCATCTTTCAGGATAAGGTAAAACCTCCAATATTGAGTCATATCATGATGTCCAAATAAGTACAGAGTAGATGGAGCTTAGAGGTAACAGACATTCATCTTTCAGTATAAGGGAAAACTTTCAACGTTATGTCATATCAAACAATGAATGAAATGATGTTCAAATGAGCCCAGTGTACATAAAGCTTAGAGTTACCCGACATTCACATTTCAGGATAAGACAAAATGTACAGCGTTAAGTAATATCGGACGATTAATGAAATGATGCGTTAATGAGCCCAGGGAACACAGAGCTTCCGGATAACTCATTCCTTGACCGAGGTTTAAACCCTGGACGTCTTGAATGTAAGACAGGCGTGCTACCTACAGGGCGATTCCTTATTCATTTTGCCTTAACTCTGTAAAGAAAATAGAATTACAACATCTTCAAATAGCGACCATCTTTAAAAGATCTGATTATCCCTTAAAGCCTTGCGCATTTCCATATTCCCCTGTCACCTACAAAATAATTCCTGCACACGTTAATCTCGATTAACATTAAATACGTAGTGGATAAACTCATATTTTTTAACAAGGTTTATGTGTTTGTATGGCCATCATAGCTCCGAAACAAAATGTGAAAAAATTACAAACTTGATATATTAAGGTAACATTTTCCAAGCATGTAACACAAGCATTTGCACTAGCCTTTTCATGGCTCATTTTTAGTAGCTTCAAAACTTTGTCTAAAGATTGCTCGAAATATTCTGATTAAAATGCTATGTGTTTAAGGAAGTTTAGTATACAACGAAACGTATGTCTCTAATTTTCCGGGAATGTCCCCAGAAGTCTTCATATTTTGAACGACTGTTGAGTAACTGGTAAACAGCAAGAGATAATTAAAAACTTACTACAGAGAACTGATATGAGCCCGCCTCGGTAGCGTAGATGGTAGCATGTCTACCTCACGATCAAGAGGTCCCGAGTTCTAATCTCGGTCACGGCGAGTTACATGGATAAGGGGTTTTCCGGCTTGTCTTACAGACAAATGACGGATAGCTCTAAGATACTGTCACCCAATTAGCGGAAGGCAGGACCGACGACCGCTGGAAAGGACCCTAGGCAGCTGGGCCACACCCACTCATCAGTCTCTGTCACTAACTGAGGGGGAAGATTAGAGGAAATGTCACTTGCGCGGGCGGCCCCTTCCCCCTCTTCCACGGCCATCTGGAACCTTCGGGTGGAAACTAGAGAAGTCAAGAAGAGACGGTGATATTCCTATAAAAAGGGGCTGCAGTAAGCGAAGTTAGTCAGTTAGTGCTTGACGTGCTAATGAAGTAGCGCCGTGTTAGTGGAGAGATGACTCTGCAACGGAAGAATTTACGTAATTGTGTACGTGCATCGGAGCGCTAAGGACGAACTGGTGAATCGTAATTGCGTGCATTACGTAATTTTGTGTAATTGGCGAGTGTTTAACTGTAAGTCGGTGGAAATAAAGAACATTTTTGAGTGGTGAAATTGGACTTTTCATTTCACGAACCCACAAAGTCACACTGGTGTCAGGAAGCGGGAAGACAACAGCACCGAAAATTACAGCCATGGACGCGGCATTGGAAAAGATTTTGGAGAAGATGATGGAAATGAAGGCGGAACTGACAGAAATGACGACGGCCAACGGCAACATCACCGAGAAGATGGAGGAAATGAAGGCCGAATTAACAGAGAAGACGGAAGCGGCAAGTAACAACCTGGCCGCAGAGTTGAAGGAAATGAAGACGGCAAATGAAAACCTCGCTGCAAAGACGGAAACGGCAAACAACAACTTGGCCACGACAATGACCGCAAAGATGGCCGAACTGACCACGGAAATGAAGGTGGCGAACGAGGCTCTCGCCGCCAAATTTGAAGAACAGTTGGCCGGCGTAAGGGATGACGTGACGGAGCTGGGCAAGCGGATGGGCCAAGTGGACGAGCGCGTCAAGGACCTGGCGAGCCGCGTCAATGACCTGGAAGGGAAAGCCGACAGCAGCGTGAAGTCCCTGAACGCCATGGTGGAGGACGTCGTCGGCAGGAAGCTGAAGGTTTTGAAGGCCGACGCGCCGGGACGCGACACAACATCTGCGAGCGTCAAACCTCCCAAGTATGACGGCGCGTCAACGTTTGAGGTCTTCCGCCGCCAGTTCGACACAGTGGCCAGGCACAACTGATGGTCACTGGAGGAGGAGGCCACACAGTTTATAGCCAGCATCCAGGGACGGGCCGCGGAAGTCCAAAATGCGGTGCAGACAACGGCGGCGCCCAAGGACATCTGGGAGGCCCTGGAGGATCGCTTCGGGAACCACCGCTTAGCCGCAGCATACCGCAGCCAACTAAAGGCAAGGTCACAGCAGCCGGGGGAGACGCTGCAGGAGTTCGCCATAGCGATCGAGCAGCTGGCTAGCAAGGGCTAGGTTGACCTGCCACTAGAGTTCGTATCCCGGGAAGCCACCTACAATTTTGTCGACGGGGAATGGGACACCGAGATTCGTCAGCGCCTAATGCTCGGCGAATATAAAACCATCCACGAGGCGCTGACAGCGGCATTAAGGATGGAGGCGGCCAAAGTAACATCGATCCCGAGGTCGAGAACGAGGAGTGTCCGCTACGCCGGAGACAGAAGACCAGCTGAGGGACGCCGGCGGACACCAATGGCCTGTGTTGGGGGTGTGGACAGCCCGGACACCTGCAGAGAGACTGCCCACACCGGGAAGAGCAGCCGGAAAACCAGTAAGGGCCGTCGTGGAAAGGGGCACGTCGGCGCCATCACCACCATCCCCTCGAGTGACACTGCGCGCTGTCAGCCAGCGTATGGATGACAGCCTCATCGCGGACGGTTGGGTAAGAGGAAAGCCGTGCCGCGTGCTGGTGGACACCGGGGCGGCCGTGACCATCATCAGACCTGACGTGGCGAAGGGTTTGCCGACAAGGAAGCCAAGCCGGCCATACCAGCTTGTCACGGCATCGGGCTACACCTTGCCTGTGGAGAAGGAGGCCCTGCTGGAGCTGAACTTGGGAGGGAGTGCCGTGCGTCTGTGGGTGTTCATCGCGAAGGTGGCTGAGGAGGTGATGCTGGGACTAGATGCCCTCAGGAGCCATGAGGCGACGGTCGACGTCGGCTAGAAAGTCCTGCAGCTTAACGGAGAAGAGGTTATACACCGTCAACCCGAAGATTACCTTGGAATTTGCAGGGTCGTCTTGGACGAAGACGTTGTTGTTCCCGCGAGGAGCGAGGAGGTGGTGACGGCGCGACTGGAGGGCCAGAGAACCAGGAACATGATGCTGGACCAGAAGACGCCTGTACACGGACTGTGTGTAGCCAGGACATTGCTGCCGTACAGAGAGGAGGTGCCAGTGAGACTGCTAAATCCAACGGACACCGATCACGACGTCCAGGCCGGGACGGAGTTGGGAACGTGCGAGCCCGTCGTGAGCGTAACAGCAATCGACAAGACACAGGAGCCGGCGCCGAAGCAAAACCTGGGGCCCCGGCTAGAAGGCTTACTGGAGAGGGCCGCCGACCACCTGACCGCAGAATAGCTGGAGAAGGTTAGACAACTACTGAGGCGATACGAGCGCGTCTTCAGCCAAGGCGATAGTGACTACGGCCGCACGGACAAAGTGCTTCACCGCATCGACACCGGAGACGCCCGGCCTATTCGGCAACCACATAGACGCATTCCGCTGGCGAAGCAAGGGGCGGTACGAGACATGTTGGAGGACATGAGATCCAGGGGAGTGATTGAAGAGTCTGACATCCCTTGGTGTTTCCCTGTAGTCTTGGTGACGAAGAAGAACGGCGAGCTGCGTTTCTGCGTAGACTACAGAAAGCTGAACGCTGTCACCCGGAAGGACTGCTTTCCCTTACCCCGGATTGACGACACCCTGGACACGCTAACTGGTGCACAGTGGTTCTCGACCCTCGACCTGAAGTCGGGCTACTGGCAGAGAGCTCTGGACCAAGAAGACAAGGAGAAGACCGCATTCTCGACGGGCCAAGGTCTTTGGCAGTTCACGGTTATGCCCTTTGGCCTCTGCAACGCACCAGATACCTTCCAACGCCTCATGGAGTCAGTGATGAACGGGCAGACTTACGATGCCTGCCTGCTATACCTGGACGACATCATCATCGTCAGCAAAACTTTTGAAGATCTCCTCGAGAATCTGAGTAAGGTGCTCTAGAGGCTGCAGGCGACCAACTTGAAGCTGAACGCGAAGAAGTGCCAGCTCTTCCGCATGAAAGTGAACTACTTAGGCCACATAGTCTCAGCATCCGGAGTGGCCACAGACCCGGAGAAGACACAGGCTGTGAGAGATTGGCCTCGCCCAAAGGATAGGAAAGAGTTGCGCAGTTTCCTGTGGCTGTGAAGTTATTACCGCCGCTTCAAATAGGGGTTCTCCAACATCGCAAAACCACTTACCCACCTGACAGAGTAGCACCGGCCTTATGCGTGGACAGAGGACGCCGAAAACGATTTCCAGCACCTAAACGAGACCCTGTGCAGTGCTCCAATTTTGGGCTTCCCACAACCGGGTGGCACCTTCATTGTGGTTACCGACGCTAGCGACCATTGTATTGGAGGTGTCCTATCGCAGATCCAGGACGGCCATGAGCGGGTGATAGCCTACTACAGCAAGACGCTATCTAAGGCAGAGAAGAACTACTGCGTCACCCGACGAGAATTATTGGCGGTAGTAAAGACCTTGGAGCACTTCCACAAGTACCTGTACGGTCAGCCATTCCACCTGAGGACTGACCATTCCGCACTAACCTGTCTATTGAGCTTTAAGAACCTGGAAGGCCAGACAGCGCGTTGGGTCCAGAGGCTGCAGGAGTACGACTTCACCTCGGAACATCGTAGAGGGAAGAGCCACGGTAACGCAGACGCCATGTCCCGAAGACCCTGTCCAGAATAGTGCGGCTAGTGCACAAGAGTGCAAGAGAAGGAGCGTGCCGCAGCAGTCCGAGTAGTTGTGGCAGTGCCTGCGGACGGTTGGGATAGCGCAGGCCTGAGGAGGGAGCAGCTGGCGGACGCAGACTTGGGGCCACTCTTGGGGGAAGTGGAGGCAGGGACAAGACCAACCTGGGAGGATAACGCACCAAGGAGCGCCACCTACAAGTCGTACTGGGCCCAATGGGACTCGTTGAAAATCAGAGAGGGCGTGCTGTTCCGGATATGGGAATCACCCGATGGGAAGACGCAGAGACAACAGTTGGTGCTTCCCCGGAGTAAGGTCCCGGAAGTCTTGGAGGAAGTGCACGCCGGGACTTCGGGAGGACACCTGGGAGCGAAACGAACGATCGACAAACTACGGCAGCGCTACTACTGGCTGAGGCTCCGAGCAGATGCTGAGAGATGGTGCCGTCAGTGTCACGTGTGCGTGGCGAGTCGCGGCCCCCAGACTAGGAGCCGGGGTTGCATGAAGCAGTACAACGTCGGAGCGCCATTCGAACGGATCGCCGTTGACATTGCTGGACCGTTCCCAGTTTCCGACCGAGGCAACAAGTACCTAATGGTGGTCGTGGACTACTTCACCAAGTTGCCGGAGGTGTATGCCATCCCAAACCAAGAATCAAAGACAATCACAGACTGCCTCGTGGAGCAAGTGTTGTGTCGATTTGGGGTGCCGTTAGAGCTACACAGTGACCAGGGTACCAACTTTGAGTCCAACCTAATGAAGGAGGCATTACAAAGGCTTGGGGAGAACAAGACCCGCACGACGCCTCTAAATCCCCAGTCGGATGGCATGGTCGAAAGATACCTCAAGACCTTAGAGGAATACCTGAGGAAGGTCGTGGCCAGCCATCAGCGAGACTGGGACGTCAAGGTGCCACTGTTCTTGCTGGCCTACCGCTCGTCTACACACGGCACCACTGGAATGAAGCCAGGCAGCTTAATGTTCGGTCGAGAGTTACGCCTCGCTTGTGACCTGGCTTTTGGAAGCCCTCCGGAGGCGAAGGAGCCGTTGACCGAGTATATGGAGAACCTGGTGGACCACCTCCACGACATGCACGAGATGGCTCGCCAGAACATCCAGAAGGCGAGCGACCGCATGAAGACCAGATATGACAGGCAAGTCAACAGCCAAGGGATCCAGCAAGGTGACCTGGTCTGGTTGTACCGTCCTACCCGGACCAAGGGACGCTGCCCGAAGCTCCAGCAGCCATGGCAAGGAGCGTACCGAGTGGTGAAGAGGATTAACGACGTGGTCTACCGAATCCAGAAGGTTCCAGTGGGGAAGATGTTTGTGGTGCACCTGGATCGGCTAGCCCCCGACGATGGTGCTGTTCGGGACGACCAGCTTTTGAGGAGGGAGCAGTGTCACCCAATTAGAGGAAGGCAGGACTTACGACCGCTGGAAAGGACCCTAGGCAGCTGGGCCACACCCACTCATCAGTCTCTGTCACTAACTGAGGGGGAAGATTAGAGCAAATGTCACTTGCGCGGGCGGGCCCTTCCCCCTGTTCCACGGCCATCTGGAACCTTCGGGTGGAAACTAGCGAAGTCGAGAAGAGACGGTGATATTCCTATAAAAAGGGGCTGCAGTGAGCGAAGTTAGTCAGTTAGTGCTTGACGTGCTAATGAAGTAGCGCCGTGTTAGTGGAGAGAAGCCTGTGCAACGGAAGAAGTTACGTAATTGTGTACGTGCATCGGAGCGGTAAGGACGAACTGGTGAATCGTAATTGTGTGCATTACGTAATTTTGTGTAATTGGCGAGTGTTTAACTGTAAGTCGGTGGAAATAAAGAACATTTTTGAGTGGTGAAATTGGACTTTTCATTTCACGAACCCACAAAGTCACAATACATAGACCCTGGGCTCATTTGAGCATTATTTCACCCATTTCATTCATCGTCCGATATGACTTAACGTTGGAGGACGTAAAATTAAAAAAAAAAAAAAAAAAAACATGTAAGGAAAAAGATGTATACTTACCTAGCTAGCTTGAAATGTTGCCTTTGTTTCTAGTTTAGCTTATACCTCCCTGTTTAAAATAAACAGTTACCAACGTATGAACGAAATATGAGCGAGAGAATAGATCTACCTATCCAAGGTATAAGGCGCTGTTCTAATCCAATCCAATATTAGCCTATGCATTAAACTATGTGTAATATTGATTTTGCTGTTGCTTCTACGTAAATCCTTGGGAAGTTGTGAGCGATCGAAGATAACCTATCTTGAGCGCCCATTTAGACCTTTAATCCATGCACAAAATAATATTACATTTGTAGTTGCTTAGGAAAATAGTAATAATTGACATTAAAACATTATGAAATACGAATAAATTTAATACGTGCAAACTGAAGCCACTCACAATGAAGCAACACAAATATTACAGAAAAATACAATATGTTCTGTGGGGGTAGTATACCTGCCTCACATTCAAGAGGTTCCGAGTTCGAAGCTCCGTCAGTGACACTAATGTACATGCTTTGCTAACGGTAAAGAATTAAGAAAAATTACGGTTTTTATATTTTCAGTAACTCTAGAACTAAGTGATGCAAGCAAAGCAGACGTGCGCTAATATGCATCTAACTACTATACCCATAAGACAAATTGGAGGTTAAGTTACTATTATACTTATAAAAACACATAAGGGAACCAGAACGTTTTCTAAGTATATTAACTGGAAGAATAAAACGAACTAAAATAATCAACATTTTCACGGATTTCTCACTATGTTGTTACTTTTTTAAGCACATGCGCAGTTGTAATCAAATAGAGACTACTTTCCGACTTATTTCCTATAAAAAGGAACAGTGGCAGCGGCGTAACTTTATGGCCTGCAGGGTCTGTAATGTGGGCCTCGTATTTTACGGGCCCACAGAAAAAGTGAAAAAGCATATTATTCTTATTAAAGAAGGTAACAATTTTATTATATACAGATATAAATTCTTAAATATCTGTAATAAGATAAATATACAGTTTAATATCAGTCTCATAGAAAGTTAATGGTTAGATCATTCCAAACGGTTTCCCAGAATCGGACAACGTTTAATTTAGTTTAGCACAACTGTATAGGGCCCGCCATGGCTCAGTAGCTACACCACTTGGCTCTCACCAAGGCGGCCTGAGTTCGATCCCAGGCGACCGCAAACTGAGATTTATGATGGACAACACGGTTCTGGGGTGAATTTTCTCCGGGATTTACGGTTACCCCGCCATCTCATTCCACCAATGCTCCATCATCATCTCATGTATCATCAGTGTCATCGCCTGCGGTGGCGTATGTAGTAAAAGCGGGCGTTAAACACTACACACATACACAGCTATGTCTGTTAAAAATTCTTCACTAGGAATTCTCTGATAACACTGGTTTGCATAATGTTTTCTGTTGTTATAAACGAGCGACTCATAGTTATAACAATGGAAATAAATACCAAATAACAGTTGTGCGGTGACTGGCAAACCGCGAGGTTGTCTTTCCGCTGTGTACGGGAGTAAACGCCAGACAGATCGGGTTTTGTTTGTGCTGCCGTATGTAGAGTACAACGCTTTGCGCCTAGTTTTTTTCAATTGGATATATTTTACCTCAGCTCGGTTTTGAGTTTAAAAGGTGATCATGGCGGTGTACAAACGTGTGAATATACTAAAAATTCAATTTGAAGCAACGGCAAGTAAAACTACTGTATTGGAAATCCACCAATGATCTGTTAACTTTATGGGAATACAAGTGAATCAAGTTGACACGCTCTAGCAGCACACAAGAGAACGTGCTATATATGCGAGGGTGATTTCGGCGGTATTTTACGATAATCTCCTATCCCGTTATCAAGATGAGTAAAAGTTTACCTACGCCTCTGGAGAAACGGCAAATTTACGCATTACACCGTGAATGTTACAGTGTTCAATCTGCCTTCGGAGGTTCCCCTCGCTGTGTTGTCGCAGCAGCTGAGCCAATACGGTATAGTCTATCACATACGCAGAGAGCAATGGAGCACCCAGTATCTTCTTCCGATTAACAACGGCGTGATTGCTGTGAAGATGGGACTGAAACGTAAGTACCCGCTAGCTTCGTTATCGATGCCTATATGGTTGCAATCAGTTACATCGGTCAACCACAAGCTTGTCATCTATGTCATGCCACTTCCCACATGTAAGCTGAGTGCCCCCTTCGTGCTACGAGGCTACCATTAAACCTACGGTATCGTCCAGTGACCTTGAGTGCGGTAGCAGGTGGTAGCACATATGCTGCTGCTGTCAGTATAGAGCTAGCATCAGGTTCGACGAGTACGTCCGCAGAAGACCAGTAGTCGGAGTAGCCTGCACAACAGGACGACAATGGTCCGGTAGTAGTGGAGCTGACGAGAGAACCGGCGGGGTCCGAAAAGTCCGCAGAGGCCAGTGATATCACGCCTATGGTTGAGACACAGGGTTCACCTGAAAGATCTGCTTTTACTGCTCCATCTGAGGCTTCTCGGGAGGGAGGTATGGAGGTTGTTAGGGATGAAGGGATAGAGGTGTCTGCTACTGAAACAGCTCAGTTAAGGCAGAAGGTTTACATTGCCTTTTCGGGTCGCGACCCTCGGTTAAGAAGTCAGCACAGGAGGACGGAAGTGCAAGGTATCCCACCAGGACAGCAACAACCGGACATGCTTCACCTGATAGGTAGTCCACCGGTTCCTTCCCAAGCTAAAGAGATAGACTCATGCAAGCGGCCGGCAGTGGATTACGGTGATGAGTATGAAGAATAACTACGTTCAGCTGAACTTACCAAAAGGACTCGCACCTAGACATTGTTCAGGGATGCTCAACTGATATTAATGTGGTACCTGGATTTTCGAAATCCTGGCATCATTAAGGATATGCTCCTTGCCCATTGAATGCCAATAAGTGTTCAAATCTGGGCTTCGCTTAATGTTAATGGTCTGCGACTGGTGGTCAAACAGCTATTTTTAAGGCACTTCTTGATAAATCATGACATAGATATCTGCTTTTTGCAGGAGGTGAATATTGGTAATGTGGACTTCTTATATGGCTAAGAGTACGAGACGAATCTTGGGCCGGAAGGTACCGGTACGGCTATTGTGTATCGCCAAGGTTTACAACTACACAATTTCGTGCTCCATCCCTCTGGTAGAGCTATTTCAGCAGTCTATGTGGGCATTACCTTGGTGAAAATTTGCGCTCCTACGGGCAGTAAGAAACGAAAGCAACGAGAAACTTTCTTTATTCCAAACATCTTGACCCATATTCCATCAACTGCACCGTTCGTCCTGGTTGGCAATTTTAATTGTAATCCAGCTGCCGAAGATCAACGGGGTGCCGTCAATGTGTGTAGTACTCTGCAACAGCTACTAGAACAAACGCATCTGACAGATATCTGGGAATATAAGCATGGCTCAGCAGTGCAATTTACATTCGTGAGAGGACCATCAACTTCACGACTGGACTGCATATATCTGATAATCTGGCCAAATGTTCTGTTTCGTCACAAGGAGACTGGTGCAGTTATTGTGTACAAATAATTATTTGTAATGATTATTTCAGTTTATTAATACAGAAAATAAAATGGTTTCTTCAAATTAACAAAAATACCTATAAGTTGCGCAATAACATCAGTGAGTGCTGCCCCTCTGACCCTTAAAGGTAGTCCGCCCCGGACACATACTTTTCTGAAATGGGAAGTCATTATTCTTTTTTTATGTCTTTCACAAGAAAAGAAAATAAAATGTCACATCTATGATATAATGACCAATCAGATTTGTCGCTTTAGCCTATGTATTCCCCATTCCCTCTGTTCCAATAAGAAATTATGCAATAAAACAATATCTACATATGTCTATCGTGATTAACATGACGTGTATAGTAAATTAAATGTTTTTTTAAGAATAGTGAAAGAGTGAATAGATAATGTATTCTAAGTACACTCATACACTTTTTTAAAGCAGTATCACTATTCAGTTGTTTCTTGTAATGCTGCAAAAAGACCATTTAACATATCCCATTTGTACCTTTAAATAAATTTTTATTACGTTTTTTTAATATCCTGAACTCTTCTTCGATTTGGCTTTAAATAATTTTTGCTGTTTTACTTTAAAGAACACATATAAAATTCAATAATTATTTAAAGCTGTATTGACTTCTAGTACTTATAGTCTCATTCTTCTGTTTTGAGAATGTTCAAATAATTTACTGCTCAATTTTAGTGAAACTGGAACATTAAAGAGCTTCTTTAATTCTGCCAGGCCCTATTTGGTGCTATTTAAATAAGTAGAGAATTTAAAACCATATTGCCACCCAATTAGGGAAAGGGATGACCGGCGACCCCTGGAAGGAAACCGAGGCAGCTGGGCCACACCCACTCATCAGTCTCTGTCACTGAGGGGGAGATTAGGGAAATGTCACTTGCGCGGGCGGACCCTTTCCCCCTCTTCCGCGGTTCTCAGGCACCTTCGCGCGGAAACTAGAGAAGTCGAGAAGACGGTGATATTCCTATAAAAAGGGAGCTGCAGCGAGTGAAGTCAGTCAGTCAGTGCTTGACGTGCTAGTGAGGTAGCGCCGTATTAGTGGAAGAGAAGACTGTGCAACGGAATAATTTACGTAATTGTGTATGTGCATCGGAACGGTAACGGACGAACTGGTGAATCGTAATTGTGTGCATTGCGTAATTTTGTGTAATTGGCAAGTGTCCAACTGTAAGTCGGTGGAAATAGGGAACATTGTTGAGTTTGTGCAATTGGACTTTTCATTTCACGAACCCACAAAGTCACACTGGTGTCAGGAAGCAGGAAGACAACAGCACCGAGCATTAAAGCCATGGACGCGGCATTGGAAAAGATTTTGGAGAAGATGATGGAAATGAAGGTGGAACTGACAGAAATGAAGACGACCAATGGCTACATCACCGAGAAGATGGAAGAAATGAAGGCCGAATTAACAGAGAAGACGGCAGCGGCAAGTAACAACCTGGCTGCGAAGACGGAAACGGCAAACAACAACTTGGCCCCACGACAATGACCGCAAGGATAGCCGAACTGACCACGGAAATGAAGGTGGCGCACGAGGCTCTCGCCGCCAAATTTGAAGAACAGTTGGCCGGCGTGAGGGATGACGTGACGGAGCTGGGCAAGCGGATGGGCCAAGTGGACGAGCGCGTCGAGGTCCTGGCGAGCCGCGTTAACGACCTGGAAGGGAAGGCTGACAGCAGCGTCAAGTCCCTGAACGCCATGGTGGAGGACGCCGTCGGCAGGAGGTTGAAGGATTTGAAGGCTGACGCACCGGTACGCGACACGACATCGGCGCGCGTCAAACCTCCGAAATATGATGGCGCGTCAACATTTGAGGTCTTCCGCCGCCAGTTTGACACAGAGGCCAAACACAACAGATGGTCACCGGAGGAGGAGGAGGCCACACAGTTAATAGCCAGCCTCCAGGGACGGGCCGCGGAAGTCCTAAACGCGGTGCAGACGGCGGTTCCCAAGGACATCTGGGAGGCCCTGGAGAATCGCTTCGAGAGCAACCGCTTAGCCGCAGCATACCGCAGCCAGCTAAAGGCAAGGTCGTAGCAGCCGGGGGAGACGCTGCAGGAGTTCGCCATAGCGATCGAGCAGCGGGCTCGCAAGGCCTTTTTTGACCTGCCACTGGAGTTCGTATCCCGGGAAGCAGCCTACAATTTTGTCGACGGGGTACGGGACACGGAGATTCGTCAGCGCCTAATGCTCGGCGAATATAAAACCATACACGAGGCGCTGACAGCGGCATTAAGGATGAAGGCGGCCAAAGTAACATCTATCCCGACGTCGAGAACGAGGAGTGTCCGCTACGCTGGAGACAGAAGACCAGCTGAGGGACTCCGGCGAACACCTAGTGGCCTGTGTTGGGGGTGTGGACAGCCCGGACACCTGCAGGGAGTGTGCCCACACCAGGAAGAGCAGCCGGAAAACCAGTAAGGGCCGTCGTGGAAAGGGGCACGTCGGCGCCATCACCACCATCCCCTCGAGTGACACTGCGCGCCGTCAGCCGGCGTATGGATGACAGCCTCATCGCGGACGGTTGGGTAAGAGGAAAGCCGTGCCGGGTGCTGGTGGACACCGGGGCGGCCGTGACCATCATCAGACCTGTTTGCCGACAAGGAAGCCGAGCCGACCATACCAGTTTGTCACGGCATCGGGCGACACCTTGCCCGTGGAGAAGGAGGTCCTGCTGGAGCTGAACTTGGGACGGAGTGCCGTGCGTCTGTGGATGTTCGTCGCGAAGGTGGCTGAGGAGGTGATCCTGGGACTGGATGCCCTCAGAAGCCATGAGGAGACGGTCGACGTCGGCAAGAAGGTCCTGCGGCTTAACGGAGAAGAGGTTATAATCCGCCAACCCGAAGAACGCCTTGGAATTTGCAGGTTCGTCTTGGACGAAGACGTGTTTTTCCCCGCGTGGAGCGAGGTGGTGGTGACGAAGCGACTGGAGGGCCAGAGAACCAAGAACATGATGCTGGACCAGAAGACGCATGTACACGGACTGTGCGTAGCCAGGGCATTGCTGCAGTGCCAAGAAGAGGTGCCAGTGAGACTGCTAAATGCAACGGACACCGAACACGACGGCCAGGCCAGGAAGGAGTTTGGAACGTGCGAGCTCGTGGTGAGCGTAACAGCAATCGACAAGAAACAGGAGCCGGCGCCGAAGCAACCCCTGGGGCCCCGGCTAGAAGGCTTACTGGAGAGGGCGGCCGACCATCTGACCGCAGAACAGCTGGAGAAAGTTCGACAACTACTGAGGCAATACGATCGCGTCTTCAGCCAACGCGATAGTGACTACGGCCGCACGGACAAAGTGTTCCACAGCATCGACACCGGAGTCACCCGGCCTATTCGGCAACCACATAGACGCGTTCCGCTGGCGAAGCAAGGGGCGGTACGAGACATCCAGGAGGACATGAGATCCAGGGGAGTGATTGAAGTCAGACAGGCCTTGGTGTTTCCCTGTAGTCTTGGTGACGAAGTAGAATGGCGAGCTGCGCTTCTGCGTAGACTACAGAAAGCTGAACGCTGTCACCCGGAAGGACTCTTTTCCCTTACCCCGGATTGACGACACCCTGGACACGCTAGCTGGTGCACAGTGGTTCTCGACCCTGGACCTGAAGTCGGGCTACTGTCAGGTAGCTCTAGACCCAAGAGACAAGGAAAAGACCGCATTCTCGACAGGCCAAGGGCCCTGGCAGCTCACGGTTATGCCCTTTGGCCTCTGCAACGCACCAGCTACCTTTCAACGCCTCATGGAGTCAGTGATGAGAGGGCTGACTTACGACGCCTACCTGCTATACCTGGACGACATCATTATCG
Organism: Mantis religiosa; assembly: GCA_030765055.1. Classification (NCBI taxonomy): domain Eukaryota; kingdom Metazoa; phylum Arthropoda; class Insecta; order Mantodea; family Mantidae; genus Mantis; species Mantis religiosa. The sequence goes on along the minus strand of JAUKNK010000056.1, from coordinate 978,545 downwards.
TCGGAAAGACCTTTGAATGTCACCTGGAGAATCTGAGTAAGGTGCTACAGAGACTGTAGGCGACCAACTTGAAGCTGAACGCGAAGAAGTGCCAGCTCTACCGCAAGGAAGTGAACGACTTAGGCCACATAGTCTCAGCAACCGGAGTGGCCACAGACCCGGAGAAGTCACAGGCTGTGAGAAATTGGCCTCGCCCAAAGGGTAAGAAAGAGTTGCGCAGTTTCCTGGGGCTGTACAGTTATTAGGGGTTCTCATAAAGGGGTTCTGCAACATCGCAAAAACCCCGCACCCTCCTGACGGAGGAACACCGGCCTTATACGTGGACAGAGGACGCCGAAAAAGCTTTTCAGCACCTAAAGGAGACCCTGTGCAGTGCTCCCATTTTGGGTTTCCCACAACCGGGTGGCGCCTTCATTGTCGACACCGACGCTAGCGACCATTGCATTGGAGGTGTCCTATCGCAGATCCAGGACGGCCATGAGCGTATGATAGCCTACTACAGCAAGACGCTATCCAAGGCAGAGAAGAACTACTGGCGGTAGCAAAGATCTTGGAGCACTTCCATAAGTACCTGTACGGTCAGTCATTCCACCTGAGGACTGACCATTCCGCCCTAACCTGGCTATTGAGCTTTAAGAACCTGGAAGGCCAGACAGCGCGTTGGGTCCAGAGGCTGCAGGGGTACGACTTCACCTCGGAACATCTTAGAGGGAAGAGCCACGGTAACGCTGACGCTATGTCCCGAAGACTCTGTCCAGAAGAGTGCGGCCAGTGTACAGGAGTGGAGGAGAAGGAGCGTGCCGCAGCAGTCTGAGTAGCCACGGCAGTGCCTGCGGATGGCTGGGATAGCGCAGGCCTGAGGAGGGAGCAGCTGGCGGACGCAGACTTGGGGCCACTATTGAGGGAAGTGGAGGCAGGGAGGAGACCAACCTGGGAGGACATCGCACCGAGGAGCGCCACCTACAAGTCGTACTGGGCCCAATGGGACTCGTTGAAGACCAGAGAGGGCGTGCTGTTCCGGGTATGGGAATCACCCGATGGCAAGACGCAGTGAGAACAATTGGTTCTTCCCAGGAGTAAGGTCCCGGAAGTCTAGGAGGAAGTGCACGCCGGTACTTCGGGAGGACACCTGGGAGTGAACCGAACGATTGACAAACTACGGCAGCGCTACTACTGGCTGAGACTCCGAGCAGATGCTGAGAGGGTGCCGTCAGTGTCACGTGTGCTCGGCGAGTCGTGGCCCCCAGACTAGGAGCCGGGATCGCAAGCAGCAGTACAACGTCGGAGTGCCATTCGAACGGATCGCCGTTGACATTGCTGGACCATTCCCAGTTTCCGACCGAGGCAACAAGTACCTAACGGTGGTCGTGGACTACTTCACCAAGTGGCCGGAGGTGTATGCCATCCCAAACCAAGAGGCAAAGACAGTCACAGACTGCCTCGTGGAGCAAGTGTTCTGTCGATTTGGGCAGCCGTTAGAGCTACACAGTGTTCAGGGTACCAACTTTGAGTCCAAACTAATGAAGGAGGCACTACAAAGGCTTGGGGTGAACAAGACTCGCACTACGGCTCTACATCCGCAATCGGATGGCATGGTCGAAAGGTACCTCAAGACCTTAGAGGAACACCTGAGGAAGGTCGTGGCCAGCCATCAGCGAGACTGGGACGTCAAGGTGCCACTGTTCTTGCTGGCCTACCGCTCTTCTACACACGACACAACTGGGATGACGCCAGCCAGCTTAATGTTCGGTCGAGATGTACGCCTCCCTTGTGACCTGGCTTTTGAAAGCCCTCCGGAGGCGAGGCAGCCAGTAACCGAGTATGTGGAGAACCTGGTGGACAACCTCCACGACATGCACGAGATGGCTCGCCAGAACATCCAGAACGCGAGCGACCGCATGAAGACCAGATATGACAGGCAAGCCAACAGCCAAGGGTTCCAGCAAGGTGACCTGGTCTGGTTGTACCGTCCTACACGGACCAAGGGACGCTGCCCGAAGCTCCAGCAGCCATGGCAAGGACCGTACCGGGTGGTGAAGAGGATTAACGACGTGGTCTACCGCATCCAGAAGGTTCCCCGAGGGAAGATTTTGGTGGTACACCTGGATCGTCTAGCCCGCTACAATGGTGCTGTTCGGGACGACCAGCTCTGAGGAGGGAGCAGTGTCACCCAATTAGGGAAAGGGATGTCCGGCGACCGCTGGAAGGAACCCGAGGCAGCTGGGCCACACCCACTCATCAGTCTCTGTCACTGAGGGGGAGATTAGGGAAATGTCACTTGCGCGGGCGGCCCCTTTCCCCCTCTTCCACGACCATCTGGAACCTTCGCGCGGAAACTAGAGAATTCGAGAAGACGGTGATATTCCTATAAAAAGGGGGCTGCAGCGAGCGAAGTCAATCAGTCAGTGCTTGACGTGCTAGTGAAGTAGCGCCGTATTAGTGGAAGAGAAGACTGTGCAACGGAAGAATTTTCATAATTGTGTACGTGCATCGGAACGGTAACGGACGAACTGGTGAATCGTAATTGTGTGCATTACGTAATTTTGAGTAATTGGCGAGTGTTTAACTGTAAATCGGTGGAAATAAAGAACATTTTTGAGTGGTGAAATTGATCTTTTCATTTCACGAACCCACAAAGTCACAATATCCTTAATAATTTTAGGAAACGGATTGAAGAATACCTGAAATTTGGTTGATACTCCAGTATTGACTAAAGATTTCTTAATCACTTGTTGAGTTATGTTTCTGTGATGAGAGTTGGTACATACTCCAAAAGGCTTCCATTTCTTTTTAATTTGAAATGGATGTTACTAGACATATTTTTGCAAAATGTACATATCACAAATTTAACTCTCAGTGATTAATATATTACTGCATGGAGTATTATAAAAATCAGCTTTCGAATGAATTGAGAAGGTTATATATTTGTAAAAGTACACTCTAACACTTTAATCTTGAGTCCGGAATCCAGTGCTGTGAACGACCGAGTCAATAAAGCTGCCCTTTTTCAGAAAAATAGCAGAACACTTTCTCCATATTCCAGTTTTATCACTTGTGCATTTCGCTGTATCACATTAAATTTGCTGTTCTCCTACCATATGCTTTTGCATTTTCTTTTGTGTTTAACCATCTGAAACAATAACTTCAACTATAAAATGGCTGATGCAGATCCAAAAGCATCAGTATCAACACAATTCCACAATAACCTTTCACCTTTTTCTTCAGCAATTGGCTAACTTGGGGGGGGGGAACAATAGCTGAAACTATGATGCACTTCATTTTATAATATTTTAAATATGACTAAGTGGAGGAAATGAAGAATCCTGTTACTGCCTTTTACAATTTATGTCAAAGCCCAAGATAAAGTAAGACGGTAGTAAACAGAACTACCAAAATACACCTATCAGCTACAGCTTGTGATGCAAAATTGAGTAGTCAATATTGTTGTGAATACATTTGCAGTATTGTAATTTGCCAAATAGCATGCTGATTTACATTTTAAATACTGTAAAATAAAGCATATGTATGTTCCTTTTGCAGATATCTACAGCTGTTGTGGAACCATATAATTTGATCCTAACTACTCATAGTACCTTGGAACATTCAGATGTTGACTTGCCATGGACAATGAAGCAACATATGACTTCTGCCTGAGGACTCTCGGCATTCATAAACATTCACGAATCTCAACCGTTTGATGGCTCAGGTTTTATCTTCCATAACCGCTTTCCTTCATTTCAATGGTGCCCTGAATGTAGAACTAATCGAATTTCAGACAAATTTAATTCCATACCTTCGAATTCACTTCCCTGTAGCTGCATATGTTCCAATTATTTCTGTAGACAAGGTATATCGTGAGCAGCTTACAGTACCAGAAATTACAGGCAAGTGTTTTGAATCAGCAAATCAAATGGTTAAGTGTGACCCAAGCAATGGCAAATGTCATGTTGCCTCTTATATAGAGGTCATGTGGTACCAAAAGATGTCAATGAAGCAATTAACCTAATAAAATGTCGGCATTTATTTCAGTTTGTGGACTGGTGCCCTAAAGGTTTCAAAATTGGCATCAACTCTCAGCCACCATCAGTAGTGTCTGATGGTGATGTTGCCAAAGTGAAGAGAGCTGTGTGCTTGTTATCAAATACAACAGCTATATCAGAAGCATGGCAGCGCCTAGGTCGTATGTTTGATTTACTGTTTTCAAAGAAACCTTTGTGCACTGGTATATTAAGGAGGGTATGGAGCAAACGGAATTCACTGAAGCACGTGAGGATCTTACAGCCCTGGAGAAAGATTATGAAGAGGTTTCTTCAGATACTGTGGCACAACAAGCTGAAGAAGAAATACTAAATTGTATGGTAATGTCACATACATGTTATGTTGCGTAAGTCTTCTAAATTGTATGGTAATGTCAAATGCATGGTATGCTAAGTAAGCCCTTTTGTATTAAATAAATTTTATATATTTTTAAAGTTGACTGTTTGCCTTGATTTGAAAATGTGGATTAATTTTAATGAAATCTGTCAAGTTAACATCTCAAGGGAGTCTATGACTTAGGATTTCACCTTCTGCATTTGGCAAAAGTTTATAAGCTTGAAAATCCGATTAAGAAGTTATAAGATGAATTACTTAAAGCGTGAACTCCAAATATTTCTGAAATAGTAAGTGCAAATTACAATGGTCAACAACGAAAATGATAAATAAACATTTTCTGCTTTTTCTTACGTATTTGTATGGATAAAGCCAAAAATCAAGTTGGTAATGCTCCATCACCCACCAATATTTTGTGATATTAAAAGAACTGTTATTATGATTATTAGCATATCGCGGTAAATGTGCTGATTAAAGGAAAGTAGTTTTATCTTATTAGGTCAACAAATACGGTAACCAATGCCATATTTACTTTAGGTAATTGTTGTTTGTGACTTCAGGAGTGACAATGTCCAGCAACGAGCCTCTTTAAAACTATAGCTTCACCGTCCAGGTAAATGTTTACTCCAGGAGCAGACAAGGAAGGTTTCTTCCTGATACAAACTGTTGTGCATAGTTGCCAATGGAGTAGAAGCTAATAGAAGATAATCCTGTGTGTTCTTAGTTGAAAATTAACAAGTGTAGCGTTTCTAATAGTGCGCTTTCTTAAGGATTGGTAATTAGGAGAGTAAATGTCTCACAAATGTGTAAATGATAAAAACAGTTACTGTTACATTTGTGGTGAGCTCACTTAGAATGCATAGAGGTAAATTTTACTTCTCGACTAAAAGACTTTATGAGTATTATTTTGACAATAAAATTGATGAGAATTAGCTTTAGGCTTCAGAAATCTGTTTTGTGAAATGTATAACACCATTACCTGGCTAGTTAAAAGGGAACAGTCATATGCCTTTTACAGTTCTTATGATATGGTGGGGACCTAAGGATCATGTTATACCAGACTGCTACGTTTCCTTTGAAAAAATATCTGGAATAACTTCCAAATCCAAACACACACTTTAATATCTATCTTTGGTATCAGCAATTCGACCAGTGCCCCATGGACCGGGCGGTCCTATACCAATTCCACCAGACGGCAGTAACGTCACTGAAGATTTTGAAAGCGGTGATGACATTAGTTTATTACGACAAAGGGACCCAGATTTTGTGGAAGGATTTACCATAAACTAGTCGCACTTATTAGCCAAGGAACATCTAAATGATTTGGTTCGTGATCTGAGGTTATCTTAAAGTAAAGCTGGGTTACTTAATTCAAAATTTAAAGGCTGGCATTTCCTGCAGAATAGCACCAAAATAACGTCTTTTCATCGACTCCTAAAGGAGTCTGAGAACTTATTTTCTAAACAAGAGGACCTAGTGCTCTGTAATGATGTTGGCTCTTGGATAGAGGCTCCAGGTGTTCAACACAAGCCTGAAGATTGGTGCTCGTTTATTGACGCTGCTGCAAACAAGCTTGAAAGAGTTTTTGCTACGTAATGGGAACAGTTTCCATCCATTCCCATAGCCCATGCAGTTGGTATGAAGGAGAGTTATGAGAACACGCAACTCTTTCCTATGCAGTGTCCGGTATGATGACTACTCATGGCAGATATGTGCAGATTTTAAAGTGATAGATATCCTACTTATTTTACAACTTGGTTGCACAAGATTTTGCTGTTTCTTGTGCATGTAGGATAGAAGAGACAAAAGCAATCATTATGTTCAAAAAAGTTGGCCAAAGAGAGTCATTCAACCCAGTACAGGCGAATATTGTTCACCAAACATTGTAAATGCTGATAAAATCGTATTACTCCCATTACACATCAAACTAGGTTTGTTTAGAAATTTCTGAAAGCAATGGATCGTGATGGGAGTGCATTTCTGTTCCTGAAAACTATTTCCCAATTATAAGTGATGCAAAAATAAAGGAGGGAATATTTTTTGGACCTAAAATTAGACAACTTATGAATGCGAGGGCCGGCTGATGATAGAGGCAAAGCTTCAGAAACATGTTCCGGAAAAAAAAGAAGTGTTGTTTAGTGTTATTAATCGACTCTCTTTAAAGTTAACTTATGATGATTTGCAGTTTGAAAGCCTTTTAAATTCGCAAAAACGAGATGCATGGTTCTCTTTCAAAAACATTGTCTTATACTTACTTGGAAACCATAGGACTGAACATTACGCAAAATTTGTTAGTAGGCTGATTGAGAACTACAAGGTCACGGAATGTAATGTCTTCAAAAATACACCTGTGGGACTCCCATTTTGATTTCTTTCCTGATAACCTCGGCACTGTCAGCGACGAATATGGTGAGTATTTCTGTCAGGAAATCGCTGAAATGGAAAGATGCTACCAGGTAAAACTGACTCCAGATATGTTGGCAGACTTCTGCTGGACACTACACAGATATGCTCCTCAAGCAAGGTTCAGTCCAAAGTCTAATTCACATATACTTTAGGTATGTAAAAGTACTCAAGGTAAGGTGCTACACATATTATCTGTATAATTACAAGAAATCTTGTTAATACAATTACTTCTTAACTGTGGGTGATGGAAAATTCTGCAAAAAGATTTGTAATCAGCACACAAAATTCAGTATGAGTCACCTTTATGCTTTTTTAACATTAAACAAGTTAAATTTTTTTGACCAGTGTTCTTGATGTGCAGTTTTCTCAGCATTGATTGGTAGTCAGGGGCTTATACTTTTAGTATAGAAGCCGACCTTAACAAAACTGTAAAAGTGTACTTTTTGAACAAATATAATTTTTTTAAATACAACAATACCTATTTACGTCATAAAATAAAGGCAGCATACATTTTGATGTCAATGATATTTATTGCAGGATTCTAGTGCAAGTAGTTTATTAGATATATTATTTTGAAACTTAAACAGATATTTGTACAATCTGTGGTAGTACAATCTACAGAAAGAAAGAAGAGAAAAGCTAATTATATTCTGACAGGTAACGAAATCATTGACCTTAAGGTTGTGTTCAAAATGACCACTGGCAGCTTCAATGCATACTTCCTGTTTGCCACGGAAAGACTTCTGCACACTTTCTAGCATTGCACGAGAAATGTCAGAGTAGACAGCAGTAATACATCATTTCATATCATCTGGTGTAATTGGTATATCCTTTCCCAACAGGAAAGCAGGAATCAAATCCAATGAATGAGCCAGACAAACTACAGATCCTCTGTGTTCTAATCCAATATCTTGGAAAGTGTCTGTTCGGATAAGCTACAGTACTTTGTAAACAGTGGGCTGTACAACCATCACGTTGGTATCAAAGTTCCTTCTAGTCTGCAGAGAACATCTTATAGCATCTGTGGTAGATGTCCTGTTGGTAGGCTACATTCTTGTGCAAGTTCAGTGTTCATTAAGGCCTATGAGCTTATGATTCACTATCCTACACCACTCCATGGATACTCATGTTCCACCAAACTGATGAAGCTAACAGGTATTATCAACAGACAAAATAATGCATGTTTCTATGGTTTACCTGGTCATGATTAGTAAATTTTGCTTCATCACTATACAACATATATGATGAATCTGGAGTATTATTCTTAATGCCCACGAAAGGTAACATGATTCTCAAAATTGTTTCTATAGTTCTTGATGGAGAGAGGTGTAATAGGATGAAACCTACATAAATGGATAATACTAAGTACACTTGCCTAACTCATGCCATTTCCACGTGTGATTGCGTAGGAGCTAATTTGCAGATTTGCATTAACCGAAACATCAATTTCTTTCTTCTCCAATATCCTGGTTTTTCTATTACTTTTTCTAGATGTTACACTACGACATTCACATACTGGTGAAGGACATTGATAATTGCTGAGATGGTATACGTCTGTTGGGATATGTTTCTGCATACATTTAACAAGAATAAACTGCCTTGTTCCTACAGCCTCCAAACACCATGAGCAGGCTATTTCTACACTGCTAAATCCCATCTTCCACTTACGGCATACTACTTGAACTACTACAAACTAGTGGATAAGAAAGTCCCAGTGTAATCAATCAGTGAGCTGAAAACACATTGTAAAGAAACATGACATTATATCTAGCAACTAAGCAGGTAGAATGGAACATACAACTGTTGATGTATAAAAGATTCAAAATACGATTTCTTGTAAACTATTTACACTAAAATCCTGCAAGCTTCATCATTGACATTCTAAATTACCCTACATTTATTTATTTTTTAATGTTACTAGACACTGTTCCGTTTAAAAAAATGTATGTTTGTTAAAAAGAATACACCATATCAGTATTTTATCTGTTTATAGTCTAAATGTATGAGCCCCTGGCTGCCATGAGTGCTGAGGAAACTGCATGTCAAAAGCACTTTCCAGTTCAGAAATAGTTGCAGTACAAGCTTTAGGTGATTCACTCTTTATATCATTAACGTTTACCATTATATAAAATTTAAACCATCATAGTTAATAACTTCTGGTAACTTTTTGTCATGTGCACGATGCTCTGGTTTCCAACTAAGGAATGCATATGATTTTATACCTAGTTTTTTGGTGCAGATTTCTTGCTCATGTACAGCGGGGTGTCCATACAGGATGCTAATGACCAGTAGTTGAGCATCCCTTAATATCAACAGCAGTAACAGCACATAGCAATGCGATGTCTTTGAGGAGCTACAATTAATAATCAGTGTATCAGTCATGAAACAAATTTTCTGAGCTGGGAAAGTAAGATGGTGACATCATTCCTTGTAACAGAAAACAACAGCCAAAACTTTACAGAAATAAAATAAGCTATTTCTGACTAATTTTGTACTGCTAATGACAAATATGACAGTAATAATGTGCATAGTGGTCTGGTTTCATTGTAATGTGTCTGTAAGGAATTGCTCTTTTCAGAAGAAAACATCAGTAGATTCTCTGTAAAGGTTACAGCAGACTCAAGCAGGGGAGATGGAGATGAATTTATGACTTTGGGCGTTTGTGATTGCTTGTACAAGATTTTTTGTTTAGTTAGACACAAGATGTTGCTGGTGAAGACTGGGTTTTATCTGTATTGTTTAGTAAATTAATAAAATTTTTGTAGTGCTGTTCTAACCATATATAAGTCTGTTATATCAAAATATTCATCTTTAATTGTGTATAGCGATAAATCGGTGATGTGATAGACATCAATACGCTGCATAAGTGTTAAAAAGTGCTGATAAATTACGTTATATTTGTGGCAAAATGACTTTTGCAACCCAAAGGAGAAATATAACACCATTAATAAAAAGATATGCCATGTGTATTTGTATGCAAAATATGGGACCAAGGTAAACGCTGGGCCTCCATATTTGTTACAATGCCTGTTCTGCAACTCCTGGTTATTGGCTAAAAGGGAGAAATAGATCAATACCATTTGTAGTGCCCAAGATTTGAAGGATACAAACCAAACATGTAAATGATTGCTATTTCTGCATGGGACCACCTGTGAAGTTCATTTCACAGAAGAAAATTCGACTGAATTAGCCAAATATAGGTATTTTCAGCTATATTTCCAATTACCCCACTCAAATGAACTCCCTATTCCACTTCCACCTGAGTCCTATAACATTAATTATTCTGACTATGAACATAAATCCAGCACTTCTGGAGATATACCCAGGGCTTCAACATAATGATCATGATATCAACATTCAAACTCCATCCCACTTATACAGAATGATTCAAAATGAGTTAAATGATCATGTCCGAGACTTGGAACTTTCAAAGACTAAGGCAGAGCTGCTAGCCTCTTGACTAAAGCAAATTAACTATCAGAAAATGTGAAGTTTTCTGATTTTAGAACACAGCAGAGGCCTTTTGGACAATTTTTGAAGCAAATAATAATATTTTAGTTAATTGAAGGACATTAATCATTTCTCCACACTAGCCGTATATAGACTAAGGTTTTTGATAGAGTCAACATGAAAAATTCAATGCCATTGCCAGGATTTAAACCACGGATCTCCTGGTTTCCGTCCAGTCGCTTTTAACCTTTGAGCTACCATGGCCAACGTGCCGTTCTGACATTAAATTCCCCAGTTGACTCGTATATTTTCCCGGTAGACCATTAGGGGCTCTCGCATCCGAGATACACCGTTTGTGGCGACTTACTATCGTAAGTACTTAAGTCCCAGGCTTCATCATTTAACTCATATTATTTGAGTTAATTGATGTAAATTAATCATTTCTCCACACTAGCCGTATATAGGCTAAGGTTTTTGATAGAGTCAACATGAAAAATTCAATGCCATGGCCAGGATCTGAACCACGGATCTCCTGGTTTCCGTCCAGGACGGAATATTGTGTTATCTTGTACTGTGAACATTATTTCACTGTTAACGTGAATTTTATGCAGCGAATTTGGTACATACATATTTATTGTCTCAGTCAAATTTGGCACTTAGCACAGATACTGCCAATTCCGAAACGTGGCGCACAAAAACCTGAGTAACTGCTTGGTCACATTTTATGGATGGGTAAAGCTTACAGGGTGAGCAGGTCACAGTTGTGATTGGTGCAATTCAAAGGTGGATATGGACTGTTGGACACCGCAAAGAAATGCATGGCCTTATTAGGGAAAACTGCTGTCAAATCACTGGGTGGTAATGGTTCATCGATAGATGGGAGTTTCTGGCAGGACAGATAAACAACCCTCAGAGGGTGTATTCTGGGTTTAAACCCATTGTTAACCATCTCCGATGTCTGCTGGAAACCATGGATGACCTCGCAGTTTTTTAATAAACGAGAAAACATTATTAGCTGCTCAATACATCTGACTGTACAGCCAGGATTGAAGAGAAAAAGAATAGAGAATGGAAAATTGTATGGAAGAATCTTCAAAAAAGTTGTTCCTACATGGCCACGCAACATCTAACATGTGCCACATTTTTGCACACTTAAATACCTCGGAATATAGGATTTCCTTTTGCAAACAGGTCCATAATATCTGGATGGTGCTCAGAGGCTTTATCGCAAAGTGGTGTCCTCAGGAGTATCCACCATGTCTTCGGAGACTGCAGCGGCTGGAATTCAGTTTTAAAAATTTGTCACTCCAAAGATGTGCGATCTGGTAGGTAATAGGAACATTACACTGGATAGTTTAGAAGAATCTTGGATATGTGTCATTACAGAGAGAATGATTTGATTTCCTGCGAAAGGAATGCTACAGACTAATCACTTCTGGCCTTAGTGGTTCCATGGAGCTGTACATCACCCGATTTGAGCTCGTTTACACTGGTCATTGAAGTGAAAATAAATTATGTATTATTTGAGACACAAAAGACACTACCCAGTCTTCTGTTACCCCTATACTTCCTCATATCCGCCCAATGAATGAAAATCCACACTACACAAAATAAACGACAAAATCCCTGACCATTACTTAAGTAATAAATATATATTGAAAATGATATTACATAGTTCTCATTGCCGAGTAATCGAATACATAAAAAAGAGAAAAAAACTGGTGCGATGATAAAAACCAAAAGGGAAAAAAAGCGAACTGAACGAGCGTAGAATGACTCAGAGTCCTGCAATAAAAGAGGTATAGCACCAACAAAGTTGCAAAATATGTGAAACCAAATGGTGAATATTCCTAAGTTACTGCGAGTTTTCTTAGGGCAAATGTAAGAAAAAGTTGGTATACCAATAGAATCAGTTCATCGCCAAAAACTACTACACTAAGCAAATCAGTCACTAGTGTGACAATTTGGTAACTGAAATAGTGACTTCGGCAAGAAGTGGAATACCTTTCTACCTTGTAATGCTTTTGTTTGTCGAAGATAGGGGATGTGTATCGTAAACGTTTGCGTGTGTAATTTCATATTTAGTTAATTACGCGGTCCATTGTCACTTCAGGTTTTATTTGCTCACCTCTCACGCTTTCATTGGACTTATAAAATTACTTCAAAACCAAAATTAGGCAAATCGATTCAGCCGTTCTTGAGCTTTTGTGAGACTAAAAACGTGATTTCATTTATATACTAATTTAAAACAAGCAGATTTATATTCTGACTAATTTTTGGAAAGAATCCCAAAAGGTTATAATAATATTAAGAAAAAGAATATTATATTCTGACTAATATTTAGAAAGAATCCCAAAGGTTTATAATAATATTAAGAAAAAGAATATTATTATTTTTATTATTAATTTGTCATTGAAATGATACATACACAGTGCTTATTTTTATTCGTTATTTCCCTCCACACGATTCAGCAAGAATGACGTCATAGTTTACTGGCAAGTCTATCTTGAAGTCAAGTGCCCTCTACGGACAAGAAGTGGTCATTTTTGCGGAACAGTAAGCAAATTACAGCGCTCTGGGTTGTGGTTGGCCTGGTAACTAACACGAGGAAATTCCCCTGGATATGAACAGAAAAGTTTGCCTCCATGGTTTAATGCTACTTTCGTACCGGTATTAAAATTGTTTCAACATATATACATATAATTTAAACGGCTGCATAGAGGAGTTTACGCAAAGCTATCGAGCATCCAGACAAGTCCCTCGGACCCTAATGTTTTCAAAACTGTTCAGATAGCATCAAATTGACGTACTTCTGTTTGCAACATAAACGTCTGACGTTTTATCAGTATACGTTTTCCTTTTTTGTCATTCTCACGCTTAATTAAAATGCGTTTTAATGCTCGTACCCTTATGTCTTTTGTAGCAAATAGGTGCATCAAACATTTCCGAGATACAGGATCAGTTACACACAAAAGAGAGGCACTGGAAGCTATAAAGTTAATGGTTCCAATCTAGAAGCAATAATTAGTGTTATGATAGAAAGGCCTCAAGCACACCTTCTCGCCATACAGACAGTGTTTAATGGGAACAGAGAAAGTAAATATAAGAAAATAGGCGCATAAGACAATATCTTACAGATATTGTCTCGTTTATACCCGGATAAACGTTTTGTACATATTGTAATAATAACTTGTGTTTCATTCCTAGAACATGTTCTGCTAATTTTCTGGTTTGTAATGAAGTTACATTGTGAGGAAACTGTGGGTGATAGAAAAGAATTGTGTTCAAATAGAAATATTTCTTTTTATGTTACAGGTTTACAATATGTATATTGGTTTACTATAATAGAAAAATAGAAGTTCATTGTGAAATAAGTGTTCAGTGACTTATCATTTCGTATACACTTCAAGGTGTCCTTTTATGGCTGCATAACTAGCTTTGCACTGCAGTTTATAGTTTTTTAAAAATAGTTATCGTATCTACGCACCAGGTAAGGTTAAGCAACTTTATATTACGGGGCTAAGACCCAACTCTCAAATAGTATATTTACCTGCCGGTAGAGGGAGGCTTCAAAGCTGCTGCCAACACATCTAATGCGATCGCAAGCCTCTAGGGGAATCGTATATAAACTTGCTCCATCAGCAATGCTATTGATGACAAATTTGTGCGGTAAACTTACAGATAAAGATGAACACCGTCTATATTTTTGCTTCTGAGTGAGTGAGTAGCTGAGTGAGTGAAGAGTGAGTGGGTGCGTGGGTGAGTAGGTGTATAGGTGATTAGGTGATTAGGTGAGTAATTGAGTGAGTGAGTGAGTAAGTACGTAGGCAAGCAAGTAAATAGATAATTAAATATATAAATAAAGAGATAAATAAATAGATAAATAAATAAGTAAATAAATGATTAAATAAAATAGTAAATAGATAAGAAACTCTGTAGGTTTATCGTTCATGTACCTTAGTGCTTTGTTTAATACATAGGTAACATATTTGGTGTGCATTTTAAGTGAGTCAGACTCACAACCACAATATCAGATCTAGACACACATAAGTGCAGGAAATATACAGAAACATAAGACTGCCTTCCATTACCTACTAAAGGTTTTGCAAGCTCAGACACTAAAGAAAACCGATAACATGTTAAAAAAAAACAAAATAACGAAGCCAAGTAGCAGCTTTTTGGTGTCTGTGTTGTGGTGACCGAGAGAGGGCCAAATTCTTATATTATACAATAATGAATGACATTCAAATGCATGATATTGTCGCGTATGCCATTATGGGAGAACAGGTTTGTGGGTACATTTTGGATATTATTCGATTTTGGACAAAGACGCTTATATTAGCAGGCAAATTTGTACATTAGAATCATTTATTACTTTCTGGAGCTTAACAGCCTGCAACATTAACAGGAAAGTATTGGTTACCCACATCCTATGAAATTCTAAAGGCAATTCTTTCTGGAACTTAGTAACTGGTGGTACTAACAGGAATGGGTTGGTTACACATATCCCATTACAATCCCAAAGGGACTTTTAGCATGACATAAGCATCCGGTTTGCCTACAAGTTTGTCACGTAGGCCGGAGCTGTCGTGCGTCACTGGAAGATTCCGTGGGAAGTTCTAGAAGCTCACGATAGGTGGGCTTGGCCCAGAGCTAATCGGAAACCCCTAGGAAGAGGAATCTCTATAAGTTCTGAACCGAGCTTCCGCTTGGGGGTCGCTTTGCCACTGAGAAGCTGCGGGATCGAGACGGCCGCTCTGATCTAGAGTTGTGTATAAACTCCCACGGCTTCATGACATCGCCCAACCAAGGTTAGCCCGCCAGGGCGCTTCATCAATGCTAGAACTGCCATGGGCACTCTAGACTATATATTAGGTTAATTGATCTCATTTTACATGTAAGAAGTGTAGTAATGGGTATTCAATCGGGAAACGGATGCCCGAGTTGTATCTAGAGAACCCATGCAGTGTATGTGGTGGTATATAATAAAAATGGGACTTGTGGCTAAGTAGCGAGTTGTGCTCTATCATCCTGCTCCTTGGCTATGTATCAACAGTCGCAGCCCTCACCCCTGGATGTGACAATATGGTGGAGGCGTCCGGTTTCTACCACCCTTAAGGTCAGAAATATGGTTTGATCCCTGTGCCTCGAAACCCCCTACCTTCATGTGACAATATGGTGGATAGCGCCGACCTCTCTAAATTTTTTTCTTGAGAGGTAAGGCTCGATCCCATACCTTCTCAATTTTAGTTCCTTGACGGTATAGTTGGTCACCAGCCTCTGAGGTTTTATGATGTTAGAGTTGTGGTCTGGATCCTAGTACCCTCTAAAAATACAATTTTTGTAGTTAGCTCTATAGTGAATTCATCGATATCCGCAACGTTTTATTTCAGAGATACGGTTTCATTACCGTTTCTCTCATATATTAACTTGTTATATGTCGCAGGCTGGTGAATATGAGATAGGTTTTCGTGATAATTTATAATTTGTGAATCAGATCGTTTCTTTATGCTCGATAATAGTGTTACAAATAGCCTTTTGTTCGTTTGTGCCACCCCTGCACAGTACATAACGTTAGGTCTACGTCAACTTAGAATAAACACAAATGTTTTTCTAAGTTTACCTACTTAATACACAAACCACATGACAGAAATTACATGGTTGACTTGCATTTGAATAGGAATCTCAAACCCTACATTTAAAAAAATAATAATAAAAATAAAAAATAGCTGAGAGATGGTAGATATGTATCTGTGGGAAAACCAGAAATTTGTCAACGTGTAGCTAAAATACGTGGTATAAGCAACTCAGAGACTACAATATCCACCGATAACGGATTGCAAGGTATATTATATACCGAGACAAAAGCGTTACATTTATTAAAACATCTCATTTTCAATAATTAACTACATAAACCTCCAAATTCCTTAAATTTTCAACGGGATTCCCGATGCAATTTTTAAGCATGTTTTAAGTTACCACACTTATTTTCCATATATTTTTTCAACCAATTTAAACGTACATTGATCGATTCCAGGGCGCCCGCCCATGGGAGGCCACACTGAACACGCCCAGGAGTCCTCTCGCCGGGGACTGAGCAGAACACCCAAGATCTTTGCTTACCAGCATGTTCAGGACATGTATGCTGACTGTGTTAAGTACACCTAATTTGACATATTCAAATTTTAGTAGGTAACTGGCATTAATATGGTTTATATGTCACACCCTACATTAGAATAGATTTAAATATTTATTAGCTTTGGGGGGAATCCGTAGCGGTAGAGCTAAACCATCTTAACAAACACTAGTTACACACCACGCGGTAGGGTGGACATGTTATTTTACTGATAATTAGCTTACCTGTATGGTGGTGAAAGGTGGAAGGTCCAGCGAAGGAAAACTCACAAGTGCATTTTAAAGGAGGTTTAATAATTTCAGACAACTTACATTCAATGAGGTTTGTGTCCCGGAGGGTTGCTGCAAACACGTCCTCTCTCTCTGGTGGCGGCCGGTCGTCTGGGGGAAAAGGATGTGCCATCCCCCTTCCCCAGCGCAGCCAACGAACAAAGTTCAGCCTAGTGGCCCCAGGCCTGACAACCCATACAGGGTTGCCACACCTCCCCCCGGACCACAAGCTGTTGACCCAGGGTCAACAGAACAATTAATTACAAATGAAAAGAAACTCGCTCGAGTGATGGAACAAGACAAACAAAAAAAAAATTAGCATACAAATATCACAAACAGTATTACAAACATAAATCTTGTCTCTTGACGTTACACATTCGTTTCTTTACTCCAGTGTCTGTCTATAACTTTAATTAAAAAGCCCTAAAAGAAAAATAAATGAAGTTCAGCACTTTTCACCACTACTGCACCAAGCAAAAAAAAGTTTCACAACCTGCCTGAACAGTACATTCCATTCCCACTGGTCTCACAAATGTAAAAAAACTTGAAGCTTGCACTGCAGTCACTGATGAATAAAGCCAACTGAATTGAGCACAATTGTACTTGCTCTACACTGAATAACAATGTGGGGCATTAATAGTTCTTCTGCCCCCAACACAGGTACGAAGTGACAGCACTAATAGCTGCCAAAGCTCTGACGAACAGTGGTCATAAAGGGCGGACCAGAGCCCGATGACACAAGGCAGTGTGGCAGGTTTAGCACTCCCATGGTGCAAACAGTTCGGTAGGAACAGTGTGGTGCAGCAGGAACGCAGATAAATAGGGCTGACTTGATACGTATCATCATACTACAACATTATTTCCAAAAATATAAGTGTACGTCAATTACAGAAGACACAACTACATCATTAAAACAAACTTCACTTCTGAACAATAATAAATAATAAAAAAAAATTAGGTACACCCCATCTGGGTAGCAAGATACATGCTAAAACTAAGATAATTTCCATCACTCGGCAATATATAGAGCTTACAAATTTTGACAAGATAAATCAAATAATCTTCACAAAAGAATACATAAAACGTAGAAATATCACAATCAAAACTTTACAAAAACCCCTTAGGGTAGAAATAATACAATACACACAGCACAAAATAATTTGACCTTCCAAAACATTGAATAAAAATATTACAAATTTTCAAAATACCAGAACTTACAATTAGAGGGGTAACCCAAAATATTACACGTGGCCATAAACTTTTTAACAAAAACTGACGTGTACACTTAAACAAAAATGAGCTCAGTTTTTCTCTTTGTTTTACCATTATAATTTCAATCATATTTATTATGTGCGCGCACTACTTAATATCATCAGTACTACTACCTTTCAAATCAACAAAACTACTTACAATCTACTAACATCAACATTTTGCATGCCAACAAAACTACTGTCACATTACTACACCAACAAAAAAAAAATCGTTCTACAACACAATACATAGAACAAAACTGAAAGAAAAATTAAGTTCTGGGGCCTCAAAATTTCACATCCTAGATACACAAAAGAGAAAATATAGTATCATGTCTTAGCCTATTCTAAAAACTTTTGGATACATTGAAGGGTACTTTTGCTTTTCAACATAAAACTTAGAATTCAATAAACCATTAAAGCATACTGGTAATCACACAACTCCAAAATATATATCACTCTTAATCCAAAACAATTTTATCAAAATGTTCAAACTATTAGCATCCTGCAATAAAGAGACAAAGTAAACATCTGTACTAGTAATGTGCTATCTCACAAATACCTGGTAACTATGGCGAGGATGACAAACAGAACATCCCCAGGTCTCAGCTTCATAACAGTCATTCACAAACCTCTCTGTGATTCAGGTTTTCCTCATCATCTTAGGATGCACATTTCAGCACCAATGCTGAACAAAACTCCAAAAATACACTTAATTACTTGCATCGATAAGCACATTTCAGCCACTTTATCGAGCCTAAAACACTGGATTAACGGGCACATCACAGCAACCCCGTTAACCACATAAACTTTACCTCTACATCTTTCACATAATCACACATAATTTCATTCATCCTTCTTATCGAGGTAGCACAGCACTATTCCAAAATGTAAACTTAAAATTAATAAACAAAATTTCAATTTTCTAATCATTGCAAAATTTATCATAAAATGAGGTTATTCAACTCAAAACAGTTATTAGGGAACATATACTTTTAATATCAATTAATTGTGACTTTCAATAATAACAATTGTATGTTCAACTTTTGACATCTAATTCATCAAAGATCTATCCAAGTATTGCCATTTGCCAATAATATGCATCATATTCCAAAACAAAATAGCTTAGCACACTATACACTAAATCTCAAAATTCACACTCAGAAATCAAGGGGCAATATACTTTACATACAACCTTTTTACATTTAATGTGACACAAAAGAAAAGCAAAATGCATTTACAGTCTATATGGTCCCACGGGATCAAAATATGGGAATATCCTAGAAACATGTACTGATTGTTCCTTAACTCTAGGAGCATTTGGTCGACGAACCACATAAGTAACAGGAGTAATTTGTCGAACAATTTCAAAAGGCCCAAAATATCTATGAAGCAATGTGGCACATTTTCCCTTTTTCCTAATTGGACTAAAAATCTTAACAAGCTGACCTACTGCAAAATGAGTATCTCTATGCTTAGCATCATATCTTCCTTTCTGTTTAATCTGTTGCTGATTAATATTATGGATGGCTAATTCACGAGCTTTCTGAATCTCTTCCAAAGTTTGCCGAACAAATAAATCATTTGAAGTGGCCTGAAGTTGCACCTGATTTGGTAAGGAAGGTTCACGACCATATATCAAATAGAATGGTGAAAATTTTGTAGTTTCCTGAACAGAAGAATTGTATGAAAAAATCACATATGGTAAAACATTAGACCAATTGCGCTGATTTGAATCCACAAAATGGCTAAGACAATTTAGTAAAGTCTGGTTAAATCGTTCAGTAAGGCCGTTGCATGCAGGGTGGTATGAACTAGTAAAATGAGGGGAAACTGACAAAGCTTTCAAGAGTTCCTGGGTTACTTCACTCAGAAAGACACTACCACGATCAGACAGTAACATGGCAGGGGCCCCATGCCTGCAAATAATCTGATGTAAGATGAACTTAGTAACCTGGGGAATGGTAGCCAAAGAGAGAGGGGCAGCTTCAACCCACCTAGAAGCATATTCTGTAGCAACTATGATATACTTATGACCCGACGTAGAACGAGGCAAAGGGCCTAACAAATCTATTCCCCAACGTTCTCCAATAAAGTTAACTGGAATAGGCTGCAAAAGACCAGCAGGTTTTTGATTCTTAGGTGCCTTCCTAGACTGACAACTTGGACAAGTTTTCACAAAATGCTCAATATCTTTTTTCATACATATCCAGTAGTATCTTGAATTAATCTTACTAAAAGTTTTAGAAAAACCTAAATGACCAGATAGTGGATCATCATGACATGAGGACAAAATTTCATGCTTTAATACCTCAGGAATGACTAGTAAATGCAAGGGACCAGTAGAACCCGAATTTTTCCTGTACAAGACATTACTTTTCAAAATATAGGTAGAAGCTTGACGTTGAACCTTAGCAGGAGCAGATTCAGGATCCTTAAGGGCATTAATAATTGGAGTCAGAACTGGATCATCATTTTGTTTCTGAGCAACCTCAACTGGTGATAGCAAACAGGTAATTAGCTCATCAAGTTGTTCAATTGGATGCTCTTCAGGCTGTAACACAGGGAACCTTGACAAAACATCTGCGTCATTATGTTTCTTACCAGATTTATAACATATATCATAATCAAATTCCTGTAACTTTAGACTCCATCGAGCCAACCGGCCTGTCAAATCCTTTAAATTGTTCAGATAACAAAGGGAGTGATGGTCTGAAATAACATGCACTTTATAGCCATACACAAAAGTCCTGAAATGTGTTAAACAAAAACGATTGCCAAAAGCTCTAACTCTGGTACACTGTAATTTCTTTCACATTTTGACAAAGTTCTAGAAGCATATGCAATAGGTCTAAGATTATCATTTACTTTCTGGAGTAAAACACATCCTATTCCTAGACCACTAGCATCAGTGTGTAATTCTGTATAGGCTCCAGGATTATAATGAGCCAACACAGGGGCAGAAACAAGAGTTCTTTAACTGCTGGAATGCTGTTTGCTGATCCGGGCCCCAAATAAAACTTTGACTTTTCTTGGTCAGCTGAATCAACGGATGGGCAATGTAAGAGTAATTCTTAATAAATTTCCTGTAGAAATTGAACAAACCCAAAACTTTTCTCACGTCTCTAACATTCTTTGGGCCTGGTAGTTCTTTGATCACTGTAACTTTCTCAGAATCTGGGGAAATTCCATCTTTAGATACTTCAAAACCCAATAACTTTATCTTTTCCATAGCAAAGAAACATTTCCCAGGTTTCAGTTTAAAATTATGCATTTCCAAACGTTGAAAAACAGCTTCTAAGTTTTCTAATAATTCTTCAAAAGTTTTGGCAAAAACAACAATATCGTCCAAATATGCTAAAGCTTTCTTAAATTTCAAGTCTCCTAACAATTTCTCAGCAGCAAAACTGAAAAATCTTGGTGCATTAGCAAGCCCAAAAGACAAACGTTCAAATTCATACTGCCCTTCATGAGTAACAAATGAGGTATACTTTTTACTATTCTCCTCTAAAGGAATTTGAAAGTATGCTGACAACAAATCTAAGGAAGCAAACCATTTAGCTTCTCCAAGGTAACTAAGGAGGTAATCAATAAGAGGCAAGGGAAAGGCTGAGTTTACTGTAACCTTATTCAGTTGACGATAATCTACACAAAACCACATAGAGCCATCTTTTTTCTTTACCAACACAACAGGTGATGACCAAGGTGACTGAGAATCTCTAATAATACCAGCATTTTTCATTTCCTCTACTTGTTGGGAAATAATCTCTTTCTGCTTATGAGCTACCCTATAGGGTGGTTGCTTAATAGGTTTTTCATCCTTTACCTCTATTTTAAATTCAGCTACATTAGTTGAGCCTAAATTTTGCAATGAAGTGGCAAAAACATGTTCATATTTTAACAACAGATTATGAAGATCTGACTTTTGAGCTTCAGTTAAGTTGGTATTAACATTAAATTCAAACTTTGGAGCGTTCAATGGAGTAACATCCTTAGGTGAAACTGAGTTACTTTGAACAAATGCAACTTCATGAGCATTAGCTAATACAGTTTTAGCAAAAAGTGTTTGAGAAACAGCTGAATTATTATGTACTGGTATCACAAAGTCCTTTGAAGATTTGCAAACTACAGGTGGAATAGAAATATTCTTCTTATGCATAATACTGGTAGAAGGCTCGAACATAACCTCATTTGTAATATCAGCTGAAGGCTGCACTGCCACAAAACAAGTAGTAAGCGGTGGCAATTTAACATCTTTTACAACAGAAACTTTATTAGCTATCTGTACCTCATCGTTCAATGGAATCACAGCAATATCTGTAAAGGGACCTACCACATGTTGTTTCAAAAGGAATGTGTACCATTTCTCCCTCATGAGTTTGAATCTTAACTTCTGCACAAGAATAATCAATGGTAACTTTATGTGAAGTTAGAAAGTCATTACCCAAAATGAGATTATGTGCCAAGTCTTTTACCACTAACACATCTTCCTGAAAAACAAAGTCATTAATTTGAAATTTCAAATTTGTTTGATAAGGCGCATCTAATAACTTGTTACCAGCTGTTTTAAGCAAAATCTCGACAGGTTTCATTTTAGAAATGTCATTGATATGAGCTGCATTCACAATGCTAACTGCACTTCCTGTATCCAACAAAATTGGAAGTTTTGACTCCCCAATGGACCCCAAAATTTGCAAAATTTGACCTGGAAGAGAAACAACATTAGACACAGGTGAACTTACTTTGGGTACCTCTAGGTTATGTCGTTGGAGGCTGGGCCTCTCGAGTTTTTTGAACCAGATGGTGAAGTCCAGCAATTACGTGCCATATGACCACGCTTGTTGCAATTGTAACACACAATAGGTGCCTGCTGTCTCTTTTCATGATATCTTGGAGGCTTAAGTGGAGGTGGCTGCACAGTAGATGCAGTAGCAGTGAATTGAGACTGAAGTTGTTGCATTTGGATAGCAAGTTTAGTGACCTGTTCACTCAATGTGGAAACAACATTAATAACTGGTTCAGAGTGATTTACACTTTCAAACCGTGATAAAACAGGTGCAGATGACACAGGTGGAGAAGTGTAAGTTGATGTTTGTGCTTGTACTAAATGTTGTCTATGTTGCACATAAAAATTAGCTTTATCAACGCTTTTAATAATTTGTAAAACCTCCTCAACTGTTTGTGGATTTAATGGGAGCAAAGCTTGTACATACTGAGGTTTCAATCCTTTCAATAAGTTTTTTACCTGCTCCATTTGTGCCATTGCAGCGTTAACTTGGTCACACAAGGATAATACATCATAAATGTAATCTAATACAGGTTCATTTTCTAATTGTACCCTCTGCCTAAGTTTAATTTCCAACAATTCATCTTGATTGGACATTTGAAAAGCTGCCAAAAACTGTTGTATAGAAAATGCCAATCATGCTCAGGGTGTCTATGGCAAAAAGTTCGGTACCAAAGTACTGCTGTGTCTCGCAAGTAACATGGGAAAAACTTCAACTATTGTACATCTGACCAACCATTTGCTGTAGAAACTAAGTTAAATTTTCTCAAAAATTCTGAAGGAGATATCAGTGCTATCCTGTCAAAACAGGGTGGATCAATAAAAGGCCCAGAAACTTGCACTGTCTGAGTCTGATTAACATTAGGTGCCATGGATACTTCTAAATTACTAGGTACATGTGCACTTTGATTAGCTAAAGCAGAAGTCGAAGCTATTACATCATGTGAATCCATTGTAACTGGCACATTGGATGATTGCCGCGTTTTCTTAGGCACTTTGACTTACTTTTAAGTAACACTGGACACCAGAATAAAATAAGCAGAATTACCAACTGGAATGAACACAAAAATGAAGTGCATCCTTCACAAAAACACCAAAAAAAAGAAACTAGTTACTTTGAATTTTACTGCTAAAATTCACATAGCGTCCCTTGAAAATTAACACGTGACCACGTGGTCGACCAAAATTTAAGTTCACATCCCAAAATACTCAAAATTTAGAAAAACAAATCTCCGCAAATTCAAACTATAAACTCTGTATTAATAAATAAACCTCACATTAAGCCTGAAAAGAAAACTAATTAAAAACAAATTATGCCACCACGTGGTGTCCATTCTTCAACGCAAATAATCAATTTCCATGTAGTTATAAAAAAAAATTTTAGCACAATATTATGAAATAAGTTTACTATTAAAGAAATCAAATAAAAAACAGACCAAAAGTTAAAGGATTACGACACGATGACCAGATTAGAATTTCTAACTAATTGAACACCACGCGGTCGGCCATGTTTCCTCCATCTTTCACCAGCGTATACATTCAAATTTTTTCATCAAAACCGGAATAAAGCAAGGAAAAAAAATTTGAGATCTTACCCGCGTCTCCACCAATATGTCATACCCTACATTAGAATAGATTTAAATATTTATTAGCTTTTGGGGGGAATCCGTAGCAGCAGAGCTAAACCATCTTAACAAACACTAGTTACACACCACGCGGTAGGGTGGACATGTTATTTTACTGATAATTAGCTTACCTGTATTGTGGTGAAAGGTGGAAGATCCAGCGAAGGAAAACTCACAAGTGCATTTTAAAGGAGGTTTAATAATTTCAGACAACTTACATTCAATGAGGTTTGTGCCCCGGAGGGTTGCTACAAACACGTCCTCTCTCTCTGGTGGCGGCCGGTCGTCTGGGGGAAAAGGATGTGCCATCCCCCTTCCCCAGCGCAGCCAACGAACAAAGTTCAGCCTAGTGGCCCCAGGCCTGACAACCCATACAGGGTTGCCACAATATGTGCTTTCTTAGTTACATAAACAATAGGTATAGTAAGCTATGAGTTTTGATTTTCGTTTTCACCGCTTGACTAGAATTTAATATACAGTTTTGATTTAGTGATCATTACTCTATATACTAAATATACTCTTATTTTAATTTGGACATAGAGTGGGACGCTTATTTCAGACTATGTACATTTTTGTCAATTTATGTATCCATATTGCTAACTTGGGTTTGCAGGCAAGCATGCGTGAGAAACATTTAATGAATTATAGTTTAATTCATGAAAATCCCCATACTTCTATGTAATGGAGTTACACAATGCTAAAATCATGTCCCATAGTTGTTTAATGCAGACTGGAGATGAATTTCATTCGTGACTTCATGTCACTAGGCTGATGTTTCGTTAAATGTTGTCATTTAAATGAATTCCTCTTCTTGTCGTAGATGATTATTACAGTTAACTTACAACACACATGGTGGATGTACGTTATTGTGTTATGTTTTTACGAAGTTAAATAAATAGCTAATAATGATTTATCTCTGTTAGGATATAATTTGTTTTGGTTAACCCTCTAAAATATGCCGTGTTATTCTTCAAAATAAATATTGTAAGAAAGAATTAATAAGCAATTTCGAATTTGGTAACAGTAATTAAAATTATTGCTTTTGGGTATATTGTACGTCGCTGTAGATAAATACCTAGTCTTAATTCTTATTTTCCTGTATGTAATTTTTTTAAATAACATTGGTAGTAACATTCCTATTATTCACTAAGAACTACAGTAATTACTAGTTTTCAGTTCTTTAAACGGGTCTTTATTAATTGAAAGATTGCTCAATAACTGCCTACAAAACAAAACATTTACAGATTATTAATTTTTTTATTCACTATGTCCTCTATATATCCTCTATATTCACTATATCCACACTATATCCTCCGGGGAAAAGTCTTTTATTTTCTTCCCTATCACATATTTTTCTTTCCTCTGTTACTTTTTCAATATTTTAAATGCCATCTAACTTATTTTTCATTGTTTATTATGACAAAACTCTTAAACGCATCAAAATTCCAGTTCAACAAAAATCTTTAACATGGGATTTGTATGAATTTTTGAGCTTTCCCTTTGCTTGGGGTAATTCAACCTGCACCATTCTCCACGATACCACGTTTGTAGCTGTTAGTGGGGATAAAATCCTATTACAGGGGCGGCAATACATCAGTGCGACCCTTTTAAAGCCAGTCTTTGCTATATACCACGATTCAGTAATGATCTACTGTTTAGCCCCCTGTGCGCTTCTAAGTTAATGCACGGAATGACTGCTGAAGACATGAATGATTTTTGTCCAATGCAATGCCATACGGCATCGAAAATGATATTTACGGCGATAGCGCGCGATGAGTATGTAATTACTCATCCATTGGAACCCATAGAGTTCATTTGCGGAAGCCCCACTCGTACTATCCCCAATTTACCTGCGGGCACCAGCGGAGCCTTGCAGATTAGTTTGCCATGTTCGTGTGAATTGAAATTTAGCCATGTTGTTCAAATTCCAACCCGATTTTTTTGTTTAAATTTTTCACCTCCCGTACCGGAGGATGGTCTACCCTTGCGTCGCTTAAAAATTGTCCTTTTGCTAGCTCGAAGCAATTAACTTTTACCAATGTGTCACAATGCTTAAATAGTAATTGGTCTGCGGAAGTACCTCACCATAATCTATCTCATATCCCTTATATGAGTCCTTCTCTGGCTTCTGAGGATAATCCTCAACATTTAACGCCTCTGACACATCTGCTACTTATCTGGACTGCGTTTCTAACCTTGCTAGTCGGTGTTATGCTATTTCGTCGCCCAGAACTGGTACTCAGCACGAGAGTACCAGGGGTAGTGGCGGCAGGTACCATTCCACCGGCATTTTACGATGTTTTCGTTATTATTTCTGGATTACCTTTTCTAGCATTGTTGTGTGCTATGGCTTATCGCTCTCTTAGGTTCTGTTGGCAGGTTTATCAACTTCATCGTGAGGTAAGGAGCCAGGATATTGGAAACACAGTAGAAAGAGGTACGAATGGTGTCTTATTTCTAGCATCCCCGCCAGTGGCCGCGCGGCGAATGCCGCCTACTCCCCTGCAAGGGATACCGGAAACGGCTTCTGCCTAAAGGCACATCTATAGTTTTCGGTAATATTAGTTTCTTATTTTTTTGTGATGATTATCATCACTTCTACCTTCTCCTCCTCCGGGACAAGTTAGCTGAGTAACTGGGTTTTCTTAAAGGAAGAGCATGGGTTGCCCGCTTCCTGTTTTTCTAGGCTAGCTGTCACCAGTTTCATGGTCGTTTACAGAAAACAGAATTGTCGGTTTTTTCTCCTAAATGTAATAGTGACATGTACTTTTGGTATGTCAGGGACGCAATAAGCTGTCCAGATAGTCGAAACATAACAAAATAGAAAAACAAATAAAAACAGCAACCACAAAGACAACAATAACAAAAAGATAAGAAAGGGAGTACCACTTTACCTCGCGGGTGCGCCGTGAGACCCCGGGGTGGTAAGG
The DNA here is from genome assembly GCA_030765055.1 of Mantis religiosa. Classification (NCBI taxonomy): domain Eukaryota; kingdom Metazoa; phylum Arthropoda; class Insecta; order Mantodea; family Mantidae; genus Mantis; species Mantis religiosa. The sequence continues at coordinate 951,322 of JAUKNK010000056.1, read as the reverse complement.
GGTAACACGTCGTAGTTTCATTTTTAGTGTAATACTGTAAGGTCCCAAAACACACACACACACACACACACACACACACACACACACACACACACACACACACACACACACACACACACACACACACACACAAGGGAAACATAGTCGGAGTTTACATTTCGTGGGGGTAACTTGAGGTCCCACGTAATCTTATTGGACACGTATTATTAGACACTTTAAGTTTCACTGTGCACAGGGTTTTATTGTTATTATTTTTACCTTGTATTAAGGTTTTGGATGCGCGGCTCGCTCCATTAGCCTGTTTACGATTGTTTCTTACAATTCATAGGAGATAGCAGTGTCCCGAGCCGACATATATTGTTGTTTAAAAGAAAGAACTAGTATACACACACACACACACACATACACACACATATACATATATAGACTACTGTGGAGATGGCCGCCACAGTTATGTTGAGTTGAGTTGAGTGTGGCGTTTAAGGGCACAGTTATGTTGATTTTATTTGCTTGCACGTGCCTGGCATCCCCTAAGGTAGTTGGTGAACCTTCTGCAGCCATACCGATTGAAGTGATAGCTGGGGCTGATTTTTACGCTTTGGCAAATTTAACGCTTTATGAAAATTCTGTCCTGTTATTATTTGTTGCATCCCAGTGTTGGATATATTCTCCAGTGGCTACCTATTGTAGAATAAACACCACCACTTCGACCTTTTGTGACTGGTTAACATCGGAAATCCAGAATATTCCAGACGAATTCCCCACACTGTTTCAGGCGACTGACAACCCTTTAAGAGGGGATGGTTCTATATTTGGTTCACAATTCTTGCTAGCCAACAAACCGCATGTAGAAAACATGTTTGTTTCCCAGTCAACAATGCGTGCTATTTTACAACAGGCCCTAAAATTTCCCAATTTGTTGTCATGCTAAACATGAAAATGTGTGATAAAGTCTTTAGTTTACGGCATGCCATGTCTATAGGTTCTTCCGGTGCTGGGCCTTTGTTTCAGTTATTATTTCAGGCTACACGCACTGATCGGTTGTATCGTACCTGTATGACGCGTTATCTGCACCCTTTAGTCTTATCTCCGGGTATGCTAAGCGATACATTAGATGCGGTTTGGCTCTCTAATGCTGGATTCCGCCTGGTCTGGAAAAAGGAGGCCATTGGTAATTATTATAACGCCCCCATTTTTGAGTGCTTGTTTTCCGCTAAGCAAATTGTAATTGGCCTACAAATTCCCCTCATTCGAGATGATACGCAGACCGCTGTAGGACGCTATTTCACTCCTACACCCTTTGCTTTTTCAGAGCAAACATGCATGATTAATTTGTGTGGGCGTGCGGTAGCCATCATGTACTCTCATGGGAGTTTTCGGCTTTTGCTACCTTAGTGCGACATTGCTAAATCTAGTCTGTGTCTAGTGACCCCGGCGTATGGCCGTTCCGGCTTATTCACTGCCTGCGTGTCGGCTATTTCAGAAGGCACATCGGTATCAAACTTATCTCGGGTGTGCCGTATGACATGCTTTCAGAATCATAAGCCGATGGTGTCCCCATTGGACGATTTTAGTTTTACGCTGACCCACGTAGACTCCTTGCGGGTTCACTGTCCAAATGCTGTACGTAATTAGTCCTTACAAAGTGACATTGGTGCATACCGAGTTCGACTACCTTGCCGCTGTAATGCTTCGGTATCCTTTTATACCCTTACTCCCCTCAGGCACTGTCTAGCGTCGCACAATGCGTGGGAAGAAATACGACGACTAATACCGGCATCATGTTCTTTTCTTGAAACTACAATTTTGCCTCCGTATTATTCTTCCGCTTATCCCACATGCACTTCTCTGGGTCAATGTTATAACGAGCACTGGCGTGCTGCATACCCTTCGAATACCGTTATTATATCCTTAATTGGTGTACTGTTCGGCTTACACATCATAATAATTGCCTATTTTATATGGCTGGCTAAAACTAATGGGTTAATGTCCGTACTGTGGCGCAATGTTACGCCACGGTCAGCCCGCTTACCGTGTACCTATTCACCTTCTTCGCAGGTCACTCAACCACGCCGAGAATACGACGATGTCATCTCACCCCACCCTTTTCCCCTTACCAGCCTTAACTACAATCTCAGGTTAATCCTCGGCCCCGGTATATGAATCTCCCAATGGGGAGGAGTCTCTCTACACGTTCCCTCGACCTACGGACCAGGTCTATATGCAACCTCGTCCACAAATGGAGGCCTATGTAAATTTTACCAAACACCATACCTAAAGCCCATCCGTCTTTCTTCCCCCCCCCCCCCGCTTTTCCACAGTCTACCTGTGTGTAGCTTTATTACTCTCCGAGGACCACCCAAATTTATACTTCACACACACACAAACACACAACACACACACATATATAATATATATATATATTCAATTTATGTATTCATGTAACCATTTATACCTACAATTTTATTGTATATGCTAATGTATTTTTGTGCTTTGCCTAGGTTCCCTTAAGTGTATTGTACTTGTAGTTTTGTTTTGTACATCCCATATTTTGCATTATTGGTATTTCTTTTTTTTTTGGAACTACATGTTTTTTATTTGTCAATGGGTTCGCCATTTAAAGACTTACATTGTATTGTTTATTACTGGCTCCCTTACCTACACTTTGTTTACTTTTAAAGTCCATGTTGTTTTGTTTTTGTTCATTACTCTGATATTACTGGAATTTAGGGATTGCATTCGCCACTTTATCTCTGTAACCACAGTGTTTGTCCTATCTATCATCAATACTGTGTTCCCCATTTATTTTTTAATACCTTTCCCGCTATCCGTTTCCCGACTGGACTTCCTTCCCCATACCCTTGGACCCATGCTGGTTCCTTAGACTCATCCTGTTGATTGATCTACACATATTTTGTTTTCATGTGCGAGGACCACGCCCTACTTGTCTAGACGCCCCATGACTTTGCGCACGGCTTCATGTAGGCTTTGGCATTTTGGTGATATAGCTGCCCGCCCTGAGCACCGACCACCTTCATTCACATGTATATTGCATTTGGTTACACATTTTGCGACTCTCGGGCCTTAGTGTGCGTTGCGAACTCTCATAATCCAGGACTGCAAACCGGCATGTTTTTAGATTGCTGTGTGGACCTGCTAAGGTTGCTATCTCCAGCCAGTATAGTGATATTCGTGTACTGTTCTTTTTCCGGTGGGGAACCCCACGAACCATCGGTGCTGTCCGGTGTTATCACTAATTTGTTGGCCGTGTGCTAATGTCAAGACTACATGGGTGCGTTCCAAAAGTTTGTACTGTACTTTTTCCATCAAGCATGGACTATGTTGAACGTCTGGTGTCTTTCGTCCTCAACGAACTGTTGGGCGTGGTGGTGCACTCACAGAGTTTAGGTCATGTATTATCGTCAATATCTTTGTGTTTTGATTCCTCCCTCCAGTGCCTGTCCTCCTTTTTCTTCATGTTTTTTTTTTTTTTTTTTTTTGTATTCTGTATTGTTCATGCAATCTCTAATATTCTGTATGTAGGTAAGGTAACTGGTTCATGTCCTCCCCGACGTGACCTCTTTCTTTAATTTGCAGGCCTTGTTTGTAAAGCTAATCTTGGTTACTTATTTTATTGTATCTATCATGTCTACCTTGCTATTTTTGGTCGCCGTGGTCGGCGACATGTAGCCAATGGGGAAATGTCACGTATGCCATTATGGGAGAACAGGTTAGTGGGTGCATTTCGGACATTATTCGATTTTGGACAAAGACGCTTATATTCGCTGGCAAATTTGTACATTAGAATCATTTATTACTTTCTGGAGCTTAACAGCTTGCAACATTAACAGGAAAGTCTTGGTTACCCACATCCTATGAAATTCTAAAGGCAATTATTTCTGGAACTGAGTAACTGGTGACACTAACAGGAATGGGTTGGTTACCCTCATCCCATTACAATCCCAAAGGGACTTTTACCATGACATAAGCATCCGATTTGCCTACAAGTTTTTCACGTAGGCCGGAGCTGTCGTGCGTCATTGGAAGATTCCGTGGGAAGTTCTAGAAGCTCACGATAGTTGGGCTTGGCCCACAGCTAATCGGAAACCGCTAGGAAGAGGAATCTCTATAAATTCTGTAACGAGCTACCGCTTGGGGGTCGCTTTGCCACTGAGACGCTGCGGGATCGAGACGGCCGCTCTGATCCAGAGTTGTGTATAAACTCCCACGGCTTCGAGACATCGCCCAACCAAGGTTAGTCCGCTAGGGCGCTTCACCAATGCTAGAACTGCCATGGGCAGTCTAGACTATATATTGGCTTAATTGATCTAAGTTTACATGTAAGAAGTGCAGTAATGGGTATTCAATCGGGAAAGGGATGCCCGAGTTGTATCTAGAGAACCCATGTGGTGTATGTGGTGGTATATGATAAAAAGGGGACTTGTAGCTAACTAGCGAGTTGTGCTCTATCATCCTGCTCCTTGGCTATGTATCCCCAATCGCAGCCCTCACCCCTGGATGTGACAATATTGTGCTACTAGCCATTTGGGGGTATTTATAGTTTTTTAAAAGAATAAGTGAAGTAAGTAAAAATATATTTTATTATAATAATTTTACAAACATGAATAATAATACTTTTATAAAAAAAACTTGTGTAATAGAAATTATATTAAAAACTTGTATAGTAATATTCAGGATAAATGACACGTACGTAGCATTCGCTTTTGCGGCTGAGGAAAACCTCAGAAAAACCTCAGTCAGGTACGTCAAAAAATTTACAAATACATTACAAATATATAATATTACAACTATATCACAGGAGAAAATGAAAAAAATTTAATGTGGTCTCCGAGTGTGTTATCTTGTCCAATGTGCGTCCCTCTGTAACAAATCAAATTTATAAAATGTATTAAAATTGAAAATTCTTCTTATAGAGTCTTGCATATATTCATATAAAATTAACTTACTTTAAAGAACTTAATATTCACTCTCTATTTATTTTTTTCTGCTTAGTTTCTTGTTAAAATACCAGGGGCGTCCAGAAAGTAAGTTTTGTTTCAATTTATCTCCGCTGCAGCGCTGCGATCACAGTTCCCCGCATGCGCGGTAGACGCTCTCTATCAAGGAGAAGAAACGTGTGCTATTGTGAGATCGCTGTCAGCCACGTACGCTTTGATGTGCTTGTTTACAATGTCGTTGTTGATTGAAAATACCACAGCTTGTGAAATCAGATCTGTCATTCGTTTTCTCAGTGCTAGGATTGCGCCGTGCAATACAGAATAAGCGCCGAGGAATGTTGTCAAAAGGCGTTGTGTTTTTTCACGACAACGCATGACCACACACTGCAAATGCGACGATAAACATCCTACAGGGATTTGGCTGGAACGTGCTTGACCATCCCCCGCACAGCCATGACCTCGCTCCTAGCGCCGTTCATCTGTTTTTGCATCTCAAATCTCTCCTTGGTGGTCAACACTTCAACAATGACGAAGAACTGAAAGAAAATGTTTCCAGAAGGTTGAAGACACAGGCGGCAAACTTCTATGAAGAAGGTATGTAAAAACTTGTGCCCCGCTATGAAAAATGCCTGCAAAATTTTAGCACTTATGTGGAACCGTAGTTTAGGTGTTGTAGAATTTTGAGCAATAAATAATTTTTCTGTATCTGTACACAATTTAATTTTATTAGCAAACAGAACTTACTTTCTGGACGAACGTCGTGTCTATCCTTAGACACTTTGAGATTATGTATTTATTACATAAAGTTTCATTTTAATAGCTATTTTATAAAAAATTAATGTGTTGGTTTATTCTTCAACAAACTGTTTAAAAACAGTATCGTACTATTAATTTTACATGAATCAAGATAAAGATATATAGAAATGGATTTATTATATGCTTCCTTGTAAATAGGGGAGTACTTAAGCGATTGTCAGATCTTTTAAGGCCTGGTCGCTGTATGAGAGCTTTGACATTCCATTCTACTTGTATGAATAGAGAAAATAAATCTAATAACTTCTATTTCACTAAAATGAAAGAAGTAGAAAATTCAAATCAATAACAACAAATACCTTAAAAATGGTTTAGTCTATGTAAAATGTAATTGATAAAACATGTAAGTACAGTGATCACCAGGCATCGGAGTCCGTACACCTTTAAGAGATATGAAGTTTAGGAGTCTCGCAGACTTCTGACGTCAGTCGCAGGGACAATACACATGGATGGTCCGGTTCGTAAAGCGTAACTCTATTTTCGACTGATCGCCACGCAGGTAGATCTCTTTTATAGGGAGTGTAAGGTTTTAGTCATATTGTGTTAATAGCATTACTTTCACAATTACTAGACAATCTACATTTTATAAATCAAAATTTTTGTGTATTATCAACAGCCATTAAGCAGATTGAAGCATGTAATCCCGAGCTGTCTGCAAAAATTAACAATATAGAGAACGCACCACGTACCAAACGAACAAACAATTAATTGTACAGTATTCTACACAAAATACTAGATTCTGAGTGCAGCATAATATAAGCAATAAACTAAGTCTCGGGCAAACATATGAAAGTGATTTGTACTACTCATACGCACCATTAACGTAATGTGACATTGAAAGAACGTTCTCCCAATATTGTTATAATGTGTCACCGAGAGGCGCAGAAAATTCACATTCGAAAGTTTACGAATGTACATTGTTGTTCACTGTCATTCCCACAGCGAAAGTAATGAGGAGGATGGCATATTTTAACGTAGGTTATATTTTGTATCCGTCCGGAGTGTACACACACAGCACATCGGTATACTTGTTGACATGGACGTTTGTTGGTGTCTCGTTTAGCCTTATAAACTACCTGTATGCGTACCTTCATTGCTAAGGTGTATGCGATCCGATGTCTGGTGATCACCCAGCATTGATGGTTTTGTTGGAGTCCTATTAGAGGTTGGTGGTATGAGAAAGTGAAAATTCTATCAGCAAACTAGCAGAGTAGTATTTGGAATATGGGCAGTGAAGTACATGTGAGTATAATAAATTAGCTTTAGCTGTGAGTTTCCCTATGAAAGGGACAGGTTACTTCTTTACCAATCATATTCAAATGTTACATGAGCACGGACGGATGAACAAAGAGACGTGAACAAGATTTGTGAAGATGCCAAGGAAAGAGTGGAACAAAACAAAGAAAGATTGCCCTTGCATCCAGAATGAGCTGCTCCATATAATAACAAACCAGTTCACGATCCAAGAACCTGTCTAATTGCCAGTCTTCAACGCTACTGAAGGTCTTGTTCCGCCTACCACTTCCTATCAGTAAGGTAGTATTGAACCCACCACCTTTCTCTTCTTGTTTTCACTTGAAATCCTGCTGCCTCATGACCTGTCTCGAAACACCCTTATTATCATCGTCTTATTCGTAGATAGTAATTTTATACCTGATTTTCATAACTCCAGCGAAACTACCTCCAATGAATTCCTTGAGAAATTACCACATGTGTAATTAGAGGACTATCAATTTTATTTCGCTTCCTAAGTACACACATGCATACCTGAAATTCTACCAAAATTAAAAAAAGAAAACTAAAAAAATAGACTTATGTTTATATTCGATTTACTTTTTCCAGCCATTCAGCAAATTGTTCTCACAAAATTCGTCCCTATGTCTTCTCAAACAGATGACGTGTATCTGCTAATTGAGGCGGTCAGAAGGAGAATTTGCTATGTCACTATGTCAAAAGTGTGGAGGAGAACTGCTCAAAGTCTTCAAAAGTAATTTTAAATACCAAAATAGTAATACAAATGAAATAATTTTATGTGATGGGTCCGTTTGGAGGTGCACAGTACTGTGTTAAGGTATTTCCCACGGTTTGACATATATAGCATGTGTGACAGGATATTTTATTAGAACTTGACAACTTTTAATTTAAAATGGATGAAAATCTGTTAAGTCATTTGACTTAACAGCTTCTGATTCTTAAAGTTAGTTTTTCCATTACACAGTATTATAATATGCAGGCATGGATAAACTCCTACTTTATTTTCACCAATACATCTACTATGGAATAATCCAGTGTGCACGTCATGGATTGTCCTACAAAATTGCCATCAAAACATCACTGCATCTCTACTACATCATCTTCATCGTTTCCATATGCCATTTTGTCATAAAATGTGGTACCTCCTGGCAGAGTGAAATGTCCCAATAATCAACGAACCTCATAATATTTTGACTTCTTAATCTTCCGAAGGCCATCTGGTGTGCTATTCGCACTATCACATGCCTTGTGTAAGTCTTGCAACCTCACTACTCTCCTCAAAAAAGACTGGGGACGATAAAGTGAAGAAGGCATTGTGTGATGAGCTTCTGGTAAACATTCTCTTTGGAAATACACACCCAGGATTAAAGTGAATTCAGGAATACTTCTTACAGGGACACGGTCAATGGAATCTTTGAAGTCAAAAGCTTAACTGGAGTGCCATCATGTTCCCCGTTATCGGTGAGTGAACGTTTGACATGGATAACACAATGGGCTTCTTCTATAGTGAATATTTGATCAGTTTCAGCCATGTGAAAGAGACTTAGGCTTTATCCATTGATCGCTTCTTCTTCTCACTATTGTCAAAAATTCTCTCAATAGGCATAAAGAAGTCCCCTGGTATTGGGAAGTATAGATAAACTTTCTGAAAGCGCACTTGAGGAATGTCTAATAAATCTCCAATATCTGGCCCAAATGACCTTGTTGTCGACGGGCCCTAAAACGCTACACACTCACTCTCCAGTATCTAAAGGTCTAATACAAAAATATATCAACAGCTCATATCAAAGAGCTTGGGTGGCACAGTGTAGTTGCACCACCAAACGACTAATGCGGCAACTACTTGACTTAACAACATCTAACTCGAAAAGGCTGACTTAACTGAATGAATGGCCTACTCTTTAATTATATCGCAGTTATGAAATAAAATGCCACGGTTTCCATATTTTCGTTCCCTAATGAGGAAACAAAAGACAGACTTTCTGGTAAAATCCCTGAAGAGTAATATTCCTAAGTAACATAGATGTAATGTGATTGTGCACATTACCATAATAGTTTAAGTGTAAATAATAATTTTGTCTAGTATATTGGAATCTTCACGTTGTAAATAGCTTATAGATTGTAAATACTGTCTTATACTTTTTCAATTTTTTCAACAGTATTTAATTGATACGTACCTCAGAAGAGATGAATCACTCTGCATCAGGAGTTTCGTGTAATACTCACGACAATTCCCATCATGTGGACTTACGGCAGGAAACAATCCATTATAAAGTCTAAAGTTTAGCACGTTGTTACAAATAATGTAAAATTTAGTAGCATTTTCTGGAACAATAAAAGTATAAGATCTTGAATCAGAGTTGCAGGTTTTCACGAGAGAAAATGAGGACCAACAAACAGAACTTGAAAAAAAAGATGCCATTGCAGATTTTGTTTTTATCCGTTTAAAGTAAAAGCTGGCAACAGTAAAGCTAGAAATACTTCATCAAATAGAAGTATAACATCACTCTTGAATACACCTAAGCCCAACTTCAAAGCCTAGCTCCATCGATTTTTCATCTCTGTTTAATGAAGTCTGATGAGTAACTTATGAGCTGCAATTTTGAGCACATGAACAACGTAACGCAACCCCAAATTTAAAACCTAGCTCCATAGATTTTTCATCTCTGTTTAATAGTCTGAAGAGTAGCTTGTTATGAGCTGGCAATTTTGAGCACATGGACGTCACCCAACCCCAGCTTCCAACCCCCGCTCCATTGATTTCTTTATCTCTGTTTAATAAAGTCTGAAGATTAACTTATGTTATGAGCTGGCAATTTTGAGCACATGAACAACGTGACCTAACCTCAACTTCAAAACCTGGTTCCATTGATTTGCATCTGTGTTCTAAGTCTGTGGAGTAATTTATGTTATGAACTGGTAATTTTGAATAAGATGTAAAACGTAACCTAACTTCAACTTCAAAACCGAGCTCCATAGATTTGCATCTGTACTCACTAAAGTCTATGTAGTAATTTATATTATGTCCTAGCAATTTTGAATATCTGAAAAAGGAGACGTAACCTCAACTTCAAAACCCAGCTCCATAGACTGGTTTTGTCAAACACATTAAAGAAATTTTAGATGTCTAGACAGTGCTGAATGCCTGGTCACATACTTAATTATAAGGCATTTATGAAATCAAATGACACAGTTTTCATGTGTTCATTCCTTAATGGCGAAACAAGAAGCAGATGTTCTGTTAAAATATCTGAAGTGTAATGTATCCTATGTAACTTAGTTGTGATATGACTCTACATGGGTTTAAGTGTAAATAATAATTTGGATAAGTAAATTAGAATCTTCGCGTTTTAAATAAGCTATACATTGTAAATATTGTCTAATATTCTTTTCAAGTATTTCAACTAAATTCAATTGATACGTGTCTCAGAAGAGAAGATATGCACTGCGTGCCGTCAGCCGGCGTATGGATGACAGTCTAATCGCGGACGGTTGGGTGAGAGGGAAAACGTGCCGGGTGCTGGTGGGCACCGGGGCAGCCGTAACTATTATCAGACCTGACGTGGCCAAGAGTTTGCCGACGAGGAAGCCGAGCGGACCATAACAGCTTCTGACGGCATCGGGTGACAGCTTGCCTGTGGAGAAGAAGGCCCTATTAAAGTGGACCTTCGGACGGAGTGTTATGCCTCTGTGGGTGTTCGTCGCGAAGGTGGCTGAGGAGGTTATACTGGGATATGATGCACTCAGAAGCCACAAGGCGACGGTACATGTCGGCAGGAAGGTCCTGCGGCTTATCGGAGAAGAGGTCATACTCCGGCAATCCGAAGAGTGCCTTGGAATCTACAGGGTCACCTTGAAGGAATAAGTGGTGCTCCACTCGAGAAGCGAGGTGGCGGTGACGGCGCGACTGGAAGGCCAGCGGGGGAGGAACATGATGTTGGACCAGAAGACGCCTGTGCACGGACCACCAGTAGCCAGAACATTGTTGCCGTGCGGAGAGGAGGTACCAGTGAGGCTGCTCAACCTAACAGACACCGATAACGGCATCCAGGCCGGGACGGAGTTGGGGACGTGAATGCCCGTGGCGAGCGTGACAGCAACCGACAAGCCACAAGAGCCGGTGCCAACGCAACACGTGGGGCCCCGGCTGGAAACTACGGCCACACGGACAAAGTGCTTCACCGCATCGACACCGGAAACGCCCGGCCTATTCGGCACCCACCTAGAAGCGTTCCGTTGAAGAAACAAGGGGCCGTACGAGACCTCGTGGAGGACAGGAGTTCCAGGGGAGTAATTGAAGAGTCTGACAGCCCTTGGTGTTCCCTTGTAGTTCTGGTAACAAAGAAGAATTACTGCGACACACGACGAGAGTTACTGGCGATAGTAAAGTACTTGTTGCACTTCCACAAATACCTGTACGATCAAGCAATCCATCTGAGGACTGATTAATCCACCCTAACCTGGCTACTGAGCTTTAGAAAGCTGGACGGCCAGACAGCACGCTGGGTACAGAGGCTGCAGGAGTACGACTTCACCTCTGAGCAGCGTAGAGTGAGGAGCTACGGTAACACAGACACCATGTCCCGAAGACCCTGCCCAGAGGAGTGCGGCCGATGCACAAGAGTGGAAGAGAAGAGGCGTGTCGCAGCTCTCAGAGTGGTCACGGCAATGCCTGCGGATGGTTGGGATAGCGCAGGCCTGAAGAGGGAGAAGCTGGCGGACGCCGACTTTGGGCCACTCTTGAGGGAAGTGGAGCCAGGAATAAGGCCAACCTGGGAGGACCTGGCACCGAGGAGCGCCACCTACAAGTCGTACTTGGCCCAATGGGACCCACTGAAGACAAGAGCAGGCGTGCTCTTCTGGATAAAGGAATCACCTGATGGGAAAACGCAAAGAGAACGGTTGGTACTTCCCCGAAATAAGGTACCGGAAGTCTTGGAGGAAGTGCACGCCGGGACTTCAGGAGGACACCTGGGAGCAAACCATACGATCGTAAAACTTCGGCAGCGTTACTACTGGCTGAGGTTCCGAGCAGACGCTCAGAGATGGTGCCGTCAGTGTCACGTGTGCGCGGCTAGTCGCGGTTCCCAGACTAAGAGCCGGGTTCGCATGCAGCAGTATAACGTCGGAGCGCCAGTTGGAAGGATCACCGTCGACATAGCTGGACCATTCCCAGTGTCCGACCGTGGCAGCAAGTACCTGATGGTGATCGTGGACTACTAAAACAAGTGGCCAGAGAAGTATGCCATCCCGAATCAGGAGCCAAAGGCAATCACAGACTGCCTCCTTGAGCAAGTGTTCTGCCGATTTGGGGTGTCGTTAGAGTTCCACAGCGACCAGGCTACCAAATTTGAGTCCAAACTAATGAAGGAGGCACTAGAAAGGCTTGGGGTTAACAAGACCCTGTAACCGCAGTATCAGACAGCGATTAGGAGGTGGCGAATTAATTGAAATCACGAGAATTAAAAAAGAAGATAAATTAATGAAAATGCTTTGCTAAACTAATATAAAATATTGTTATATTAATATGAAATTAGAATGAAATTAGAGTAATGATTAAAATAGCGGTTTAATTAAGAATAAGATGGGAAGAATATAATTTAAGACAACTAACATGCTAGAATCCATGTAAGGGAGAGAAAATATTTCTGTAAAACCTGAACACAAGTCGGGGAGACAGGAAGAGGTGACCGTTAGCCTCTTTGTTTAAGGAAAGGTTCAATGTCTGAGAACTATAAGCAAAAATGTGTAGGAACAATAAGGTTTTCTAGATGCGGTCAAGCGTAAGACCTAAAAGGATTTACTTTGCTGAGGCGATAACGATGTATACCGTTACAAAGAGCCCAGGGTAGGCGTGACCCAACTCACGGTGGGATGTAACGACAATGAGTTCGATGAGTTTTGCTAACCAATAAAGAAAAATTGAAATAAAATGAGAAACCAATAATAATGTAAGATTTGAGAAATAGGAAGAAGGGTGAGTTATTTTGGTCATGTGATAAGGGTTAGAGTAGGGATCAGAATAAAGTACGAACGGAATCGCAGAGTAGACGAAACATCACTTCAAAAGTCATACTACGAGGGGAAAGATGTGTTAGGGCGCGTGAAGAAGAAGTAGGGAAGATTTCTAAGTCCGAAATGTAAAGCACTTCAACAGTCATACTACGAGGGGAAAGACGTGTTAGTGCGCGTGAAGAAGAAGGAGCAAAGATTTCTAAGTCCGAAATGTAGGGAAGTCAAGAATAACGCAACCAGCGTGAGAGAAGCAGCAGAAGAAGTTTATAATAGCAAAGTATTCGCCGTATAAAGAATTAAGAGAATTCTGTTAGGAAGTTTAGTAACAGGTGGTCACCGCTACAAATCAATCTAAATCAACGAACTTAGTGAGAATTAAATTAAATCATTTTTGCAACGAACCAGTGTATTATTGAGACAACTGAGCAGCCAACAAACAACAAATCCATTTCCTACAACCATTCACCTGAAGAACAAGAGATCTCATAGCTCCAATTAGAACCCAAATCAAAAGTAAACACCAACCAATTGAAATCTGACATGCGGGTAAGCCGCATGATGGCGCCGACACGTTGGGGCTTCGAATTGTAGGAAATGGGTGAAATGTAACGACGAAGGACGACTACAAGGAGAAGTGAGAAGAACGACGACGAAGGACGACTACGAGGAGAAGTGAGAAGAACGACGACGAAGGACGACTACGAGGAGAAGTGAGAAGACCGACGACGACAACTACGATGAGGACAGCAGAGACTACGAAGAAGACGGCAAAAACAACTACATAGAATTTTCCCCCAACCAAGAGAGAAGTTCAAGTTCTTTCGACATCAACTGAGCCTACTAGACGACGAGCAGCACGACAAAAATTGGTAAAGACATCACATAAACACCACAGCCGTACAACAGAACTGTGAGTTACACATACTCAATTTATATTTCTTGTAAATGTAATATCATTCATTGAGATCAATATCTATGTAATGTCTTAGTAATAAGTATTTTGGAAGGGAAATTAGAAAATTTAAAGGGGAAATTCAATGCTTTTGAGAAATAAGAAGATCGTACAGAATAAATTTAAAATGGAAAATTCTGGGGAACAAATAGTTATGGAGACAGAGAAAGAGTTAGAAGTTGTTAATGAAGAGATAATGGAAAGCAATGTTATAGGATCAGTAGATGAGGGTGTAAATGGTGTAAGTAGCTTAAATGTAAATAGGAGAAGTGACAATCCTGGGGTTATGGAAAATCTACAAGAGATGTTCCAGAAACTCATGGCGCAAATGACTATTCAGAGTCAATCACTAGAGGCTAAATTAGTAGAACAGAACCAATCACTAGAAGCTAAATTAGTAGAACAGAACCAAACACTAGAAGCTATGGACAAATCACTCGAGGCTAAATTAGTAGAACAGAACCAATCACTAGAGGCTAAATTAGTAGAACAGAACCAATCACTAGAGACTAAATTAGTAGAACAGAACCAAACACTAGAAGCTAAATTAGTAGAACAGAACCAAACACTAGAAGCTAAATTAGTAGGACAGAACCAAACACTAGAAGCTAAATTAGTAAGTCAAATTACAAGCCAAGGGAAAGAAACAGAAACTAGAATCACTGTCAGAATTCAAGGAATAACAGGGGAAATCCAGTCTGTAAAAGAGGCCCTGCAGCGAGAAGTAGGTACTATAAGAAGTGACCTAGAAGCTACCAAATCTCTCGTTGCAGGAGTAGAAAATAGAATAGGGGAGGAAATTAATAAGGAAAGAATAAGATTAGATGAACTGACCACGACACAGGTAACTTTTGTACAAGAGATAAATGACCGGTTTGACACTGTAAACAATAGTATAGCAGCTGACATGGAGAAGTTAAAAGAAAAGGTAGCACGTGTAACAAATATTCAATCAGAGAATACACAAATGTTGAGGGAAACAGTAAGCGAGATATCTCAAATCAGAGATACTGTAACTGGCTTACAGCTGGGACAGCAAGGGCCGGTACCTGAGAGTTCCAATTGTTCTATACATACACACAATGGAGAGAGGCAGAGCGAACAGGTT
Organism: Mantis religiosa; assembly: GCA_030765055.1. Classification (NCBI taxonomy): domain Eukaryota; kingdom Metazoa; phylum Arthropoda; class Insecta; order Mantodea; family Mantidae; genus Mantis; species Mantis religiosa. Next base: position 936,222 of record JAUKNK010000056.1, on the reverse strand, counting down.
AGCGCCCCTTCTGTCTCTCCTCAAAGCAGCAATAATTGCGAAGTAAATATGCAAAACGTAAATATGTATCCAGCAGTGCACATGAATTTTCTAAGCGAATTGCCCCTCCCGAAATTTAATTGTCGCAATGACAACGCAGTACAATTTTTGGCCGACTTAGAAAAGTATTTTGTCATCAGAGGTGTACCCGAGCAATATAAGATGATAATAGTTCAAAGGGCGTTAGAATCTGCCGAACTTAATTGGCTACGAGTAACTGTGGGAGAAGGATGCAGCTACGAGTTGTTCAAAACAGCTTTCCTAGAAAAGTATTGGAACGCCAATGTCCAATACCAAGTAAGGAATCAGATAAGAAATGGCCGATACCAAGGTAATAATGGAGAGTCTATTACTGATTATTTCCTGAGATATTCGCAAATGAGTAAATATCTACAACCTCCCTTACAGGAAGGCGAACTGATTTCTCTTCTCACACCCCACCTTCCTGAGAACATTAGAAATCACATGGTGGTAGCAAGACCTCAGACATTGAGAGAGGCAATTACATTATTAACAGCTTTACAAAGCGTTGGGACGCAAAATTCACAAAATAGACATGAGAATCGAATGCCAGTGAGAAATCCACACAGACCGTGGAATAATAATAATCATGACGGGGAAAGGGCACACAATCCCCGAAATTTTAACACAAACCATATGGCTACTCGTCAAAGATACGATGCCCACGTCCCGAGGGAATTCCCTAACAACAATAGAGGGAGACAGGGACCACCAAATTCAAATTCATATAATTTCCCTATGAGATATGTACATGTAACTAGGAATGGAAATAGGGGTCACCCCCCATTTCTTCGAAGAGGGAATGCAAGACCGACGTTCCGACTACCAGAAGCTAATAGACAGTATCAACCACGTGACGCTGGTAGAGAGAACAATACAGACAGACCTGAAGTAAGACAGAGGAATCAACTTCTCTCAAGAGAATGGGTGCGTTCTCCTCCACCCACACCGAGGGACGCGGCGCCCGAGGTAGATGAAAGGCCAGACACGACACAGCAGACGGGAAACGAATCCAGGGTGCGATAGAAGACGTCCCGCATCGGACCCGGATGAACACGCTAGTTCTTAATTTGAACAGGGACACAGCTCTGAGTAGGGTGGTACAGAATAAAACAGAAACAGAAATAGTAAACGGTACCTAAATGAACAATCACTTAACAGAATTGCAAGAAGTGAGAGATGCTCCACGTATTGCTGCAATAATAAACAAAGAAAAATGGCACATTACCATAGATTCAGGATCCTCAGTTTCAGCTATAAGTCAAGCATTCTTTTATCACTTAAAAAACAATGGAATGAAATTGCAAACATTGCCCGTGAAAAGTGCATATTGTACTCTGGCGGTAGGTCGCGCCAAACAAAAGATTAATACACAAATGCTTTTGAAAGTCACCATTGGGGAGGATACAATAGAATTTGTATGTTTTGTTATTAATAGGCTATCTGTAGACATTATTATGGGTAATGACGTGTTGTATGCGCTTCAAGCTAAGTTTAATTATCAAATGGAAGCCTTGGAAATCAAAATTAAAGACGTCATAGTTAAAGTTCCTTTTAGCTCAAGGGAAGCAGAAAATGAGATAAGATTGACAGATGAAGAAAAAGAAATAGATGGAGAAACATTTTTTGTAGAATTTATACGAATAGGAGGGATGGAGCTAGTTAAGATGAATCCATTAGAAGCAGAAGAGATGGGAAACTATGATAAAGAAGTGTACGTAGCGGCAGAAGAAGGGCTTTTAGAGATGACGTCATACGGACTTGGGCAGACAGAAGCATGTGAACAGGAGATAATTACCCTACCAGATGATTTCCAGGTAGTCGAAAATAATGTAAACATGACCTATAGAATAAGAGAAACAGTAGGAAACTCGAACCTACTTAACGACCACCAAAAAGAGATTTTTTATAACATTTTATGTAAACACAGAAATGTATTTTCGGAACACACTGGGACCTATAGTGATTTTGAGTATGAATTCGAGATACATGATGTTCCCCCATTCAAATATAAGTGCAGACCTATTCCATTGGATTTACAGGAGGCAGTGAACCTTAAAATACAGGAAATGTTGGAAGATGGAATTCTGGAGATATCTACATCAAAATTTATAAGTCCCCTATGTATAGTCAGAAAAGCAAATGGAACAGTACGACTGACGATAGATGGACGTCATATAAACCAATATATTGTTCCGGATAATTTTCGAACCCCAGCAATAGAGCAAATTTTGGCCGGTATTGGGGCACAAAGGTATTTTACTTCACTAGATGTGACCAACTCATTTTTGCAAATTAAGTTGAAACCTGAGTTAAGGCAATATACCTCATTTTTGCACGGAGGATATCAGTACCAGTTTACAAGAAATTGCTTTGGACTAATTAATTCTGGAAGCGCATTCCTACGGGCGATGCAGAAAATACTCAACACGCAAAGGGAAACATATGTGTCACAGTATGTAGATGATTTATTGATATACAGTAGAACAGTGGAAGATCACCTTACCTATTTGGATTTAGTGCTCGGAAGGCTAGCAAATGCTGGATTAACACTGAATTGGGCCAAATGTAAATTTTTCCAGGAATCAGTTAAATATTTAGGATATATCATAACAGGCGAAAATATAGCTCCTGATCCAGAAAGAGTGGAAGCCATTTTGAAAATACCACGACCTAAGACACCAAAACAAGTAAAACGTTATCTGGGTGTACTTGGGTACCAATCAAGGTTCCTGATAAACTATGCAAAGGAAGCCGCACCGTTGCGAGCACTACTGGAAAAAAATCGAAAATGGCGATGGACTATGGTAGAAGAAAATGCTTTTAAAAGATTACAAGAACTCTTCAGTGAATCCGTATTATTGACATGGCCTGATCCAGATTTACCTTATCTCATATACACGGATGCCTCCATGGTGGCGTTAGGAACTATTTTAGCCCAAGAGACACCGACTGGAGAATTAAAGGTCATAGCCACAGCCTCCCGAGGGTTAACGAAAACCGAAAAAATTGCTTGCATAACAGAACAGGAAATTACGGCTATTTCCTACGCCATTTGTAAATTTAGACAATATATATATATATATAATAAAAGGATTGTGATATTCACCGATCATATCAGCCTATCATTTATACGAAATTGCAAATTGACCAGTACAAAAATTGCGAGATATATCCACGAGATCATGGCTTACAACCCAGAGATTAAACATATACAGGGAAGTCTTAACATCTTTAGTGACATGCTTTCACGTATAAAGCCACAGGGGAATCTTCCAGAAAATATCAGTAGTAATGGTACAGAATTACCAGTGTTAAAGATGGATGTAACCTTCAGTATAAAATTAACAAAGGAGATGAGAAGATTGTCGGAATTACAACGCCAGGATTGGAAATTAAAACAAATTATGGAAAAGGCATTGCCCATAGATCAAGCAAATTCACAGAAATACGGAGTGCTAAATGACGTATTGTATAAGTTACATGGTGTTTCCAAACCTGCTTGGAAAGCATATATACCCGCAGCGCTGGAAGAGTTAGTGATTTCTGCTTACCACACAGCTCTTATACATGCTGGCGTTGAGAAGACAATGATTTCCATAAGCAACCATTTATACATATTTAGGTTAGGCAAGAAAGTTAGGACCTTTATATCTACATGTGACATCTGCCAGAGGGCAAAATCATTAAATTATAAGATAGATCGACCCCCTGTATCCATCACCAGGAAGGAACCATTAGAATTAGTTGCAGCGGATGCATACGGTCCACTCCCTGCAGGAAGAGGAGGATTAAAATATTTATTTGTACTTATCGACGTGATGTCGAAATTTGTGAAAATATACCCTCTCAAGAAATTAACAAGTGCAGCATGCGCGAATAAAATAGTGAAAGACTATATAGTCAAATACGGGAAGATGAAAGCACTATTAGTAGATAACGCGTCCATACACCATGGAAGACGATTCGTGCACACCATTCAGGATGCCGGAATTCGCATCTATAACACAACGTCGTACCATCCATGCTCTAATCCAAGCGAGCGCGTACTGAAAGACCTAGGTGTTCATCTCCGAGTCCTTTGCTCATTGAAACAGACTACCTGGCCAGACCACATCAACTATATTGAGTTTATATTCAATAATTCAGTCAATTTAACCACAGGATATGCTCCTATCCAATTGCATAGGAATTTAACACCAGAACCAATAATAGAGGGTGTTCCGGAAAGTATCCAAGTGACGACCGAGACAGATCGAGAACGGATCCAAAATGCTGTTAAAAGAATAATGGAAAAAGTAGAGAAAAGAAACGCAAAGAAAATGCGGTATAAGAAGAATTGGGAACCAAAGGTCGGCGACTTAGTTCTAGTGAAATCGTTCGACAAGTCAGATTTGTTAGGAAAAAAGACTAGAAAGCTATATATGCTATGGAAAGGCCCATACCGGATTGAGAAAATATTTGGTGACAGAGCGTATGCTCTATCACACCCAAGAAATGGTAAACCGATAGGCAGATATAACATCTCCCTAATAAGGCCATATCGTCAGAAAAAACGTTGTAAACAGTACAGAGCAGACCCAAGAATCACCTGTGTAAATGTGATTGAAATTATATATACGAAGATGTAAAGAAAACCAAGTAAAAGTTATATAATTAGTACGGGTAACGTTTTCGTTTGAAATTCAAACACTGCGTGGGAGTTGCAAGTTCCAAAATTCCTGTGCACAAACAAAATGATAATGTAATAAGAATAACCACAGTTAATGAACATGTTAGAAAGATCTTTAAAAATAATTTGTGAAATGTAAATATAGTATAAGTACTGATGTATTCATGTGCCAAAAGGCTATATTGTTATTGTAAAGGTCACAGACTTAGGCGTGACAAAGTGAAAGAAAGTCGAGAGTGAAAAGTGAAGTGGAAAGACAGGACAATGAACTGCCAATGTTTACTGTCAGGTAAACGAAACACCTGATTACAGGTAGACAACTGAGTGCAGGTAGAGGTAACCATATTTGGACATCGTTACGCAAAATATAATAATGTGAGGACGAATGTTCTTACGGTGAAGGACTGAAAGATAAAGAAATGTCCCAATAAATTAATATAATAATATTAAAAAAAAATCATTGAATGTAAAATGTAATATTGTAAACTGTAATATAGTAACATTAATGTAGTACTTAAGGAATGTAATAAGGTAAAATCAAGTTGATGTCAAGTGAGACAAGGATAATTCAGTGAAGTGTATATATAGTTGAGGTATCACGAATGTTATTTGTATATAGGGTAATAACCACATATACGACAGTGTACTTGTCTATGTACGTAATGTATCATATCTATAATTCTATGTATATGATGTACCATATTGACCATTCTATGTGTATAAAGTAACACACTGATGAAGATGAGGGAAACGGTGACCACCGAAAAATGTTTCGAGTAGGGAATGAGAAATTATAAGATATAAGGAGGAAATGTCATGACGGGGGTTTGACAAAATTTAAATAATGGGTATTTCATTTTTGTCAAACGGGCATTATGTAACCGCAGTATCAGACAGCGATTAGGAGGTGGCGAATTAATTGAAATCACGAGAATTAAAAAAGAAGATAAATTAATGAAAATGCTTTGCTAAACTAATATAAAATATTGTTATATTAATATGAAATTAGAATGAAATTAGAGTAATGATTAAAATAGCGGTTTAATTAAGAATAAGATGGGAAGAATATAATTTAAGACAACTAACATGCTAGAATCCATGTAAGGGAGAGAAAATATTTCTGTAAAACCTGAACACAAGTCGGGGAGACAGGAAGAGGTGACCGTTAGCCTCTTTGTTTAAGGAAAGGTTCAATGTCTGAGAACTATAAGCAAAAATGTGTAGGAACAATAAGGTTTTCTAGATGCGGTCAAGCGTAAGACCTAAAAGGATTTACTTTGCTGAGGCGATAACGATGTATACCGTTACAAAGAGCCCAGGGTAGGCGTGACCCAACTCACGGTGGGATGTAACGACAATGAGTTCGATGAGTTTTGCTAACCAATAAAGAAAAATTGAAATAAAATGAGAAACCAATAATAATGTAAGATTTGAGAAATAGGAAGAAGGGTGAGTTATTTTGGTCATGTGATAAGGGTTAGAGTAGGGATCAGAATAAAGTACGAACGGAATCGCAGAGTAGACGAAACATCACTTCAAAAGTCATACTACGAGGGGAAAGATGTGTTAGGGCGCGTGAAGAAGAAGTAGGGAAGATTTCTAAGTCCGAAATGTAAAGCACTTCAACAGTCATACTACGAGGGGAAAGACGTGTTAGTGCGCGTGAAGAAGAAGGAGCAAAGATTTCTAAGTCCGAAATGTAGGGAAGTCAAGAATAACGCAACCAGCGTGAGAGAAGCAGCAGAAGAAGTTTATAATAGCAAAGTATTCGCCGTATAAAGAATTAAGAGAATTCTGTTAGGAAGTTTAGTAACAGGTGGTCACCGCTACAAATCAATCTAAATCAACGAACTTAGTGAGAATTAAATTAAATCATTTTTGCAACGAACCAGTGTATTATTGAGACAACTGAGCAGCCAACAAACAACAAATCCATTTCCTACAACCATTCACCTGAAGAACAAGAGATCTCATAAGTCCAATTAGAACCCAAATCAAAAGTAAACACCAACCAATTGAAATCTAACATGCGGGTAAGCCGCAACCCGCACAACACCTCTACATCCCCAGTCGGATGGCACGGTCGTATGTTACATCAAGACCTCAGAAGAACACCTAAGGAAGGTCTAGGCCAGCCAACAGTGAGACTGGGATATCAAGGTGCCACTGTTCTAGCTGGCCTACCGCTCGTCAAAACACTAAACCACTGGGATGACGCCAGCCAGTTTAATGTTCGGCCCAGAGTTACGCCTTCCCTGTGATCTGGCTTTGCTAAGCCCCCCGTACGCAAAACAGCCAGCTACCGAGTATGTGGAGAACCTGGTGGACCCCTACACCATATGTATGAGATGGCCGTCAAAACATCTAGAATGCGAGTGACCGCATGATGACCCGATACGACAGGCAAGCCAACTGCCAAGGGTTCCAACAGGGTGACCTGGTATGGTTGCACTGCCCTACCCGGCCCAAGGGAAGATGCCCGAAACTTCAACAGCCGCGGCAAGGACCGTACTGTGTGGTAAATAGGATCAACGGTGTGGTCTACCGCATCCAGAAGGTGCCCCGAGGGAAGATGTAGGTTTTGCACCTGGATCGTCTGGCCCGCTAGGATGGTACTGTTCGGGACGGCCAGCCTTGAGGAGGGAGCAGTGTCGCGCAACCGTTATCAACGATTGCGCTACTTGTTTACACAAAGTAACTGATCTTCGGGCAGTATGGAAACAAAGAGCCGGCAGATAAATATAGCACGCAGATAAAGTTCTCCGAAACAAACTGAGCTAAATGGAAATTTCTGGTGACTTCTTGACTGATAGAGATTATTCGGTTTCTGGATTATTTTAGAATAGTCTAGAAATTATCAGTGAGATATTTAAGGAGGCGAGGACTCGTCAAGAGTAGTAGTAGCAATCAGCAGTGAACTGTTATAACGAGAGTTGATGTTGTAAAATGATGATATCCCTGTTTGTTATTGTCATCGAACTTGGACGATTGTGTTGTATATGTGATGTAATGTTGTTACGTGAGAATTGAACAGTGTATTTCTACGGAATTAAAGAACATTTAGAATTTCGGCAAATTTGACTTTTAATTCTACGAACCCACAAAGCCACAATGTAAACACTCGTTCCTAAATATCTTAAGCATCCTATGCTTTGGTATGATATCTGTCAGTAATTGGATGTATTCTTTATTCTTATATTGGCAACACTTATTTTGTTTTGAAACGACTGGAGATAGGAAATGGCATCTGCCAGGAAATTGGGAAGTAGTTCTCGAGCCTTTGGATGGTACAGAATGTCGGATCTATGCCTTCTAGCTTGTGAATATCTATTCCTCAGGAAATCGCATTTTATTACATAAATATAGTGATTTATCTTGATAGGTGAGTTAAACAGGAAGGGATAGCAACATCAGTAGTTATTTCTGAGCAAATCGCTTTACACCAAAAAAGGTACTTGATCAGAAAATAATTGAACCCTTATTTATGGCCATCCCTTAACCTCTGTGGTTTTCAGGGTTCGCACATACATGTTGACATAAACCGTTGTCCTCTGGAATTTATATGCCGTGATATTCGTATAAAACCTTTTACCAAGAAACCCTAAGATGTAGGTACAGAGCTATATACTTCTCTTTGAAACCTGTTAATGAATTCATTTAGAGAAGCTAAAGCTGCATTGGTGTTTAATAAAGTCTGTGGAGTAATTTATGTTATGATCTGACAATTTTGAATACATGAAAAACGTCACCTAACCTCAGCTTAAAAAGCCAGCTCCATAGACTTGCATTTGTGTTTAATAAAGCCTCTGGAGTAACTTATGATGTGAGCTGGCAATTTTGAAGCGATACATGGAAATTTTGACCTAAGCTCAACTTTAAAACCTAGTCTATAGATATGCATCTGCTTTTAAAAAAGTCTGTGCAGTAATTTATATTGGAACCTGGCAATCTTGAATACATGCAAAACGTGACCTAATCTCAACTTCAAAACCTAGCGAAAAAGATTTGCATCTGCGTTTTAAAAGTCTGTATAGTTATTTACGTTATGGCCTGGCCTTTTGGAATACATGTAAAGCGTGACCTAATCTCAACCTGTAAACCTAGCTCAATAAATTTGCACCTGTGTTTAATAAAGTGAGTGGAGTAAATTATGTTATCACCTGGCAATTTTGAATGCATCAAAAACGTGTAGTAAACTCAACTTCAAAACTACCTCCATAGATTTGCATCTGTGTCCACTAAAGTCAGTGTAGTAATTTATGTTATGACCTGGCAATTTGGAATACATGAATATTAACGTGAGGATCTATTCCAATTAGTCCAGGCCCCGTATTACCTGAACCCGGGCCTCTCGGGTCTATTTACCATAGGACAGTACCTATTTTATAAACTGCCCCCCCCCCCCCGCCTGCACACGGCAGGAAGGATGGAAGTGGAATGCGCCACTTACGCGCCGGTCCTTAATGAACCAACTACCAAAAAATCTTGGTAGGGCCGCCAGTGTCTAGCTCACCAGCTACTAGCTCTGCAGTCTAGTTCCCGGGACTTACGAGGCAACCTTCTACCGCCTCCGGGCGGCCGATGGCCTGGCCAGAGGTACCCAATTGCCCGTGGGTGACGGGAACACACTGCCCCCTCGAGTCCAACCCAATCCGAACAGCTCCCATTCGGCAGGGGCTCGGCATGTTCGGCCCGAGGTTCCTCTAGCAACGTCAGAGGTACCACGAGTGCTAGGGGTCCGCAGCGCCCGCACTTTGGCAGCTGAAGGAATACATGAATAGTATAACCCAATCTCAACCACAAAACTTACCTCCATATATTTGCATTTGTGTCTAATAAAGTCAGTGGAGTAATTTATGTTAGGCCCCGGCAATTTTGAATCCATAAAAAACGTGATCTAACCTCAATTTAAAACCTAACTCCATAGACAAGGCCGACTCTACGCTGGCCGGAATATATGAAATCGGCAACAATGTGAAGACGGCTTGTTCTACTTTGATTTTAACGGGCCTTACGAAGTTTGCAGTTGCTAATTTAAAATATTTCTAGAATATTCTCTGCGGTGCGGTACTGTAAACGTTTACCTCATTTTCTATGTAGTTACATGTTTATACTACACTAATAAAATCGAGGATTTAAGGTAAGATCTGTGATAGTTTGTAAAATAATTCGTACTATAATTCAGATACTACCCTTTAGGGTAAGTTTAGAATGACAAACGAAATCATTCAAATGCCAAACATAAATGGTAAGCCCTTTGCTTCATATGCTTTCAGTTACTCAAGTACTAATGGTAACGATACCTGTATTCTTTTCAGATGCCTGATAAGTGCTGTGTTCCTGAATGCAGTAGCAATTACGAATCCAGTAAAGGAGGTTATGTTACTGTATTCAGATTTCCTTCAGACCCCGAAATGCACGCTAAATGGGTAACATGTATTCCTAGGATGAACTGGAATCCATCTAAATGATCGGTTGTGTGCATCAATCACTTTGAAACAGATGTGATAAAATGTGATGTGTATAAAGATGCTGAAGGCAATGAAATTACATTTCCTCGTGCTGGTCCAAATCTGAAAGATACTGCTGTGCCTTGTTTGTTCCCCAATCTAACAAAGTATTTAACCAAACCAGCTGGCAGCTACAGTGGCATTGCTCGAACTAATCCAGACGATAGAAGGCGAAAGGCAGATGAGGAACTTCAAAGAAAAAATGAACAGTGGTTGGCTGATGATGTGATAAGTGGCTTTAGTGACTTATGTGAAAGGTATGAAAATAAAGAAAGGAATCTGAACAAATTGCAAAAGGTTGTTTTCTGTGATTTTGTGTGCTTCTATCAAATGTGTTTTCAAGGCATTACCTAAAGTTGTTAAAAGTGTAACAGTAGATGACACACTTAGTATCCAAATTTGTGTGGGCAACTATATTGTAAGTACAAGTGAATTGAAATGGATTCTACCATCATCATTAAAACTTACCAGATGGTCGCAACTGGAGAATATTTTACTAAGGTATGTTAGCATAGACAGCATGAATGAAAATTCAAATGAGGATTCTTTAGTAAGGTTGAAGCAATGCTTGACATTTTTAGAAGGTAAATCATTTGTGGGTACGTTGCTTAGAAAATTGAACAGAAAGTATCCTGTAAGCACTGTGTATCAATGATAACATCAGAATCCTGCAACAGTCTGTATTTTGACATACTCAACAATGGTGGTTTAACAGCTCCCTCCTCTAATGTTGTTAGAGTAAGTCAGTTAGCTTGGAGCATCATGTCTGCTCTTATTTCAGAAAAATTTGAAGCAGCTTTTTTGAAGTGCGAAATCATAAACAACTGTTTTTACAAGTTTTAAGACAGCTTGTTTCTTCAGATATTGATCCTTCATTTTTTGGTCTGGATTATTGCCATTGTGGGAAACCTTTATCAGATATAAGAGAAATTAATTTGATTCACAATTTCAAATATACTTATAAATAACTATATAAAACATAAAAATGATAGTTTGGTACACATACAACAGACAAATAAAAAGTGAAAACTTGAAGTATTTCAAGGAAAGAAGTAAACAGTGTGTATTGAGAATGGAAAATAAATTCAGTTATTGTTAATGTTTTTGTCTCAAGCCATTGCTATACACACTATTTTAAGAACCTTCGCAAAAACATAATATCCGGTGCAGGCTTGCTGTTTAAAATAACTTTACTTATTTTATGGATTACAAAATAAATTTTGTAAAACATATTTTGTAGAATATGTTATATGCAGACTAATTTATCTATGTGAAATAAATGTTGATAAACTACAAGTTATATCATTTTTTATAAGATGTGTTCCCCTCCCTAGCTTATGTGCTACGAAATGTAGATATGTGTGCTTTTAAATTTTGCTGTTATGATGCCTTTTATTATTATTATGAATCTGTCAAATAAAAGTATATAGGTTTTGCTAAACATGTTGATTTTTCTCTTTCTGGGTTGAATTCATTTTGAGCTTTATTGCCAACAAACTTGAAATACATGTTTTTGGCATTGTCCGGATTATAAGGCAAAAAATAGGATTAGCAACTTAGTGGCATGTTAACAATTTGATATAAACAGTCATCTCCTTGAGAGATAAAGTCATTATAATTGCTTTAATTAGATAATTCCTCTAGTTTTTACTTTGAATTAAAATTTCTTATGTGTGGTCTAAAAATGCCATTGAGTTTAATAATAAGCTTTTAGCATTGTACAAAAATATTGAAACAAGACTAGCAATTTACTGCCATGTGTACAATAGCATTGTCAAAATTGTAAAACAAGGAATGATATATGACAGTAATCTCTTGGAGAAATACAGTAATTGCAGTTCCTTTAGGTAGATCCTAATCCCTCCAGTTTATACAATGGATGTAGAATTAAATATTCAAAAAATTATACGCTTTGCTATTTATAATTCTTCAGGTAACAAGTTGAAAAGTCTGAACCATTTATAACTGGGTCCTTTACTAAGAGTTTTATGATAAACAGAAGCAAAGAAGTTGCACTTTTTGAGTAAATGACAAGTTTTGGTTGCAACTTCATTTGAAATTAACAACTAAAATTTGGAGACTAATCCATTCAAAAGCATTAATTTGTTCTCCACAGGTATACTTAATGAATTTTGGCGTAAGTATGCAACACACCAGCTTTAAGTTTAAAAATTGGTAAGTTTTGTTATGAAATGCTGGTTTTAGTGGAGATCTGTTGAAAACATCGGCTGAAAATTTTAAATTCTGAATTTATAACGCTAGCTTTTTAAGATTTATACCACAGATGTAACTTAGTGCAAATGTGCTACAGCCCAAGTTTTGTCAATTTCGTTTTGATAGTTTGGGACAAATGTATTTATTTTTGTTTACATCACGTAAAACTTTCCTTGCGACAAAATATTTTAACAACAGTTTCCCAATGCATCCATTTTATTTTAATTTTCCCTAAGTTTCTCTGTGTCTCAACATCTTTAGGCTCTAGTAATTTTTAAAGCTATGAATATGGCCTTTATGCCCAAAATTTGAAACTTTTGTGTTTTGAAGTAAAGAAGGTGAGCTTAAATGCATCTCACAATGAAACCCAGGTCAATTTCCTTTCACTGTATCTGTATGAGTGTGTGTAGCAAGTTTGATTATTCTAACACAAAAATTGCGAATAAAGGAGCATTTTAAATGATAAAAAGTGCTGAACTGTTCAATAGCAAGAAAACAAGGATAAAGAATTAGAATTCATTGCTAACGCTAGCATTAATGTAACTTTCAAACTAGATTAAAGCATTTAAAATAGCTTGCGGGGGCTATTAGAGCATTATTTGGATTCAGGAAGGCTCACACCATTTTATAGACTAAAAAAAGGAAGAAGTGTTTTTTTATATTGTTCATGAAATTTCAGTCCTACATATCCTTAAATAAATTTTACATATCTAGAAAGTGCTGCATGCCCTGCTATATATTTTATTATAATGCAACCATGAAATCAAGTGCCACGGTTTCCATCTTTTCATTCCCTAATGGCAAAACAAGAAGCAGATGTTCTCTTAAAATACCTGAAGTGTAATATTTCTATGTAACATAGCTATGCTGTCATATGGTTTCACACGCTGCCCTAATGCTTTTAAATGTGCATATTTTGGATATGTAAATTCGATTCTTCACTTTTTAACTAAGTTATGGATTATAAATATTGTCTAATACTCTTTTAAATTTTTTCAACTGAATCCAGTACATACCTCAGAAGAGAAGAATGGACCGCAAATCTGAAGTTTTTCCTATTCAGCAGGATACAATTTCATAATTTTGGGTTTAAGCAGGAATCAATCCATTAAGATTGCTGAAATGAGGTAAAAAGTCCTGTAAAATTGTAGCTTTTATGTCCAATTTAATATCAATATATTTAACAATAAAAACATCAGTTCTTGAATCATAGTTGCAGAGTATTATGAGAAAAATGGACCTAAATTAACAAAACTTGAAGAGCAAAATTCAGTTAGAAATGTGTTTAAAATAGAAGCTAGCTACAGTAAAGCAACAAATACTTCATAAAATATAATTATTGGATAGTGAACCTGACTTACTTTTTAAGGAAATTGATGAAAATTTCCTTAAAGGATAAGAAAAGCTTTGTTACAAATAATTAGATCTTATGTAGTTCAAAGTCCTTGTTGGTCATTTAACTGAAAATCTAGAAAAATTCTAACTAGCAATTCAAATATATAATGTTTTCAATTACCTGCATTTATATTCATGTTGCCTCCACATTTGGGTTTGTCGTTAGTTGTTACACTTATCCAATAATTTTAATTAATCTTGACTTCTAACTGTCTTCAGATATTTATCTATCATCAGATGGAGAGTATGATAAACTTTTAAAATATCACGAAGGTTCCGCAGCACACAGTTAAAAATGTTTTCTTCCAGTTCTTGCAATTTCTGCCGAAAATGTTGGGACTCCTCTACGGCATCGCGAAATAATTTAGTTCTTGCGAAAAAACATTCGTTATAATCGTCCAAATTTTTTACAACTTGGGATTCTGCCTTATTAATTTCGTCTACTACATTATTCCGGGTTGTCTCTGCTAGTTCCTTATTTTCCACTTCGGAAGTCACAAGATCTATCCAAACACTTATGATAGATGTATTGTATAACATTTCGATCACTAAAGGATTTATAATGTTCACCCAGTTTGTTATTTCGTCGCTTATATATATGCCATTACCCTCTCTTAGGGTTTTTAATTTTATTATTATTACATTAATCTCCATCATTTTGAGTGGGATTGTTTTGAACACTAGCTCCTCACCCTGTGAATTTAGGTCTTCATCTCTTGCCGCACACATACTGAAATATTACCCTACAAATTTTGCTGAAATTTAATTTAACTTCCACCATTTATATAATTTCGTGGTTTCTCTGTAGCCTTAGTAACAACTGTCACTTGTCAGAATATTTATTTTATGAAGAACGCTATGAGAATTCTGTAAGGCAACGGAATTACTCTAAACCACAGAGCATCAAACTATTCTCTTATCTACGGTTAGACAACTTGACTGTCACCAAAAGCACCCGGTTCGGTCCCAGACGATCGCTTGTGGAATTTGTGGTGCAGTGACTGGTTTTCTCAAGGATCTCCAGTTTCCGTTATATAAATGCTCCATTATCGTCTTTCCTATCACCAGCCTTTTCTATCATCAGCGGCATATAGTATACTTAAGTATTGGAGCATGCTAGCAAATAAATTAAAACAAAATGACACTAAACTTAGCCATGCTTACTTAAAAATTCTATGGCTATCGAACAAATGAGTAATTCAATTCACAAATAACATTACTACCGATCTTTTACATTCGTATAAATATATTCATCCATTCTCCCACACATTAATAGTACAAAAACATTATTCTACTGTCTGCTTCAAGGTAACCGAGTGAGATATTCGCAGCAATGACTGTTTTATTACACACTGTTCAAATAAACCCACACATACACAAACAAGTTACCTGAATTTATATTTCAAGATAAGGGTAAACCTTTAATTTAAGTCGTGTCGAACGACGCATGCAATGATGATAAAATGAGCCCATGGACTA
Organism: Mantis religiosa; assembly: GCA_030765055.1. Classification (NCBI taxonomy): domain Eukaryota; kingdom Metazoa; phylum Arthropoda; class Insecta; order Mantodea; family Mantidae; genus Mantis; species Mantis religiosa. Next base: position 920,892 of record JAUKNK010000056.1, on the reverse strand, counting down.
TAGAGCTTGGAGTTACCACACATTCATCTTTCAGGATAAGGTAAAACCTCCAATATTGAGTCATATCATGATGTCCAAATAAGTCAGAGTAGATGGAGCTTAGAGGTAACAGACATTCATCTTTCAGTATAAGGGAAAACTTTCAACGTTATGTCATATCAAACAATGAATGAAATGATGTTCAAATGAGCCCAGTGTACATAAAGCTTAGAGTTACCCGACATTCACATTTCAGTATAAGACAAAATGTACAGCGTTAAGTAATATCGGACGATTAATGAAATGATGCGTTAATGAGCCCAGAGAACACAGAGCTTCCGGATAACTCATTCCTTGACCGAGGTTTAAACTCTGGACGTCTTGAATGTAAGACAGGCGTGCTACCTACAGGGCGATTCCTTATTCATTTTGCCTTAACTCTGTAAAGAAAATAGAATTACAACATCTTCAAGTAGCGACCATCTTTAAAAGATCTGATTATCCCTTAAAGCCTTGCGCATTTCCATATTCCCCTGTCACCTACAAAATAATTCCTGCACACGTTAATCTCGATTAACATTAAATACGTAGTGGATAAACTCATATTTTTTAACAAGGTTTATGTGTTTGTATGGCCATCATAGCTCCGAAACAAAATGTGAAAAAATTACAAACTTGATATATTAAGGTAACATTTTCCAAGCATGTAACACAAGCATTTGCACTAGCCTTTTCATGGCTCATTTTTAGTAGCTTCAAAACTTTGTCTAAAGATTGCTCGAAATATTCTGATTAAAATGCTATGTGTTTAAGGAATTTTAGTATACAACGAAACGTATGTCTTTAATTTTCCGGGAATGTCCCCAGAAGTCTTCATATTTTGAATGACTGTTGAGTAACTGGTAAACAGCAAGAGATAATTAAAAACTTACTACAGAGAACTGATATGAGCCCGCCTCGGTAGCGTAGATGGTAGCATGTCTACCTCACGATCAAGAGGTCCCGAGTTCTAATCTCGGTCACGGCGAGTTACATGGATAAGGGGTTTTCCGGCTTGTCTTACAGACAAATGACGGATAGCTCTAAGATACTGTCACCCAATTAGCGGAAGGCAGGACCGACGACCGCTGGAAAGGACCCTAGGCAGCTGGGCCACACCCACTCATCAGTCTCTGTCACTAACTGAGGGGGAAGATTAGAGGAAATGTCACTTGCGCGGGCGGCCCCTTCCCCCTCTTCCACGGCCATCTGGAACCTTCGGGTGGAAACTAGAGAAGTCAAGAAGAGACGGTGATATTCCTATAAAAAGGGGCTGCAGTAAGCGAAGTTAGTCAGTTAGTGCTTGACGTGCTAATGAAGTAGCGCCGTGTTAGTGGAGAGATGACTCTGCAACGGAAGAATTTACGTAATTGTGTACGTGCATCGGAGCGCTAAGGACGAACTGGTGAATCGTAATTGCGTGCATTACGTAATTTTGTGTAATTGGCGAGTGTTTAACTGTAAGTCGGTGGAAATAAAGAACATTTTTGAGTGGTGAAATTGGACTTTTCATTTCACGAACCCACAAAGTCACACTGGTGTCAGGAAGCGGGAAGACAACAGCACCGAAAATTACAGCCATGGACGCGGCATTGGAAAAGATTTTGGAGAAGATGATGGAAATGAAGGCGGAACTGACAGAAATGACGACGGCCAACGGCAACATCACCGAGAAGATGGAGGAAATGAAGGCCGAATTAACAGAAAAGACGGAAAAGGCAAGTAACAACCTGGCCGCAGAGTTGAAGGAAATGAAGACGGCAAATGAAAACCTCGCTGCAAAGACGGAAACGGCAAACAACAACTTGGCCACGACAATGACCGCAAAGATGGCCGAACTGACCACGGAAATGAAGGTGGCGAACGAGGCTCTCGCCGCCAAATTTGAAGAACAGTTGGCCGGTGTGAGGGATGACGTGACGGAGCTGGGCAAGCGGATGGGCCAAGTGGACGAGCGCGTCAAGGACCTGGCGAGCCGCGTCAACGACCTGGAAGGGAAAGCCGACAGCAGCGTGAAGTCCCTGAACGCCATGGTGGAGGACGTCGTCGGCAGGAAGCTGAAGGTTTTGAAGGCCGACGCGCCGGGACGCGACACAACATCTGCGAGCGTCAAACCTCCCAAGTATGACGGCGCGTCAACTTTTGAGGTCTTCCGCCGCCAGTTCGACACAGTGGCCAGGCACAACGGATGGTCACTGGAGGAGGAGGCCACACAGTTTATAGCCAGCATCCAGGGACGGGCCGCGGAAGTCCTAAATGCGGTGCAGACAACGGCGGCGCCCAAGGACATCTGGGAGGCCCTGGAGGATCGCTTCGGGAACCACCGCTTAGCCGCAGCATACCGCAGCCAACTAAAGGCAAGGTCACAGCAGCCAGGGGAGACGCTGCAGGAGTTCGCCATAGCGATCGAGCAGCTGGCTAGCAAGGGCTAAGTTGACCTGCCACTAGAGCTCGTAACCCGGGAAGCCACCTACAATTTTGTCGACGGGGAACGGGACACCGAGATTCGTCAGCGCCTAATGCTCGGCGAATACTAAACCATCCACGAGGCGCTGACAGCGGCATTAAGGATGGAGGCGGCCAAAGTAACATCGATCCCGTGGTCGAGAACGAGGAGTGTCCGCTACGCCGGAGACAGAAGACCAGCTGAGGGACGCCGGCGGACACCAATGGCCTGTGTTGGGGGTGTGGACAGCCCGGACACCTGCAGAGAGACTGCCCACACCGGGAAGAGCAGCCGGAAAACCAGTAAGGGCCGTCGTGGAAAGGGGCACGTCGGCGCCATCACCACCATCCCCTCGAGTGACACTGCGCGCCGTCAGCCAGCGTATGGATGACAGCCTCACCGCGGACGGTTGGATAAGAGGAAAGCCGTGCTGCGTGCTGGTGGACACCGGGGCGGCCGTGACCATCATCAGACCTGACGTGGCGAAGGGTTTGCTGACAAGGAAGCCAAGCCGGCCATACCAGCTTGTCACGGCATCGGGCTACACCTTGCCTGTGGAGAAGGAGGCCCTGCTGGAGCTGAACTTGGGAGGGAGTGCCGTGCGTCTGTGGGTGTTCATCGCGAAGGTGGCTGAGGAGGTGATCCTGGGACTAGATGCCCTCAGGAGCCATGAGGTGACGGTCGACGTCGGCTAGAAAGTCCTGCAGCTTAACGGAGAAGAGGTTATACACCGTCAACCCGAAGAGCACCTTGGAATTTGCAGGGTCGTCTTGGACGAAGACGTTGTTGTTCCCGCGAGGAGCGAGAAGGTGGTGACGGCGCGACTGGAGGGCCAGAGAACCAGGAACATGATGCTGGACCAGAAGACGCATGTACACGGACTGTGTGTAGCCAGGACATTGCTGCCGTACCGAGAGGAGGTGCCAGTGAGACTGCTAAATCCAACGGACACCGATCACGACGTCCAGGCCGGGACGGAGTTGGGAACGTGCGAGCCCGTCGTGAGCGTAACAGCAATCGACAAAACACAGGAGCCGGCGCCGAAGCAAAACCTGGGGCCCCGGCTAGAAGGCTTACTGGAGAGGGCCGCCGACCACCTGACCGCAGAATAGCTGGAGAAGGTTAGACAACTACTGAGGCAATACGAGCGCGTCTTCAGCCAAGGCGATAGTGACTACGGCCGCACGGACAAAGTGCTTCACCGCATCGACACCGGAGACGCCCGGCCTATTCGGCAACCACATAGACGCGTTCCGCTGGCGAAGCAAGGGGCGGTACGAGACATGCTGGAGGACATGAGATCCAGGGGAGTGATTGAAGAGTCTGACAGCCCTTGGTGTTCCCCTGTAGTCTTGGTGACGAAGAAGAACGGCGAGCTGCGTTTCTGCGTAGACTACAGAAAGCTGAACGCTGTCACCCGGAAGGACTGCTTTCCCTTACCCCGGATTGACGACACCCTGGACACGCTAACTGGTGCATAGTGGTTCTCGACCCTCGACCTAAAGTCGGGCTACTGGCAGAGAGCTCTGGACCAAGAAGACAAGGAGAAGACCGCATTCTCGACGGGCCAAGGTCTTTGGCAGTTCACGGTTATGCCCTTTGGCCTCTGCAACGCACCAGATACCTTCCAACGCCTCATGGAGTCAGTGATGAGCGGGCAGACTTACGATGCCTGCCTGCTATACCTGGACGACATCATCATCGTCAGCAAAACTTTTGAAGATCTCCTCGAGAATCTGAGTAAGGTGCTACAGAGGCGGCAGGCGACCAACTTGAAGCTGAACGCGAAGAAGTGCCAGCTCTTCCGCATGAAAGTGAACTACTTAGGCCACATAGTCTCAGCATCCGGAGTGGCCACAGACCCGGAGAAGACACAGGCTGTGAGAGATTGGCCTCGCCCAAAGGATAGGAAAGAGTTGCGCAGTTTCCTGTGGCTGTGAAGTTATTACCGCCGCTTCAAATAGGGGTTCTCCAACATCGCAAAACCACTCACCCACCTGACAGAGTAGCACCGGCCTTATGCGTGGACAGAGGACGCCGAAAACGATTTCCAGCACCTAAACGAGACCCTGTGCAGTGCTCCAATTTTGGGCTTCCCACAACCGGGTGGCACCTTCATTGTGGTTACCGACGCTAGCGACCATTGCATTGGAGGTGTCCTATCGCAGATCCAGGACGGCCATGAGCGGGTGATAGCCTACTACAGCAAGACGCTATCTAAGGCAGAGAAGAACTACTGCGTCACCCGACGAGAATTATTGGCGGTAGTAAAGACCTTGGAGCACTTCCACAAGTACCTGTACGGTCAGCCATTCCACCTGAGGACTGACCATTCCGCACTAACCTGTCTATTGAGCTTTAAGAACCTGGAAGGCCAGACAGCGCGTTGGGTCCAGAGGCTGCAGGAGTACGACTTCACCTCGGAACATCGTAGAGGGAAGAGCCACGGTAACGCAGACGCCATGTCCCGAAGACCCTGTCCAGAATAGTGCGGCCAGTGCACAAGAGTGCAAGAGAAGGAGCGTGCCTCAGCAGTCCGAGTAGTTGTGGCAGTGCCTGCGGACGTTTGGGATAGCGCAGGCCTGAGGAGGGAGCAGCTGGCGGACGCAGACTTGGGGCCACTCTTGGGGGAAGTGGAGGCAGGGACAAGACCAACCTGGGAGGATAACGCACCAAGGAGCACCACCTACAAGTCGTACTGGGCCCAATGGGACTCGTTGAAAATCAGAGAGGGCGTGCTGTTCCGGATATGGGAATCACCCGATGGGAAGACGCAGAGACAACAGTTGGTGCTTCCCCGGAGTAAGGTCCCGGAAGTCTTGGAGGAAGTGCACGCCGGGACTTCGGGAGGACACCTGGGAGCGAAACGAACGATCGACAAACTACGGCAGCGCTACTACTGGCTGAGGCTCCGAGCAGATGCTGAGAGATGGTGCCGTCAGTGTCACGTGTGCGTGGCGAGTCGCGGCCCCCAGACTAGGAGCCGGGGTTGCATGAAGCAGTACAACGTCGGAGCGCCATTCGAACGGATCGCCGTTGACATTGCTGGACCGTTCCCAGCTTCCGACCGAGGCAACAAGTACCTAATGGTGGTCGTGGATTACTTCACCAAGTGGCCGGAGGTGTATGCCATCCCAAACCAAGAATCAAAGACAATCACAGACTGCCTCGTGGAGCAAGTGTTCTGTCGATTTGGGGTGCCGTTAGAGCTACACAGTGACCAGGGTACCAACTTTGAGTCCAACCTAATGAAGGAGGCATTACAAAGGCTTGGGGAGAACAAGACCCGCACGACGCCTCTACATCCCCAGTCGGATGGCAGGGTCGAAGGATATCTCAAGACCTTAGAGGAACACCTGAGGAAGGTCGTGGCCAGCCATCAGCGAGACTGGGACGTCAAGGTGCCACTGTTCTTGCTGGCCTACCGCTCGTCTACACACGGCACCACTGGAATGAAGCCAGGCAGCTTAATGTTCGGTCGAGAGTTACGCCTCGCTTGTGACCTGGCTTTTGGAAGCCCTCCGGAGGCGAAGGAGCCGTTGACCGAGTATATGGAGAACCTGGTGGACCACCTCCACGACATGCACGAGATGGCTCGCCAGAACATCCAGAAGGCGAGCGACCGCATGAAGACCAGATATGACAGGCAAGCCAACAGCCAAGGGTTCCAGCAAGGTGACCTGGTCTGGTTGTACCGTCCTACCCGGACCAAGGGACGCTGCCCGAAGCTCCAGCAGCCATGGCAAGGAGCGTACCGAGTGGTGAAGAGGATTAACGACGTGGTCTACCGAATCCAGAAGGTTCCAGTGGGGAAGATGTTTGTGGTGCACCTGGATCGGCTAGCCCCCGACGATGGTGCTGTTCGGGACGACCAGCTTTTGAGGAGGGAGCAGTGTCACCCAATTAGAGGAAGGCAGGACTTACGTCCGCTGGAAAGGACCCTAGGCAGCTGGGCCACACCCACTCATCAGTCTCTGTCACTAACTGAGGGGGAAGATTAGAGCAAATGTCACTTGCGCGGGCGGGCCCTTCCCCCTGTTCCACGGCCATCTGGAACCTTCGGGTGGAAACTAGCGAAGTCGAGAAGAGACGGCGATATTTCTATAAAAAGGGGCTGCAGTGAGCGAAGTTAGTCAGTTAGTGCTTGACGTGCTAATGAAGTAGCGCCGTGTTAGTGGAGAGAAGCCTGTGCAACGGAAGAATTTACGTAAATGTGTACGTGCATCGGAGCGGTAAGGACGAATTGGTGAATCGTAATTGTGTGCATTACGTAATTTTGTGTAATTGGCGAGTGTTTAACTGTAAGTCGGTGGAAATAAAGAACATTTTTGAGTGGTGAAATTGGACTTTTCATTTCACGAACCCACAAAGTCACAATACATAGACCCTGGGCTCATTTGAGCATTATTTCACCCATTTCATTCATCGTCCGATATGACTTAACGTTGGAGGACGTAAAATTAAAAAAAAAAAAAAAACATGTAAGGAAAAAGATGTATACTTACCTAGCTAGCTTGAAATGTTGCCTTTGTTTCTAGTTTAGCTTATACCTCCCTGTTTAAAATAAACAGTTACCAACGTATGAACGAAATATGAGCGAGAGAATAGATCTACCTATCCAAGGTATAAGGCGCTGTTCTAATCCAATCCAATATTAGCCTATGTATTAAACTATGTGTAATATTGATTTTGCTGTTGCTTCTACGTAAATCCTTGGGAAGTTGTGAGCGATCGATGATAACCTATCTTGAGCGCCCATTTAAACCTTTAATCCATGCACAAAATAATATTACATTTGTAGTTGCTTAGGAAAATAGTAATAATTGACATTAAAACATTATGAAATACGAATAAATTTAATACGTGCAAACTGAAGCCACTCACAATGAAGCAACACAAATATTACAGAAAAATACAATATGTTCTGTGGGGGTAGTATACCTGCCTCACATTCAAGAGGTTCCGAGTTCGAAGCTCCGTCAGTGACACTAATGTACATGCTTTGCTAACGGTAAAGAATTAAGAAAAATTACGGTTTTTATATTTTCAGTAACTCTAGAACTAAGTGATGCAAGCAAAGCAGGCGGCGCTAATATGCATCTAACTACTATACCCATAAGAAAAATTGGAGGTTAAGTTACTATTATACTTATAAAAACACATAAGGGAACCAGAACGTTTTCTAAGTATATTAACTGGAAGAATAAAACGAACTAAAATAATCAACATTTTCACGGATTTCTCACTATGTTGTTACTTTTTTAGCACATGCGCAGTTGTAATCAAATAGAGACTACTTTCCGACTTATTTCCTATAAAAAGGAACAGTGGCAGCGGCGTAACTTTATGGCCTGCAGGGTCTGTAATGTGGGCCTCGTATTTTAGGAGCCCACAGAAAAAGTGAAAAAGCATATTATTCTTATTAAAGAAGGTAACAATTTTATTATATACAGATATGAATTCTTAAATATCTGTAATAAGATAAATATACAGTTTAATATCAGTCTGCATAGGAAGTTAATGGTTAGATCATTCCAAACGGTTTCCCAGAATCGGACAACGTTTAATTTAGTTTAGCACAACTGTATAGGGCCCGCCATGGCTCAGTAGCTACACCACTTGGCTCTCACCAAGGCGGCCTGAGTTCGATCCCAGGCGACCGCAAACCGAGATTTATGATGGACAACACGGTTCTGGGGTGAATTTTCTCCGGGATTTACGGTTACCCCGCCATCTCATTCCACCAATGCTCCATCTTCATCTCATGTATCATCAGTGTCATCGCCTGCGGTGGCGTATGTAGTAAAAGCGGGCGTTAAACACTACACACATACACAGCTATGTCTGTTAAAAATTCTTCACTAGGAATTCTCTGATAACACTGGTTTGCATAATGTTTTCTGTTGTTATAAACGAGCGGCTCATAGTTATAGCAATGGAAATAAATACCAAATAACAGTTGTGCGGTGACTGGCAAACCGCGAGGTTGTCTTTCCGCTGTGTACGGGAGTAAACGCCAGACAGATCGGGTTTTGTTTGTGCTGCCGTGTGTAGAGTACAACGCTTTGCGCCTAGTTTTTTTCAATTGGATATATTTTACCTCAGCTCGGTTTTGAGTTTAAAAGGTAATCATGGCGGTGTACAAACGTGTGAATATACTAAAAATTCAATTTGAAGCAACGGCAAGTAAAACTACTGTATTGGAAATCCACCAATGATCTGTTAACTTTATGGGAATACAAGTGAATCAAGTTGACACGCTCTAGCAGCACACAAGAGAACGTGCTATATATGCGAGGGTGATTTCGGCGGTATTTTACGATAATCTCCTATCCCGTTATCAAGATGAACAAAAGTTTACCTACGCCTCTGGAGAAACGGCAAATTTACGCATTACACCGTGAATGTTACAGTGTTCAATCTGCCTTCGAATTGGCTTTAAATAATTTTTGCTGTTTTACTTTAAAGAACACATATAAAATTCAATAATTATTTAAAGCTGTATTGACTTCTAGTACTTATAGTCTCATTCTTCTGTTTTGAGAATGTTCAAATAATTTACTGCTCAATTTTAGTGAAGCTGGAACATTAAAGAGCTTCTTTAATTCTGCCAGGCCCTATTTGGTGCTATTTAAATAAGTAGAGAATTTAAAACCATATTGTCACCCAATTAGGGAAAGGGATGACCGGCGACCGCTGGAAGGAACCCGAGGCAGCTGGGCCACACCCACTCATCAGTCTCTGTCACTGAGGGGGAGATTAGGGAAATGTTACTTGCGCGGGCGGCCCCTTTCCCCCTCTTCCGCGGCTCTCAGGCACCTTCGCGCGGAAACTAGAGAAGTCGAGGAGACGGTGATATTCCTATAAAAAGGGAGCTGCAGCGAGCGAAGTCAGTCAGTCAGTGCTTGACGTGCTAGTGAGGTAGCGCCGTATTAGTGGAAGAGAAGACTGTGCAACGGAATAATTTACGTAATTGTGTACGTGCATCGGAACGGTAACGGACGAACTGGTGAATCGTAATTGTGTGCATTGCGTAATTTTGTGTAATTCGCAAGTGTCCAACTGTAAGTCGGTGGAAATAGGGAACATTGTTGAGTTTGTGCAATTGGACTTTTCATTTCACGAACCCACAGAGTCACACTGGTGTCAGGAAGCGGGAAGACAACAGCACCGAGCATTAAAGCCATGGACGCGGCATTGGAAAAGATTTTGGAGAAGATGATGGAAATGAAGGTGGAACTGACAGAAATGAAGACGACCAATGGCAACATCACCGAGAAGATGGAAGAAATGAAGGCCGAATTAACAGAGAAGATGGAAGCGGCAAGTAACAACCTGGCTGCGAAGACGGAAACGGCAAATAACAACTTGGCCCCACGACAATGACCGCAAAGATAGCCGAACTGACCACGGAAATGAAGGTGGCGCACGAGGCTCTCGCCGCCAAATTTGAAGAACAGTTGGCCGGCGTGAGGGATGACGTGACGGAGCTGGGCAAGCGGATGGGCCAAGTGGACGAGCGCGTCGAGGACCTGGCGAGCCGCGTTAACGACCTTAAAGGGAAGGCTGACAGCAGCGTCAAGTCCCTGAACGCCATGGTGGAGGATGCCGTCGGCAGGAGGTTGAAGGATTTGAAGGCTGACGCACCGGTACGCGACACGACATCGGCGCGCGTCAAACCTCCGAAATATGATGGCGCGTCAACATTTGAGGGCTTCCGCCGCCAGTTTGACACAAAGGCCAAACACAATAGATGGTCACCGGAGGAGGAGGAGGCCACACAGTTAATAGCCAGCCTCCAGAGACGGGCCGCGGAAGTCCTAAACGCGGTGCAGACGGCGGTTCCCAAGGTCATCTGGGAGGCCCTGGAGAATCTCTTCGAGAGCCACCGCTTAGGCGCGGCATACCGCAGCCAGCTAAAGGCAAGGTCGTAGCAGCCGGAGGAGACGCTGCAGGAGTTCGCCATAGCGATCGAGCAGCGGGCTCGCAAGGCCTTTGTTGACCTGCCACTGGAGTTCGTATCCCGGGAAGCCACCTACAATTTTGTCGACGGGGTACGGGACACGGAGATTCGTCAGCGCCTAATGCTCGGCGAATATAAAACCATACACGAGGCGCTGACAGCGGCATTAAGGATGAAGGCGGCCAAAGTAACATCTATCCCGACGTCGAGAACGAGGAGTGTCCGCTACGCCGGAGACAGAAGACCAGCTGAGGGACGCCGGCGAACACCTAGTGGCCTGTGTTGGGGGTGTGGACAGCACGGACACCTGCAGGGAGTGTTCCCACACCAGGAAGAGCAGCCGGAAAACGAGTAAGGGCCGTCGTGGAAAGGGGCACGTCGGCGCCATCACCACCATCCCCTCGAGTGGCACTGCGCGCCGTCAGCCGGCGTATGGATGACAGCCTCATCGCGGACGGTTGGGTAAGAGGAAAGCCGTGCCGCGTGCTGGTGGACACCGGGGCGGCCGTGACCATCATCAGACCTGTTTGCCGACAAGGAAGCCGAGCCGACCATACCAGTTTGTCACGGCATCGGGCGACACCTTGCCCGTGGAGAAGGAGGTCCTGGTGGAGCTGAACTTGGGACGGAGTGCCGTGCGTCTGTGGGTGTTCGTCGCGAAGGTGGCTGAGGAGGTGATCCTGGGACTGGATGCCCTCAGGAGCCATGAGGAGACGGTCGACGTCGGCAAGAAGGTCCTGCGGCTTAACGGAGAAGAGGTTATAATCCGTCAACCCGAAGAACGCCTTGGAATTTGCAGGTTCGTCTTGGACGAAGAGGTGTTTTTCCCCGCGTGGAGCGAGGTGGTGGTGACGAAGCTACTGTCAGGTAGCTCTAGACCCAAGAGACAAGGAAAAGACCGCATTCTCGACAGTCCAGGGGCTCTGGCAGTTCACGGTTATGCCCTTTGGCCTCTGCAACGCACCAGCTACCTTTCAACGCCTCATGGAGTCAGTGATGAGAGGGCTGACTTACGACGCCTACCTGCTATACCTGGACGACATCATTATCGACGGAAAGACCTTTGAAGGTCACCTGGAGAATCTGAGTAAGGTGCTACAGAGACTGCAGGCGACCAACTTGAAGCTGAACGCGAAGAAGTGCCAGCTCTACCGCAAGGAAGTGAACCACTTAGGCCAGATAGTCTCAGCAACCGGAGTGGCCACAGACCCGGAGAAGTCACAGGCTGTGAGAGATTGGCCTCGCCCAAAGGGTAAGAATGAGTTGCGCAGTTTCCTGGGGCTGTGCAGTTATTAGGGGTTCTCATAAAGGGGTTCTGCAACTTCGCAAAACCCCGCACCCGCCTGACGGAGGAACACCGGCCTTATACGTGGACAGAAGACGCCGAAAAAGCTTTCCAGCACCTAAAAGATACCCTGTGCAGTGCTCCCATTTTGGGTTTCCCACAACCGGGTGGCGCCTTCATTGTGGACACCGACGCTAGCGACCATTGCATTGGAGGTGTCCTATCTCAGATCCAGGACGGCCATGAGAATGTGATAGCCTACTACAGCAAGACGCTATCCAAGGCAGAGAAGAACTACTGGCGGTAGCAAAGACCTTGGAGCACTTCCATAAGTACCTGTACGGTCAGCCATTCCACCTGAGGACTGACCATTCCGCCCTAACCTGGCTATTGAGCTTTAAGAACCTGGAAGGCCAGACAGCGCGTTGGGTCCAGAGGCTGCAGGGGTACGACTTCACCTCGGAACATCGTAGAGGGAAGAGCCACGGTAACGCTGACGCCATGTCCCGAAGACTCTGTCCAGAAGAGTGCGGCCAGTGTACAGGAGTGGAGGAGAAGGAGCGTGCCGCAGCAGTCCGAGTAGCCACGGCAGTGCCTGCGGATGGCTGGGATAGCGCAGGCCTGAGGAGGGAGCAGCTGGCGGACGCAGACTTGGGGCCACTATTGAGGTAAGTGGAGGCAGGGAGGAGACCAACCTGGGAGGACATCGCACCGAGGAGCGCCACCTACAATTCGTACTGGGCCCAATGGGACTCGTTGAAGACCAGAGAGGGCGTGCTGTTCCGGGAATGGGAATCACCCGATGGGAAGACGCAGTGAGAACAGTTGGTACTTCCCCGGAGTAAGGTCCCGGAAGTCTTGGAGGAAGTGCACGCCGGTACTTCGGGAGAACACCTGGGTGTGAACCGAACGATTGACAAACTACGGCAGCGCTACTACTGGCTGAGATTCCGAGCAGATGCTGAGAGGGTGCCGTCAGTGTCACGTGTGCTCGGCGAGTCGTGGCCCCCAGACTAGGAGCCGGGGTCGCAAGCAGCAGGACAACGTCGGAGTGCCATTCCAACGGATCGCCGTTGACATTGCTGGACCATTCCCAGTTTCCGACCGAGGCAACAAGTACCTAATGGTGGTCGTGGACTACTTCACCAAGTGGCCGGAGGTGTATGCCATCCCAAACCAAGAGGCAAAGACAGTCACAGACTGCCTCGTGGAGCAAGTGTTCTGTCGATTTGGGCAGCCGTTAGAGCGACACAGTGTTCAGGGTACCAACTTTGAGTCCAAACTAATGAAGGAGGCACTACAAAGGCTTGGGGTGAACAAGACTCGCACTACGGCTCTACATCCGCAATCGGATGGCATGGTCGAAAGGTACCTCAAGACCTTAGAGGAACACCTGAGGTAGGTCGTGGCCAGCCATCAGCGAGACTGGGACGTTAAGGTGCCACTGTTCTTGCTGGCCTACCGCTCTTCTACACACGACACAACTGGGATGACGCCAGCCAGCTTAATGTTCGGTCGAGATTTACGCCTCCCTTGTGACCTGGCTTTTGAAAGCCCTCCGGAGGCGAGGCAGCCGGTGACCGAGTATGTGGAGAACCTGGTGGACAACCTCCACGACATGCACGAGATGACTCGCCAGAACATCCAGAAGGCGAGCGACCGCATGAAGACCAGATATGACAGGCAAGCCAACAGCCAAGGGTTCCAGCAAGGTGACCTGGTCTGGTTGTACCGTCCTACACGGACCAAGGGACGCTGCCCGAAGCTCCAGCAGCCATGGCAAGGACCATACCGGGTGGTGAAGAGGATTAACGACGTGGTCTACCGCATTCAGAAGGTTCCCCGAGGGAAGATTATGGTGGTACACCTGGATCGTCTAGCCCGCTACAATGGTGCTGTTCGGGACGACCAGCTTTTGAGGAGGGAGCAGTGTCACCCAATTAGGGAAAGGGATGTCCGGCGACCGCTGGAAGGAACCCGAGGTAGCTGGGCCACACCCACTCATCAGTCTCTGTCACTGAGGGGGAGATTAGGGAAATGTCACTTGCGCGGGCGCCCGCTTTCCCCCTCTTCCACGGCCATCTGGAACCTTCGCGCGGAAACTAGAGAATTCGAGAAGCCGGTGATATTCCTATAAAAAGGGGGCTGCAGCGAGCGAAGTCAGTCAGTCAGTGCTTGACGTGCTAGTGAGGTAGCGCCGTATTAGTGGAAGAGAAGACTGTGCAACGGAAGAATTTTCATAATTGTGTACGTGCATCGGAACGGTAACGGACGAACTGGTGAATCGTAATTGTGTGCATTACGTAATTTTGTGTAATTGGCGAGTGTTTAACAGTAAATCGGTGTAAATAAAGAGCATTTTTGAGTGGTGAAATTGGACTTTTCATTTCACGAACCCACAAAGTCACAATATCCTTAATAATTTTAGGAAACGGATTGAAGGATACCTGAAATTTGGTTGATACTCCATTATTGACTAAAGATTTCTTAATCACTTGTTGAGCTATGTTTCTGTGTTGAGAGTTGGTACATACTCCAAAGGGCTTCCATTTCTTTTTAATTTGGAATGGATGTTACTAGACATATTTTTGCAAAATGTACATATCACAAATTTAACTCTCAGTGATTAATATATTACTGCATGGAGTATTATAAAAATCAGCTTTAGAATGAATTGAGAAGGTTATATATTTGTAAAAGTACACTCTAACACTTTTATCTTGAGTCCGGAATCCAGTGCTGTGAACGGCCGAGTAAATAAAGCTGCCCTTTTTCAGAAAAATAACAGAACATTTTCTCCGTATTCCAGTTTTATCACTTGTGCATTTCGCTGTATCACATTAAATTTGCTGTTCTCCTACCATATGCTTTTGCATTTTCTTTTGTGTTTAACCATCTGAAACAATAACTTCAACTATAAAATGGCTGATGCAGATCCAAAAGCATCAGTATCAACACAATTTCACAATAACCTTTCAACTTTTTCTTCAGCAATTGGCTAACTTGGGGGGGGGGGGGAACAATAGCTGAAACTATGATGCACTTCATTTTATAATATTTTAAATATGACTAAGTGGAGGAAATGAAGAATCCTGTTACTGCCTTTTACAATTTATGTCAAAGCCCAAGATAAAGTAAGACGGTAGTAAACAGAACTACCAAAATACACCTATCAGCTACAGCTTGTGATGCAAAATTGAGTTGTCAATATTGTTGTGAATACATTTGCAGTATTGTAATTTGCCAAATAGCATGCTGATTTACATTTTAAATACTGTAAAATAAAGCATATGTATGTTCCTTTTGCAGATATCAACAGCTGTTGTGGAACCATATAATTTGATCCTAACTACACATAGTACCTTGGAACATTCAGATGTTGACTTGCTGGTGGACAATGAAGCAACGTATGACTTCTGCCTGAGGACTCTTGGCATTCATAAACATTCACGAATCTCAACCGTTTGATGGCTCAGGTTTTATCTTCCATAACCGCTTTCCTTCATTTCAATGGTACCCTGAATGTAGATCTAATCGAATTTCAGACAAATTTAATTCCATACCTTCGAATTCACTTCCCTGTAGCTGCATATGTTCCAATTATTTCTGTAGACAAGGTATATCGTGAGCAGCTTACAGTACCAGAAATTACAGGCAAGTGTTTTGAATCAGCAAATCAAATGGTTAAGTGTGACCCTAGCAATGGCAAATGTCATGTTGCCTCTTATATAGAGGTCATGTGGTACCAAAAGATGTCAATGAAGCAATTAACCTAATAAAATGTCGGCATTTATTTCAGTTTGTGGACTGGTGCCCTAAAGGTTTCAAAATTGGCATCAACTCTCAGCCACCATCAGTAGTGTCTGATGGTGATGTTGCCAAAGTGAAGAGAGCTGTGTGCTTGTTATCAAATACAACAGCTATATCAGAATCATGGCAGCGCCTAGGTCGTATGCTTGATTTACTGTTTTCAAAGAAACCTTTGTGCACTGGTATATTAAGGAGGGTATGGAGCAAACGGAATTCACTGAAGCACGTGAGGATCTTACAGCCCTGGAGAAAGATTATGAAGAGGTTTCTTCAGATACTGTGGCACAACAAGCTGAAGAAGAAATACTAAATTGTATGGTAATGTCACATACATGTTATGTTGCGTAAGTCTTCTAAATTGTATGGTAATGTCAAATGCATGGTATGCTAAGTAAGTCCTTTTGTATTAAATAAATTTTATATATTTTTAAAGTTGACTGTTTGCCTTGATTTGAAAATGTGGATTAATTTTAATGAAATCTGTCAAGTTAACATCTCAAGGGAGTCTATGACTTAGGATTTCACCTTCTGCATTTGGCAAAAGTTTATAAGCTTGAAAATTCGATTAAGAAGTTATAAGATGAATTACTTAAAGCGTGAACTCCAAATATTTCTGAAATAGAAAGTGCAAATTACAATGGTCAACAACGAAAATGATAAATAAACATTTTCTGCTTTTTCTTACGTAGTTGTATGTGATAAAGCCAAAAATCAAGTTGGTAATGCTCCATCACCCACCAATATTTTGTGATATTAAAAGAACTGTTATTATGATTATTAGCATATCGCGGTAAATGTGCTGATTAAAGGAAAGTAGTTTTATCTTATTAGGTCAACAAATACGGTAACCAATGCCATATTTACTTTAGGTAATTGTTGTTTGTGACTTCAGGAGTGACAATGTCCAGCAACGAGCCTCTTTAAAACTATAGCTTCACCGTCCAGGTAAATGTTTACTCCAGGAGCAGACAAGGAAGGTTTCTTGCTGATACAAACTGTTGTGCATAGTTGCCAATGGAGTAGAAGCTAATAGAAGATAATCCTGTGTGTTCTTAGTTGAAAATTAACAAGTGTAGCGTTTCTAATAGTGCGCTTTCTTAAGGATTGGTAATTAGGAGAGTAAATGTCTCACAAATGTGTAAATGATAAAAACAATTACTGTTACATTTGTGGTGAGCTCACTTAGAATGCATAGAGGTAAATTTTACTTCTCGACTAAAAGACTTTATGAGTATTATTTTGACAATAAAATTGATGAGAATTAGCTTTAGGCTTCAGAAATCTGTTTTGTGAAATGTATAACACCATTACCTGGCTAGTTAAAAGGGAACAGTCATATGCCTTTTACAGTTCTTATGATATGGTGGGGACCTAAGGATCATGTTATACCAGACTGCTACGTTTCCTTTGAAAAAATATCTGGAATAACTTCCAAATCCAAACACACACTTTAATATCTATCTTTGGTATCAGCAATTCGACCAGTGCCCCATGGACCAGGCGGTCCTATACCAATTCCACCAGACGGCAGTAACGTCACTGAAGATTTTGAAAGCGGTGATGACATTAGTTTATTACGACAAAGGGACCCAGATTTTTTGGAAGGATTTACCATAAACTAGTCGCACTTATTAGCCAAGGAACATCTAAATGATTTGGTTCGTTATCTGAGGTTATCTTAAAGTAAAGCTGGGTTACTTAATTCAAAATTTAAAGGCTGGCATTTCCTGCAGAATAGCACCAAAAGAACTTCTTTTCATCGACTCCTAAAGGAGTCTGAGAACTTATTTTTTAAACAAGAGGACCTAGTGCTCTGTAATAATGTTGGTTCTTCGATAGAGACACTGGGTGTTCTACATAAGCCTGAAGATTGGTGCTTGTTTATTGGCACTTCAAAAACAAGCTTGAAAGAATTTTTGCTACATAATGGAAACAGGTTTCCATCCATTCCTATAGCCCATGCAGTTCGTATGAAGGAGAGTTATGTGAACAGGCAACTCTTTCCTATGCAGTATCCGGTATGATGACTACCCATTTGCAGATTTGTGCAAATTTTAAAGTTATAGCTATTCTACTTATCTTACAACTTGGTTGCACAACATTGTGCTGTTTCTTGTGCATGTAGGATAGAAGAGACAAAAGCAATCATTATGTTAAAAAAATTTTGCCAAAGAGAGTCATTCAACCCAGTACAGGCAAATATTGTTCACCAACCACTTGTAAGTGCTGATAAAATCTTATTACCCCCATTACACATCAAACTAGGTTGGTTTTGAAATTTCTGAAAGTAACGGATCATAATGGGAGTGCATTTCTGTTCCTGAAAACTAAGTTTCCAAATTTAAGTGAAGCAAAAATAAAGGAGCGAATATTTTTTGGACATAAAATTAGACAACTTATGAATGATTCGGAGTTTGAAAGCCTTTTATATACGCAAAAACAAGATGCATGGTTCTCTTTCAAAAACATTGTCTTAAACTTTCTTTGAAACCACAGGACTGAACATTATGCAAAATTTCTCAGTAGGCTGATTCAGAACTTCAAGGTCACGGGATGTAATATGTCCTCAAAAATACACCTGTTGAACTCCCATTTTGATTTCTTTCCTGAGAACCTCAGCACTGTCAGCGACGAATATGGTGAGTATTTCTGTCAGGAAATCGCTGAAATGGAAAGATGCTACTGGGGAAAATTGACTCCAGATATGTTGGCACACTACTGCTGGACGCTCCACAAAGATGTTCCTCAAGCAAGGTACAGTCCAAAGTCTGATTCACATATACTTTAGGTATATAAAAGTACACAAGATAAGGTGTTACACACATTATCTGTATAGTTACAAGAAATCTTGTTAATACAATTACTTCTTAACTGTGGGTGATGGAAAATTCTGCAAAAAGATTTGTAATCAGCACACCAAATTCAGTATTAATCACCTTTATGCGTCTTTTAACATTACAGAAGTTCAATTGTTTGACCGGTGTTATTGATGTGCAGTTTTCTAAGCATTGATTGGTAGTCAGGGGCTTATACTTTTAGTATAGAAGCCGATCTTAACAAAACTGAGAAAGTGTATTTTTTGAACAAATATAACTTTTTTAAATACAACAATACCTATTTCCGTCATAAAATAAAAGCAGCATACATTTCAATGTCAATGATATTTATTGTAGGATTCTAGTGCAAGTAGTTTATTAGATATATAATTTTGAAACTTAAACAGATGTTTATACAATCTGTGGTAGTACAATCTACAGAAAGAAAGAAGAAAAATGGGAATTATATTCTGACAGGTAAAGAGAACATTGACCTTTAAAGGTTGTGTTTAAAATGACCACTGGCAGCTTTAATGCATGCTTCCTGTTTGCCATGGAAAGACTTCTGCACACTTTCTAGCATTGCAAGAGAAATGCCAGAGTAGGCAGCAGTAACACATCATTTCATATGATCTGGTATAATTGGTATATCCTTTCCCAACAGGAAAGCAGGAATCAAATCCAATGAATGAGCCAGACAAACTACAGATCCTCTGTGTTCTAATCCAATATCTTGGAAAGTGTCTGTTCGGATAAGCTACAGTACTTTGTAAACAGTGGGCTGTACAACCATCACGTTGGTATCAAAGTTCCTTCTACTCTGCAGAGAACGTCTTATAGCATCTGTGGGAGATGGTTTGTTGGTAGACTGCATTCTTGTGCAATTTCAGTGTTCATTAAGGCCTATGGGCTTATGATTCACTATCCTACACCACTCCATGGATACTCAGGTTCCATCAAACTGATCAAGCCAACAGGTATTACAACAGACAAAATAGTGCATGTTTCTATGGTTTACCTGGTCATGATTAGTAAATGTTGCTTCATCACTATACAACATATATGATGAATCTGGAATATTATTATTAATGCCCACGAAAGGTAACATGATTCTCAAAATTGTTTCTATAGTTCTTGATGGAGAGTGGTGTAATCGGATGAAACCTACATAAACGGAGAATACTAAGTACACTTACCTAACTCATGCCATTTCCACGTGTGATTGCGCAGGAGCTAATTTGCAGATTTGCATTAACCGAAACATCAATTTCTTTCTTCTACAATAACCTGGTTTTTCTATTACTTTTTCTAGATGTTACACTACGACTTTCACATACTGGTGAAAGAGATTGATAATTGCTGAGATGGTAGACATCTGTTGGGATACGTTTCTGCATACATTGTACAAGAACAAACTGCCTTCTTCCTACACCCTCCAAACACCATGAGCAGGCTATTTCTACACTGCTAAATCCCATTTTCCACTCACGGCATACTACTTGAACTACTAAAAACTAATGGATAAGAAGGTCCCAGTGTAATCAATCCGTGAGCAGAAAACACATCGTAAAGATACACGACATTATATCTAACAACTAAGCAGGTAGAATGGAACATAAAAGTGTTGATGTATGAAAGATTCAAAATAAGATTTCTTGTTAACTATTTACACTACCCCTGGCTACCATAAATGCTGAGGAAACTGCATGTCAAAAGCACTTTCCAGTTCGGAAATAGTTGCAGTACCAGCTTTAGGTGATCCACTCTTTATATCATTAACGTTTACCATTATATAAAATTTGAAATATCATAGTAAATAACTTCCAGTAACTTTTTGTCATATGCATGATGCTGTGGTTTACAGCTACAGAATGCATATGATTTTATACCTAGTTTTTGGGTGCAGATTTCTTGCTCATGTACTGGGGTGTCCATACAGGATGCTAATGACCAGTAGTTGAGCATCCCTTAATATCAACAGCAGTAACAGCACATAGCACTGTGATGCCTTTGAGTAGCTATAATTAATAAGCAGTGTATCAGTCATGAAACAAATTTTCTGAGCTGGGAAAGTAAGATGGTGACATCATTCCTTGTAACAGAAAACAACAGACAAAACGTTACAGAAATAAAATAAACTATTTCTGACTAATTTTGTACTGCTAATAACAAATATGACAGTAATAATGTGCATAGTGGTCTGGTTTCATTGTAATGTGTCTGTCAGGAATTACTCTTTTCAGAAGAAAACATCAGTAGTTTCTCTGTCAAGGTTACAGCAAACTCCTTAAGGAGGGGAGTTGGAGATGAATTTATGACTTTGGGGATTGTGATTGCTTGTAAAAGATTTTATGTTTAGTTAGACACAAGACGTTGCTGTCGAAGACCGGGTTTTATCTGTATTTTGTAGTAAATTCATAAAATTGTTGTAGTGCTGTGCTAACCATATAAAAGTCTGTTATATCAAAATACGCATCTTTAATTGTGTATAGCGATAAATCGGTGATGTGATAGACATCAATACGCCGCATAAGTGTAAAAAGTGCTGATAAATTCTGTTATATTTGTGGCAAAATGACTTTTGCAACCCAAAGGAGAAATATAACACCATTAATAAAAAGACATGCCATGTGCATTTGGATACAAAATAGGGGACCAAGATGAAAGCTGGGCCTCCATATTTGCTACAATGCCTGTTCTGCAACTCCTGGTTATTGGCTAAAAGGGAGAAATGGATCAATACTCCTTGTAGTTCCCAAGAGTTGAAGGATACAAACCAAACATGTCAATGATTGCTATTTCTGCATGGCACCACCTGTGAAGTTCATTTCACAGAAGAAAATTCGACTGAATTACACAAATATGTGTACTTTCAGGTATATTTCCACTCTAACGAACTTCCAATTCCACTTCCACCTGAGTCCTATAACATTAATTATTCTGACTATGAACCTAAATCTAGCACTTCTGGAAATATACCTAGGGCTTCAGAAAATGATCATGATATCCACATTCAAACTCCATCCCACTTATACAGAATGACTCAAAATGAGTTAAATGATTATATCCGAGACTTGGAACTTTCATAGACTAAAGCAGAGCTACTAGACTCTTGACTAAAGCAAATTAACTATCAGAAAATGTTAAGTTTTCTGATTTTAGAACACAGCAGAGGCCTTTTGGACAGTTTTTGTAGCAAATAATATTGTCACCCAAGTAGGGGTAGGCATGACAGCAACAGCTGTGAGGAAACCAGAGGCGGCCGAGCCACGCCTCCCATTAGTCCCTGTCACTAACTGAGGGGTGGTTAGGGAAATGTCACTTGTCCCTGGGCGCTTCTCTCCTCTTCTCCTGCCCTCCGGAACTTTCGTGGTGATCGGCGGAAAACCAGAGACTTCTAGAAAAACAGTGACATTCCTATAAAAAGGGCTTCAGAGAGACAGTCAGTCAGTGCTTGACGTGCCAGTGAAGTAGCGCCGTATTAGTGGAAGAGAAGACTGCAACGGAAGAATTTACGTAATTGTGTACGTGCATCGGAACGGTAACGGACGAACTGGTGAATCGTACTTGTGTGCATTACGTAATCTTGTGTAATTTGGCAAGTGTTTAACTGTAAGTCGGTGGAAATAAAGAACATTTTTGAGTGGTGAAATTGGACTTTTCATTTCACGCACCCACAAAGTCACACTGGTGTCAGGAAGCGGGAAGGCAACAGCACCGAACATTACAGCCATGGACGCGGCATTGGAAAAGATTTCGGAGAAGATGATGGAAATGCAGGCGGAACTGACAGAAAAGAAGACGGCCAACGGCAACATCACCGAGAAGATGGAAGAAATGAAGGTCGAATTAACAGAGAAGACGGAAGCGGCAAGTAACAACCTGGCTGCAAAGACGGAAATGGCAAACAACAACTTGGCCACGACAATGACCGCAAAGATGGCCGAACTGACCACGGAAATGAAGGTGGCGAACGAGGCTCTCGCCGCCAAATTTGAAGAACAGTTGGCCGGCGTGAGGGATGACGTGACGGAGCTGTGCAAGCGGATGCGCCAAGTGGACGAGCGCGTCGAGTACCTGGCGAGCCGCGTTAACGACCTGGAAAGGAAAGCCGACAGCATCGTGAAGTCCTTGAACGCCATGGTGGAGGACGTCGTCGGCAGGAAGCTGAAGGATTTGAAGGCCGACGCGCTGGGACGCGACACAACATCTGCGCGCGTCAAACCTCCCAAGTATGACGGCGCGTCAACGTTTGAGGTCTTCCGCCACCAGTTGGACACAGTCGCCAGGCACAACGCATGGTCACTGGAGGAGGAGGCCACACAGTTAATAGCCAGCCTCCAGGGACGGGCCGCGGAAGTCCTAAACGCGGTGCAGACATCGGCGGCGCCCAAGGACATCTGGGAGGACCTGGAGGATCGCTTCGGGAACCACCGCTTAGCCGCAGCATACCGCTGCCAGCTAACGGCAAGGTCACAGCAGCCAGGGGAGACGCTGCAGGAGTTCGCCATAGCGATCGAGCAGCTGGCTAGCAAGGCCTTGGTTGACCTGCCAGTGGAGTTCGTATCCCGGGAAGCTGCCTACAATTTTGTCGACGGCGTACGGGACACCGAGATTCGTCAGCGCCTAATGCTCGGCGAATACAAAACCATCCACGAGGCGCTGACAGCGGCATTAAGAATGGAGGCGGCCAAAGTAACATCTATCCCGACGTCGAGAACGAGGAGTGTCCGCTACGCCGGAGACAGAAGATCAGCTGAGGGAGGCTGGCGAACACCTAGTGGCCTGTGTTGGGGGTGTGGACAGCCCGGACACCTGCAGAGAGACTGCCCACACCGGGAAGAGCAGCCGGAAAACGAGTAAGGGCCGTCGTGGAGAGGGGCACGTCGGCGCCATCACCACCATCCCCTCGAGCGACACTGCGCGCCGTCAGCCGCCGTATGGATGACAGCCTCATCGCGGACGGTTGGATAAGAGGTAAGCCGTGCCGCGTGCTGGTGAACACCGGGGCGGCCGTGACCATCATCAGACCTGTCGTGGCTAAGGTTTTGCCGACAAGGAAGCCGGGCCGGCCATACCAGCTTGTCACGGCATCGGGCGACACCTTGCCTGTGTAGAAGGAGGCCCTGCTGGACCTGAACTTGGGACGGAGTGCAATGCGTCTGTGGGTGTTCGTCGCGAAGTTGGCTGAGGCGGTGATCCTGGGACTGGATGCCCTCAGGAGCCTTGAGGCGACGGTCGACGTCGGCAAGAAGGTCCTGCGGCTTAACGGAGAAGAGGTTATACTCCGTCAGCCCGAAGTTCGCCTTGGAATTCACAGGGTCGTCTTGGACGAAGACGTGGTTGTTCCCGCGAGGAGCGAGGTGGTGGTGACGGCGCGACTGGAGGCCCAGAGAACCAGGAACATGATGCTGGATCAGAAGAGGCCTGTACACGGACTGTGTGTAGCCAGGGCATTGCTGGCGTGCCGAGAGGAGGTGCCAGTGAGACTGGTAAATCCAGCGGACACCGATCACGACGTCCAGGCCGGGACGGAGTTGGGAACGTGCGAGCCCGTAGTGGGCGTAACAGCAATCGACAAGACACAGGAGCCGGCGCCGAAGCAGCACCTGCGGCCCCGGCTAGAAGGCTTACTGGAGAGGGCGGCCGACCACATGACCGCAGAACAGCTGGAGAAGGTTCGACAACTACTGAGGCGATACGAGCGCGTCTTCATCCAAGGCGATAGTGACTACGGCCGCACGGACAAAGTGCTTCACCGCATCGACACCGCTGACGCCCGGCCTATTCGGCAACCACATAGACGCGTTCCAGTGGCGAAGCAAGGGGCGTTACGAGACATGCTGGAGGACATGAGATCCAGGGAAGTGATTGAAGAGTCTGACAGCCCTTGGTGTTCCCCTGTAGCCTTGGTGACGAAGAAGAACGGCGAGCTGCGCTTCTGCGTAGACTACAGAGAGCTGAACGCTGTCACCCGGAAGGACTGTTTTCCCTTACCCCGGATTAACGACGCCCTGGACACGCTAGCTGTTGCACAGTCGTTCTCGACCCTGGACCTGAAGTCGGGCTACTGGCAGGTAGCTCTAGACCCAAGAGACAAGGAGAAGACCGCATTCTCGACAGGCCAAGGGCTCTGGCAGTTCACGGTTATGCCCTTTGGCCTCTGCAATGCACCAGCTACCTTTCAACGCCTCATGGAGTCAGTGATGAGAGGGCTGACTTACGATGCCTGCCTGCTATACCTGGACGACATCATCATCGTCGGGAAGACTTTTGAAGATCACCTCGAGAATCTGAGTAAGGTGCTACAGAGATTGCAGGCGACCAACTTCAAGCTGAACGCGAAGAAGTGCCAGCTCTTCCGCAAGAAAGTGAACTACTTAGGCCACATAGCCTCAGCAAACGGAGTGGCCACAGACCCGGAGAAGACACAGGCTGTGAGAGACTGGCCTCGCCCAAAGGATAGGAAAGAGTTGCGCAGTTTCCTGTGGCTGTGCAGTTATTACCGCCGCTTCCTAAAGGGGTTCTCCAACATCGCAAACCACTCACCCCCCTGACAGAGGAACACCGGCCTTATGTGTGGACAGGGCGCGCCGAAAACGCTTTCCAGCACCTGAAGGAAACCCTGTGCAGTGCTCCAATTTTGGGTTTCCCACAACCAGGTGGCGCCTTCATTGTGGACACCGACGCTAGCGACCATTGCATTGGAGGTGTCCTATCGCAGATCCAGGACGGCCATGAGCGGGTGATAGCCTACTACAGCAAGACGCTATCCAAGGCAGAGAACAACTACTGCGTCACCCGACGAGAATTTTTGGCGGTAGTAAAGACCTTGGAGCACTTCCACAAGTACCTGTACGGTCAGCCATTCCACCTGAGTACTGACCATTCCGCCCTAACCTAGCTATTGAGCTTTAAGAACCTGGAAGGCCAGACAGCACGTTGAGTCCAGAGGCTGCAGGAGTACGACTTCACCTCGGAACATCCTAGAGGGAAGAGCCACGGTAACGCAGACGCCATGTCCCGAAGACCCTGTCCAGTAGAGTGCGGTCAGTGCACAAGGGGGGAAGAGAAGGAGCGTGCCGCAGCAGTCCGAGTAGTTGTGACAGTGCCTGCGGACGGCTGGGATAGCGCAGGCCTGAGGAGGGAGCAGCTGGCGGACGCAGACTTCGGGCCACTCTTGAGGGAAGTGGAGGCAGGGACGAGACCAACCTGGGAGGATATCGTACCAAGGAGCGCCACCTACAAGTCGTACTGGGCCCAATGGGACTCGTTGAAGGCCAGAGAGGGCGTGCTGTTCCGCGTATGGGAATCACCCGATGGGAAGACGCAGAGAGAACAGTTGGTACTTCCCCGGAGTAAGGTCCCGGAAGTCTTGGAGGAAGTGCATGCCGGTACTTCGGGAGGACACCTGGGAGCGAACCCAACGATTGACAATCTACGGCAGCGCTACTACTGGCTGAGACTCCGAGCAGATGCTGAGAGATGGTGCCGTCAGTGTCCCGTGTGCGCGGCGAGTCGTGGCCACCAGACTAGGAGCCGGGGTCGCATGCAGCCGTACAACGTCGGAGCGCCATTCGAACGGATCGCCGTTGACATTGCTGGACCGTTCCCAGTTTCCGACCGAGGCAACAAGTACTTAATGGTGGTCGTGGACTACTTCGCCAAGTGGCCGGAGGTGTATGCCATCCCAAACCAAGAGGCAAAGACAATCACAGACTGCCTCGTGGAGCAAGTGTTCTGTCGATTTGGGCAGCCGTTAGAGCTACACAGTGACCAGGGTACCAACTGTGAGTCCAACCTAATGAAGGAGGCACTCCAAAGGCTTGGGGTGAACATGACTCGCACTACGCCTCTACATCCCCAATCGGATGGCATGGTCGAAAGGTACATCAAGACCTTAGAGGAACACCTGAGGAAGGTCATTGCCAGCCATCAGCGAGACTGGGACGTCAAGGAGCCACTGTTCTTGCTAGCCTACCGCTCGTCTACACACGACACAACTGGGATGACGCCAGCCAGCTTAATGTTCGGTCGAGAGTTGCCCCTCCCTTGTGACCTGGCTTTTGGAAGCCCTTCGGATGTGAAGCAGCCGGTGACCGAGTATGTGGAGAACCTGGTGGACCGCCTCCACGACATGCACGAGATGGCTCGCCAGAACACCCAGAAGGCGAGCGACCACATGAAGACCAGATATGATAGGCAAGCCACCAGCCAAGGTTCCAGCAAGGTGACCTGGTCTGGTTGTACCGTCCTACCCGGACCAAGGGATGCTGTCCGAAGCTGCAGCAGCCATGGCAGGGACCGTACCAAGTGGTGAAGAGGATTAACGACGTGGTCTACCGCATCCAGAAGGTCCCCCGAGGAAAGATGTTGGTGGTACACCTGGATCGACTAGCCCGCTACGATGGTGCTGTTCGGGACGACCAGCTTTGAGGAGGGAGCAGTGTCACCCAATTAGCGGTAGGCATGACGGCATCAGCTGTGAGGAAACCAGAGGCAGCCGAGGCACGCCTCCCATTAGTCTCTGTCACTTACTGAGGGGTGGTTAGGGAAATGTCACTTGTCCCTGGGCGCTTCTCTCCCCTTCTCCTGCCCTCCGGAACTTTCGTGGTGATCGGCGGAAAACCAGAGACTTCTAGAAAAACAGTGACATTCCTATAAAAAGGGCTTCAGAGAGACAGTCAGTCAGTGCTTGACGTGCTAGTGAAGTAGCGCCGTATTAGTGGAAGAGAAGACTGCAACGGAAGAATTTACGTAATTGTGTACGTGCATCGGAACGGTAACGGACGAACTGGTGAATCGTAATTGTGTGCATTCCGTAATCTTGTGTAATTTGGCAAGTGTTTAACTGTAAGTCGGTGGAAATAAAGAACATATTTGAGTGGTGAAATTGGACTTTTCATTTCACGAACCCACAAAGTCACAATATTATTTTAGTTAATTGATGGAAATTAATCATTTCTCCACACTAGCCGTATATAGGCTAAGGTTTTTGATAGAGTCAACATGAAAAATTCAATGTCATTGCCAGGATTTATACCACGGATTTCCTGATTTCCGTCCAGTCGCTCTTAACCTTTGAGCTACCATGGCCAACGTGCCGTCCTGACATTAAGTTCTCCAGTTGACTGTATATTTTCCCGGGAGACCATTAGGGGCTCTCGCATCCGAGATACACCGTTTGTGGCGACTTACAATCGTAAGTACTTAAGTCCCAGGCTTCATCATTTAACTCATATCATTTGAGTTAATTGTTGGAAATTAATCATTTCTGCACACGAGCCGTATGTAGGCTAAGGTTTTTGATAGAGTCAACATGAAAAATTCAATGCCATGGCCAGGATCTGAACCACGGATCTCCTGGTTTCCGTCCAGGACGGAATATTGTGTTATCTTGTACTGTGAACATTATTTCACTGGAAATATCTAAAATTGCTGCTCATCTCTATCTCCCTGAGAATTAGAATTTTCATGCAGTCAATGAGGTATGCAAAGTCAAAAATAGGACCCAAGGTTTACTCATAACTTGGGGGCGGATTTTTCCCTATTTGCCTATTTTATTCCTTTGCTCAGAAACGTAGGCTTTTGAGTTATAAGCATATTTCCTACAACTAATCTTAGCTAAGATTAGAATAAGAAAAAATTGTGATTTATTCATGCTTGCGTTTTTTTACGTGTATCTCAAGGAATCAGGCAACCGATTGCTTGGAGACTTCCGGTGTTGCTTCCAACACTGAAAACGAAACTGCAGACAAATAAATCGTAATGGCTTGTGCAAAATTTTACTGAAATGTCTTTATAAAAGCAGATACGAGAATTCGTTTCACGATGCCGTAGTTGCTGAATTTCTGTTTGAGTGAACGGAAAACGCTTACTGCATACCCGTGCTTTAATTTTTGTTCTTATTCGACAATGGGTCATTTGGGATTTTTATTACAAAAGCTAGGATTCTGTAGCTTTAGCTTTTAATTAATTTTTGTTCTGTGCTTTTTATCTTTCTGACACATCGTGACATCATTTTAGGTGATATTAAGTTTGCTGTGATGAGCTTTTGAATTTATTATCTTTCCAACAATCGTTTCTATTAAGGAGACACATCTTTGCAAATTGACCCAAAACTTACAACAATCCCAAACTAAGTTTTTTTGTCTTAAAATTAATATAGACATACTTCAATAATATAAAGTGTTTTTCTTTTTTTTAGCGGCACTATTTAAATATGACTATACATGACTATGTAAATAACCCTACACCTGTATCGCAGCTGCTATTACGTAATTTTAACATCACATTCCATAATTTCTACATTTTTCTAAATTCAAAATGTTCCGCAGGATGCCCACCTGTGGTGCCGTACGTAGTAAAAGCGGACGTTAAACACTACACATTTCATTTCATTTTTCGACAGGATGCAGTTTTCTATTAATCGGTATCAAGTTCTAAACATGCCTGTAAAGGTTACTCCATATTAAGTGTACCCATTTATATTGGTTGTGTTTTTGGTATTTGTATTGAAAAGGATTATAATGCTTACTTCTTTCTGAAAACTCTTAGGAAAATAAAAAAAGTGAAATAGGTATTATTATTTTTTTCCCTTCCTTGATATGGCGAAGACAAATATTTCACAAAAGTACAGATCATTTATAAGTTAAAATGGGTGCAGAAACTTATACCTCAAGCATTAGATTTTAAAATTACAATATGTGGGACATTTTGAAAATTGCCTGTATTTTAGATATAAACTGTTAATTCCTTATAAACTATTGTAGCTAGAAAGCTGAAACTTGGTATTATTCCATTCTTGATCGATCACAAAAAAATGGTATAAAGTTGAAACAAATCTATCATAGCCTTCTAATACTTAATTTTTCACCCCTAAGCCCCCACCCCAAACCCATGTTTTTGTTTTCTGCCATAGTTACTTCACACCTTTCTGCACATTATGGTTCTTACTTACTGAAGTGGATTTATATGTATTTTAATTATACAACAACATATTCTATTTTAACTTGCTGTGGAGCCATTTATAAAATTTGGAATAAATGTAAAACTATTTCGTCTAGGGGACAGCAAAATAGTATTAGCGAATTTGATGCGATGCTTTTCATTTTGTTATAGTGCATTTTAAGAGCCATTTTATCAAATTTGTACATTTCTAAGTGTTTACTTATCAAATTTTTAGTGCCTATTTAAGTGCCTATTTTGCCCA
This sequence comes from Mantis religiosa, assembly GCA_030765055.1. Classification (NCBI taxonomy): domain Eukaryota; kingdom Metazoa; phylum Arthropoda; class Insecta; order Mantodea; family Mantidae; genus Mantis; species Mantis religiosa. The sequence goes on along the minus strand of JAUKNK010000056.1, from coordinate 891,342 downwards.
GTTTTAGTGCCTATAAATCCGCTCCCTACTCATAACCATCAATAGTACTAAACTCATCAATGTTTCTGCTGAAGTCATCATAAAATTTAAACAATTGAGTTCCCAGAACTCTACCTCGCTGGATGGCTCAGGCGGTTTTCGTCTGTGGGCCGTATTCGGGAGGCCCGGGTTCGATACCCGTAACCGACTTACCTGACCAATGGAATTTGTGGTTGTTTTCCCTAATCGCTAGGTGAATGCTGGATAGATTAATCACATCCCCCGAATTTCCTATGCCTCCATTTCATCTCCGTTATCATCTCACATCATGTCTCATCTGGTGGTCTCTTTCAGGTTAGAAGTGACGGCGGGTATCTCGGCGGTATATGGTGGGATTGTATGCTCTGAGGTAAATTACTTCCTCCTCCGGTAGATCGGTTGCCAGTTTCCGCAACTCTGCTGGAAACATTTTGGGACCGCCAGCCATGGACTTTGGGGCTTGGCTGTTGGCCTCGTTGCCATACCGCGGTAGGGGAGCATGTCCATTATCCTGGCCTGTTGGGAAAAGTCTCTATATAATTAAAAGGTAGGGACCCTGCCCTGTGCACTGTCGTGACTCTTTGGGTCGGCCAACCTCTGTCTCCTCTCGACTCCGAGAGCTGCGCCACTTGGGGCATAGCCACAATGGACCCAAGATGGTGGCCTACGTACCGAATCCCCTTCGTAGCGAAATCCTAATCCCAAAACTCTTATAATATATCCCAAAGGACTCACAGGTATTAATTTCAGATATTAATTTTATTCATCCGATTCAGTTTCCAAACATTTGGATGCTAACAAAAATCTTAAATTTATATTCACATGAAATTCTCTACCCAGTCTTCTAAAAAAAGTTAATTTTTTATCTACCTCTTGAAAATGAAGATTGGTTTCCTTTACAATAATTATTCTAGGTGCAATAGAGATACCCAGAATAGACTGTCAAGATATTTACGAAGCTTATGTTGAAGTTTTATTATAGTTTGTCAATTTTATAAATTTAAAATTTATTATGAATCATGATAACTTCACATACTGTTTTGAACATAATAAAATATATACTTTTTCACTGAAATATAAAAAACATGTCTTTTTAATCAAAATCGTAAAAACATTTTGAGAGAACAAAAAGGAGACATTTTTCCATGTAAAGGATGGTTTGATTAGTTGATTTTATTGAAAATCCTTGCTTTGCATTGCTTGGAAGCTGCTTAACTTAGAAGTATCAGTTTTTGTATTTATCAGGTATGCTGTTCTTTGGTTACGCTTTTCAGTCACATACACGGGTCTTTTTCAAAATATGCATTGTTTATTCATTTCTTTCGTTCCTAGTTTAGAAGACGTACAATGCTTTTGTACATGTGATTCTCTCCCAATATAAACAAATGTTTCCAAAAACTCATTTTTTTCGATTCAGCATATTTCGGAATAGGTACCTTTGTTGAAATAAACAGTCCTCTACCTTTAATAATCTATGAAGTGGAGAAAATAAAATTATTTTTAATTTAATTGTTTGTAATTTTGGTGTAATTCTACTCTCCAGTCAAAAATACGGACGCATGAGTACCACCTATAAAATACAGGCATTCCAAACAGGTAATTTCGTAATTACCAAGACCTGTTCCATGCCAAGACTTCCAGCGCTCCAGTGATTAATAGTTTTCATAATTCACAACATGCGGTTTGTGATAGAAACAATTATTTGTATTCACATGTCTTTCCAAATCTATTCAACAAACTATTTCTAAAAAGCTTCTACTTCCATCTACTTCATGTTAATCAAGATAAGCATATATAGAAATAGGTGCCTGCATTACATATTTTCTTAGAGGTACAATAATAATTGGGGAGTAGAGTAAGCTTATATTACACTCAAGTCTTTTAAGAGCTGGTTGCAATGTGATGACCAGAGAGCTTGGCAGAATATCTTTTTAAGTGTGTTAAATTTATCTTCAATTTAAAATGAGAATCTGTGTGATTTATCAGTGGAAGGTGATGGATTTTTGGAAGGGAAATAAATCCGGTAATCCTGTGTTGTTACAGCATATAAAAGGGCCTCAAATCTGATATAGGAAAAATTTAACTGTTTTTCACACCCAATGCAAAACGGGATGCTGGGAACCATTGGGTTAAAGAGCATCTACAAGGAAAAACTAACTTTCAATCGTATAATTTATACAGGGTGAGTCACCTAAAACTTGCACCGTAAATATTTCTGAAATGGTATGTGCTATTGATATGCGGTTTTCACGGAATTGAACTATAGGCAGGGGCTCGCATTTTCAAATGATACACAGATTTTTATAATTTTTAGAAAGTGTATTTATGTACAAAAGCTACATTTTTTAAATGGAACAATGCGTATTGACATTAAGAAAATAAAAGTAGAATAAATTAGAATGTCAATGGTGTTTTTTGCACGATTCTAATGTAAGTAGTTTACGAGAAATCGTCATTTGAAAATTGAACGCACCGGCAGTTGTTTGTTCCATTCAATTGCTTAGTTGCTAGGCTAGGATGTTGTTATGTTTGTTTACAATGTGTTTTGTCTACACTGGCAGTTATTTTGTGATAGTTGAAGCAGTAGGACGTGCTTGGAAGATGGTATTTACCAATGCAGAAAAAGCAGATATGCTCATAGTTTATGGTGAATGTAGAAAGAATGCAGTTCTTTCTTGTACAGTGTACTTGGAAACATATCCGAATAGACGTCAACCATCTCGTCAATTATTTGTGAACCTCTTCAACCAATTACGTGAAAGTGGTAGGATAACGTCTAGAAAACGCACCAGAAACAAACGAGCAACTGGAGAGCAAGGAGAAATTAATGTTCTAGCTGCTGTTGCAGTAGATCCCCACATTAGTTCTCGTGCAATCGCACGAGGAAGCGGCATCAGTCAAAGAAGTGTAATCCGCATCCTCCATCGTCATAAGTTCCATCCGTATCACATCTCTCTCCATCAAGTGCTGCATGACAATGATTTTGAGAATCGTGTGAACTTTTGTACATGGGCATTGAGACATGATACTCCAAATTTGTCATGTATGTTGTTCACTGATGAAGCAACATTTACTAATCATGGCCAAGTAAATCTAAAAAATATGCACTATTGGTCTGTGGAATATCCTCGTTGGCTGCGTCAGGTAGAACGTAAGCATCCATGCAGTGTGAACGTGTGGTGTGGAATAGTGAACCATCACATCATTGGCCCTTTTTTCATAGAAGGATCACTGAATTCACAGAAGTATCTCAACCTCCTAACAGACGATCTTCCACAGATGTTAGAAGACGTTCCCCTTCAGACTAGGAGGAATCTGTGGTATCAACATGATGGCTGTCCGGCCCATAGTGCACGAATTACTACAGCTTATCTTCAAGGATTGCTTCAAAATCGGTGGATTGGACGAAGGGGACCTGTACCTTGGCCGGCCCGTTCACCAGATTTGACTCCTTTAGATTTTTTTTCTGTGGGGGAAGCTGAAAGACACTGTCTACAAGGACATACCAACTACACCAGAAGATATGAAACGGCGTATTACTGCTGCCTGCGCTGAAATTTCCACTGAAATGCTAGAACGTGTACAGCAATCTTTACATACTAGACTGGAAGCTTGTATTGAAGCTGGTGGTGCTCATTTTGAACACAGGCTTTGAGGGTACAGTTTTGTTTACTTGTCAGAATCCTCATTTTTCTTCATTCACTTGTTTTTCTTTAGTTTGTCCTAGCCATTGTCCCATTTTGTACAAATGACGATTTCTCGTAAACTACTTACATTAGAATCGTGCAAAAAAACACCATTGACATTCTAATTTATTCTACTTTTATTTTCTTAATGTCAATACGCATTGTTCCATTTAAAAAAATGTAACTTTTGTACATAAATACACTTTCTAAAAATTATAAAAATCTGTGTATCATTTGAAAATGCGAGCCCCTGCCTATAGTTCAATTCCGTGAAAACCGCATATCAATAGCACATACCACTTCAGAAATATTTACGGTGCAAGTTTTAGGTGACTCACCCTGTATATTTGAAATGTAAATATCATATTTGTGAGGATAATATTTGGTAGGTTTATGATAGGTGTAAATTTGTACAATTTGGACATTCAAAAGATCAGGGAGTGAAGGCCATACAGGCAACTTCATGTCGGGATACCTGCAATTCATTTCCTGAAAGTTCATGTTATATTAACAGGTGTGCAATTCCTTGAGAATCATGCTTACTCATCACACAAAGGCTTTAATCAGAAAGTAACCCTCTGAGCTACTTCTCCTAGCTCCCCTTATGTTCCTGAAATCCGTGGGAGTACAGTGATATTCTTCAGTCGATAATGTGTGGAGGTGCTTTATATGCGCTCGCAACTACAAAGTGATATTCAGTACAGTGTCGGAGTATTACATTTGTTAAAGTGTTCTGTGCAGCTAGTGTTGTAATAGACAAAGATCTAAAATCGTCTGCCGATATCTTGTGCTGTGCAGTGCTTTGTGTAACTTTCCCACAAAAATCACAGCTTCACACAGCAAAAGGGGCCTGTGTGCTCTTCTTGCATGCAAAAAGTGCTTCGTTTTGAATGACATTCCCTGCGCCCTGATTTGCTGTTGCACTGGGGCTCTCCATTGGCTATTATCTGTCATCACCCAACATGGATACTAAAACTGCCATGGATACTTTTCTACACTTCTACAAACATATTGTCACCCAATCAACGGAAGGCATGACCATCTGATGGCTGAGTGGCGCACAGGAGGCATTCAGACCACGCCTACCCATTTATCTGGTGTCACTAACTGAGGGGATGGTTAGGAAAATGTCACTGGTTGGCGGCCGCCTCTTTCTCCTCACCCTGACGTCTGGAACAGTTGAGATATTTCATCTAACCCCGAACCTTCCAGATAGGTCCGTTGGTCTTATGTAAGTGACGCGACGGGCTGGAAGACAGTTCAGTTCTTGCCGAGCAGCCGTGAGCAGCGCCGTGCCAGTGAAAAGCTGGAAGACTGTGTACATGTGTCAGAGGAGTTGTACGTAATTGTGAGTGTAGAGTGGACCTGTGACAGACGAACTGGCGAATTGTAATTGTGTGCGCTACGAAATTCTGAGTAATCGGCAAGTGGTCCAACTGTAATTCGGTGGAAATAAAAACATTTTGAGTTTCTGCAATTCGAACCCACAGAGTCACAATATATTTAAAATATTTCCGGACGAAGGCGCTGTATTATTACCTTGATAGTGGCGAAATTAGTCTGTTCCTAGATTCTCCTCTAGTCAGGCATTCTTCCACACCAATAGAACCCAGTCTACTAGCATGTATACAAATGGAGAAAACAGCTCGTCTCCGATACATCCAGGCAGATGCAACCTTCCGGAATTACCCGAGAAGGCTGCTGAAGGGAATAACGCCAAAATAGCCTCCTCTGAATTCAAGAAATTAGTTAGTCATCGCTCCCGTCTTGACGTTCTAAATGTCTATTTAAGTAAACATCAGCAATGAATTACAGATACTGAATGGCAACAGGTCATGCCCAATTGGAAACACAATCAGCAGATTAAACGGGCCAGTGACCGTACCCCAGCACCTCAAATCGCTTTGATACCTTAGCGACTTCCTCTAAGGCACCTTCCATCAAAACAATCTCGCCAAAACGCCAGAGGAGTGAAACAGTCTCATCTCAAGCGTTCCCGGGATCACCTTCCGCTGTCCCTTCTACAGAATTTTCTAGGATTGACAAACCACCTCCCATCTTCCTGAGTAATCCAGATGATGGAAGGAATCGACATACATTTCCCGGGTCTGATTCATCCTACACACTCAAAAACATGCGGAATACCGTGATCATACTTCCGATCGATCCACCTGTTAATCGTGAAATTCGTCGATGGCTGGAAGTTCAGCCCATTCCTTACGTGGTAACTCTTCTATCTGAGGAAAAACGACTTCATGTGACTCTTAAGAATCTCTCACAGCTCATTGCTGAGGAAGAGGTCATGGAGGAACTAATAAGCAGGGGACTACCAGTATTTAGTGTTAATCGTTTTCGCAACATCAGAGGACCAAATTCAAGGACCGCTCCCTCATTTTCGGATAGTCCTAGATAGAACACGCAAGGAGGAAGATTTCTACAACGTGTCCGGTATGTTTCCAGCTACAGTCACTGTAGAGTCTTACCGTTCTCCCTTCCCTCCACAGCAATGTCTCAATTGCCAGAAATTTCTTTCATAGTGCTGAGACTTGTAGACTTCCATCTGTTTGCTCCCACTGTGGGCAAAGTTTGCAATCAGCGAGAAGCAAGCTGACTTCAACAAAACCCAGATGTGCTAATTGTGGTGGGGTTCATTCGAGCCGTTATGCCAAATGTTCTGTTTGGCAGGAATCACGCTATCAGTTGGATAAAAATAAGGGAGGAGCTGAGAGGTCTCAGGTGCATGCTTCTACCAGGGTGCCTAGTCCTCATGGATTTTCCACAGAAGACTTCTATGGCGCCAGGTTTCCTGGTCTACCGGCTAAGAATCCAGTTCAATTTCCTTCATATGCCGCAGCAGTGGCCAATACTCCGACTCCCACTACATTTCAAGAAGGAGAATCTCATCCTGATTTTCCTACCTTACCTCCAACTTCATTACATCTTTCTCAAGATTTACCCCCTCAATCCCAAACTCAACACCCTCCAAACATTCATCAACGTCTCAACCAAGCCAAACCACTCCCACTCCCTCAGCGGACCTTGCCATCAAACAGACCAACATTCCCACAATATAAAGCTACGTCCAACGGCAACTCAAGTCGGCAGCGTGTAGCAGATATTGTTGCATTTAGTGAAGTAACTGACCAAATACCTCCTCATCTACAAATTAAATTTTCAGCAGTACTTTTAGAAGCTGTTCTTCATCGGTCCCGCACAAAATTCATCAGAAATCGCCTTAGTCCCAACCGTGCCCGCCACGGTGGCGTAGACGGTAACATGTCTGCCTCACATTCAAGAGATCCCGAGTTCGAATCTCGGTCAGGGTAAGTTACCTATACAGGGTTATTCCGAGGTTTTCCCTTATCCAGAAAGAGGAATGTCGGGTAGCTCTAAGCTCCATGGACCCCGGACACATTTGAGCATCATTTCACCCATTTCATTCACCGTCCGATATGACTTAACGTTGGAGGAACTAATATTACAAAAAAAATCCTGACCGTTTTTACCTTCTGCATCAACAATGCATATTAGGAACCAGAAGAACGCAATTTTTCTAGACCTTAAGATCTGTTTCTGGAATGCAAATGGCTTACGCAGACAACTAGCAGAAATTGCCAACTTTCTACCAATACAGAACATCAACATTCTCTTGGTTCAGGAAACACCCCTATACCCGCATCAAACGTGTGGTCTTCCAGGCATGCGTTCACATAGAACAGACGCAGCCGATAGTCGAGGAGGTACTGCGATCTTCATTGATAACTCCATTTACCACCATCAACTGCATATCGCAGCCTCAAACCATTTGAAGTCCACCGGTGTACAATTCATCACAAACTGAGGTCCTCTTAATTTCTACTCCGTGTATGCACCTCCTAGTCGCCCCTTACTACCTGTTGAACCGGAACAACAGCTCTCCTCCCCCATTACTACTATTGCAGCGGGGGACTTTATTACCAAACACTCAAATTGGAATTCATCTATCACAAATCACCGTGGTCGCCTTCTACTTCAGTTCCCTGACTCCAGCGCCATCTGAGCCAGGACACCAAATCAACCAACTATCCATTTCGGCGGTAGAAGACTTACTTGCACTTGTCCGCAACGTTAGACTTCACGGCACCCTCTTCACAATTCCAGCCCTTTGTTCTGACCATTATCCTATCCTTCTCACCTTTCCTGGCAAGCTTTGCTAAAAATCTACTGGAGGCTTCCCTACACCCAGGAAAGCCTACTGGGAGGAGTACGCTCCACGGTTAAATGCTTCACCACCAACGCAGAAGCGGTGCACCACCTCATTGATGTAGATGCACTGGTACATATCATCACTTCCCGGTTGTCAGAAGCTATCATAAAATCGTCTCCAAAGCCCAAACTTATCAGTTCCCCCTTCCTCAAGCCCTTCGTGCCATTATGCAACAGAAGAACAGGACCAGAAGACGTTATCTGCTTACACCTAGCCCAGCAAATCGCCAGGAATTTCGACTGTTTTAAGAACTGATAAAACTAGAAGTTCAGGACTACCGCAACGACTGCTGGAAACACTAAATAAATTCTTGACAAATAGAAGAAAATTCTTTTAGGAACATGTCCAAAGTATTCCTCCGACACCCTCGTAAAGATCCGCCTTTAAAACACGGCCAGTTCGTCGCTCAGTCAGCCAAGGTAAAGGCAGTATTACATGCCACTTATCTTGAGTCGACATTGGTACCTGCTGATTCTCGTGATGCAGGCCACATCCACTCTGTTACTCAAGTAGTCAACACCTATCTAAATCGACCGGCAGATGAGATACCACCACCTCCAATCACCCCATCTGAAGTTCAAGTCCTTCTCTGCCATCTCCGACCTAACAAATCTCCCGGGATTGACAATATAGCCAATGCAGGACTCAAGATCCTACCAGCCCCTTGGGTGAACACTCTTGCCTTGCTGTTTAATGCAATACTTCAACTTAGCTGCTTCCCAGGGGCACGGAAGCATACCAAAATCATCACCATCTGCAAACGCGGGAAGGAAGGAACCTCTCCTGCACACTATCGCCCCATTAGTCTGCTTTCTCATATAAATGAATTGATGGAAAAGCTCATCTTAAGTAGACTTCGGAAAACCACTGATCATCATAACATACTTAGAGAGGAGCAATTTGGCTTCAGATCTCAAAACACCACCCAGCATCAGCTGCTTCGGTTGGTCGAAGAAGTGTACACTGCTTTCAACCGTAAGCAGTATGTTGCTGCTCTATTTTTGGACATGACCACAGCCTTTGATAGTGTATGGCATGAAGGTTTACTTTCCCGCCTCATCTACGACAACATTCCTTCATAATTTCTATCTCCTCAACAGATCCTTCTCTGTCTCCTATGTTGGTATATTATCCTCACCACGTCCTATTTGAGCGGGTGTTCCTCAAGTTAGTGTCCTGGGACCCACTCTCTTCCTTCTCTATATCAACACCCTACCTTCTTTGCTCCGCTGCTCACTGTATCTTTCTGCAAACGACACAGCTGTAACCTTTACATCAGCTAAACATTATATAGCGGCACGTAGAATCCAGCAATACGCCGACTTCCTCACCCCCTGGTTCAAACGATGGCGCTTGAGCATCCACCTCCAGAACAGCCAAGTCATCACTTTTTCCAGAAGACAGCTAGAAGACCTACCCCCTTTTGTCTAGCCGGAGAGGAAGTACATTAGCAATCATATGTACAATATCTAGGCGTTTTGCTTGATGAAAAACTGACGTGGAAGAACAACATAACTTACCGAGCCAACAACGTCAGCAAGCGTATGGGTATGCTATACCCATTGTACAATCGACGCTCAGTGATGTCCATATCCAATAAATTGCTCCTCTATAGACAAGTGCTCCGACCAGCCATCACTAATTCCTGTGCCATTTATGGTATAGCAACTAAAACTTACCTACACCGTTATTGATTAAGGCTTCACGGGTGATCAGCCGCGTCAAATTTTTGAAGACCGAACTTTCGGCCATTTTACACTCTCTGGCCTGCATCAGGAACTGAGTAAATGCTTTATTTTGGGATGTTTATTTATTTAAAAGGTGTTTATTGGGTACTTAGTTTAGCGGCTTTATTGCAGACTGTCGGGGTTCCGCTAAGAGCACCTCGGTTAGTCTAGGTGCTGTTGCGGTGCGAGCTGCCCATAGGGGCTACGGATAAGGAATGCTGGCCAGGCGACGGCCATGACTCGAAGGCCCTGACCGTGGCGCGTGGAAAGTAGGCTGCTTTGGCGGCTACTACAGCCAGGGGCATAGTTTTTTAAGTCAGAGCGGCTTTTTAATTGTCAGTTCTGGGGGGGCGGTTTCCAAGCTCGCTGAAAATAAGTGGCGTCTAGTCCTTTGTATTTTGGTGCAGTTTCCGTAGGGGTTGTCTTAGGTCCGTCAAGTCGTAGGCAGAGCTTAGTCTGGTTGGCGATGATTTCGCGGAGATTTGAGTGAAGGCTGTGATCCATGTTCTTGATCTGTGGATGTAGTCTGTCCAATCTGTCGTCTAAGTTGTGGAGGTCCTGTGGACGTGTATCATTGAGCTGCATCTCAGTGCGTTACAGCTTCCGCTGAAGTGAAGCTAGTGCGTCTCTTTGCTCGCTGGCTTGGAGCTCTGCCTGTTGTAGTTGGGTGGTTATGTTGTCTGCTGCCTGTTGAAGCTGTGTAACTGTGGTGGAGAGTCGGTGCGGTGTGGCAGTTCCGTTCGTCAGGAGCCCACGGATGGAAGTCAGTCGGTCTTGTAAGTCAATGAGGGCGGCGTGTTGGCGTCTTGTTGTTGGGCTGCAGCGGTGACGGCTTCCTCCAGGTTGCCCAGGCGTATGTTGAGGTTAAGGACCTCTGAGTGGAGGTCCTGAACTTCTTCTGGTGTAGTCCGGTGGTTGGCGGCGGTGACTGTTGTGAGGAGCTCTTCCAGGGACTGGAGTCGGCTGCTGACTTGTTGCAGGTCCCCTCGGAGGCAACCAAGTGCTTGCTGCCATGCCTCAGGTTCGCTGGTGGCATTGCTCCGGGGTGATGGCCTCGCTGGGTTCGCGCGAGGGTACTCAGGGCACTCCATCTGCCCTGTGAAGTGGCCGAGGCCGTCAAAGGTAGCGCAGTACCGGCGGCGTCGTTGGAGATCGTGGGCCCTGGATGCTGAATTTGGTGCGCGAGAGCCACAGTAACGGCACCATGGCAGCGCAGTGCTAGTGTCTGCGCGGTGACTGTAGGCGGAGCAGTTCCGGCAGGGGATGTGTCGCTGCAGTCTGCTGGCCTCCACCTTTAGGAGCTGGCCCAATATGTGCAGACCTGAAGTCAAGGCTGCGTCACGGTCCCGAGGATTGGCAAACTGCAGGCGCACGCAGGTCGTTTGGCCTCTTCGCAACGAGATCCGAGTGGCACTTACAGCTGTGGGCCACTTCTGCGTAGCAGCGGTGAGGATATACCGTGCAGGGAGGTCCAGCGGTGCTACAATAACTACAGCTGTGTATGTTGATTCCTGTCGGCGGTTGAATGGTGGTCGCAGCAGATGGGGATTGTCCAGCTTATTGTGTCGGCGAAGTTGCTTGTGTGTCTGCTCGGTAAAGCAGTGGTGTATCCGGCGGTGCGGTGGTGATTGCTGGCCGTGTTGAGCTGGGGCACCCGCGGCTAATTGCGGCAGCAGCTGACTGGTCTCCAGGCGGGCGTCCGGCGTGGTGGGAGAAGCACACCGAGTGGCCCAGAACTTCCCCGTGAGCTGCGCGGAAAGCTCCTTCTCGTCTGCCGGTGTCGGCAGCGAGGCAGGGGACGGCACCCGAGAGCTGGTTGGCGAGAGCTGCGGTGATGGTGGCTTAGCTCTCTGGCTCTGGAATGCTTTTTTTTTTTGGGAAAACAGGAATATAGGTAATAGGAAAACATTAACAAGGTGTGTAGATATTTGGGTAGGAAGAAGGATTTGGCTTGGGAGGGATGTTATTCTGGGGTGACTCTGTATATTTATTCCATGTGGTGCTAGCTTGCTTCGGACATTGCGTGTGATGATGGTGTCCGGTACCGCTCTATCGCAAACGGAAGATTCTGGGTGATTGTTTGGACTGGCGGCATAGCCGCTGTGTTGGCCAGGTAGTCAGTCATGACCCAGATGGGCCTTGGCTGCGACCTGGAAATGAAGGTGACGTTGCTAATGATGTGGTGCTGTTCGGTTGATGCTGTCGTAGTCGTTTGTCTGGATGCAAGTAACAATTTATTTGGATAGGCATCGAAAGCGCGGACCATAAGATAAATGGTGTCGCAGCGGTGGGAACGTCCGTTCTGTGCGGGCAGCTCTTCGATGGTGGCGGTGCGGTAATGGGTTCTCCGTCGGTGTTGACGGTCCCACGTTGTCGTGTGCGGCGTGTTGTCTATGGAGTCCATATTGGGAGCTCCGTTGGGTTGTGGCGGCGTGAGGTTATTGCTGGTGTCACCAGCTATCCTTTCTAGTAGTGTTCTGTTCGTGGCTGTGAGTTGAGTAAGCTCCTGGATCTGCTCTTGGAGTGTCGTGACCTGTTGGGCGACTATGCAGGTGATGGTATCCACAGTAGCTTGGTGATGTGAGCTCAGTGTTGAGGATATGGAGCTGTGATTGGTAGTAATGAGCGCTTCCAAGTCCCCAAGGCGAGGCCCCAGGTTAAGTATCTCCGAGTGAAGATCCTGGAAGTCCTCACGCATGGAGTTGGTGTTGTTGGCGGCGGTGAATTTGTCCTCAATCTTGTCCAGGCGTTCGTTGAGGCGTTGCAACTCAGTACGAATCGCTTGTACCAGCTCCTGGGCAGGAGTGTCGACGGCTGTGGTGAGGCTTGTTGAGGGTGACGGTCGTGTTTCTGCGTGGTTTTCCCGTTCAGCGCTGCCGTAAGCACGCGGAAAGCTGGGGCACTGCACCTGACGAGTGTAGTGGCCGTAACCACAACAGGTGGCGCAGAAGCGGCGGCGGTGGCGTAGATCGTGTTGACGGCAATCTTTGTTGAGAGAAGGAGCACCGCAGTAATGGCAGCGTGGCGGCGCGGTGCATGTGGTTGCCGTATGTCCCAAGCTGCAGCAGCGCCGACATGGAGCAGGTCGCTCGGTCCTGCTGGCCTCGATTTGTAAGCACTGCAATAAAAAGGGCAATCCCTTCCTCAAGGCCGTCCCGTAGTCTGCGGCGAACTGCAGCCTGATGAGGTTAGATGGTCCACGGTGGGTGGTTATCCGAGTGGTTCGTTGCGTGGGCGGATAAAGTTGTAGTGCCGCGGCGTGGATGTATCGAGTGGGCAGTTCCCGTGGTGCCCCGCGGATAACTGCAGAGCGCGGTGCCGGATGATCCTGGGGTTGTTGCGCTAAGCCGGCGGGAGGAGGTGCTGTCGGCGCTTCTTCACATGATGGCTGCTGCGACTGGACTGTGGCGGTAGGAGGCGCAGGCTCTTCCTGCTGCTGTGTTGCAGGGGAGATTGGTGCGGCTGGCCAAGAAGGCCCGAGATCCTTTGGAGAGGCGTTACCGGTGGCTTCCCTCTCGTCTGGCGGCAGCGGCAGAGAGAGTGGAGACGTTGTCCTAGAGCTGCCAGGTGAGGGTGGCAGCGCTGGCGGCTTCTCTAGCCGGTTGGCCTTCTTCCTGGCGGCGGTGTTTTTCTTTCCCATCTTGGTGCTAGGTGTTACCTCCTCGGCGTTTCTCCTATTCATATGACCCTATTCATATGTTAATCGGTGCGAGGAGCATGCATTGTCCTGGCCAGTGCTCGAGTGCCAATGTTGGATTGGCTCCCCTGGCGATGGACATAGCTACCAACCACTTTGGCGTTTTCTGTGAGCTTGGTCGTTTTCTGCGTTCATTGACCACACCGCCTAATCTCGCACCTGCTACCTCACCAAAGCCTCGCGCCACATCATCTCCACCCCTCAACCATCAACCTCAACAGCCAAACCGAAACCACAGCCTGTAACTCAGAACTCTAGGCTGACTGACCGAAGACTAAGGAAACCTGCCCAGCATTCTACTGACGCCCCTGCCATCAGGTCCGCTCCAACCTCTACACAGACTGTCCCTACAGCAACATACTCCTGTGCCTTCCCAGAGCACAGACGCTCCTGATACCAGCACAAACGCGGATGCAGCCAAGACTCTACTCCCTCCACCACTCTACATTCAACGAAACCACGCCGCTGAACTTGGACGCTTCCTTAGACGATTTGACAATGAATTCCGCCCAGGGGAATACACTGTGACACAGTCATCACATACGCAAGACTTCTGCGTGCGTATGCGTTGCGACTCCGACTACTGTAACATGGAACTCTTCCTCCAAAGAGTGGGACTTAACCTCCATGTCACTCCCTCGCCTGAAGGGAAGACCTACAGGATGGTGTTAAAACGCCTCCACGTGGACGGTGCCGAACGCGATGTTAAAGAGGACCTAGAGTCCGCTGGCATACAGGTGGTCCGTGTGGTGCAGCTCAGAAGATATGAGAGAAACCGCACCCCTCTCCCAATGTATTTGGTAGAGGTGGAAACTCCTGAGGATTTTCACAAATGTCTAAAGAGCCTTTCCTCTGTTTTCCACTTCAGGTTACAAGTGGAGGAATACCACAAACCGCTGATCCCTATTCAGTGTAGACGGTGCCTGGCCCTGGGACACTCGCTGCAGCACTGTCGGTCACCGCGTGCTGTCTGTTCCAAGTGTGCTGCATATCACGAGTCAGCCAGTTGCCGAGCGCCTCCGGACGCACGGTGCTGTGCTTTGAGCGACAGCCAGCATCACGGGGCGGGGTACAGAGGCTACCCAGTGTACCAGGCGGCGGTCGCTTGACTGCGAGCAGCCGCTCCTAGGCTCACCCAGCCAGCGCAGCAGGAACCAAGTAGACAACCCCTCCAGCCAATGCTACTCCCTCAGCGAACCCCGAGACCACCAAGGCAAAACAGAGAGACCCTAGCGCCCACAGCAGCTCCACCGCATCCACTTCAATGTGCCAGCCAGGGTGGCACGTGTGATGCTCGGAATCTGCTCCTTCCCGGCAACGGGCCGCTGGATGAAGCAGCTGTCCAGAGAACGCGCTACGAACTAGGGCCGGAGCACACGCGAATCAGCTGGAACACTGCAAAAGACACAATGCTTCACGTAATCTCCCAGCTGCTAACGCAACCACACCACACCCTTGCTATAATCAGGGAGTTCTCCTATATATTTCCACTATTTCTGAAAGCCGATTTATACTTCTATGGTGACTAACCCCTCCAGACTTATGACATGGAATGACTACGGACTACGACAACGAAAAGACGAACTGACTGACTTCTTACACGAAAATGATATACATGCTGCACTCATAACTGAGACTAGACTATCCCCACATGACCGCCTAAACATCCCTGGGTACCTAGTATACAGGTCTAACCGCGACCGAAGGGGCGGGGGCACGGCGGTAATAATCAAACGCATCTCACTAAACAGCAAAGCATATATTCCCCCCTTGAACCGACTTGAAGCATCAGGAGCTTACGTCCAGCTTGGTACCACTAACTTACTCCTAATCCGTAAATCCAAAGCCGCAGTTTTCCTTGATATTGAGAGAGCTTTTGACCTGTATGGCACCAAGGCCTCATTCGTAAATTGCACCTGCTCCATATACCCGATTCATTACTTAAGCTCATTGCAAACTACCTCACGGGACGCACGTTTCAATTCAAAGTAAATGACACAAAATCGAACCCTAAGTCGATTTTCGCAGGTGTACTCCAAGGAAGCTTTCTCGGGCCCGTACCGCTTAATATCCACATTAACGGTATCTCAAAAGAACCCTCGGCTGACTATTTCATTTATGCAGATAACACTGCAATAGTGACCCATTCCGGTGCTATACGACTCGCAATACACAGAATTCAAACCGCCCTGAACTCCCTTGAGGACTGGCTCACCAAATGGCGAATAAAGTCAACACCAACAAATGTGAAGCCATAGTGTTCACCAAACGCGCTACCAGCCGTGCCCAGGCGCGGAACCTCCCATCACTCCTTTTTGTTCAATTAAAGACATCCACTGGTAACCGAAATTCACCTACCTAGGCGCGGTGATGGATCCAGGCCTCACCTGGAAACATCATATACGAAATATCCGTTGTAAAGCCAATGCACAACTGTTCAAATTATAACCCCTAATTAAGCTCAATAACTATCTTCAAATGAACATGGGGCTTACACTCTATAAAACACTGCTTCGCCCCATAATAACCTACGCTGCCCCGGCTTGGGGCTACGCGGCTCGTACCCACATAACTCACCTGCAACAGCTCCAGAACAAGGTAATCAGAATAATTTGCAAGGTACCAGCAATAACTCCATCGAATCAACTACACAAGGAACTAAAGCTCCACACCATTGATCAATTCATTAAAAAGTTAGCATTTGACCTTTACGCCCTAGCGGAGAACTGCCACAACCCTCTCATCCGACAACTAGGCCAATACCAAAACACACCAACGTAAATAACAGACCACTCTCCTTATGTGCCAGAAACTTCACGGAGACCATAACCCAGGAAGACATTGACGATTACCTTAACCTACTAGTACCTGACAAACATCCGCATAACTAAGCTGCTAATTCCCACTCTCCTGTTGCAGATTAAATGCCCTCCAAAATCCCAATCTGCGGGGCGGCCCGGGGGGGCGAGGGCCCCTCCAAATTGTGACCATTTGAGACCCGGCTATGATACGGACAACGTTACCTGGAATCACACAGACAACTCGCCCAGCAGGATAACGCCCTACATATACACCTTAGGACCATTACGATAAGTAACTGCATGCCCTGTAATTAAATAACTGCACGCCCTAGTATTAAGATTCAATCTCGCCCACTGCTTCAACCCTTCCACTATCACACCATTCAACTTCTACTAACACACCACCCAACCCAAGACTGCCTCTAATACACAATTACTTTCAAAGACCCTATGAGGCCCCACTGACTATCCCCGGCACCACTCAGGACCTCAGTCATGTGTGTTGCTCTGGCCTGCATTTCCTGTACCCACTCACATGTATGACATGTCAGCTCCTACTCATACCTTTAACAACCAGGGCGCTATTAGCGGAACCTGATCAGAGCACGGTAGTATATTGTAGAACTAACCAGCACCCTCCCCCTTGCTTGCTGCATGGTTAAGTTGACTAACAGCATGTGCATGGGGAAACGGAAGCCCAGCCTGATCCGCTGCCTATTGTGGGTGGTATTTGTTAGGATTCCTGGTGTTATTAGTTGGGAAGTGTAGGGTAATTTGTCACGCCGTAGCGCAATGTCTTAAGTTTAGGTGTTTCATTGAAAAAAAAAAGACCAACCTCACAGAAAACACCAAAGACTTTGGTAGATATGTCCATCGCCAGCCAAGCCAATCCAGCGAACACTGTCGAACACTTATAACAGCGGCATATGCCCCCCGGATAGATGCAACAAAATAACAAATTTCTATTAGCGGGGCACCTCAAAGCAAAACATCAAATATGGGGCTGCAATGAGGCAAACCCCGCTGGAAACGCCCTATTAAGACTTGAAAATCGAGCGAATCTTATAATCCATGCGCCGGAAGAACCCACTTACATACCATTCAACAGAACAGATAGAGCCGACATACTTGATATATCACTATCACGCAACTTAACCCGAAGGCTTCACCTTCAAACCAAAAACGAAGTGTCATCAGACCACATTCCCCTGATGATCACTGTAGAAGGCAACGCGGCTAAGGTGCCACCACATAAACGCCCGAACTACAATAAAGCAGAGTGGGAGAAGTTCGCATCCACAGTAAGCAAAAAGCTCCCCACATTCCCTCTAAATTCAAACGAAAACGTGAACAGGGCAGTACTCCAATTGGAACAGGCCATAAAAACGGCAACAGTAATATCAGTGCCCACCAGCCAGCCCAAAACGTTCCATAATGAGCTTCCCCGAGATATAACCTCCTTAACGGCAGAACGAAACCGAGCCAGGCGGAAATGGCAAAAGTCCAGACATACACTCCTGGAAATGGAAATAAGAACACATTGACGCCGGTGTGTCAGACCCACCATACTTGCTCCGGACACTGCGAGAGGGCTGTACAAGCAATGATCACACGCACGGCACAGCGGACACACCAGGAACCGCGGTGTTGGCCGTCGAATGGCGCTAGCTGCGCAGCGTTTGGGTACCGCCGCCGTCAGTGTGAGCTAGTTTGCCGTGGCATACAGAGCTCCATCACAGTCTTTAACACTGGTAGCATGCCGCGACAGCGTGGACGTGAACCGTATGTGCAGCTGACGCACTTTGAGCGAGGGCGTATAGTGGGCATGCGGGAGGCCGGTTGGACGTACCGCCGAATTGCTCAACACGTGGGGCGTGAGGTCTCCACAGTACATCGATGTTGTCGTCAGTGGTCGGCGGAATGTGCACGCGCCCGTGGACCTGGGACTGGACCGCAGCGACGCACCGATGCACACCAAGACCGTTGGATCCTACGCAGTGCCGTAGGGGACCACACCGCATCTTCCCAGTAAATTATTGGCACTGTTGCTCCTGGGGTATCGGCGAGGACCATTCGCAACCGTCTCCATGAAGCTGGGCTACGGTCCCGCGCACAGTTAAGCCGCCTTCCGCCCATGTCCCAACATCGTGCAGCCCGCCTCCAGTGGTGTCGCGACAGGCGTGAATGGAGGGACGAATGGAGACGTGTCGTCTTCAGCGATGAGAGTCGCTTCTGCCTTGTTGCCAATAATGGTCGTATGCGTGTTTGGCGCCGTGCAGGTGAGAGCCACAATCAGGACTGCATACGACCGAGGCACACAGGGCCAACACCCGGCATCATGGTGTGGGGAGCGATCTCCTACACTGGCCATACACCTCTGGTGATCGTCGAGGGGACACTGAATAGTGCACGGTACATCCAAACCGTCATCGAACCTATCGTTCTACCATTCCTACACCGGCAAGGGAACTTGCTGTTCCAACAGGACAATGCACGTCCGCATGTATCAAGTGCCACCCAACGTGCTCTAGAAGGTGTAAGTCAACTACCCTGGCCAGCAAATCTCCGGATCTGTCCGCCATTGGGCATATTTGGGACTGGATGAAACGTCATCTCACGCGGTCTGCACGTCCAGCACGATCGCTGGTCCAACTGAGGTGCCAGCTGGAAATGGCATGGCAAGCCGTTCCGCAGTACTACATCCAGCATCTCTACGATCGTCTCCATGGGAGAAGAGCAGCCTGCATTGCTGCGAAAAGTGGATATACACGGTACTGGTGCCGAGATTGTGCATGCTCTGTTGCCTGAGTCTATGCGCCTATGGTTCTGTCAGTGTGACCATGTGATGTATCTGACCCCAGGAATGTGTCAATAAAGTTTCCCCTTCCTGGGACAATGAATTCAGGGTGTTCTTATTTCAATTTCCAGGAGTGTATAATCGACCAACAATATTACAGGTCCCTAAACACACTAGTGCAACAAAGAATGTCTACTCATATCACAAGCCAATGGGAAAACACGCTTGAGAATCTCAATTACGAGGGACTCAGTGTGGAAGGTCGCCCGCTGCCTGACACGTGACAGGGTTCATATCCCTCCCCTACACTATAACCAAAACATAGCCACAACGGATCAAGAAAAAGCAGATGCACTAGCGGACGCACTGCAGGCTACGCTAACTCCGAATGCCAATCCGTCTTGCCCACAATTTGCGGAAGAGACGGGAGCAGAAAAAAAGAATTACAAAGAGTTAAGAACCCACAATAAAGTGAGAAAGACATGCCTCAGCGAAATTAAATGGATAATTAAGCACCTCCCCAAGCGAAAAGCGCCGGGACCTGATGGAATCCCAACAGTGGCACTTGTCAACCTACAGGAAGACGCGATTAAATTACTAGCTACGTTATTGATTAAGGCTTCACTATTCATATGTTAATCGGTGGGCGGAGCTACCATGGAATGCCACATCTGGTGAGAGGCACCAGTCCCTCTTAATAGTCTTCAGAGTTTTGGTTGGATCAAATATCTGGTTTCTAATAGTTTTGCTTATATATTTTGTTATACTTTCCTTTGTGGTGAGGGGCTTATACCGTTTTTATAATGTTGGTGTTTTATGATTTGATATGCCCCTTTCACATGTTTTGTAACAATTAATTCATTCCCCCTTTGTTATTTGTAAGTGACATGTAAATCAGATTTATGTAACCTTTCTACTTTCTTAATCACAAACACTAAGTAGAGGAAGTAAAGCATTCTCCGAAAAATAAATTTCACCAAAAATACATGTTTTGCACCAAACTGAATCAGCCTGCTTGTTAGTGTCCATTTTAGCTATTTAAAATGCCTTTAACCTCTCAAGTAGAAGGATATATAATGCCTAAACTTTAAGTGTGCTGTAATGAATTTGAGTATCCATTCTCAGTGCATGAAAAGACGTCTGAGAAAACTATATTTGCAACTTAAAGCCAATGTTAATTCATATCTTGAAAATTGTTAACTTCACAAACAAAATTTAACAAATGTGTGCTTTAACATTTTTTGTGTGGTATGATCTCATCTATCTGACAATTAACCAGTTATTCGAAAGCCATTCAGGATGAAGAGGACCTCAGATGCTATTCCCAGAAATTCAAGATGTACATTTCATTTGTCAGAAAAATATCTTAAACACACTTTCTTTTTATAAAAATCTTTAGACCTATGTACTTTGAGACTTCAAAATTTTACCAATACCTTGCATGCAAAAGATAATTTCGAGGTGGAGGGATTGTTTTAAAAGTCTGTGTCACATTCTTGAAAGATGCGGTACAATTTAATACTAAGTTTTATTTTCACTAAACTTCATTTTGGCATGACACTGTTCCCAAACTAGGTTACATCCAAAATTTTCCAGCCTTGTTGATAATGATTATCACCTGCATGATACTCTGTTGTATCACATTTTCGCTGTTAAGTTAACAATTGCTGGTGTAACTGCAGATATAGTTGTATAAAAAGAGCATGTTCAGAAAATTCTAACATGTTCAGAATTGGATATCAAATTCTTAATACGTTTCCATAAGTCAGAAACTTACTCCAAAATAAGCTAAACGGTGATTGGATGGTGTATTGCATCCTGCAATATTCTACCGTAAAAGAATGCACCGAACATTCTTGAATGGGCCAAAAAGCATTTAAGATGAAGTGTGTGCAGGTCAGACCTTGGAGGTGCTTATTCTGAAAACATCACTCTGGACGTTCATTTTGTCATGAAAATATTTTAAAATATTTGAACAAAAATTCTTAAGAGACCTTCTATAGGAAATCAAAATTTTGTAGAAATGTTTCATGTAAACATAGTCTGGGATGGAGATAATAGTTCCCTGTTGTTACAAACATGACTTGATTATTTAATGGAATTTGTTAAAATGGAAGTTCGAAGAGAAGGACAAATCATGTTAGCCCAATCTGTATTTGAGAATTCTTTAGTAAAAGAAGGATAGGAAAGTTGTGTCAGTCATTTGAAGGAGAGAGAAAATCAGACAAAGAAATGCAACAGGATTCCTTCTGTAGCTGCTCTTCATGACAGCAACTTGGACGAATGTATCTTCTGCAAGAAACACCACCCGAATAAGGAATGCCTTTCCAATCATTTCATGGACGTTGGCTGATAGAAGTATCAAAGCCAAAGAGAATAACTGTTGTTATAACTGTCTTAGGCCGAATCATATGGCTATTATTTGTAAAGCAATGGTGAAATGTTTTATCTTCCACCATGAAAACATATTACAGTGATGTGTACCAAGCTTTTTGATAAAAAGACATATGAAAACGGTGCTTCAGAGAAGTTAACGAGAGAGAAATTGAGCATTACCTCAGACATGGACAACTGTATATGCACTAACAAGATAGTGCTTCAGACTCTTGATAGTTACTATATATGGAAAACACAAAACCAAGACAATTAGAGCATTTCAGAATTGTGGTTCTCAACATTCCTACTTACTCAAGAGGGCGGCCGAAGATCTGGAGTTAAATGCTGTTGCTGAAGAGTCAGAGACTCATGTTCTCTTTGGAGGTAGCCGGACGTGAGAACTAAGATATTTGAAGTTTAATTTGAAAGTACAGAAGATGGAAGGCCAATACCTTCATGACATCCAAGTGAGAGATACAGAAAAGATTTGTCAGTTTATCCCACGTACATCAAAGAGTTCTAAAAGACTGATGGAAGAACTGAAGGAAAAGAAGATGTGGGTCAGTGACTTTGGAGATAACTGTCCTGAGATTGAGTTACTCATTGGGATGGATGTCTACGCAGATATTCTAACAGGGAAAATTGTTCCCTTATCGAATGGACTTACTGCTTTAGAAACCAAATTAGGGTGGAGACTAGGAGGCAAGAGACTTGACGAAATCTCTGAAACTAATATGGACACTCTTACCATAACAATGTCTTGCAATGATGGATCTATTACACAGTTATGGGATCTTGAAACTATTAGTATTTTGGATTCTGTAGAGGTACAGTCATCAGTAGCTCAAGATGAAGAAGCAAGGGATTATATTCTAAGTACCTTAAAGAGAAATGGAGATGATCGTTACGTGTTAGGATTGCCCTCGGCCGATGGATATCCTAAGCTTTCGAGTAACAAGCAAGGTGCCTAGAATAGACTTTGGTCAGCCTCAAAAAGTTACAGAAAGTAAACCTTTTCTCTAAGGATGGCGAGCTTTTTGAAGATTGTGAACGAGAAGGTTTTATAGAAGAAGTACCCAGAAGAGTTAGAAAACAGGTGCCAGTACATTCCTCATCGTCCACTGTTCAAAGAGTCTAGTGCAACCACTACCATACGTCCTGTGTTTGATGCTTCTTGTAAGACAGTTGAAGGAGTCTCTCTCAATTATTGTTTAGAGAAGCGTCCCAGCTACATACAAGAAATTCCAGAGCTATTAATGAGGTTTCGTTAAAAGAATATTGGGATTATTTCAGATATCTGAAAGGCTTTTCAGATAATTGGAGTAAAACAAAAAGATAAAGATTTTTTATGGTTTCTGTGGTAGTAGGATCACAGGAAGATGAGACTTATGTACTACAGACACAGGCGGATAGTATTTGGAGTTTCATCCAGCCCTTTCATTTTAGGAGCTGTCATTGGCTATCATCTATCAAAGACAAGTGAGGAAGATGAGGCATTCATCATTAAGATGAAAAAAATCTTTGCAGGTAGACAGTTGTGTTACATCAACTCAGTCTGGGTGCTGATGAACTTGAAGTTGAGCGAACTTAAACATAAATGTTCCCATCATTCAGCTCAGTCTTTGGAGGACTATCAAAAGTTTTACAACAATAGCACACACGTTTTGTCTGAAGCTAAAATGGAGTTAAGATGTTGGGAACACACATATGAGAAAACACCATATTGCGACGACAATTTACAATTGAGTTGCAAAACAAGAAATAAACCCTACTCAAAAGGTTTAGGTACTCTGTGGAATAAGTGGTTGGACATATTGGAAGTGGAATTACCTCTGAAATATCAGGATCTTCCAGGTGTATTGTCAAAGAGAGTTATTCTTTCAATGGTACAAAGAATCTTTGATGTAATACGTTTTTCTGTCCTGCAGTTCTACTATTTAAGATACTGTTACACAAGTTATTGCAAAGTAACGCTGTATGTAAGTCAAATAAGAGTGCAGTTAAGTCAAACTGGAGTTTACCCATATCGGAAGATCTGGCAAGAGAGTTTAGTAAATGATGCGAAGAAATACCACTGCTGAGTAAAATACAGATACAATGTTTAGCTACTGATGGAGTAATGGATCGACGACACTGGATGTTATGGCTTCTAATGCAGTTTTGGGCAATTCGGAGTAGAAGAATCATAAAAACTATACTGTCTGAATGTGTTTAGTGTAGATGGCAAAAACGAGTAGAGACGGACACTGCATCATTACCAGTTGACCGCATAAAAGATGCATCTCCCTTTGAAGTCACAGGAGTTGATCTTGCAGGACCCTTATTGCTAAAAACGAAAAAAAAGGTGTGGATTGTTCTATACAAATGTGCTGTGTACAGAGCTGTTCATTTAGAATAGACAACAAATCTCAGTACAGAAGGATTTTTCCACAATATGTATCGTTTCATGGCAAGATGAGGTCATCCTTCCATTATTTATTCAGTTAATGGTACTAATTTCATTGGAGCCCATAACGCTCTGAGAGATCAAGACATTCAGAAGATACAACTCGAATGTGGAGTTCAACTAATCGAGTGGAAATGGAACCCTCCCGCAGCAAGTGGGTGGGGAGAATGTTGGGAGCATCTAGTGCGATCCATAAGAGACCTACTGAAGATAATGCCAGGAAAATCTCCCCTTACAAGGAATTACATACAATATTATGTGATGTTGAATCACTTATAAACAATACTCCCTTAACATATGTATCTGAAAACACAGAACACTTGACTCCCCTTATGCCAGCGATGTTCCTTCAGGAAATAAGAGAAGTCTGAATTCCCAGACATTGATAGTTTGGAAAATAATAAGGTCCAACGAAGACTACGATTTTGATAGCATATACTGAAAGAACTGCGACAACAGTTTTCGTAAAGAATATCTTGCCTTGTTGATCCAGCGAACTAGAGGAGAGAAGATCATTCCGAAAAAGCAGATGTCCTATTAGGGTTGGACAGAAAGAAAAGAAATGAATGTCCCCTTGCTCAAATACTGACTTTGATTCCAGGGAGAGCTGAGGTTGTTAGAGTCGCCTAACTGAAGACAGCAGATGGGATTTTAATACGTCCAGTCCAGTGCCTGTATCCCATAGAAGTGAACTGTGAAATTAATGAATTAGATAACATAACTCCAGAAAATTTATTAGTGTGTTGAAACTGTACAAACAATTTCAAGGTGGGAGGAAATATTATAAATTGGCTCTTTTGATGATTTTCGTTAGTCCTTTGTTCAGTATGTAAGTTACTATGTTTTTGCTATGTAAAATAAATATGGTGTAATACAGTCGATAAAAATTCATTTCTAAGAATAATTAGAAGTTTAATGTGATTTCCAACATATGGCTACTGTGAAGAAGTAATTAATTTCCATCAATTAACTTAAATAAGGTAGAATAAGAAGAAGTAATTACTTTCCATCAATTAACTTAGATAAGGTAGATGAAACTTTTACTTTTCCTGATAAATGCATAAATAGTGCTATAATGCTGTAAAATTCACATTAGAATCCAAAATCAACTTTTGTCTTCCTTTTCTAGATCTGAAGATAATAAGAAATAACAATAAACTAAGCTTTGTGTTTATAAGAATTCTACTCAATGATGATTGCATAGAAAATAAAAGTTTTTATCATCTTTCTGAAAATTTGCTATTTTTCATAATTTATAGGTTAATAAATATAACCATAAATAAAGAGGATATAATGGTATTATTAATACTACTTTAATTAATGGTTAAAATATTTTATACACAAGATTCAAAAATATGAATGTAAATCTAAGCAATGTTTCTTTCCTTAAAAATATTTAAGAAACTTGCAATTCCAAAAAATCACTTACCAACCTTGGGATAATAAAATAATTTCAAAAACTGTCTAAAAAATTATTATAATTTTGGTTCCTCAAAATAAGTATAATAGAAACAATTAGCGGCATTATTCTGGGAAGGAAAATATTTCATTAATTAAAAAATCTGATATTTATAAATTTGTTTAGATTGCATCAGGTTTGCATTGGAAGGAACAAACATAATTTAGAAACCAGAATGGAAGAATATTTTAGAAATATTAGGTACAAATAGACTGATAAATCAGCTGTGCCATTTAAACATGAAATAAATCCAGAAGTTGAATTACACTAGTCAAAAAAATAATTAACTATTTCTTTCACAAGAATTAAAATAACATTTTCTAGAGGTATTTTTCATGCTGAATTGAAATATAAGTTTAGTTTTTCTCCATTGGGCAGGAGTTTGGTGTGGTATTTATTTGAATTTTTATAATATTCTAAAAAAATTTGAAACTAGCTATCTCACTAAAAATTGTAACTACTCATTCTGACTTACCTGGAAAGTGGTAGATAGTGATTTTCTGGAATATTTTGCATCTGGAACTTCTCTACTATTCTTGGTCCAACAGTAGTCAGCCAGCATATTGGAACTCAATTTTCCTTGGTACCTACCTCTTTTCCATAGTAGAAATTTGCTAATGAAAATGCTCACTGTGATCATCACTGAGAGCTCCAATATTTTCATGGAAGAAGTCTAGTTAGAGTCCAAGAAGTAAATTTTTAGACATGTTGCATCCCATAGCTTTATAAGAATGCAGAAGATTAGTCACTATGTCTCGATAGTTCTCTGCTTTATGGTTTCCAAGAAAATTGAAACATTAACTTTTGAAAGACTGCCAGGCTGTTTTCTCCAGTGGATTTAATATTCCTTCGAAATTCTCAACAACCATTAATGATCAGATTGTGGTCCTATAAAAATGCCTTCTTTACTGATATTGGGAAATTTGGATTTCAGGTACAAGAATTCATGTTTATCCACAGCTTTGACAAAAATTTTCATTACTCTTAACTTAATATGCAATGGAGGTAATAATATTCTTTCAGGATTCACTAAAGAGACATATGACACATTTTTCTGGCCAAGGAGAATATATTTATGTTTAGGCCATGATTTTTTAACATAGTGGGACTCCTTAACTCTGTTATCCCAAAGGCACCAGAAAATGAAAAAGAAACAAGTTTTGGTGAACCCAAGTTGCAAATTAAGCAATAAAGCAATAACTTTGACATTTTCCATATTGTATTTTCTTTAGAAGTAGTTTCATATTTTCAAATGGCTCTTAAACATCAGTGGCATGCGCTACAGGTGTTGATGGAAGTTCATTGCCAACATGTAGCAGAACAGACTTCAAACTAGTTTTAGAAGAATCTATGAATAGTCACCACTCTTCTGGCCTGTGTTGAAGCCCAAGAGTTTCCATAACTGTACATATATCACTACAAAACAATAACATTTTCTTCAGACATGCAGTCCTTGAAATCACTATGGTAGCCACAATAACTACATATTCTTAAATCTGGAGTAGATTCCAACCTTTGAGTCTGTAAGCTAAACTTTCAGCTTGCTGTTTAGACAGGTTTAAATCCCAAATCAGGTGACTAAGGTCGATCTGTTTGGGAGAGTATGGTTCTGAGGAACAGGTGTTGGCTTCATATGTAGAATTATTCTCTCCTGAAATATTTTTAGTTTCATTTAGGTCAGAATCAGAGATATCACCTAAGGTTGTATCTGCGTATACTGGTACAGTTAACTGTTCAAGTGTTATTGCAGACTGCTAATTCAGATACTTATCTGTATTCCGTTGTTTAAGGACTATGATACAACATAGCACAAAATTAATACAATTTTGAGTCGAACTAATACTCAATGCTCCATTTATTGCTAGTATTTACCTAGAACGCATTTCGTTAGGATCTTCCTAACATCATCAGCTGTTGTCGACTAATGGATGCCGGTTCAGGGAACTCCTCGGAGGTGATAGGTGCGTCTCTGTCGGTATCTTGATGAACTTGAAATTTGGATTTTCTTCAAAGATAGTATCGAAATTAAACAATTTACTTTCATATTTCTTTATAAAGATTTTTTCCCACGCGATTAATGCAGCCGGACCTTGGACACTTTTTAGTTAGTGAATTTCTCAATCTATGTCATGATTTTCCTTCCAAAAATGGTACGCTACCGCCGATTTATCTATTTCTTTATTCCTGATGTTCCTAAAGTGCTCTTTGAGCCTAATGTTCACGTTCCTTTCTGTTTTTCCAATGTAGAATATGTCACAGTCCTTGCAATTTATGTGGTACACTCCTGATTTTTTGCCTGTGGGTATCTCCTTTGTATTATGTGATTTCAAAAGGTGTTGTACACTAAATTTGTTCTGTGGGGCCAAAGTAATATTGTGTTCTTTGAAGACTTTTTGGAAAAGGTGTGTAGCTCTGGGATGATACATAAATTTTCTGTCTGAGGTTTCATTGCTAATTGGGCAGAGAGTACTTACTTGTTTGCATCTAAGTTGTCTTTTGAATTTATCTATTTTCCTGTTGACCAATTCAGCACTGTATCCATTGTATTCTGCAATGTGAATGATATTATTGTACTCTTTGTTATATTCTATCTTGTTTAAAGGTACATTAACCAGCCTGTAGGTTAAACTGTTGATAACAGCATGCTTGTGTTGTCTAGGGTTATATCCATCTAATTTTATGAAATTTTCTGTGTGTGTTTCCTTTCTGTGTTTGCCAAATTAAAGTTTATTATGTTTTCTGGTAAGTTTCAAATCTAAGAAAGGGATTTCATTGTTTGTCTCTTTTTCTATGGAGTATTTTAGTGCAGGATTTTGTAAATTAAGTAGTTTTAATGCATCATCCACTTGTTTCTCATTTATTATTGCACAAATGTCATCCACATATCTGTACCAATGCTTAAAAATTAGTGGGAATGCCTTTGTGATGTGCATTTCCAAAAAGCTCATGAAGAGGTCTGCCAAAAGTGGGAACAATGGGTTGCCCATAGATAGTCCTGATTTTTGTCTGAAAAATTTCTTATTGAATGTAAAAAAGGACGGTTAAATTTGTATTAACTTATCTGTATGTTTTTTTTTAGATGTGATTCCATTTATATTTGTCAAACAGAAACAGTGGTCACTGAAATGATCATTTGGTTCCCTCCAACTCATAGGAATTGCAATGTGAGCCATTTTCAACCCAGTCAGCAATCTAACACATGAAGCATTTTTTTCAAAACATGTGCAAATATGAATGAACCTGCAGAGCCCTGTTTTATTGTTCTTCAGCATAATATTTAGTAATCATTTCCTTATATACAGCCTGGATAAAATCGCAACATATGAGGTAAAGGTTCCTATAACAGATCAAACAAAATGCTAAACTCCTATTGTAAAAAGAACCTGTCACAAAAAATTTGTGCCTGATGGAAAAATTCTGACTGCTCAGGATGAAAAAACACAGTAGATTCACTAATCAGATTTCTTGTAAAGAAAACTTTGTCGACTAGTGTTATTAAAGCATTTAAGTGGTCAAATAGATCTAATGGTTTTGGAGAGCATATTTATTTTAAAAAGTAGAAATTATATAATGAATTTTGAAATACTGCAAGTCGATTCAGTATTTAAGTTTGTTTCATTTTCAGAGTTTTGCAAAAATATTATGACACTTAGTGATACTAATGATTATAACCGGGAAAAAACAAAGTGACTGAAGATGTGGAAAAGTTTTCACAAAACCAGTTTCTTGAATTCTGTAGATTGTTCATCAATATTTTTTAAAAATATAAATGAAATATGTGAAATAAGAATATTTGATTGCAATATTTGTTACTTCACTGTTGTTAACTTCTGTTTTTACCTATTAATGTTCCATGTGATAGCATGCATGTTTGTGTGCGAGTGAAACAGAACTACACTAAAAAACAGTGTGCTATGTGATCTAGTATCTTCCAAATATGCAGTATAAATATTTTCTGACCTCAAACCATACTGTACATGCAACAAGTTTCAAAATATAGAATAAAAAGAAGTATTTCGGAAACTGGAGTGCCATTGTTATTAAAATGAGTCAATAGGTATACAAGTAAATGGAGAAAAGTATGTACTTGATTGACTCCTTTGTATAATTTTAATAAGTTTCAAAATGTTTGATTTCCTAGAATATGGCTATAATTATTTTCATGAAAGTATAGTAAGTTAAGTTTGTTTATTTGGTAAATGAAATGTATATCTTGAATCCTCTGGAAATAGTCTACAAGGTTCTCTTCACTTAGAAGAAATTTCACATAAACTGAGTGTGATGGCTCAGGTGTTTCCATCATCTGGGATTCTTAGGATTGATTCCCGTTGCCAACCTACCTGACCAATGAGTTTCTTCGGGGTTTTTCCTGGGTCGCTAAGCAAATGCTGAATAGGATATTTACATCACGTGAGTTTCCTGTCCCTCCATTTCACCTCCATTATCATTTCGTATCATCTCTCATCTGGTGTTCTATTTCAGGGTAGAAGTGTTGGCAGATGTCTCGGTGGTACATGGTGATATGCTCTGAGTAAAGTGCTTTCCCCTCTGGCCGGACTTTGTCCTCAGAACTGGCCTAGTGGTCTGATTCTGAAGCATGGCATGTACGATGCTGGTTGTGCAAGACAGCCTGGAGTACTCTTCTCTGCGGAAAGAGCCTCTGGTGTCTTAACCAACCTCGTGACTGCAACTGCATGCTCTGTACTTTAGTGACTCCTTGGGGAAAGCTGCCCTCTGTCTCCTCTTGGCTTATCCTTCCTCCCTGGGGTGACCCACCTGGGGCATAGGTACAAAAGTCCACTGTGGTCACAACGCTGAATCTCCTCCAAATAATCCAATCCACTCAGAAGGAGTTTTATATAATCTTTATAACTCTTAAGGTAGAAATGAAAATGGAGACCCCTTTAAAGGCCATTTTATTTAAAATAAGTTTGTTGGGGTTGTATGCCATTTCCAATAAATTCATTATTGGTTCAACTTATTCAGTACCTTTAAGATGTTTTTAAGGTCTTGTTGATATTCAGCTGTTTCACATAAATGCATGGAAAGAGTATGTAATTTTACATCCAGCATATAACGTTCAGTTGTTAAAAAATTTGACTAATGCTATTCCTTTTTTATCAATAATGGATATCCATATGTAATGCAGCATTTTCTGCAAAGGTTTATATTGACACAGATGAACACTTAATTTGAAAAGGTAAATTGGAACTAGCACTTTCCAGTAATGTAATTATTTGAAATTATACCATAAGACAAGTGACACATTCCGTTATGCTCTTCGCCTCCACTTGAAGGCATTATCAAGAAGTTGTCGACTGGCTAGAACATTGGTATTTCAGCTGATCATGGTTTTCCAGGGACGAGATATCTGAGGACAATCCAATGTGACTAAGTAAAATATTTTCTTCCAATGGAATGTCAAAATTCTGTATATATTTTCTTCCAATGGAATGTCAAAATTCTGTATATATTTTTCCAGAAGTTTAATTCTTGAATGAAGTGAACTGATTATAGTATGTAAAAATTAGAAGCTAGCTAATGTGAAGCAACAAATACTGCATAAAGTATAATTGTTTGTAACAAACTTCTCTTACCATTTAAAGCTAAATGAAGTTTGTTACAAATAATGATTATGATTTTAGTAGTTGAATTTTATGTTCTCTATTGTGTTTATGATTCAGGAAATTTGCTGTTACTACGGATTCATCAGTTCCTTTTTGCTTGATGAACCTAAAATAATCTTCCAATCTGGTTCCAATGTTGCATTTTTTCTTCCCAATGTATACCTTACTGCAGTCTGAGCCATTTGTTCTATAAATATCAGACTTCTTTACCACAGTATTATGTCCGTTTTTGGCTTTACAATGAGGTTCCTGATATTGAATGTTTACTGGTGCCAGGTAACGTTAAATTCAATGAAAAACTTGAAATTGGCTGCCCATGAGTGATATTTGAATTTCCTGTTTGTTTTTATGTCCCTAAAAGCTGTTTGTATTATTTTCATATAATCGTAATTCTGCAAAAGAGTGATACACAAGAAAATAAAAAGATCAAGTAGACAGAAACAGTTGAATGAGATCACCATCCTAGCAGCTTATAGGGACAAAAACTGCAAATGAGAAACATACAAGAAATTTATATATACACTATAGATGACTATTTTAGTAGAACTAGTTAAGTGGTGCTAAGTGAGTGATAACATACATGTGCTGGAATTTCCTCTGGTTTCACCTTCCGGCTTTCAACTAAAGGGCTGTTTAACGGTTGTACATCTAATGTGCTGTCACCAGAAATGAGAATGCTAAAAGAGAAAGTTAAAACTGACGAAGTCTTCTTTTGTGCTCCCTGAAATGAAATAGGATATATATATACGTATATAGGGTCATTCAACAAGTGTGTCCCATCTTAACATGTCGTAACTGCCATTGTTTTTGAGTTATAGCAGTCATTTTTTCATTAGGTTACAGTTATCACTAACAAATAGACACAGCAAATTACAGCATTCAGCACTGCAAAAAAATTCTGAAATCTTTTTATAAAATGCATCATCTGTTTGCCAAACCTTCCGTGTGTTGCATGATACCAGGTACTTATAAGTGACTGTTTGCCCACATTTGAAGTGTACGGATCTCAAAAACATCTGGTTCCTGCAAGATGGTGCCACATGTTATGCTGCTCTTGAGACAATTGATCTTTTGAAGGAAAAGCTGAGAGGTTTCATCATTTCTCGTGGTTGTTATGTTAACTGACCGCCGAGATTCTGTGATTTAAAAACTTTGGATTGCTTCATGTGGGTTTGTGCTAAATGTCAAATTCATGCCAATGAGCCAGAAACAAAAAATGATCTTATGAATAACAGTGCAGGTGTTATTTATAAAGTTGGGTCTAATTTACATTCCGCTGTCTTTGAAAATTGGGTCAATGATATACGCGCAACCTAACGAAATTGCAGCGGTGACTTAATTGAAGTTCTCACCCACACAAAATGACATTAATTATGTTCTCAAATAAAAAAAGATAAACCTCAATCATTTATAGAACATGTTTTATTTAAGCTCAAAGATAGGACATTCCTGTTGAAAGACCCTATACATATATATTTTAAAGTATTTAATGTGTTACATGAAAGATTACAAAAAATGACATGAAAACTTACATAATAATCATAATTACTGCTTCCATGATACCAAAGGAACAGCAAAACTTAATGCTTTTTTGCTCAGAAGAAGCTGCCTTATGACCTGCACAATATGCATTAAGTTTTGAGGCCCTCTGAATATCAAAAAGATGCTCAGTATAAGGTTTGCATGCATCTGTCTGCCTGTGTGAGAACGTAATAACTCAAAATTGAAATGTTGGTTAAATGCTAAACCAGATATCTAAGCTCAGTGCCTTCTTCTAATAAGTGACAATGTTTAAGCATGGAATTTACAGTTCAGTAACAAAAGAGAACCTCCTCCAGGCATGGCTAAGGCTTACACACAAATTACACTTCTGGAAACTGGAGACATATTTATACAGATGAACGTGGAGCTTGAGCTGGTGTAACGTGCACGTTCTCTTTCTGAAAAGATGCTGAAAGGAATACTACAGATTTTGATGGTGAAGTTTAAGCTATTTATCTTTTGCTCTGAAACAGTATTTCGCTGCAACATTGCAAGAGTATTGCTATTTTGTGAGATTCTAATGCAGCAATTATAGGCTCTAGCATCCATATCCTACCCAAAGGTGGAAAATATTGTAGAAAGACATAATATAATCTACACCATAAAACTCGGCAAACATAATTTTGCAAAGGATTCCAGCCCATGGTGGAGTTAAGGGGAATTAAAGGGCATATGTATTAGAAAAAAAGGAATGCATAATTAGACAGAAAGAAACAAAAGACTTTTCATTATGTGACTTTGTGGTTTCGTAGAATTAAAGGTCGAAGCTGCAGTGATTCAAAACAATCATTATTGGTATAGAAATACACATACAGTAGTAGCATTACTTCACATACACTTACAATCTACCAAGATCATTGACCACAACAAAGAGCTCACTTTCCAAACACAACAGTTTAGATTACAACTCTCGGTCCTCCTGAATTTACAACTACTGCTCTGTTTACAGATGTTTACGCCTGACTCTTGGCGAGTTGCCGCCTCCTTGAATCCCTCTACTCATATTACTGGAAATATCTGGAATATTCTGTAACAAACAAGAAATGAAATGTTCTGTAAGACAATCATAATTTCACCAGAATATTCTAACTTTATCTGTTTTAGCATGCCTTTTGCTATGTGTGATATGTTTATCTGCTTATGCAAGCTGTTTATCCCTGCCCGGCTCCATCCGTCCCTTATCGCTCACTCGCCACGCTTTCGTATATAATGGGTTCGCAACACTGCTCCCTCCTCAAGGCTCGTCCTTGTGAACAGCACCATCGTAGAGGGTCAGACGATCCAGGTGTTCCACCAACATCTTCCTTCGGGACACCTACTCGATGCGGTGGACCACGTCGTTAATCCTCTTCATCAACCGGTGCGGTCCTTGCCACGGCTGTTGAAGTTTCAGGCAGCGTCCCATGGTCCGGGTAGGGTGGTACAAACAGACTAGGTCACCCTGCTGGAACCCTTGTCTGTCATCTTACCTGTCTTATCGCTTCTTCATGCGGTCGCTCGATTTCGGGATGCTCTGCAGATCCATCTCATGCATGTCTGGAGATGGTCCACCTGGTCCTCCACATACTCGGTTACTGGCTGTTTTGCGTCCTGGGGGATTCCGAAAGCCAGGTCACAAGGGAGGCGTATCTCTCGGCCGAACATTAAGCTGGCTGACGTCATCCCAGTGGTGTCGTGTGTTGAGCGGTAGGCCAGCAAGAACAGTGGCACCTTGACTTTCCAGTCTCGCTGACGGCTGGCCACGACCTTCCTCAGGTGTTCTTCTAAGGTCCTGATGTACTTGTCGACCATGCCATCCGACTGGGGATGTAGAGGTGTTGTGCGGGTCTTGTTAACCCCAAGAATTTCTAGTACCTCCTTCATTAGGTTGGAGTCAAAATTGGTACCCTGGTCGCTGTGGAGCTCTAACAGCACCCCAAATCGGCAGAACACTTGCTCCACGAGGCAGTCTGTGTTTGTCTTTGACTCCTGGTTCGGGATGGCATACACCTCCGGCCTCTTGCTGAAGTGGTCCACGACCACCATCAGGTAGTTGTTGCCGCGGTCGGACACTGGGAATGGTCCAGCTATATCGACGGTGATGCTTTCGATTGGCGCTGCGACATTGTACTGCTGCATGCGACCCCTGCTCCTAGTCTAGGGGCCGCGACTGGCTGCGCACACGTGACATTGCTGGCACCACCTCTCAGGGTCTACTCGGAGCATTAGCCAGTAGTAGTGCTCTCGGAGTTTGTCGATCGTCCGGTTTGCTCCCAGGTGTCCTGAGCTACCGGCGTGCACTTCCCTCAGGACCTCCGGAACCTTATTTCGGGGATGTACCAATTGCTCCCCTGTGTCTTTCCATCGGGTAATCCCCATACCCGGAACAGCACGCTCTCTCCGAACTTCAGCGAGTCCCATTGCGCCCAGTACTACTGCTATGTGACGCTCCTTGGTACGATGTCCTCTCAGGTCGGTCTTGTCCGTGCCTCCACTTCTCTGAAGAATGGCCCTAAGTCTGCGTTAGACAGCTACTGCCTTCTCAGGCCTGCGCTATTCCAGCCATCCGCAGGCACTGCCGTGACCACTCTGAGAGCTGCGGCAAGCTCCTTCTCTCACACTCTTGTGCACTGGCTGCACTCTTCTGTGCAGGGTCTCAGGGACATGGAGTCTGTTTTATCGTGGCTCTTACCTCTACGATATTCAGAGGTGAAGTCATACTCATACTTTCAAAAATCCCTGCGACCGTCATCCTGCATCTTGAGGATACGAGGACATGAAATACGACCAATACGTAGTATCAAATTCTTAGGAGTACATCTACAACAGAACGATAGACGAATGTCGGGTACCTCTAAGCTCCTTGGATCCCGGATTCATTTGAGCACCATATCATCCATTTAATTTTTCGTCCGATATAACTTGACGTTGGAGGACGTAAATTAAATAAAACGACAATGGAACCTCTAATACAAAACCTTATTTTCCGCACTGATAACGAAACTAAGATTAAAATGCTGTTTAGAGCAATGGCGGCACATCACTGGGGCATGCAGTCCAGACTTTTAATAAGGTTAATACCACCTTTAATCTTCTCCTGGCTTGATTACGACATACTGATGGCACCAACATCAACGGCTGGAATACGATGGCAACTGGAGTCTACCAATTATATAATATAATTATCAGTATCCAGGGAATACCAGCGAAACATCTAACATCCAGATATTTCCCAGGATACGACACAGAACAACGCATTTTGCAACTGGGATGCTGTTCTGCAGCCAACTTGCTTGCGCACACTCACAATATACTTCTACGCAAGCTGGTCATACCAACTGCTGAGACAGGAACGCGGATAGGACAGACATCTTCCTCTTCCTTTGGTGCTGTGCCTAGCGGCTTTCAAAAGCCACACATACGTATATAGTACACCAACGTTGCCTGTTCTGCTATTACATGCTCCATCTGACGAGCTACCAAACAATATTAAAGTCGATATTCACTTCTTCAAGAAGATAAACACAGACTACGAACTGGCCTAGCGGGAATTTATCTCACAGGCATTGTCAACCGGCCATACACAGCCGCCAACAATGATATTTACCGATGGATCCAAAACTTCCATGGGTACGAGCGCAGGTATATATATGGAACTCAAGCGAAACGGTTATATGACGACTTTATGACACCACATCTATTTGCACAGAAGAAACGATAGCAGTATACTGTGCATTGAAATATATAGACATCACCCAGCGAAAGCGTTCACTCCCTCGGATGCCCTAAGCTTATTAACGGCTTTACAACAACCAGGGAGGAGTCTAAAAGAACAATGTATGAGATACTCATCGGAAACATGATAGACATCTTACCGTTAGCAGTTCGTCCTAGGGGCGCGAAGCCGCGATCCCCCCCCAAAATTTTACGGAATTAAATGAACCATGGTCTTGCGACTATTAAGGACTGTTTAGCTTTAAATTATGAGAAAGATTTATGTGATGGCACTAGTTCTATCGTTATACCTACAACATATGGCATGGAATGGCAGGTATAGCGCCGGCCTGCTGCGTTTCCACGTAACGGAAGGCATGCAGCTGCGATGGGGGTGAGGGAACGGGGGAGGGAAATGCCTATGTGAATATACGGCGCGATTCTATTCGCGCCTAGCGTAGTCCGCAGAGCAGCTTTTTAGTGTTACAATTCACAGATTTCTTATTTTATTTTTCTTTATTATTTATGAAGTTAGGAACATAAACAGAGTGTTACATGCGGCTTTATAAAATCTAATAACGAAAGCATGATGGATAACTCTATAAAATCACTAATGGATTTCCGATTACAAACTTTACTTTTGAGAAGAAAGTAAAATTGAAATCTTTGGGTAGACCAACGCCCGAATTCTTCATATAAAATGGAGAAATTGAGACGAATGAAAACCTAGTGTTTAAGAGAAACCTTCATTGTACAGTCATGTATGAAAAGGTGACTGGATCTGTGGCTGGGATTTCTCAAGCACTCTTTCTGCTACTCCTGTGTTTAAGTTTTGCCCATTGTTTGAATTACCTTTACGAGGACATGAATCTGTTACTTCTTCAAATCCAGGGGTGTACAGGGGCCTTATTAAACATTCAGCTGAACTGAATACAGTAATGAAGGAACATTTAGAAACAGCCACAGTATTTAGAAGAACTTGGAACACAGTGCAGAATGAACTATTAGACTGCACGTTGAAAGCCTGTAGGGAGAAAATAGAGCAACAGATACGGGCTTCTGAGTTTTTTGCCATTCAATGTGATGAGACAACTTACTTTTGAAATCACTGTAGGATGGTTTTGGTGTTCCGTTATGTATATGAGGAATTCATATATGAGAAATTTTGAGTTTTTATGAATCCCGAAGGAAGAGATGGGGAACCTTTGACAAAATGCATAAGGAATGCAATTAATCCGCTTCTTGGAAATACGAAGGAAAAGCTCATTGCTCAAACCTTTGACAGGGTCAGTGATATAAGTGTAAGGACCGGAGTACCGGCCAAAATAAGGGACCTTATAACCCATATCAGGCGCGTCCCTCAAGTGGCGGATGAGGGATCCCACCAGATATGGTGGGATGGTCCGAATACTTCAGAATAAGGACCCATGGACCAACAGGGAGCCCAGTTCCTGGGGGCTTAAAAATGCTGGGACATCCTCTCTCTCCAGGGGATATAAATATGGAGGGCCCTGCCCAGGGTTAAGGGTGAAGACGGACAGAGAAGGTCCGATAGCTAAGCGAAGGCAGCTTCTAGAGGGGTGAAAACCTCGATTAAAAATCCTGCAAGTCTGAATGCACTAAGGTGGCAACCCTGCTATTACTGTGCTTGCATAGGGCTTGTAACTCTATCGAGCAAGATTTTCATACTAAAAAGCTTAAAGGAAATGAGCCGGATGGACAACAACTAAGACAACTTGGCAAGGAAAAGGATTTTGAAATATGGAACAAACTACTCTTGGGAACCTGGAATGTTCGTGGTTCAGCTCATAAGGAGGTAGAACTTATTTATGAACTAGAAGAAAGAAATACTAATATAGTGGTTCTAACAGAAACGAAAAAGAAACTTAAAGGAACGCAAAATTTAGGAGACTACTCCTTGATTTATAGTGGAGTTAGTAAACAACAAAGAGTAGCCACTGGAGTTGCAATAATTATAGATAAAAATTGGGCTAACAAGACAGACTCTTACACTCAATGACAGAATATTAACTGTCAGATTTAAAATATCTAGAGGCTATTTGACAGTAATTGAAGTATATGCCCCTGAAGAGGGTGAAAAAGAAGATAGTGAAACATTCTATGAAGAACTAAGTAAGGAAGGCAGTAAATATGTTAAGCGTGACTAACTTATAATATCAGGAGATTTGAATGCCCGAGTAGGTAAACTACCGATTAAAGATGTCATAGGTACTTTTGGTGAGGATACTTCAAATACTAACGGTGAGAAATTGAGACAGTTTGCAAAGTTTATCAAATTAAAGAGAATGAAGACATTTTTATGAAAAAAGACATCCATATATTTAATTGGAGCACAAAAGGATGTAGATCATTAATCGATTATGTTATTATGAACAAACAATTATCATCACAAGTAAAAGATGTAAGAGTATATCGGGGAAGTGATATGTCAACTGATCACTATCTATTAGTCTCCAAGATACACCTTTTTACAAGATGGCGGAAAATGAAACGTCATGAAAGAATGAATGAAGAAGTATTCAAAATATACCTATTACACTGGTCGACAAGGTTTTTTTTTCTCACAAGAGATCTGATTAGTGAATCTAGTGGCATTTTCCATCTGAATTAAGATATGTAGTCAGAATTTCCCCATCAGGCATAGTTTTTCTGTAAAAGATACTTTTCAAAATACGATTTTAGCGTTTTCTTTGACCTGTGATAGGAACCGTTACCTCATATGTAGCTATTTTACTAAAGCTGTATTATTGAAATTATTTGCAATGTCATGCTGAAGCCCAATAAAACATGACTGTGCAGGTTCATTGTTGTTCATTGTTGTTGTTTAGACATGTTCAGACCTGTTTGGCATTGTGATGTATCAGTATTGAGCTGACTGTGAGATTGTTGAAATATAGTAGTGAAATATTTCCTTCCTTTCTGTTTAGAAGTGTATTGTGTATGTTGTGCATGATGTATTTCTGTGCTTTATTTTTTCATCATGCCAAGAAATTGTGTAAATCATGCAGATAATTTCTGCTATATTTGTGGTGAGCTCACCAAGTCTCAGAGGCAAAATTTGACCCCACTTGTAAAGAAGTGTTATAAAGTTTACTTTGGCTGTCAAGTTGGTGATTTTGATAAGAGCTGGGCCCCAAATACATAGTGTTTCGTGTGTTAGACTACTGACTGGGTGGGAAAATGGTACACATCATATGCCATTTGCAATTCCCATGATTTGGAGGGAACCAATGGATCATTTAACTGACTGTTACATTTGTTTGAAAAATTTTAAGGAATCACATCTAAAACAATATATACGGTTAAGTATCCGAATTTGAAATCTGCAATGAGACCTGTCTTACACAGTGAAGAGCACCCCATACCAGTATATGCAGATATGACCATAAGTGATAACTCTGGTTCTGACCTGACTGAAACTTCATATGATTCAGATGAAAATAAAAATGATCTTACATATGAAGCCAGTAGCTGTTCATCAGAACCATACTTTCCCAATGAGCAAGACCTTAGTGGCCTTTTTCGCGATTTAAATCTGTCTATACAGCAAGCGGAAGTTTTAGCTTCCAGACTCAAAGGGTGGAATCTACTCCAAAAAGATGTAAGAATTAGTACATATTGTAGCCGCCATAGTGTTTTCAAAGTATACTTCTCTGAAGAAAATGGTATTGTGCTTTGTAATAATATTTATGGAAACTGTTGGGCTTCAACACCGGCCAGATGAGTGGCGATTGTTCAATGACTCCTCTAAAGTAAGTTTGAAGGCTGTGCTGCTACATATTGGCAATAAACTTCCATCAATACCGGTAGTGCATGCCGCTGATATGAAAGAGACATATGAAAATATCAAACTAAATTTAGAGAAAATACAATATGGAAAATATGAATGGAATATCTGTGGTGATTTATAGATCACTGCTTTATTGCTTGGTTTGCAGCTAGGGTTCACCAAATGGTGCTGTATTTTGTGCGAGTGGGACAGCAGAGAGAAGAAGTCTCACTACGTTAGAAAGTCATGGCCAAAACGAGAATCTCTTATCCCTGGCCAGAAAAATGTGGCATGTGTCCCTTTAGTGAAGCCTGAAAAAATATTTTTACCTCCATTGCATATTAAGTTAGGAGTTATGAAAAATTTTGTCAAAGCTTTGTATAAACTTTCTGATGGATTGTTGTACTTGAAATCGAAATTCCCTAAAGTCAGTGATGCTAAATTGAAAGAAGGAGTTTTTATAGGACCACAAATCCAATCATTAATGGCTGATGAACATTTCGAGGGACTGTTAAATCCACTGGAGAAAGCAGCCTGGCAGTCTTTCAAAAGTTTGTGTTGCAATTTTCTTGGAAACTATAAAGCAGAAAACTATGGTGACTTAGTGGCTGATCTTCTGCATTATTATAAAACTATGGGATGCAACATGTCTTTAAAAATTCACTTCTTGGACTCTCACTTGGACTTCTTCCCCGAAAACCTTGGAGCTGTCAGCGATGAACACGGTGAAGGTTTTCATCAGCAAATTTCTACAATAGAGAAGAGGTACCAAGGCAAGTGGAGTTCCAATATGCTGGCTGACTACTGTTGGACTAAAATGAGAGACGTTCCGGATGAAAAATATACCCGAAAATTACTATCTACCACTTTCTAGGTAAGTCAGAATCAGTAGTTATAATTTTGAATTAGATCGCTTGTCACGGATTTTTCGGAATATTTTAAAAAATTCAAATGAATATCACACAAAACTCCTGCCCGATGGGGAAAAACTGTAATCATATTTGAATTCAGCACGAAAAATACTTTTAGAATCTGTTATTGTAATTCTTGTGAAAGAAAAAAGTTAAATTTTGTCGACCAATGTTACAGGAGAAGAGCATGGCAGATTTATATTAAATAGGGATATCTGCGTACTTACAATAACAATAAATAAGACAGGATATCAATGAGGAATAGGAGAATATTATACAAGCTGTAAAAACGATGGCTAACGAAGTGTTGGGCAAAAAAAAATATCGTAAGAATAAAGGATTAAGGATATGGAATGAAGAAATTTCAAGTGCAATAAGAGACAAGAAATTAGCCCATTTACAAGAGATACAACAAAAAACTGATGAAGCAAGGGAGATATATGGGGAAAAACGAAATAAAGCGAAAAATATTGTAAGGAAAGCTCACCAAGAGTCCTGGACAAACTTATTAGCACTGTTGAGTTTGATATACATGAAAGGCAAATCATGGTCTATAAAGTGCTTAAGCATCTAGATAGTGAAGAAAGAGATGTAGCAAATATAACTGTAATTGGAGAAGAACAATGGATTATACATAACAGAGATTTGTGGTATAATAACTCTTTAGAAGAAGAAGAAGAAGAAGAAGAAGAAGAAGAAGAAGAAGAAGAAGAAGAAGAAGAAGAAGAAGAAGAAGAAGAAGAAGAAGAAGAAGAAGAAGAAGAAGAAGAAGAAGAAGAAGAAGAAGAAGAAGAAGAAGAAGAAGAAGAAGAAGAAGAAGAAGAAGAAGAAGAAGAAGAAGAAGAAGAAGAAGAAGAAGAAGAAGAAGAAGAAGAAGAAGAAGAAGAAGAAGAAGAAGAAGAAGAAGAAGAAGAAGAAGAAGAGAAGAAGAAGAAGAAGAAGAAGAAGAAGAAGAAGAAGAAGAAGAAGAAGAAGAAGAAGAAGAAGAAGAAGAAGAAGAAGAAGAAGAAGAAGAAGAAGAAGAAGAAGAAGAAGAAGAAGAAGAAGAAGAAGAAGAAGAAGAAGAAGAAGAAGAAGAAGAAGAAGAAGAAGAAGAAGAAGAAGAAGAAGAAGAAGAAGAAGAAGAAGAAGAAGAAGAAGAAGAAGAAAGAAGAAGAAGAAGAAGAAGAAGAAGAAGAAGAAGAAGAAGAAGAAGAAGAAGAAGAAGAAGAAGAAGAAGAAGAAGAAGAAGAAGAAGAAGAAGAAGAAGAAGAAGAAGAAGAAGAAGAAGAAGAAGAAGAAGAAGAAGAAGAAGAAGAAGAAGAAGAAGAAGAAGAAGAAGAAGAAGAAGAAGAGAAGAAGAAGAAGAAGAAGAAGAAGAAGAAGAAGAAGAAGAAGAAGAAGAAGAAGAAGAAGAAGAAGAAGAAGAAGAAGAAGAAGAAGAAGAAGATGAAGAAGAAGAGAAGAAGAAGAAGAAAGAAGAAGAAGAAGAAGAAGAAGAAGAAGAAGAAGAAGAAGAAGAAGAAGAAGAAGAAGAAGAAGAAGAAGAAGAAGAAGAAGAAGAAGAAGAAGAAGAAGAAGAAGAAGAAGAAGAAGAAGAAGAAGAAGAAGAAGAAGAAGAAGAAGAAGAAGAAGAAGAAGAAGAAGAAGAGAAGAAGAAGAAGAAGAAGAAGAAGAAGAAGAAGAAGAAGAAGAAGAAGAAGAAGAAGAAGAAGAAGAAGAAGAAGAAGAAGAAGAAGAAGAAGAAGAATACGATGACCTTATATGCGGAAATGCAGATCCAATTACTTTAGAAGTATTAAAAACGGCATTAAAAGAAATGAAGAATAGGAGGGCCAAAGGAGAAGATGCAATAAATGCGGAATTATTGAAATATGTTGGACCCTAATTAAATCAAAGAATTTTGAATTTAATTAATAGTTGTTTGAATGGATGCCAACTCCCAAGATTCTGGACACATGTTCGAATAATATTTATTTTTAAGAAAGGTGCTCCATACAGATGTAAGAATTATAGGGATTTAAGTATTTTAACCGCAGGATATAAATTATACGCAAGAATCTTAAGTAAAGGATACAAACCATTACAGATGTTCTACATTTGGAAGAACAAAAAGGTTTTAGAAAAGGACGATCCTGTACACATGCCACCTTTACAGTTAAGCAGATAATATAAAAATGAAGAGAATTTAATCTGGAAACACGTATAGCTTTTATTGATTACGACAAAGCTTTTGATCATGTAAATAGGAAAAAATTGTGGGAAATCATGACTCGAAGAGGCTATCCAAATCATCTCATTAAAGTTCTAAAAATCTATATATAAGGATACAACAATCAGCATACATATTGGAAATAGAATATACAGTAAGTGGATACATACAAATCAAGGTGGACGACAGGGTTGCAGTTTGTCTCCTATTCTGTTCATAATTTATATAGATGATCTGATTAGAGAGTGGATATTTAAGATTAAGGGAGGCATTCATCTTGCACCAAATTTTATTCTTAAGACGATGCTATTTGCAGATGACCAAACAATGATATGTAAAACTGAAGACGAGCTGCAAAGAGCAGTATGCCGCGCCGTGGTTCAGTGCTTAGACCACTTGGCTCTCACCAAGGCGGCCTGTGTTCGATCCCAGGCGACCGCAAAGTGAGATTTGTGGTGGAAAACACGGCGCTGGGGCGGGTTTTCTCCGGGACCTCCGGTTTCCCCCGCCATCTCATTACACCGGTGCTCCATCTTCATTCATGTATCATCAGCGTCAGCGCCTGCGGTGCTGTATATAGTAAAATCGGGCGTTAAACACTACACATTTCATTTCACATTTCATGTGCAAAGAGCAATATATATTTTACAGAAGTTATGTAAGAATTATAATTTCAAAATCTCCACAAATAAAACAAAAGCAATGGCATTTCGAGGTAAGGACACTGTTAGAACCAAAATAGTACTTGATGATATTATCTCAGAGCAAGTTACGGGTTTTAAATGTTTGGGAACATGTCAGTTATAAATATGAAAAATATTTTAAAAATAAATTACCAATGTTTCAACAAATATGCGGCATAATAAATAGAAGCCTAAAAACTAAAACCAGAAAAGAAACATGTATGAAATTTTATAAGGTAATGGCTGTGCCTGCTTTTCTCTTTGGTTCTGAAATATGGACATTAACAAAAGCAGACAAAAGCAACATACAGGCTGCCGGAATGAGAATTTTAATAGCAGTAAAGGGATGTACTCTTTTAGATAAAATTCCAAATGAAAAAAAAGAGAATATTTAGAAATAGGTTCTTTAGAAGAAAAATAATAAATTATAGAAATGAATGGAGAGAGCATATTGAGAGAATGACGAGAGATAGAATCTCAAGAAGAGTTATAAACTATAAACCTAGAGGAAAGAGAGATTCGGGAAGACCACAAAAACGATGGTCAGTGATGTTTTAAGCCGTAACAGGCAGCATTGCCTAGCCCTTGGAGTGAAGAGGAAGAAGA
The DNA here is from genome assembly GCA_030765055.1 of Mantis religiosa. NCBI lineage: Eukaryota > Metazoa > Arthropoda > Insecta > Mantodea > Mantidae > Mantis > Mantis religiosa. The sequence goes on along the minus strand of JAUKNK010000056.1, from coordinate 847,046 downwards.
AAAAAAAGAAGGTATTCCTGTGCGTACTTTGTCCACTACTATGCCTACCAGTTCAATTTAGTCATACAAAAAGCCACAAGCACTCATTACCAGGTACACGTGTTCTTTTCAAATCTGTCGGGCTTCCAGCATTCTTTTCTAATTGATCTTTGTGATCTGATATTTTAGAGAATGTAGTGCAGGCAAGTTTGTCAAGAGTTGCATTAACAAGATGGAATATCAATATTCGTACCGTCAATGATGTATACGAAAACATAGAAAACCTGAAAGATTGCTTCGAAATTAATGAGGAGAGATACACTAATAAACCAAAATAAATTAACCCAATTTTTATAGAAGAGCTCCTGAAGATCCAAATTTTATTTTTTGGTTAAGAGATTCCAACAAAATCGTAACTCATGTGGACATTTTGTACCAGAAATTCAAAAGAAGAGCTAAGATAAGTGCAACGTAATCCAAGTGACATCCTTATATTGAAACAATTAGAAAAATCAAGACTCAATTTTGATGAAATACACAAAAACTTCTGTGAAGAACTGCCGCAGCCGCCAAAGAAAAGAAAAAGTATGCAATATGCAAAGGTTGGAGATGTCTAAAAGTTGTGCAAAGTCATCACAGGTACTGTTATGGGTAGATTGGCTATAACGGACACCTAGGAGCTCCATGTTTCTTGTGTAACGACTTATTTAAGGATTTCTGTGTACGTTTCTCGGAAGAAATTTTCACACGAGTGATGCAATGTTATCCTTTTCTACAACAAGGAAAACCGCGCACAGAGTAGGAGCTAATTTAAAGATTCAATGACTTGACCATTCAAAGAGCATTGAAACAATTTCAGCTTATATACGAAAAAAACATTTCGTCAGTGAAGTCACAAAACTTTTGAAAATTGTCATAACAACGCCGATGATGACTGTGAAACATGAAGGTTGCTTTCCAGTCTGAAAAGGTTAAGAACGCATTTCCCAAATACGAGGCGTCTCCTTAAAATATGCTCTCCAATTGTATTTAATATAGAAAACACGTTTTTTGTCAATGAATGTTACATTGATAGGAAGGAGAAGCTTACAGCTATTTTTCAACGTAATCACTATTGCAAAAGATGCACTTTTACATGCAGTGTGGCAGTTTCGTATACCCTTCTCATAGCACTCTCCCGCCAAGTTGCGCAGCCAGTCCTCAACCTCGTTTTTCAAATCATCGTCGGTCTGTAAATGTGTTACCCCAAGTGTGACTTCAACTCAGGAAACAGATGATAATCACTAGATGCTAAGTCACTGACGTGACGAGAATGATCTCTAGTTTCTGGTGTTGTGTAGTGCAGCGAGATTTCATCGCCAGTGAACAATTGAGTCTAACAATTCCTCGCCCTGTTTTGCTTAGCGCTTCAGGAATCGATGGGCCGCTTCAACATGTTGCCCCTTATGGTCTTCGGTGAGAATTTTGGGGACCCACCTCGCACACATCTTGCGATAATGTAAATGTTCGGTCAAAATCTTAATCGCAGGCTTACTGACTTCAGAGATAAGTTCGCACAGCTCGCGAAAGGCGCCGATGACCCTGTAGTTGAGCGCAGTTAAACACAAATCATCATCATCATTATCATCAGCTCGCGAACTGTCACACGCCGATCTTTAAGCACTTCTTGCTCCACTTTTGCAATTGTTTTGGCTGAAACCGAAAGCCGACAAGAACAGTGTTCGTCATGGAGTCTGTACGTCCGTCTTTGAACTCTGTGACTCTGTGACGTTTTTGACGTCCATGCACTGTCGCCCATAGACTTAGCATAACTGACGATGAATTTCAGTGGGGATAGTGCCCTTGGTACTCAAAAGACGGATCACTGCACGCAACTCGCACTTGGCGGCGGAAGTGGTCGGAAGCTCCATCGCAAACGGCTGGCCAGCCAAGAATAATGGTTGAAATGGGTTTGTTGTAATGGAGATTTGAAGGGGTGAAACCAAGGTACACGCCAGTGTTGCCGGATCTCGTGTAATAGCGTTCCTCACGGCTCCAGCGCCTTGAAGGTCGTATTTTACGGACACGCCTCGCACAATGACAGACGACAGAGTCAATGCTTTAGCAATGCTGTCATTAAATAAGGACCTTATTAGCATTATGCAAGATTTTGATGAAAGAGTGATGGAAAAATGCATTAAATTACTGTATTTATATATAATATACCTATATATCCAATGTTTTTGTAAGTGAAATTCATGATTTACTGAACAAATGCAAATTACTAGTATTGATGTGTGTAAATACAGTGATCTGCGCGTGAATCTGTGAAAAAAAAGTTGCACTGGTGAGGGTCAGGTTATGTGGTGAACATTAGTTCTGGATTTGCGTGAGTATGAATGATGTTCTCCTACCATGCTTTTACGTGTTGGATGCAGATTAATATAGCAGCTTTGGGTAAAATCTGTGTCAAGCTTCTGAGGTGTATATTACAACTTGAAAACCACTATTTCCGTAGGTTAAAGAGCTTGAATTTGAATAAAAAGACAGTCCTTAAGATTTACAGGTATTATAATTATTTGTTAACAATACTTAGAGAGCAAAACCTTTCTCCGCCTCCCGAATATTTGGGCCACGAGCCGCTACTGCATCTTACCTCAGAATATATAGGTATATCTAATTTTGATCCCAAGTCATGTAGCAATAATGGGGAATGAAACGGTGTAAGCAGCAATAACAGAGACTACAGTTAACCAACAGATAACACAAATAACTTACATCCTCATCAGACTTGGCGAGGGAAATATCACTGAGAAACACAGCAGCTTAACCAGATCAGAGGGACAGGACATTCATATACTAAAATTTTTCCTTCACACCTCACATCTATCTCGGAGGGCAATATCCATATACTTTAGAATTATTTCACACGTGGCATTAACACAGGTGTACCTATTTCGTATTGCACGCCCAGATCACGCCGCTGTGATTGCGGGGTAAAAGGTGATATTAACCATGTATTTTTGCCTGCCCGTTAAGACACCCAGCCACCGAGAAATTGATAGGGTAAATTGCCAAAACATAGCCAGTGACACCGTGTCAACTTCCTTACTTACCCATTCCTTACTCAAGGACGATATGTAAGGCCTTATTTCGTATAGCCATTTTAACAAGGATGAAACTATAATCGGACCACACTTCCTATGCGCATTGACATTGTTGGAAACAGAGTTTCCTGTTGTTGTTAGGTTATTTTTAAGAATATACTGCCAGCCTATTCAGACGGCTGCAGCGTCTGAATATAACGTTGAATCTAGGAAGCTCTGATCAAGGCAGTGTTAACTTAGTGTTAGGTTGGCACTATTGGCTAGCAGTAACGTCTTAAAGAACAAGGAAGAATTTTGCCAGTGGTTTAGTGTATTATCGTTTTTATGTGAAATAGTTGTTTTTTTTTCATTCTTTGCACCTTTTTCAAACCAGAGGCTAATGCTACAGGATTGCACCTGTACAGTTACATCTTTTAATATAGCATCCACGTTCCAGGTAATAATTGACAAGTGTAAAAAGAAACTCAATTTCATTCATTTCCAGGCCGCATACTGTAGCGGAGGTATGTCTTTATACAGAGGTGTCAAGCAACGGATAAATTAACCCCAGGTACTAATATGTCCAAAGCCTGATTTTGACTATATTATTATTATCATCATCATCATCACCATCATGACGATTATTATTATTATTATGATTATTATTTATGATGTATATTCTTAAGCTTTGCCTAAGTTGCTGCTGTATTTGTGTCCAATAAAGAAAGTGATTGAAGTTAAATTTAAGAAAGACAACTCTTTTATAGATTATATACTGTAAGTTATTTACAGTACAGGTACAAAGGAACTTACTATGTATGCACTGAGATCTGTGTAGCGTAGGTGGTAATGTGTGGGCTTCATGTTCATCAGTTCAGAGTTATAATCTCGGTCAGGGTTATGTATGTGGATGAGGGCTTTCCGTGGTTTTCCCTTGTCCTGAAAGATGAAAGTCTGGTAACTGTAACCTATATTTACCCTGTATACATATGTTGCCAGATATTTATCTTTTAGGAGAAGGGAAAACCTTGAATGTTAACCCTCTGATATGACTTAACGTTGGAGGAAATGTAAAATTCTGAATTAAAAGAAACCCTCCAATGTTAAGTCATATCAGAAGATGAATCAAATGATGTTCAAATAAGTACAGGAGAATTACATGAGGCAGTGAGCAAAGCTTTTAATAGTGCTATTCAGTGTCACTAAAAGTGTAATATTTCACAAACAGCTGCACCTGTAAGTAATTTTCACTTATAAAAGTTATCATTAAACCTTCAACGTGAAGTGTAAATGTTAGGAACTTTGTGCATGGCATAAAGCGCATTATTTATGTTATATTTAATTTCATTTGGTTAGCTCTCTTTGGTACATTGCTGTTTTGTTAGAGTAGCAGAATGTCAGTTGTCTGCAATTCAGACTGTCCTTTGTCTAGTTGCCAACATCATGTAATCTAATCAACAAGAATAAACCTTATCAAGTTCACATTCTATCAGTCCTGTGGAGACTGGTACTACATCTCGTTCAGTCTTACATCCACCCAAGTTAGTTCACAAATGCCCATTCGAAGAACTCAACCAAGACAACGGCTCCATGTCAAGTGATGGTTTTACACTCCAAGCAAAAAATATACAGCATTGGCCCCAGCGATATATTCTCAATACATTGTGGCCTTAACCTCCATACACAATGAATTTTCCCCTTTGGAAACAATGGTGGAAGTTGACAACTAGGCTGCTGAATTAATTCCTCTACAGCTCCTAAAATCAGGATCCCACCTATACTTCTCTATGAGGTCAACAATTATCAACAGATTATTCGAGACATAAGTGCTATTTTAAAAGACGACTATTTAATACAAAAACAAAAGAAAGTTCTTAAGATAAACACAACTTCAGTTAACGAATTCCAAGCCCTTACAAAATTCCTGAATGAATCAATGCTCCCTTTTCACACCTTCTGGGATCCAAATTCCAAAAGGCTTGAAGTTATCTTGAGAAATGTTCTTCATTCTCTTACAAACAATGACATAGTTACAGAATTAACCACTCTGAAGCTACCAGTGACGAAAATTACCAGGCTGTTGTACACATATCCACAACCTCTGCCCCTGTGTGCTGTAGAATCAGAAAACAATAAGCAAGGAAAGAAGATCTTTGAAGTTAAATACACTCAACATGCTTTAATAAAAGTTGAGTACCATAAGAAACCCACAAAGATCTCAAAATGTACATGATGCCAGCACTACAGGCATACTAAAAACTTTTGTCGTCCTACACCTTGATGTGTGAAGTGTCTCCCTAATCATCACTTCTCTGAACGTCCAAAAAACAAAGATACTCAGCCTTCCTTTGTGAACTGCGCAGAAGTTCATCCGGCAAATTTCAGAGGCTGTGGTTATTACCTGGAAATTATAAAGAAATCCAGTGCAAAAGTACCCAAGCCCATAGTAACACCTTCACCTCCAAGGCTAAATGTGGAAAATTTCCCGAAGTTGACACCAACCTCTCCCTCTTCTCCTCCTAAAGCTCCTCAGTGGCCACGCTGCTTCTCTCCAGAAGACAAAAGTTTCTTGCATTCTACTCAGCAACAATCCACACGCAGTTCTTCTGCTTCTTCCTTCCCTGATGACACCACGAACCTTCCTCAGCTAGCTATTGATTTTCTAGCACCATACCTACCAAAAATTAAAAACCTTCTATTACAGCTTTTTGCAAGTTTGTTTGCTAATGGCCACTAAAAATCAAGTTAATACATTCTCTCAACTAACTATACTAAACTGGAATGCTAATGGAATAAAAGCCAAGCGGGAAGGCTTTTTAGAATTCATCTGTAGATACAACATCGCAGCAGCTTGCATCACTGTGACTCACCTAGTATGCAGTAAAAGTTTTCAGTACCTGGTTATGCAGCATATAGGTCCGCTCGCAACACTCCCGGCGCCTCGGGTGGAGTGGCCATCCTCATTCGAAAGGACATACACCAGTACTAGGTCTTGCTACACCAACTAACCAGCCTCGAAGCTTGTGCAGTTCAAATCTTTAAGCAAAACTCCAAAATGACGATAATTTCAGCATGCAAGGCACCAGGACTCAGTCTGAATGTTCAGGATATTAATAATTTTTTTCCTGATACAGTGGCAATCCTTGTGGCAGATCTAAATAGTAAAGTATTTATGGGGATGCCGTGTGACAACCCCAAACAGAAGATGATTATTAACAGCAGCTGAGCGTAATGCAGTCAACATCCTAGCTGCACCTGATCCTACTTTCTATAGGCAAAATATAACACCTGATATACTGGATATCGCACCGTACAAAACTATCAGATAGTCCCACCATGGGACTCCGACCACTGCCCGGTCTTGATCTCCTTTAATGATAATTTGATTCTATGTCTACTACCCACTTCGAGACACCACAAAGGTTTTCATAAGCTGGCAGACCTTCCAACGTGTAATAAATAGTGAGTTGAAAACTGCGTGCAATCTGAAAACTCCCAGTAATGTAGAAACAGCAATTCTTGAGTTCGCAAAAGCCAAAACTTCTGCTATAGACAAATCAACAGTGCCAACCAGACCTCAGCAACAAAGAAAACCCTATTACCTTGCCCTCTAACATCAGGTGGCTCTTGAAAGAAAAACACAAAATGCACCGGCTTTGGCAGAAGTATAGAGAAACCTGGCAACTTCATGGTTTTAACCAACTCACAAGAGAGGTAAAGAAACAAATGGATGAATATTGGTATTCGACATACAAACGGCACCTCTCCAGCATTTTACCAGAGGATTCATCCTTGTGAAAAGAAACCAAAAGAGTATTTAAAGAACCAATGCTTATTCCAGCTTTAATACAAGATGGTATACAATATATATCTAACTTTGAGAAGACCGAGTTATGTGCAGGTACTCTACATTGTACCTTCTGCCCAAATCCAGTGATTAGCAATGAATTTAACCAAGAAATTGAATGTTTTCCGGATTCTTAGGCCATTGTTCCACTTTCCATTGACTTCCCTTCAGGATCAGAAATATTGTTCATAATCCAGCAACTACCAGCAAGGAAATCGCCTGGTCATGATCTAATTCCAAATTTTTTATTACAACATCTGACTCAAAATGCACTTGGTATTCTAGCCACACTTTTCAACAGTTGTATGCGTATGGGTTACTTTAGCAGAATATGGAAACATGCCATAATCACTGTGATCCATAAGCAAGGAAAATGCCCCTCAGACCCAAATAAATATTGTCCTTTAAGTCTGCCACCAACTCTATCGAAAGTGTATGGAAAAATTGTAGTGAAGCATTTGGCAAAATTTCTAAATGAAGTACCAGTATTACCTCTCTTTCATCAACCACCCATCAAATACTCTGGATTACAGAGCAAGTGGTACAAGACTTTGAGAAGAAAGAACATGCAGCTACAGCATTCCTTGACTTCACTCAGGCATTTGATAGAGTTTGGCATCAGGGTTTTCTATACAAACTGTTCATCAATGGCATCCCAGACTACCTCTATAAAATAGTTTCCTCTTGTCTGTCACAACGTACAGTCTCAGTCTGCGTAGGTAGTAGCCACTCTTCTACCAAACGTATAACAGCAGGTCCGGCCCAAATGACCTCTTTGTCGACAGGCCCTAAAACACCACATACTCACTCACTATAACAGCAGGTGTTCCTCAAGGATCTATCCTAGGACTAGTTATATTCAATTTGTTCACCTCTGATATGCCTGCCATGCCTACAGCTGAAATTGCTATGGATGTGGATAATAAAGCAATCTTCACAACACATCGCAATATTCACACTGCCAGAAATCACCTTCAAGAGGCCTTAAACTTAATTATACCCTGGCTTGACAACTGGCATATTTTACTTAACCAGGAAAAATGTGAAGCAATGATCCTTACACTATGCAGACCAGACTATCCTCCATGAGTAGCACTCCCATTAGAACCTATACCCTGGAAAACTGAGACTGAAGCAGTTAAATACCTCTGCATATTTATGGATAGAGGACTCATATGGAAACCACACGTAAGTATACAGACTCATACTAGCTCGAGTAAGACTGTATGCTCTATGCTCTTCTCAACAAAAGATCTTCACTCAGATTAATAAACTGCACACTACTCTACATGACTATTAAGACTCTACTATATGCCTCCCCAGCCTGGAGAGGAAGCTGTCCATCTGAAATCAAAGGTATCCAGACATTTCAGAACAAAGTATTACGAATCTCAACAAATGCACCATGCATTGTCAGAGATACTCAGCTACATAGAGAAACGTGAATCAGTACCATGGAACAGTCAATTTCTTCACAAGCCGAAAAGTTCTAAGGCAACCTTAAACATGTCTCAGGAGCCCCTCACTTTTCCCTTGGCAGAAAATCCAGCTTCCCAACCCGCATCAGGAGTCATGTACCGCTGAATCAGCTCTGACTGCAAGATCTTCTGTAATACTTAAAACAATAATGTACCTACTTATGGGGGGGCCCAATGGGGCTTTCTTCATTTCATTTTTATTCATTGTATCATGTATGTAAATAATATCTATGATCAATGATTTGTACAGTGCACATGCGCTGATCGATCAATAAATGAGTTAAAGAAAAACAAAAATAAGTACAGGGTACATAGAGCTTACAGTTACTAGACATTTATCTTTCGGGATAAGGGAAAATGTCCAATGTTAAGTCATATCAGACGATGAATGAAATGATGCTCAAATGAGAACAAGGTTCATAGAGCTTATAGTTACCATACATTTATCTTTGAGGATAAGGGAAAGCCTCAAATGTTAAGTCATATCAGATGATGAATGAAATGATGTTAGAATGAGTCCAGGGTACATAGAACTAAGTTACATGACATTCATCTTTCAGGATAAGGAAATACCCCAACATTAACTTATATTGGATGATGAAAGAAATAATTTTCAAATGAGTACAGGGTACATAGACATTAGTAGCAGCAGACATTCCTCTTTCAGGTCAAGGGAAAACACTAGAAGAAGCCTTGCCCAGATAATTCTCCCTGACCAAGATTCAAACTCGGCACAACTTGAAAGTCAGACAGACATGCTACCATCTGCGCTACCATGACGGAAGAGATACGAGGTTTTCTGTGATGCTAATAAGACATATGCTGAGCAAGATTAAAACCATGACTTCAAGAATGAAGTAATTTTGATATAATGTGCTACCCAATAAAATCTCAAGTACATAGTGTCTTTTAGCTATTGGATAATGTTCATATTCCTTTTTGGTGTTATGTGAGAATAAGCAAATATTCCAGTTTAATACTTTAAATAATTTTTTACTCTATATTTTATAACTGTACTGCTAGTTTTCTGTTTTGAAACTTTTAAATATCCCTAAATGAATGAGTTGGTATTCAAACACAAACATCACTTAAATTATCCTTGGACATGTTTCGGAGAAAGGTTTGTCCCCATCGTCAGCAGTTATCCGACAGGCTAGATCCATGGTTTCCTGAAGTGTGCTTTCTGGAAGTGACCCAGTATTACCAAGACTTTGTGTTGCCGAAAATTCATAAACCTGGAGATAAAATGAGGCCCATAATCAACAACATAGATGTACCTACCAAGAAGTTAGACAAGCATCTGGCACATATATTTTCACAGTTCCACAGCCTAGCCATTTGAAGTTCATTAGAATTAGTAGACAGGATCTCAAATTTGCATTTGGAACACAGAAGACAAACTAGTATCATTTGATGTCACCTCTATTTTTTCCCAGTATTCCAACAGATGAACTCATACTACTCTTCCAGAATTGGCTCATACAGATTAACACTTCAGTAGAAGAAATAGAAGATCTCACGAAACTTACTCATACATGCATACATCAATATTTCTTTACATTAAACGTTAAATTCTATCAACAGACCTCAGGCCTAACAATGGGCAATCCACTTTCACCGTTCCTAGCCAAACTCTTTATGAGCTACTTTGAAAGGCATATTACATCATCCTTCCTATACATCTTCAAATACTGGTATATAGATGTTAATGACATTTTTGCCTTTGTTCCACACAAATTCATACAAATATCCTTAAAACTATTGAACATACAGAATAGAGCAATAAAGTTCACAATAGAGATAGAAAAAGATGGCTACCTACCTTTCTTAGATCTGAAGATAATCCATGAATTAAATAGCATCTTTTGGCATCTGCAGGAGGCCAACACAAACAGATAATTACATGAAGAACGATAGCTACAACCCTACACCCCAAAAACATGCAGTTTTTAACAGCTTAGCACATAGACTAGTTAATATGCCATTAAAACAAGATGAATACAACAGAGAATATAACCACATGAATAACATAGCTGTAATTAATGGATACAGTAAACAATTAACAGAAAAAAAATTTGGAAATTCAATTAACAGAAACATATATTAGATATCACAAAAAAATTACAGAATCAAAATCTGAGACACAGGTTAGGATATTCACATATCATCCCAGAGTGCATCATAAATTCAACAAGATATTCAAGAAGTACAACATCACCCTAGCCCCCAATAATTAAATTCAATTTAAAAAACTTATTATGAACAACCTGAAACACCCAGTACCTGAAAACAAGAAATCAGGTATATAAAAAATCAACTGCTCAGGCTGCAATAAGTTCTACATACAAAAAACCAAAAGAAATTTACATATTAGAATACATGAACATAGGAGATGTGTGAAATACAAACAAATAGAAAAATCAGCAATAGCCCACAATTCCTGGTCTACCAATCATGAAATTTTACCAAATATACAACTATTAACACCAGCCAGTAATGCAGCCGAACTCGATGTTTGGGAAAAACTGCTAATTATAAGACACAAACAGTATGCTTTAAATTCTGTTTTGAAGTTCATCTCACAGGCAACCAGCTCACTTCAGGAAACCACAGGCCGAACCAGGTGGATAACTGCTGATGATGTGCACAAACCGTTCTCCGAAACATGTCCAAGTAAGGATAATATAAGTGAAGTTTATGTTTGAATACCAACTCATTACTTTCTAATGTTAAATGCGTCGCTGTTTCTAACCTTTTGCTTCAAATAATCCCTAAATGATGTTTTATTGACATGTGCATAATATAACCTATAGTAGACCAAAACTTTGAAGATAATCTTCTCTGGTTTTATTTTTATAACGTTTCTGCAGTTTCAAAATATGCCACATGTCAAAGATTTTTAATAATATCCCAAAAATTTCAGGATATAACTTACTATTTCAAGCTTAGTACCACATTTACTGTGAAATTAGCATCTTTGTTATTTTAATTTTTAATTAGTTCATTCAAGCTTTGCAGCATAAAATAAAACTATTTGACACAAACTTCAGTTATCTTTTAAGAAAATTGATGAAAATTTTCACATAGGTAGAGAGACTAGTTTTGTAACCATTATTTGCATCTTTAGTCGTTTTCTTCATTGTCATTATTATGGCTGCTAGATGTAATCTTTTAGTATATAATACCAAATTCTGAAAATGACACAAACTATTGGCAGTATTTCAAAATTCACTATGCGATTTTAGTTTTTTAAAGTAAGTATATTTTCTCAAACTATTAAATCTGTTGGTGCATTCAGTTGTTTTAATACCTTAACTTCTGGTTTTATTTCATGGTTAAATTATTAAAAATAATCGGCCACTGCCAATTTATCAGTCTGTTTATAGCTAATATTTCTAAAGTGTTCCTTCATTCTTGTTTCTAAAGTATATTTGGTCCTTCCAATGTAAATGCAGTTGCAATCTAAATAATTAAATTGATAAATGGCAGATTTTTTTATTATTTAGAATTTTACCATTTTATAGAGAAATGTAGCAAATGTTTAATATATTTATTTTGAAGAACTAAGGTTACACCAAATTCTTTAACCCTTTGCTGCATACACAGAATTAGGTGGTTGTTCTCCAAGCAGACCTGTGTCCATTTAAATTCAGAACTACTACTACTACAGACATCAAACTAAAAGTGGCCTATATACCTGCATAATTATATTTTGAACTGGCAGAATAAAATTGCTCAAAGAACAGCTTCTATAAATTGGTTTGCAGTGAATTACATATAAATTTAATTTTAATGCTTTATTACTGAAGAGATCAACCCCTTTGTAGGCAAACAATATTTATATACGTTCACCCCCTTTTAACGCATTTTTATAACAACAAGATCTATAGTTTGTTACTTTGCAATGTTAAAAATCAGACTAAAATGTCCTTAAGTCAGTAAAATAAAATTACAATAATTTCTGAAACATTTTTGTGGTACTCACTCCTATAATGTTTCCATCCCTGCCATTATTGCAGCGAACATATTGCAACTTGTCCGTAAAATGCTATATACACTATTCCATTGCACAATAAAAATGTTCGATATACACTTAAATTTATTAGTGGTTTAGTATATACACTTAGTTTTGAGCTTCAACCCCCTCACTTGGTGATAACTGAGGAAGCACCCAATTCTACATAAGACAATGTCACACTGTCTGCATTTACAGTGAGACTGTACACCTCGACCTGATTGTGTTTTCCTTTTCTTCACAATACACTGAACACATGATTTAACCCAGCCTGGTATTTTTATGAGGGTGTGACTAGGTACAGGGGGGGGCAGAATGTAGGCTACGCTGAAATCCCACTCACTTACAGGACATAAAGGCTGTGATTAGCTGTTTAACTAAATTCTGCCTGTAGTGAAGAAGTCTATTGCCATGAGCTGTAGAATCAGGTCTGTTTGAAATGTCGTATATTTTAAAACTATTAACAATTACAACATTCAGAACAAAATGGGACAAGCATTTCCAACTTTTTTTTTAGGGCCGGCGACACCGTAATACTCCCTCCTTTGGTCACGAGGTCAGTCTCTGCCATATTATGAGTGTAATTTATCACTACATTAGGACACAGTATTTTAAATTTTTCTTTTCTATTGCCACTCTTCCTTCTTACCTCTCCATCTGTTATGGGATTGGAGTGGGTAGAAAATAAAAGAAAGCCCCTGCTTTCATGCCAAGCAATGACAGTTATCCCTTTATGTTGCAATTTTCAAGAGTCACCCCTTTTCAGTTTCAATTGTTTTGGCTTTGAAAACTATTTTGGCCAGTCTTTTCTTCCAGCACGAGTTGTACCACACGCATATAGTTTCTTATCCAGAATCAATTTTATTAGCCATGTGAAAGTAAAAAAATTATCAAAATTGACGGGATGCCACAATCATGTGTATTTTTCGCACATGTGCAAAACAACCTGTTCCCCAAGTAGAAGATCATTGTTTCTGACCTCCTTTTTTCCCAGATAGATTTTATATATCAATAAATACCCTTTTTTACTGTCTGCAATACCCCATGCGTTTAGCCTCCATTTTGTTGGTTACCAGGCATATATTGTTTCAGAAAGAAGCATCCTTTGAATCCTATCATTGCTTTGTCAACAGAAAATTGCAATTTGGTTTATAGGCATTTGCAAACTTTCTGAATTTGTCTAAAGCAGGATGTGCCTTATACAGATAATCATAAGAATCAACCCCTAACTGTGGCATAGCGGATTCATCATTTAGATGAAGGTATTGTGATACCTTTTGAAAATGGAACAATGTCATTGCTTGTCTTACACTTGGTCAAATGGAAAATTCCCCCAAAAATCAATCTCAAATTTCAGAAAGATCCACCATGCCCATATATATCAACATACCTAAATAGCACTAGACATTTTGAAGTGGTCGCAACTTTTTTCTTTCTGGATGGTATCCTTTTAGGAAAGTGTTTTCTCTCAAGTTTGAGGGGTGCTTTGGAGATGGATGTCTTACTCCCAATATGAATAGGCCTCTGAATGTTATAGTAGTCAATTAGGTTACAAGCTGTTGATATGCATAGGTTAATCTCTTGGATGAATTTACAGCTCTGCAAAATACTAAACAATTGTGTACAATTACATCCAATTCTATAAAAATCCTATTTTAACATTAAACTGTTTTCTGTAAAGAGGGATACCTTGTATGATTCATTCTATGCATATTTGATACATAATTTCCCCTAAAATAGAGTTGCTAATTTGCCATCTCTAGACCAGTACATATATGTGAGTTTCTGTAACAATGAGAGACTCTAAGTCAGCAAAAGAAAAACAAATTGTGAAAATGTCAGTTGTTTGGCTGTCAGAAGTTAGCTGTAGACAACTACACAATATGGATTCTTCGCAAACACCATGAGGAATCTGGTCATTTTTTTCCTCACTGCCACCTCCATCATCTCTCTCAAAGTTGCCATCAATATGCAGTTCATGTGAAACAGCAAAAAGTCCTCCACATTTTCTAAAGGGATATCAGAAGCTTGTCTATAAGCTAATTTATTTCCTATATTACTAGGCTAAGCCATGGTTAGCACTAAAATTTAACAATTTCAAATGTGCTATTCACTTAACTCTCGAGAGCTGTAAGAAATCACTCTGAACACTAATCTTGTATAAATAACAAGTATTGAGCAAAAACAGTTGCATAAGGCTACCTTAAACCTCAGTTGTAAAATACTGTAATAAGAGGTACATACAGATACCGACAGAGAGCTTTGTTTGTTTTGAGTGTGTTTCGCACAACATGTACAACGATTATCGCTTGGTAACAAATTAATCGCTAACCCTTGAACTGGAGAGCTTGATTATACAGCTATATATACTATAATTTGCATGTACACAAAACAAAATGACTCAAATATTAGATGCATTCAGTGCAAAGAATGTGTTTTGCTACAGTGATACATAGTAGTACAATTTGAACATTTTATTAATATAGTCTCTACTTTATTGATATTGTAGATATATACTATGGCCGCACCATGGCTGGGTGGTTAGACTGCTAGTCTCTCACCTAGGTCGCCCGGTTTCTATCCCAGGTGACTGTGAATTGGGATTTGTGCTTGGACAGCATGCCGCTGGGTTTGGTTTCCTCCAGGTATTCCGGTTTCCCCCACCATCATTCCACCAATTGTTCCAATCATTCATTCATCCCAAGCTTTGG
This sequence comes from Mantis religiosa, assembly GCA_030765055.1. Classification (NCBI taxonomy): domain Eukaryota; kingdom Metazoa; phylum Arthropoda; class Insecta; order Mantodea; family Mantidae; genus Mantis; species Mantis religiosa. The sequence continues at coordinate 831,951 of JAUKNK010000056.1, read as the reverse complement.
GCCGACCCCCAAACCTGATCTCATCTACCTGGTTAATATGCTTCGGTTCCCTCGTGACTCCTATCACCAGCATTGTTGAGGAAGGGAGACATAAAAAATGAAAAAGAAATATAGTGCCTTTAATAGGTTTTAAACAAGTTTTTCTTGCATTTAAAGAACTTAATAAATATGGAAGATATGAATGTGTATTGACGAAGCATTTTTACAGCATTAAACAATTTAAATGTTTTGTTCTGTTTATTGGGTACCAATTCCCGGCCCATGCAGGATGTAAATGGCTGTTGCTGGAGCTGTTAAATTCATTAATAAGGGCAGTATTAATAATGTGTTTATTATCAGTATAGAATTCCTCTTTATTTAAGGGTTTTTTGTTTTATGAAATCTGCACTCCTTATAATATCATATAAGTACCTTGCTTTTAAGTTTCTCCTTTCTCCTAAGTTTGACTGGTAAAGGGTGTGGAAGAGGTGAATAGTGATTCAATACTTCAAGATCAGCCTTCATCCCTAAACTGACCCCACACATCTGTGTGGAAAACATGCTGTGCTGGCCGGCTGCTAGGATTGAGAAGTAATGTTAATTTAATTATAATCAAGTTCCTATATCTAATCTAAGATAAAATTTAAATCACTTAATTTGGTATGTTTGCAAAGTGGATTTCCCCAAATGTGAAAATAAACTCTTAGTTATCACTGTCGCTTGTTTGTATACAATGCAAAGCAGCTGGATGATATCAGAAACAAATTTTGGTTAAACAGAGAACGCTGTCATTAAAAGTAATTGTGGTCTGCGTGACTCAGTTTTTTAGGCACTTGCCTATTTATGCCAAAGTCAGGGTTCAAACATAACCCAGATCAGTATTTTCTAAATGTGTTTAGAAGCAATAGCTCCATTTCAAATTTGCTGTACATCTTGGCACTCTGTTATGATCCTGATAATTGACAGCTATATAAACACACAGAATATTTAGTTTTAAATATATTAAGAAACAGTGAGTATTCCATCAGAAAAGGTCCAGTTATAATGGTAACGATTTCTTACTCTCCTATTCATAGTTGCATTCTGATACTTTTGGGGTTAACTATATAACTTACCAGGCTTGATCTTGAAGCAGCAGTTCCATTATATTAGTCACTGTCATCAACTGTGACTTAAATGTAATTTTCAAAACTGGGATCAAAAGGGTATTTTAAATATATATAAGGGTTGTTAGCGGGTATGCGTGTGCAGATTTCATGAGCTGGTAGTTCCAAATGTGATGAATAATTAAGTCCCATAAAAGTTTAATCTCTCTTGAAAGATAAATAATGTAATTGAACACTGCTTATTGCATTAACTACAGTGTCTTGCAACAGAGTAACATTCCACTGCTTAATGTTCTTGTTTGCAGCCATTCTGTATGTTTACACCTGCAATGAGTGAAATTCTTAACTTGGCCAGTGCTTGAAAGTCAGTTTGCCAAATGTTTGTATGTTTATCAACTACTGCCTGTAACGTGGGATGGGGTGCTTTTGTTTTAAGCTATGTCATATTCACGAGAATAAACTAAAAGCTGCATCAAAGTTATGCATGCAATGGTGAAGGATGACAAGTTTAACTTTTAGTTACAAAAGTACTTCATTCAGGTACATGGTGTAAAATGTAGATGCTCAAAATGTGATCCGTTGCACTCTTTACTTGACTCTTGAGTTTGGTATTCTTCTTACATGAAACTTATCTCAAGTGAATGTAAAAGTCGGCTTTACTTTAGCCAAGAAGCATACTCTTGATTTGTAAAGGTGCCATAAACACAAATAGTTTTAGCAACATATGGTTAAGAAACAAATTACTTAACTTTTAGGAGCTCTACCTCATTATTGTAATTGCAAGGGTATGTGACTAAGGAGTGATGATGCACTTTAAAGGAAAATGGTGCAAGAAATTATGCTTCAGCTTAACGTCAGGAAGTGGCCATTGAAGTCTGCGCATTTGTACCCCTAACATCATATATATATATATATATATATAATATATCAGTCTGTGGATCTTATACTGAGGCTTGCTCTGTTTAAGCTTGTACAATCTTGAAACTTGCTCTCGTTCCTGTCATTGAGCAAAATGCTGATGTTGACTATTGTGTCAGTCACACCATGGACCTGCATTCTGCTGAATCATTCTGAGACAAAGTTTACTTGGCACTGGCTTTACAGATTACTGATTAATGCAGGGGTACATTGTTAGGCTTTCCAATGCTGGGCATAGCCTTTCAATGACAGTGAAAAGGTGCAATCAAAAAGGTATTGATACAAGTAAGTCATGTGTGGTCTACATAGAATTGCTGCACATAAATGGTTTCCCATCGGAGACTCAATGTGCAAAACATTATTAAGAAAGAGGGTGCAACTGGCATGACCTAAAGAGTGGCAGTCAAGGTGAGTGCAGCAGTTACTCAACAAAACCCTACATGAAGTATTGCAAGCCATAATGGAACTTCTAAAGGACTGCCTGTTGGATTAATACACAGCAACTTGGGTCTAGAACAGTGCTATAAAATGCGTAGACACATGTTTTAAAAGAATGGCATGTCACAGAACTCTGGCAATGATATGTAGATGACATCTTTGCAATAGTACCAAAAAAACACATCAGTAATGCACTAAAACTTTTAAATATCCAAGAAAAAAGCATCAAGTTCACTGTAGAAGTAGAAAAAGATGAGTATTTACCTTTTTTGGATATAAAAATAATGACGAATAAAAACAGACTAAACTTTGGCATTTACAGAAAACCAACGCACACATAAAAGCTAATGGCTACAACCCAAGATCTCACAAACAGGCAATCTTCAATAGCTTAGCACACAGACTGGTAAACATCCCTCTCACAGAAGAAGAATACAAAACAGAATACAACAAAATAATTGAAATAGCACAAAAAATAACTTTCCCAAATCATTAGTGGACAAAAAAGAGATCTTAGCAAAAAAGAAGCTACTAAAGGAAACCACAACCCTCTCAACTACAGAAACTAATATGATTTTAAAAAAATTCACTTACCATCCATGGGCCTATGATAAAATCCAAAAAGTCTTCAAAAAACAAAACATTAAACTAGCACCAGTCAACCATTTCTCCTTAAAAAACCTAATTTGCTCAAACATCAAAGAAGCCATTCCATTTAACAAAAAATCTGGTATATACCAAAATTGAATGCAATGACTGTAGTCAAATTTATATTGGAAAAACCAAAAGAAATTTAGAAACAAGAGCAAAGGAACACTTTAGAAACATAAAATATAAACAATTAGAAAAACAGCAGTTGCCACACATTTTTGGGAAAAGAACCACAACATAAATCCAGAACCAAAACTACTAAAACATACATCAGGAAAACAAGAACTATCCATATGGGAACAAATCTTTATTTCAAAAAATAGGAACAAAGTATTCAATTTAGACATCCCCCAGAAAGATTTGTTCAGCAAGTTCCTTGAACCGCCACCAGAGGAGACCTGTGACTAAATATCGTCAACTACATCAATGAGAAGCAGTCGATGGCCGGCTGAGGATAGAGGCGAAGTCTCTGAGACATGTTCCAAAAAAATTTAAAAGCAAGTGTTGTTTAGTGTCATTAATTGACTCCCTTTAAATTTAATATCAGAGAACATTTTACTTACAAGTTTCACCTGTTAGGTGAAAAGTGGCAATGGGTAGTTTCTGTACATGAATCATTATTTTATCCTGATGATGCAGACAAATTCTGAACCATTTATTACCTTAAAGTGGGCCAAAAGTAGCACTCAAATTTCATTCACGAGAACAAGAAAACGTTATCCAAGGGATTCATTGTGGTTGTAGGTTACTGCTTTTCTAAGAAACTTAGCATTCATGAAGCTGTTAAAATTAATGCAGTGTACTAGCAAAGGAATGTTTTGGATCCAATTTTTGATGATGACATTCCCTAATTATATAATGAGGTAGCTCCACATGCTTGGATACACATGGATCACACTTCCTACTCTCCCCATAATTTCTACTGGAAAACTGGAAATAGGTCTCAATATGATAACAATCAAAACGATTAGTATGAAGTATTAAGATGATTCATCATTTGAGTGGTGAAGCAAAGTGCTGCTTTTCAATGTCAAACCACAATTGAATGTCTTTTGAAACCCTGCCGGAGGATTGGAGTTGCATCCCCCTTTTGTTCTTAGTCTTCTTCAGTAGAAACTGCACTGCAGAATTATAGTTAAAGCCTGTGGACATCACATTGAGCGTAATAGGTGGTGAAGAGAGGGCATCTTACTACAAAAATAATCAAGAAGAAATTGAAGCTAGTTACAGTGAGGCAACAAATAGAGCACAAATATAATTTGTTATAACAGTATACTTAACTTATCTAAAAAGAAAATCATGTAAATTTAATTTTAAGTTAAGTGAAGTTTCTGCTACAAATAATTATATTTGTGTAGTATAAGTAAAACTGTCTGAGGTTAACTGGGTGAACCATCTGTACTAAGTTAAATCAGCTTAAGAACATAGATTATGCCAAAACTTCATTTCTTATGCATATTTGTAAACATAATTTGAAGTTATGTGTGCTGGGAGGAATTTAGTAACAGTGAGATCAAAATTAATTGAAAATACTATTTGTAGTTGGTTTTTTAAATGCTAAAAGTATATAAATCTGAAATGTGATGAAGTATTAAGAAAATAACTACAAATAGTATTAAATTTAAAGGGAGGCTATTAATGACACTAAACAACACCTTTAAACCTTCCTGGAAGATAATGCCATAATGGATAAATTAGATTATATTGAAAAAATGGAAGAAATGCTAACTGACAATGAATATGAAACCATTAACAAAAATCCTCTAACAATTTGCATACAATCATCTGAAAAAGCAATAGCAAAATCAGGCATAATACCAAACAAATATACAGTTAAACCAGATAACCCAACCTTACCTAGACTTTATGGCTAACCCAAAATACACAAACCATTCATAACAGTAAGACCTATAGTTAGCAGTATAAATTCACCAATGTACAAACTTGCAAAGTGGCTAAAAACAAATTCAACTCATTTCCAAAATTCGATAGCCTAAGCATCTAAAACAGCTATGAACTTATAGAACATATTAAGGATACTGAACTAAAAGAAGAGGACACACTAGTCTTGTTTGATGTTAAATCACTATTTCCCAGTATACCAATAAAACAACTGCCACTGTTGATAGAAAAGTGGCTCAAATCACTTGGAATGTCATCACCTGAAATTTCAGATTAAATCGAATTAACCACATTATGCATAGAACAAAATTTCTTCCAGTTTCACACAGAATATTTCCACCAAACTTCAGATTTAGCAATGGGCAACCCCCTATCACCATTCCTGGCTGATCTGTACATGAGTGCATTAGAAATAAGGAACACCAAAGGTTTCTCAGGTATGTTCAAACTCTGGCAACAATATGTAGATGACATCTTTGCAATAGTATAAAAAAAACACATCAGTGATGCACTAAAACTTTTAAATATCCAAGAAAAAAGCATCAAGTTCACTGTATAAATAGAAAAAGACCAGTATTTACTATCTTTGGATTGAAAAGTAATGAGAAATAAAAACATAATAAATTTTGGCATTTACAAAAAACCAACACAGACAGACAACTACATAAAAGCTAATGGCTACAACCAAAGATCCTACAAACAGGCAATCTTCAATAGATTTAACGCACAAAATGGTCAGCATCCCTCTAGCAGCAGAAGAATACAGAACAGAATACAACAAAATTATTGAAGAAGCACAAAAAATGACTTTTCCAAATCATTAGTAGACAAAAAGGTGAGCTTAGCAAACAAGAAGCTAATAGAGAAAACCACAAGTCTCTGAGCTATAGAAACTATTATAATTTTCAAAATATTCACTTACCATCCATGGGCCTTTGATAAAATCAAAAAAGTCTGCAAAAATATAAACATTCAACTAGCACGAGGCAACCATTACTCCTTAAAAGACCTAATTTGCTCAAATATCAAAAGATGCCATTCTATGTAACACAAAATCTGGTCTATATCAAATTGAATGTTGTGACAGTACTCAAATTTATATTGGAAAAACCAAAAGAAAGTCAGAAACAGGAGCAAAGGAACACTTTTGGAACATAAAATATAAAGAATTGGAAAAATCAGCAGTTGTCTCCCATTTTTGGAAAAAAACACCAGAACATAAATCCTGAACCAAAACTACTAAAATATACATCAGTAAAACAAGAACTGTCCACATGGAAACAAAGTCAAAATCTAGTTGACAAAGGAGGCAAAGTCTCTGAAACATGTTCCGGGAAGATTTAAAAGTAGTGTTTAGTGTCATTAATCGACTCTCTTTAAATTCAATTTATTACATCACTGTTTTCAACACTTCCAAGGACGGCATTATAAATAGTATTTTCGGTCAAATAACATTTTATGAGGTGCAGCTCATGCGTATGTGCTACAGCACAATATTTAGTTTGCTGAAACAAATGTCTTAATGTTTTCTTTGCGTCTGTCAGATTTATACGCACTAGCAAGAAGCAAAGATAGTTGTCAGACACTTCAAAATAACACGTGACCTCTAATTGTGCTACACCGAAGAGCTGTGTGTTTGCGCGAATGTTGTGCAATGAACGCACTTGTCATAGCGGAGCATTGCTTTAAGACCACTCCTCTGATTAGCTGTTTTTGCTTGGAACTGTGCTACGGCGAAACGGAGCACAGAAGCTTCTGCTTCTTGCTGTGGTGTTTTCAGTGCCATCTGCAGTTGTTACAGTAAACTACTACCGCTAGAATTGCTCTTGCACATATTGGATTACAGGCGGGAGTCAGGAGTGTATGTTGGCACTACTGGCTTTCATTATTTACAATACGAATTTCTGTCTTACTCAAAACAGTTGTGCGGTTCAAGTTATACTATTACGGTTGATGGTATCCCAAGTCTTTTGTGTGCAATAACATGAATTCAGTGAGCAGCTTAATCAGGTACCCTTTCTCTAGAAGAGCCCTGGATGAAAGATTGCAAATCAAGCTATTAGGTAGGCAAACTCCAGGACTAATTATAACTCAGTGTGCAAAAGAAGGGAGAAATAATTTGTACAACAGGTGTTTTAACCCCAAAGTGTATGAGCATAAGAGGGTATTTGGATGCCATGAAATAAATGCTCAGTTCTGCTTTCCATGCCTGCTCTTTGGAAACAATGATGCTTGGAGCACAATGGGAGTGACAGATGTAGATCACCTAAATGTGCTTAGTAGTAAGCATAAAATATAAAGCATTTACATAATGTATTAGATTTAAGTGCTTTAGGAAATATAAACATTGCGACACAGTTAAACCATGCATTTCAGGAGGTGAGATTGAAACATATTGTGTATAATTGATTGCATTAAGTTTTGTGGTGCTTTTGATCTTGTTTTAAGAGGACATGATAAAACTGAATGTTCTGAAAATCCTGTCATTTTCTTGGGTTTAATAGATTTCCTCAGTAGTGTTGATAGTGCTGTGAAAGAACACATGGATTCAAATATTATTTTCAAAGCCATCTCGAAAACCATCTAGAATGAACTTCATGACTGCATGCTGGAAGTTCGCCGCGAGGTGATAAAGGAGGAGATGGATGAAGCTGACTTTGTAGCTGTTATGGCCAATGAAGCTCATCAGTTGCAGCTTGTGATTGTCTTTAGGTACAAGAAAGATGCTCTTCCATATGAGAGGTTCTGGGATTTTTGAACCCAGAAGGACGAAATGCATAGGCAATTTCTGAGAGCAAGTGCTTAATGAATTATTTATAGAAATGCCTCAGAAACTCATTTCCAGACCTATAATGGCGCCTCTGTAATGAGCAGTGCTGTAGGAGAAGTTCAAGCAAACCTCCAGTCTCGGTATGCAAAGGCTCAGTTCATTTACTGCTATGCTCAACAACTGAATTTATTTATGGAACGTGTAGCTTCTCAAAATAGGTCTGCCAGAATATTTTTTCTTAACCTGTCAGCTTTTCCTGCATTTTCTTCAAGATTCGCCCAAAGTTTAGTTACCTTACAATCTGTGGCAGCCAGACAAGTTCCTTGTGGTTCTGCAAGTAGGTGGAATTTTAGATCCAGAACTGTTTGAGGTTTCTTGAAAATCAAGAGCTGTTGCAGTATTTAGTGGAACTGGAAAATGCTACAAATGATAATACTGGTCTAGAAGCAAATGGTCTTCAGCACCATTTAGGAGATACACATTTCCTTCCTTGGTTGAAGTTCTTCCATAACTTAATGCCACATGTTGATATACTTTATAATCAACTACAGTCGAGATTAATCGATGCAATTAAAGACATGTCTTCTTTTATTGGGTGTATATATGATATTTGAGAGACAGTTGACAGTATGGATTTTGTTTCCTGTGAATCGACAAGTAAGGGTAAAAAAGTTGAGCCTCGGAAAATTGGAGCTAAATAAGTTTATGATCGCATCATTGAGGAAACTCGACGTTGATTTCAATCGCTAAGTCATCCTGATGCAGCCAAGCTCTTAAACTGTAAATTATCTGGTGATTTTCTTCATCAGTTTCCTGAATATGAACGTCAAACTGCTGGTGATAGATATATAGTACTGAACAAGAAAATGCAAAAGACACAGCTCAGTGTACTGTATGGAAGGCCTGATTTTAGACATATTGATGGACCTGTACAACTATTGCAATATAAAATCTCAAACAGCTTGAAAGGTTCTCCTTCTGGAGTTACCTCTTTGCTGAAAATTGTAGTTACAACACCAATAAATATTAAAAGCAGAAGCATTATTAACAGTGAAGTATTCTTCATATTTGAGTTTGATTTATGAGTCACTATGTTTACATTCGAAGTTCGAGTGTAAACATAGTGACTCATAAATCAAACTCAAATACAACACCAATGACGACTGCAGATCCAGAAAGATGTTTTTCATGCTTGAAGCGCGTAAAAACATTTGTGAGAAACACCATGTCTCAATGACGCCTTACTGCCCTAGGAATGTTGTCAATGGAAAAGAGCATTGCCTCTAAAATGGATGGTTTTAACACCAGAGTTATTAGTAAGTTCTGAAATAGAAAGAAGCGCCACATGTACTTCATACTTCAACATTTAATAAGAACATAAGTATTTTGTTTAACATGAGGTAGCTTTGTAGCACACTCCTAATTTTATCCACCAGGCATCACTGCATTTAATTCGTATGTAAAGTGTCAGCTAAATTCTGAAGACAGTACATTTCAGACATTTACAAATTATTTGTGGTCCTAAGCTAAAAATATTGATTTTGTGTTACAAAACGGCATTAATTTTTGGAGTAAACAGTACCATATTTGTTTTTTATTCTCTGTTAACATGTTTTGGCAACATGTGTTCCCATCTTCAGAATGTATCTGACTTACCCAAGTTGTTTCTGTTATGGTGGTTATCTATAATGGCAGGAGCATGTGTTGGTGAAATGTACTTGGTGGCAGTAAATAAAAATTCATTAACTCTCATTTGCATTTCAAAATGAAGAATTTTTCCAATATGTCCAATCTTCTCCATAACTTGTGCAGTTATTTTGGAAAGAGTCAAACTGAAAAATTCAGGCCATGGCCGGGATTTGAACCGCAGATCTCCTAGTTTCCATCCAATCACCCTTACCCATTTTGCTACCATGGCCAATGGGCTGTCATGGCATTACAATCTGCATTGACCCATTCTAATTGTCCCATTTCCCGGTAAACCTCTAGGGGCTGTTGTATTCGAGATACACCGTTTGTGGCGACTTACTCTTGTAAGTACTTGTGTGCCATGATGCATCATTACATGGTTAATAGAAGTAAAGAGAGGACATAATTGCCATCTCAAGGAGCCACGACAGTGCAGAGGGCAGGGTCTCTGCACTTTACTGGTAGGAAACTCCCTGGCAGGCCAGCAAATCAGCATCGCATCCTATTGTGGACCAGAAATGGCCCCACCAGACCATGTTCAGAGACTGTCCTATTAGAACTGGAGGTTATATCGAGAGCATATCATTCTGCCATGCAATGCAGAGTCACCCACCGACATTTCTACCCTGAAAGAGATCACCAGTTGAGAGATGATATGAAGTTGATAATGGAGATCAAATGGAGGGATAGGAAGTTTGGGGGATGTAATTAACCTGCCCAGCATTTGCCTGGGAACCTGGAAAAACTCCAAAAAGAAAACATGGGTCAGGTGGATCGAACCTGGACTTCCTGAATGTGTGGCCACATACGAAAATATCTGAGCCCTCCAGCTCAGTCCTGGGAAAATGGACTAATGGAAGAAAGAATTGGAGAGTGTAGGACAAAAAGCAATGATGAGAGTGACAGTGGTAGTCGCTCCACAGAAGGTGAGAGATTTAGGTACAGAAGAATTAAAGTGTGATTAAAGGCATTTGTTCAGTGACAGTGGGTCGCATTTTATACAAGGGAGTTAGTGGACCTGTTTTTAAAAAGAAAGACAATAGAGAATCGTTGTGTGAAGAAACATGAAGCATGTTAATGGCAGCTTCAGTTAGTTACCTTCTAATGTCTTAGTGTTGAAACTAGTAATAGACCTAGTCAATGTTTTTCATACGTGACGTATGCAAAGTGTTTAGCAAATGATAAGAATGATGATATACTATCTTTGAGAAATTAAATTAAATACATCAAAGTAAGCATAAAATATTTTCTTCTGACAATTGGCCGATTCTTCTGCAATACAGTCCATTTAGGTTGTGAGCTTTAATTTGACTGCCACAACTTGCACCACGATGGAACATTTTGGTCCTCTGGACCAGATATAGTGAATTTGGTGGTTAATTGTCAGTAAAATTGTAGAGGGACAGGAACTTTTTAAAGTATTTGGTGACCCTTATGAAATCAGCATGCCGCCATTTTGTGTTCTTCAAATTGGAAGCTGATGTCAGGGCACTAAGGTTGCCGATAGTACATGATGTTGGCATCCTACTACATCGTAAGATTGATGCATTGTAACGTTTTCTAAAGCTTCAGGAGCTCCAGGTTTAAGTTTTAGTAGCTAAGTGGTAACCTACCATACCTGCTGAGGTTAATTGCAACCACTGTACTTCACATTCTTCTTAACTTTATTGAATTTTATTCCTACATATACATTCCTATTCTTTGTTTCATATCATCACCTAGACATGTTCATTTCATTTGCTGTAATGTAAACATTCAGAATGGATAAACAAATTAAGAGGAAATTAATTCCAGCTTGAGCAGTAGCTTAATCAAGTCTGACCCTTCATGTAAATTTTGTTGAAGAATTTCGAATAGATTCAAATATTTCTTTGAAAAATGTAAATAATGGAAGACTTGCCCAATAGTAGAGATAAATTTTAAGATGCTCAGTCACAGTTAGAATTATTTGAAGATGTTGAAAGACACGCTACTGACAGAGAAGCGCTTGCATTAGCTTACTATACCCTGGAAACAAAAATGACTGAAATGATAGCACAAAGTTCAGAGGGAAGTGCTGAAAACAATCCTAACAGCCATTCCCATTCAATTTCAAGTGGTAGTAAGAAGAAAATTAAATTGCCAACAAAAAAATTACCTTCATTCAGTGGAGGTGTAACCACTTTTAAGCATTTTTTGATACATTTGAGAGCTTAGTTGTTAGTAATGAATCTCTAGATGATATTCAGGGATTTCATTATCTGCTATCGTCACTTACTGGCGAAGCACACAATTTGATAGCTAACATTCCAGTTACAAGTTCCAATTTTGATGTTGCATTGAATATTATCTGCAATCGTTAGGACAATTTAGACTTGTTGCTTCTGCTCATCTTGCACATTTGTTGAATTTATCTATAGCTCATAAATCATCAGCAAAGGAGCTAAGGGCACTGATAAATCAAACCATGGGTAATTGAAATGCAATAAAGGCATTAAACTTAGGCATTTCGGTGGATGATTTGATAGTGTCACAACTAGTGCTAGATAAGTTAGATACAGTGGCTAGAAAGGAATTTGAAGATACTTTAGATGCAAATAAGCTCCCTTCTCTACAGCATCTTATTCACTTCCTAGAAGGAAAATGTAAAACATTAGAAATAGTAAGTTCTAAGTTAAATAAAAGTGGCACAAGCACTGGTAATCCTCATTCTCAGAAAGCCACTAATCATAAACACACATCTAGCTTTCCTCAGACTGACATTTCTACAACAATAAAGTGTGCATATTATAATCATGCTCAACATTAACAAAATGTAAACATTTCAGACAAGCTTCTTTTTCGGAATGCAGAATGTTGTTAAAAATGCCAATCTGTGCTTCAACTGTTTGCTAACAGGTCATATAGTTAGAAAACGCCAATAAAGCAACTGTCGCATTTGTGGTAAGAAACATCATACCTTAGTGCACCTTGATGATTCTAAACAGCAACACACTAGTAATGCTGAAGGTTCAGCAGACCAATGTGTAGTGTTTAACGCCCGCTTTTACTACATACGGCACCGCAGGCGGTGTCACTGATGATGCATGAAATGAAGCTGGAGCACTGGTGGAATGAGATGGCGGGGAAAACCGGAGGTCCCGGAGAAAACCTGCCCCAACGCCGTGTTGTCCACCACAAATCTCACTTTGCGGTCGCCTGGGATCGAACCCGGGCCGCCTTGGTGAGAGTCAAGCGGTCTAACCACTGAGCCACGGCGTGGCCTCAGCAGACCAAGGCATCTCATTAAGAGATAATGGCATCAGTAGTTAATGTGCATTTAAAATTGAACCTCGCAAACACATTCTGCTATCTACAGCCCTGATAAAAGTTAAGAATGATAGAGGTCAGCGGCAGACCTGCAGAGCCTTGTTAGACACAGGATCACAATCATGTTTTATACCTGAGGCATGTGCTTAGAGATTAAGGCTTAAGAGACATCATAATCCTAAGCCTGTTCAAGGAATTGGAAATGCAGTTTCAGAAACTAAACATGGCATTTGCATTCAAATGAAATCACTTGTAAGTGATTTTGCAATCTTGGTGGAATGTTTAGTGTTACCAAGTGTTACAGAAAATGTTGTTATTTTCATATGCTAGGCCTTGGCAATAAAGCCATTAGCTCTCTTGCTCTTCAATATATCTGTGTAGTGGGTCCGGCAGGTAGGGAGGTAAAATAGTCCCCTGTTCGGATCTCCGGGTGGGGACATCTGCAGGACGTCAATTACAGAACACCCTAAAAATTCTCCAATGGAATGCAGAAGGACTTTCACAGAGTAAAAAAATGGAACTTAAAGTCATAGAAGAAAAAGAAATAGACATATTCATCATCCAAGGAGCCAATGTAACAAATGAACTACTAAAATATTTTGAAATTTCTGGGTTACAGAATATTGACTTCAGTGATTGGAATGTACCTCAGAATATTTCATTTACGGATTTTAAATTTTATGAGCCTGGAAGAATAGATATTTTATTGGGTGCAGAATTGTGCTCATACAATTCAGCGTCAAGGTAAATTACTTCGAGATAATGATCATCCTGTTATGATGGAAACAGAGTTTGGTTGGGTACTTTCAGGAAAATATTCAGATGCTGGAAGGTCCTGTGATGCACCTCAGCGGCCAGTCGTTTCCTGTTTTGCTAAGATTGATGTTAATATTCAGCAACAGCTATAAAGATTTTGGGAGATTGAAGAGTTGCACCAAAAACCAAGCATGAAATAGCATGTGAGGGCCTCTTTTCTCAAAATACTACAAGAGAATGTGATGGATGATTTGTAATTCGCCTCCCATTTAAGGAAGACCCAAAGAAGTTAGATGACTCAACGATGGTAGCCACCAGAAGGCTATATCAGTTAGAAAGAAAGCTGGACAAAAACCAGAGAACAAAGGAAGCTTATATAGAGTTTCGGCGAGAGTCTGAAGAATTAAGCCATATTTTAGTTAATTGATGGAAATTAATCATTTCTCCACACTAGCCGTGTATAGGCTAAGATATTTGATGGATAGAGTCAACATGAAAAATTCAATGCCATGGCCGGCATTTGAACCACGGATCTCCTGGTTTCCGTCCAGTCGCTCTTAACCTTTGAGCTACCATGGCCAACGTGCCTTCCTGACATTAAATTCTCTAGTTGACTCATATTTCCCCGGTAGACCACTACGGGCTCTCGCATCCAAGATACACCGTTTGTGGCGACTTACTATTGTAAGTACTTAAGTCCCAGGCTTCATCATTTAACTCTTATTATTTTAGTTAATTGATGGAAATTAATCATTTCTCCACACTAGCCGTGTATAGGCTAAGATATTTGATGGATAGAGTCAACATGAAAAATTCAATGCCATGGCCGGGATTTGAACCACGGATCTCCTGGTTTCCGTCCAGTCGCTCTTAACCTTTGAGCTACCATGGCCAACGTGCCTTCCTGACATTAAATTCTCTAGTTGACTCATATTTCCCCGGTAGACCACTACGGGCTCTCGCATCCAAGATACACCGTTTGTGGCGACTTACTATTGTAAGTACTTAAGTCCCAGGCTTCACAAACGGTGTATCTTGGATGCGAGAGCCCGTAGTGGTCTACCGGGGAAATATGAGTCAACTAGAGAATTTAATGTCAGGAAGGCACGTTGGCCATGGTAGCTCAAAGGTTAAGAGCGACTGGACGGAAACCAGGAGATCCGTGGTTCAAATCCCGGCCATGGCATTGAATTTTTCATGTTGACTCTATCCATCAAATATCTTAGCCTATACACGGCTAGTGTGGAGAAATGATTAATTTCCATCAATTAACTAAAATAATAAGAGTTAAATGATGAAGCCTGGGACTTAAGTACTTACAATAGTAAGTCGCCACAAACGGTGTATCTTGGATGCGAGAGCCCGTAGTGGTCTACTGGGGAAATATGAGTCAACTAGAGAATTTAATGTCAGGAAGGCACGTTGGCCATGGTAGCTCAAAGGTTAAGAGCGACTGGACGGAAACCAGGAGATCCGTGGTTCAAATCCCGGCCATGGCATTGAATTTTTCATGTTGACTCTATCCATTAAGCCATATGAAGGTAGCACCACCAACAAGAGAACATTGCTATTACATGCCTCATCATGCAGTTGTAAAGGAAGACAGCTCAACTAAAAAGATCAGAGTCGTATTTGACTGTTCTGCAGCCTCGAAGAATGGATCCGCATTGAATGATTTATTACATGTTGGTCCCACTATTCAACAGGATATTTGTATAATTATCTTGAGGTTCAGAACGCATGAAGTAGCATTTACAGCTTACATAGAAAAGATGTATCGACAGATTTGGGTACACCCTTATGATCAAGTGTACCAAAGAATACTATGGAGAAGTGACCCTATATCTCTGATTTTTGATTATCAGTTGAAGATTGTAAAGTATGGTATGGCCATTTCTCCAATTTTAGCTATTCGTTGTCTGCAGCAATTGACTCATGAAGAAGCACATATATTTTCCAAAGTAGCAGGAATAACTTTGAGAGATTTCTATATGGATGACTACATTTCAGGATCTGCTACCTTAGAAGAGTCGATTAAGCTTCAACAGGAGTTGATGGCTATGCTGAAGAAAGGTGGATTTTCATTCCGCAAATGGTCTAGTAACAATCCAGAATTTTTGACAAACATTCCACTACACCTGAGAGAAACTAGACTGCCACTACACCTTGACAAAATTGGAGTCAAGAGCCTCGGATTATTATGGCATCCGAATATGGATATGTTTCAAATTATGAACAATCTAGGTGCAAAAGGTTCATCTGGAGTTACTAAAAGAACAGTTTTATCACTAATTTCTGGCATTTTTTATTCTTTGGGGTTCATAAGTCCTATTGATTTATGCAAGATGTTTCTTCAAAACCTGTGGCAAGAACAAGTTAACTGGGATCAGCCTTTGTCAGAGAAATTGACAGCTGATTGGAAGATACTTTACAATCATCTTCTTCTAATTAGCAATATTCATATTGATCGTAAAGTAGTAGGTGATGGTTCGACTAGCTGCTTCTAATTACATGGATTCATGCAATGCTTCAGAAAAAGCATATGGAAGGTGCCTCTACATACGCTCCATAAATAAGGAAGGAAGGACACTTGTAAAACTCCTTTGCTCAAAGTCACGAGTTGCACCTTTGAAGGGATTATCACTTCCACGTTTAGAGCTTTGTGGTGCATTAGCGCTTGCTCGTTTACTAAAGAAGGTGAAAGTCACTAAACTTATCATTCCAATCCATATATTTATGGACTGATTCTACTGTAGTGTTGTCATGGTTATCAGCACCTTTTACACGATGGAACACATTTGTTGCTAATAGGGTGTCTGAGATTCAAGAGTTGCCTGAAGGGGCTGTATGGAGACAGGTTCCTTCACAACATAACCCAGCAGATCTGCTATCAAGAGGTGTTTTTCCTGAGATGCTTATTGAGAATAACTTGTGGTGGAAAGGGCAACCTTGGCTTAGTGGAAATGCTACACTTTGGCCTGTATTAGATGAAATTTCCAATCAAGAGGAAATTCCAGAAGTGAAAACTGAACTTACTTGTTATGCTCTGACTATAAGACCAGATGAAAAAATTACAAGATTTTCTGTTTGTCTAGATTGCAACGTTCTGTAGCATATTGTTTGAGGTTCTGCTACAACTGTACTCAACCAAACACCAAGAGAATACTTGGGCCTTTATCGTTTATTGAATTACAGAATTCTTTAAATAGATGTATTAATATTGTACAATTATCAGCTTTTAACACAGATATACAGCAGCTAACATCTGACCAGACAGTTGGCTCTGACAGTTGTTTGAAATCTTTGAATCCATTTGTAGACAATCAAGGACTACTACGAGTTGTTGGGAGACTAGAACATTCTGGTTTAACCTTCGATCAGAAATATCCCTTGATATTACCTAGTCGTCATCATTTAACATAACTCATTGTTGAGCATAAGCATAGAAGATTGTTACATGAAGGTTGTCAGCACCTACTATCCTCGTCAGAGAAACATACTGGATATTGAATGGCAGAAACACTATCAGAAGTTTGATTCATAATTGCCTCAGTTGTTATAAGCTGAAAGCAAATGCAGCAAAACAGCTTATGGGACAATTACCTTGGGCACGAGCGGACTCAATTCGACCATTCTGGAATAGTGGAATTGATTGTATAGGACCATTCCTTATGAAATCTCGTACCTTTAGAACAAAGACAAAGGTAAAATGTTATATAGCTTTATTCATTCGTCTTGCTACAAGGGCAGTACACTTAGAAGTTGTTAATAACATGTCTACAAATGCCTTCATTGCAGGGGATTTATTTCTCGTCCTGGCCGATGTCAAAATATTTATAGTGATAATGGCACAAGTTTCGTAGGTGCAGAAAGGAGATTCGGAGAACTGTAAGAGCTGTTTGGATGTGAGCAAACTAAGCAGGATATTCAAAATTACACCATTGCTGAGGGTATAAACTGATATTTTAGTCCACCAAGACCACCACATTTCGGTGTTCTTTGGGAAGCTGGGGTTAAGTCATTGAAACATCATCTTAGACGTGTGATGGGTGCAGCATATCTAACTTATGAAGAATTTTATACTGTGACTTTGTGGGTTCGTGAAATTAAAAAGTTCAATTACACCACTCAAAATATTCTTTATTTCCACCTTATTCCAAATCACAATTACAATTTAATGTACACAAATAAATTTTGCCAGTTCGTCTTTGCACGCTGCTTGACGCTAATTACACACCGCACGCCACCACAACACTACACTCAACTGACTGTCGCTTCTGGTATTGATCGGCGCGAAGTTTCCCGAATCTCCTTTTATGGAGGGGGAAAACATTCTCGAAGCTTCGTGTCACTTCGAGTGGCAGGAGGAGGGGTAAACGAAGACTCAGCTACCCCTCCTGACTCCCCTCTCTCCACCGGCCATCATTTATTGATCGGCATCGCGACTCTGCCGCCTGGGTAACACTGCTCCCTCCACAAAGCTGGTCGTCCCGAACAGCGCCTTCGTAGCGGGCCAGGGGATCCAGGTGTACCACCAACATCTTTCCGCGGGGCACCTTCTGGATGCGGTAGACCACGTTGTTAATCCTCTTCACTACACGGAATGGTCCTTGCCATGGCTGCTGAAGCTTTGGGCAGCGTCCCATGGTCCCGGTCGGGCGGTACAGCCAGACCAGGCCACCTTGCTGGAACCCTTGGCTGTTGGCTTGCCAGTCGTATCGGGTTTTCATGCGGTCGCTCGCCTTCTGGATGTTCTCGCGAGTCATCTCGTGCATGTCGTGGAGGTGGTCCACCAGGTTCTCCACATACTCGGTCGCCGGCTGTTTCACCCCCGGAGAGCTACCAAAAGCCAGGTCACAGGGGAGGCGTAACCCTCGGCCGAACATTAAGCAGGCTGGCGTGATCCCTGTGGTGTCGTGTGTTGACGTGCGGTAGGCCAGCAAGAACAGTGGCACCTTGACGTCCCAGGCTCGCTGATGGCTGGCCACGACCTTCCTCAAGTGTTCCTCTAAGGTCTTGATATACCTCTCGACCATGCCATCCGACTGGGGATGTAGAGGTGTTGTGCGGGTCTTGTTAACCCCATGTCTCTCTAGTGCCTCCTTCATCAGGTTGGACTCAAAATTGGTGCCTTGGTCACTGTGCAGCTCAAATGGTACCACAAATCGGCAAAACACTTGCTCCACGAGGCAGTCTATGATTGTCCTTGCCTCTTGGTTCGGAATGGCATACACCTCCGGCCACTTAGTGAAGTAGTCCACGACCACCATCAGGTACTTTTTGCCTCGGTCGGGTATTGGGAACCGTCCAGCAATGTCAACGGCGGTCCGTTCGAATGGCGCTCCATACGTTGTACTGTTGCATGCGACCCCGGCTCCTAGTCTGGGGGCCGCGCCTCGCCGCGCACACGTGACTCTGACGGCACCATCTCTCAGCGTCTGCTCGGAGCCTCAGCCAGTAGTAGCGCTGCCGTAGTTTGTCAATCGTCCGGTTCGCTCCCAGGTGTCCTCCTGAAGTACCGGCGTGCACTTCTTCCAAGACTTCCGGAACCTTACTGTTCTCTCTGCGTCTTCCCATTGGGTGATTCCCGTACCCGGAACAGCACACCCTCTCTAGTCCTCACGAGTCCCACTAGGCCCAGTAAGATTTGTAGGTGGCGCTCCTCGGTGCGACGTCCGCCCAGATCGGTCTCGTCCCTGCCTCCACTTCCCTCAAGAGTGGCCCCAAGTCTGCGTCCGCGAGCTGCTCCCTCCTCAGACCTGCACTATCCCAGCTATCCGCAGGCACTGCCGTGACTACTCGAACTGCTGCGGCACGCTCCTTCTCCTCCACACTTGTGCATTGGCCGCACTCTTCTGGACAGGGTCTTCGGGACATAGCGTCCGCGTTACCGTGGCTCTTCCCTCTGCAATGTTCCGAGGTGAAGTCCTACTCCTGCAGCCTCTGAACCCAACGTGCTGTCTGGCCTTCCAGGTTCTTAAAGCTCAATAGCCATGTTAGGGCGGAATGGTCACTCCTCAGGTGGAATGGCTGACCGTACACGTACTTGTGGAAGTGCTCCAAGGTCTTTACTGCCGCCAATAATTCTCGTCGGGTGACGCAGTGGTTATTCTCTGCCTTGGATAGCGTCTTGCTGTAGTAGGCTACCACCCGCTAATGGCCGTCCTGAATCTGCGATAGGAAACCTCCAATGCAATGGTCGCTGCCGTCGGTGTCCACAATGAAGGCGCCACCCGGTTGTGGGAAACCCAAAATTGGAGCACGGCACAGGGTCTCCTTTAGCTGCTGGAAAGCGTTTTCGGCATCCTTAATCGACTCATAAGGCCGGTGTTCCTTTGTCAGGCGGGTGAGGGGTTTTGGGATTTTGGAGAACCCCTTTATGAAGCAGCGGTAATAACTGCGCAACTCTTTCTTATCCTTTGGGCGAGGCCAATCTCTCACAGCCTGTGTCTTCTCCGGGTCTGTGTCCACTCCGGTTGCTGAGACTATGTGGCCCCAGTAGTTCACTTCCTTGCAGAAGAGTTGGCATTTCTTCGCGTTCAGCTTCAAGTTGGCCGCCTGCAATCTCAGTAGCACCTTGTTCAGATTCTCTAGATGGTCTTCAAAGATTTTACCGACGATGGTGATGTCGCCCAGTTATAGGTAAGTCAGGCCTCTCGTCACTGACTCCATGAGGCGTTGGAATGTAGCTGGTTCGTTACAGAGGCCAAAGGGCATAACTGTGAACTGCCAGAGCTCCTGGTCTGTCGAGAATGCGGTCTTCTCTTTGTCTCTCGGATCTAGAGCTACCTGCCAGTAACCCGACTTCAGGTCCAGGGTCGAGAACCACTTCGCACCAGCTAGCGTGTCCAGGGTGTCGTCAATCCCGGGTAAGGGGAAGCAGTCCTTCCGGGTTACAGCGTTCAGCTTCCTGTAGTCCACGCAGAAGCGTAGCTCGCCGTTCTTCTTCGTCACCAAGACTACAGGGGAACACCAAGGGCTGTTAGACTCTTTAATCACCCCCCTGGATCTCATGTCCTCCAGCATGTCTCGTACCGCCCCTAGCTTCGCCAGCGGAACGCGTCTAGGTGGTTGCTGAATAGGCCGTGCATCACCGGTGTCGATGCGGTGAAGCACTTCGTCCGTGCGGCCGTAGTCATTATCGCCTTGGCTGAAGACGCTCTGGTATCGCCTCAGCAGTTGTCGAACTTTCTCCAGTTGTTCTGCGGTCAGGTGGTCAGCCGCCCTCTCCAGTAAGCCTTCTAGCTGGGGCCCCATGTGTTGCAACGGCACCGGCTCCGGTGCCTTTTCGATTGCTGTTACGCTCACCACGGGCTCGCACGTTCCCAACTCCGTCCCGGCCTGGACGTCGTGATCGGTGTCCGTTGGATTTAGCAGTCTCACTGGCACCTCCTCTCGGCACGGCAGCAATGCCCTGGCTACACACAGTCCGCGTACAGGTGTCTTCTGGTCCAGCATCATGTTGCTGGTTCTTTGGCCTTCCAGTCGCGCCGTCACCACCACCTCAATCCCCGCGGGGACTTCCACGTCTTCGTTCAAGGCGACCCTGCAGATTCCAAGGCGCCCTTCGGGTTGACGGAGTATAATCTCTTCTCCGATGAGCCACAGGACCTTCCTGCCGATGTCGACCGTCACCTCGTGGCTCCTGAGGGCATCCAGTCCCAGAATCACCTCCTCAGCCACCTTCGCGACGAACACCCCAAGAAGTACGGCACTCCGTCCCAAGGTCAGCTCCAGCAGGGCCTCCTTCTCCACAGGCATGGTGTCGCCCGATGCCGTCACAAGCTGGTATGGTCGGCTCGGCTTCCTCGTCGGCAAACACTTCGCCACGTCAGGTCTGACAATGATCACGGCTGCCCCGGTGTCCACCAGCACGCGGCACGGCTTTCCTCTTACCCAGCCGTCCGCGATGAGGCTGTCATCCATCCGCCGGCTGACGGCGCGCAGCGTCACTCGAGGGGACGGTGGTGATGGCGCTGACGTGCCCCTCTCCACGACGGCCCTTACTCGTTTTCCGGCTGCTCTTCCTGGTGTGGGCACTCTCTCTGCAGGTGCCCGGGCTGTCCACACCCCAATCTTAGGCCACAGGGTGTTCGCCGGCGTCCCTCGGCTGGTGTTCTGTTTCCAGCATAGCGCACACTCATCGTTCTCGACGACGGGATAGCTGTTACCTTGGCCGCCTCCATCCTTAATGCTGCCGTTAGCGCCTCGTGGATTGTTTTATAATCGCTGAGCATTAGGCGCTGACGAATCTCCGTGTCCCGTACCCCGTCAACGAATGTGTAATTGAAAATACGATACTAGAATATGTGTATGGTAATATTTTAACTACTTGCAATAACTGTTTTATAATTCGTTGAGTGATTCTCCCCAGCCATTTATTATTTTTTTATAAAAGACATATTAATTTAGGATCTACTGAATTTTTCCTAATTTCATTTTATTAACTCATAATTTAGTGAACATAAGTGTAAAATATTGACTTCAGGATGCTTTTATTTGTAAACTAAATAAATGATCTGACTGCAAATGCAGAGGTTAGTTTTGGTACCATATAATCAGTATGGCTTTTCCAATTCATATTACTTTGTACAATAAGACCCAGGAATTTTATTTAAAGTTTCAGTGGTTTTACTGCTTATATTAGATGTGCATTTATTTAGTGTGGAAATGAATAGTTCTCCGAATTAAAATCTATTTTGTAAGACTTAAAGCTTTTATGGCAAGTGATATTAATCATGACTACTTATTGAGCTTTCGGCCATTCCAAGCTCTATGGCCAAAAGTCTGGTGCATAAGAAAGTTAAACAGGCTGAACTATAGAAAACCATTAGGTAAGCAACCATATTCACTAAAGAAACAGAAAGCAGCAGCCTGTTCAGTGCGTTCACATCCACCCAAACGATTTAATAAATTCAAAAACATTTTAAGGGACGAAATAACTTGGCACCTAATAATAGATACTCAGTTTTAAAATTGCTAACTTCAAAATCAAAAGATGAAATCCCACCAATTAACAGATGCGGAATATACCAAATAAGCTCTAAGAACTGTGAAAAATGCTATAGAAGTTCAAACTGAAAGAAACCTAAAAACCAGAGTCAAAGAGTACTTTGGAAACATCAAAATGAAACAGGAAGATAAGACAGCAGTAGCATTAATTTTTGGAATGAAAAGCATGACATTGATCCAATTCCATAATCCCTAAATGAAGTGATAAACCGAAATAAATTGCTAGCATGGGAAAACCTATTCATATGGAGAAATGAAGACTGGGCCATTAACTTTGAAATCCAACCAGTAGATAATTTGCCAAAGAAGTTCATAGTTTCACTGCCAGAGAGAAGAGAGCAGAATACAACAGATGTTAGTTGGAAAGAGGTTGAGAATGGAGGTAACTGCTTCTGAAACTAGTCCCTTGATAATATAAACATTTAACTGAGGAAGTATCAACAAACCTACTAAAAGTAGTTTTAACATTTGCTTTCATGGAAATGTTAAAAACAAATGTTTTTCTAAATAGTAAAATTAAAGGTGAGTCCATTAGTGATACTAAACAACACTTACTTTTAAGCTTGCTGGTACATGTTTCTGAGGCTGCTTTCCTCCGTTGTCAATTGGAGAAACAGTGGATGTCCGGTTGACAGTGGAAGAAAGTAGCCTATGGAACATGTTCCGTGAAATTTAAAACTAAGTGTTGTTTCATCTCATTAATGGACTCACCTTTAAATTTAATTTAAAAATAGTTTTTTCTATTAACTTTAATGTATGTTATATTAACTTCATCCAAACACGCATAATACCGCAAACCATTATACTATCAATACAAGATACAACTTTGTACAAAAGTGAGGTTATACAGTCCAGTACACTTAATTGTCACAAGATGTCACAGTGTTCTGTGCATTACAAGAAGTCTCTCTAAAATGGAATGCGATTGTTCAGGGATTCATTTTCTTTGTGCACAGGTTTCCGCCTTAAAAGAGGGCTGTGTTTGAATACAAAAAAATCATGAAATGGTTGCACATGTTTACTGTAAATGAATAATATAGAATGAAGTGTAAAATAGGCTGATACTTATTATTACTATATTTTCAAATTATATACAATAATTGTTGTTTAGTACCTAATTTATTATACAAATGAAAATATTTGCAACTAAGGCTTCACTTATCTTAAGAAATTGATGTTGATACTCCTTTTCAAATGGAAATCAATTTTGCAATCAAATCAATGTCCATTTGAAAAGAAGTATCAACACAATTTCGTGAAGCCTTGGTTGCAAATATTTTCATTTGTGTAATATTTGTTGCTTTACTGTAGCTAGCTTCATTTTCTACGTAATTAATATCTAATTTATTTTTTTTCAGTTTTCTCTTTTCAATCTGCAACTGTGTGCATACCAACATCGTTTGCTTCACCACGCACAGCACTCTAAACAGTATCATGGGGATGTTTGAATCTCAGGCTTCATCATTTAATTCTTATTATTTTAGTTAATTGATGGAAATTAATCATTTCTCCACACTAGCCGTATATAGGCTAAGATGTTTGATGGATAGAGTCAACATGAAAAATTCAATAGTAAGTTGCCACAAATGCTGTATCTCGGATGCGAGCGCCCCTAATGGTCTACCGGAGAAAATATACGAGTCAACTGGAGAATTTAATGTCAGGAAGGCACATTGGCCATGGTAGCTGAAAGGTTAAGAGCGACTGGACGGAAACCAGGAGATCCGTGGTTCAACGGCCATGGCATTGAATTTTTCATGTTGACTCTATCCATCAAACATCTTAGCCTATATACGGCTAGTGTGGAGAAATGATTAATTTCCATCAATTAACTAAAATGTGTACATTGTAACCTGTTACATAAAGTAAAGTGTTTTAAGGATGTTATTTATGCAAATGGTTCCTGGAAAATGTTTCTATTTCCGCGTTACGCAGCTTTCCTGCATAAAGTGTAATTTTTCTTGGGAAATAGCTCTGTTTTGAATTTTATTTTCCATTTTTCCATTTTTCCCGAATATAAGAGGTCCAATGTACATAGCTTTTGCTTTACTTTATATAATGTAGTCATGAAATAATTTTGCAGCCCAATGTGCTTGGGAGCATTCATAATTCTACAGTACCATAAACAGTTCAAATAAATAAATAATGAGTAACAATAATAGTTGAGGAGTGTCTGTTAGTGAAAACGATGCAAATTGCTGTATAATTTTGAGCAAAACTAAAGACTCATTATTAGACATCGGATTTATATGCAAATGCATATGGAGCAGATATCTATTTCAGAATCTTAAGAATAAAATCCCAGAGAAAATAATATTTATAACAAAAGCATATATGAAACTCCATTGTGCTTCATTTCATCAATACATAACAACCAGGTAGCATCGGTAGCATATAACTTTAACATGGCAAACGAAGTGGAGGTCAAAAAAGGTTTCCATTAGGTAGAGTTTTCATATGTAATATTATTTTCATACTCTTTCAAGGCAGATGGCTTATGTCCATGGTTAGGCCGTAGTTGTCCAGTTGCTTGTACATGAGCAAGATATTGATAACATTGCAGGACTGTTGAGCATGTTTAGGGTATCTGTCAGCTCACATACATATGATGAGCACTGTGGAAATTAATACAGTAAGACCTCTTTTATCCAGATCAAATGCAACCAGGGCCGATCCCAGTTATCTGGGTTACCCAGTGAATGATGGTAAAGCAATAAAAGAAACATGTACAGATCGCTAAAATACTTTAATTGGAGTCAATAAAGTACTATCAGCACGCTTTCAACATTAGAGCACATACACTGTATGTACTATAACAGCATACACATTTTTACTGTACTAAAAAATAGTTGATAGTAAACAAGGCAATGAGTTTCTGCTGTCTTAGTTTAGTCTATCGCTTACAAGCAGCGTGATGTCACATCTGCTTTAACAGTGGAAGTTAATTTGGCAATATTTTTGTTTGACTCTTGAAATAAAGTTTCAACTTCTTTGTTTGTTACTACTTGTGTGTGGGTCATAACTGCAGCTGGTTCATCAACACAGTCTGAATCTCAATATTCTACAGTTTCATTTTCATTAACACTACATGATGCAATAATGTCTTCTTCTGTAATCAGTTTATAATCTCTGTCATTGTGAATGTCTTCATCAACATCGTAGCACATATTAGCATTTTTAAAAGTGTCTAAAAATCTTCTTTCTCTCTTATTACTTCTTCAGTCTGTTATTTTGGCAAGTCATACATACCAGTCCACAACACCATCCATGACTTTATCCAAGTTTCTCTTCCAACTGTTTCCAAGCATGTGGGATGAGTGAAACAGATTCATCTGCTGACAAGGGAATTTGAGGAATTCAGCTACTGGTAATAGCACTTTATGGTCTGTAAAAAGATTTTTCATTAATTACGTTTAACATATTTTTTTTTTTTTCAAAACTGATCCGGGTTAATGATATTTATATTAATATTTGTATTTTCTGGTTGTTTTACTGTCTGGGTTATCATTTAATGTCATTGATGATGGAATGCGAGACTGTGTTGAGCCTAAGGGAATTTCGTTTTGTAAAGGGCTTTGTGTTGTATGCATTTTACCAAAACATGATTGTAAGAGGGTAGGACTCTCCTTTGTAGCTGGGTTGGAACCATTAGCCAACAAAACGTCGTCCTGAAAGGCAATGGAGCTGTTCTTCTGGCTCCTTTATTTCCTGTAGACACACACTTCATAAACCAAAACCTGAATGTTCTGTTGCCCTTGACACACTAGCGGGGCAGAGCTGTCATGTTTTGGAAAATGTAGTTGGCCATGGTAATGTAAGACACTTGAGAGAATTCTGGTGTCTAGAAACATTATAATGTATACATCCTCTTTTTCTATGGCATGTTCGATGATTGCTGACTTCTCAAATTGCCCTAGATGTTATCAGGACATCAGAATCTAATAGCAGCCGAGAGGTTACTAGGCCCGTTCCACCAACCTACTGTCTCAGCTGGCAAATCACAGTATGCTCCCTTATGTCTAAATACTGCTTCTCAGATAGTCAGTGCTACTGACAAAGCTGAATCTGCATCAACAAGACTTAAACCATGTCCCTGATGTCCACTGCTGTTGTGGAACAAAAGTCTAAACCTACTTACTCCAGCAGACAACTGAAAATCAGCCTGGAAGATTCTTCTAGAATTACCAACCAAAGCTGTGAAAGCCTACACTTATTCAACACATTAAATATCCTTTGAAGATAAGAATCTTGGCCTTGATGTTGCTAAATTAAAAAATGTCTGTTTCAAAATTGCCCATACTAATTTTTCAACTTACTAATATTTTTCCAGAGATTGAAACATAGCCACATGACTTTTATTGAAGTTGCTTTACTAAATATTGATGAAAGTGTATACACTTTCTATATAACAAGTTTCCACAGTCAATTCCTGGAGTCATTTTGAAATGTTCAATGACTATAGTGACCATCAATTAATTATATTTTATTTCTTTTTATTATTAATTTTTTTTTTCAAAGTGCAACTCAATACAATTGTTCCGCTCTTTGAATGAATAATTGCACTAATGAAAAAATCACTTGTCCCTGCTTTTATTAACATTTGAGCTCATCTGTATCACAGACTTATGGGAAAAGAGGAATAAATGAAATATAAACACTATTTCAGCTCAGTTTTTAAAGATGATTTAACATATGCCTATTCACTTATCACACATTATTCTGAAAATGAACTGAGATAATCTCATAATTACATAAGAAATGAAGCTAGTGGCAGTGAAGCAACAGCTCCTACAGAGTTATAATTATTGATAGCAAAAATTTCACATATTTCATTAAAGAAATCAATGTAAATTTCAATAAGATTGCAATTTTGTAAATTCTTGTTTAGATTGTCAGTTATATACAATCTGGTCATTTTTACAGTCACCAGAGGTTGCTATATTCCTGCCAGTACGACCAAACTCTGAAAATGAAATACATTTAAAAATTGAATCCATTGTGAGTATTTCAAAATCCGTTTGTATTTTTTAAAGAAACCACTTTTTCCCAACCATTAAATCCATCAGACTTTTAATTGTTGTAATAATTTAACTTCTGGATTTAGTGCATGGTTAAATGACCATAAATTATATGCTATGGCTAAGTTATCAGCCTATTTATACTTTGTATTTCCAACATGTTCTTTCATTCTGGTTTCTAAATTACCTTTGGTCTTTCCACGCCAGATATTTTATTATCAGGAATTTTATAATTTTTAGAGAAATGTAGTAAATTTTTAATATTATAAATATTTTGAGGAACCCGAGATATACAAAATTCTTTAACAATTTTTTGAAAATGTTAATAACCGAAGGGTGGTAAGTAAGTTGTTTAAAACTATAATTGTCTTATTTTTTTCAGGATAGAAATATCAACAATTTCTTATATTTAAATTATATGATCTTTTTATGTATGGTCTTTACTAAAACCATTGATTAAAGCAATATTAATAATATTTTTATTTTCTTCATTAAATTCCTCTTTATTCAGCAGTGTATTTATGAACCTATAAATGAAACTACTAAAATAGGCAAATTGATGTGAAAAGGAGTTAAAAACGTTTATTTTTATGTAATTATCAATATGAGTACATTTTCGATAAGTACCAAAGTTTAGTTTATTACAAGGGGCGTGCAGAAAGTAAGCTCTGTGTCAATTTATCTCCGCTGCAGCGCTGCTCCATTGTGAGATCGCTGTCAGCCATGTATGCCTTGTGCTTGTTTACAATGTGGGTGTTGAAAACCTCGCCGCTTGTGAACTCAGATCTCTGATTCATTTTCTGAATGCTAGGAAAGTTAAAGCAATTGAAATTTATCGGCAAATTTGCGATGTCAAAAGGCGTTTGTGTTTCTTCACCACAGCACACGACCATACACTACAAATGCAACGAAAAATATCCTACAGGGATTTGGCTGGGACGCATTTGACCAAGCCCGTACAGCCCTGACCTCGCTCCTAGCTACTTTAGTCTGTTCTTGCATCTCAAATCTTTCCTTGGCAATCAACACTTCAACAATGTTGAAGAGCTGAAAGAAAGACGGTTACATTGAAAGAAACAGGTTTATCAGTCTTAGATAAAACAACATTGTTTATCTTTTTAACTAGTTCAAACAAATTGTTAGTACTTAAACTCTGAAATTTATCAAAATTACTAAATTTTTATGTAACCATTTAGCCAAATTTAAAGTTGGTGAATTGTTATCTGAGTTTATGACATAAACTCTTTCCTTTACAAATAGTGTGGTTTGTATTTTTAAGTATATTTAAGTTTATTCTGTATAATTGGAAGAGTTTAGTAAAATCTACATTCAAATTAATGGAACAAACTATTTGTAGTCAGCTTTTAACACTGTCACATTTTTATATTTTTAGTGACTGCCTTCTTGGACCTAAAAGTTATCCAGAGTGACACAAAAACAAAATTTAGAATTTAAGGAAGCCAGTCCAGTCAGAAAATTACATGAAAGATTACAGCTATAACCTGATTAGACATAAACATGTAGCAACAAATAGTCTTGCAGAGAGACTAGTCAACATACCTATGGATAAAGCAGAATGCTACAAGGAGTAAAATGTCATTCTTCACTTAGCAGAAGAAAATAGGTACAACAAAAGTCTAGTGTTTAAGAAAATTAAAATAAAATGAAGCTAAGGAAAACTTTTAAAAAAGAAATCACATTCACTAAAAGAAACAGCATATTCAGTGAATTCATGTACCACCCAAATAGATCATTCAAGAACTTGGCACCTGCAAATAGATACTCAGTATTAAAATTGTTAAGATTAAATCCCACCAAGCAGTAGATCTAAAATATAGCAAATAAATTGTAAGGATTGTTAAAAATGCTAAATAGGTCAAACTAAAAGAAACCTAAAGACCAGAGGGAAAGAGCGCTTTAGAAGTATCAAGTTGAAACAAGAAGATAATTCGGCAATAACATTTCACTTCTGGAACAAAAATTAAGATGTTGACCCAAATACAAAATTATTAAAGGGTTTGACAATCCATATCAAACTGACAACTTGGGAGAACATCTTAATATGGAAAAATAAACACAGAGTAATGAACTTAAAAATCCCACCAGTCGATTTGATACGAACTTCATAGTTCCACTACCAGAGAGAAGAGAGCAGACAACAGACGATAGTCAGACCTTCAAGGTTGAGAATGAAAGCAATACATTTCAAAACTAGTCCCTCAAAAAATAAAAATTTAAATGAGAGTGTGTTAGAAACCAACTACAAATAGCTTTTTCAAATAAGTTTGTATTTGAGATAAGGTGTCAGCAAAGAATTGTGGTATTAAATAGATCTTGACTGAAGATGATATGCTTAGCATTTTACAGGCTTAGCTGTGTTGAATGAATGTTCAGCAACAAAGTTAAGTTAAAAATGCATAGCACCTGAGCTTACTATTGTAGAGAGTAAATGTTTCTCCAGCCGTGATAGGAAAATAGATCTAATATAAAATCGTAATTTACAATTTTCAAGTATTTATAATTTATTTATTTATTTATTTATTAAGTTTTGTATAGCCATATATGACAGCACCAATAGGAGGCGCAAGTGTATCATTTGATACAGTTTTTTGCAGCGGCCTTCTTTAGAATTCATTTAGCTATTGTTTCCTGTAGTTGAATAAAATGTAAAGCAACTGGCATGTATGATTTTGCTGTTCATATTCCTCTAATGATTGCTACACCCTTTCCTCAAATCTCCATTGCAAGTTAAATATCAACCCTACTTAAGAGTGAAACTGTGATACAATGAAGCACAACTTTAATAGTATTTGAGTTAAACTAGGCCTTGAAGCTCAAGATGTATCTAGTGTTTACATAGAACATGTTTCAATAAGACCTTCCTAACGTTACCGTTATTAATGTATACATGATCACCAAATTAAAACTCAGAAGTTGACTGAGAATGTTAGAAAGGTCATAACGAAATGCTTTCTAGGTAAACTTAAGCAGTATATGGAGCATCATGGTTTTTCCGGGGTTTTCCCTTATCTTTACAGATGAATGTCGGGTAGCTCTAAGCTCCATGGATCTTGGACACATTTGAGCATCACCTCACCCATTTCATTCACGTCCAATATGACTTAACTTTGGAGGACGTAAAATTACAACAAAAAAGGGAGCATCGAGTACTAGTTCAACTCAACTTTATATTAATCACCTAATCTTTTTATCTTAGTACTTCAATTTGGATGAGATATTGTTGTCTGCTTTCAGTGCAAATGGAGGTGCAAGACTTGGAAATTTCACATGTATGGCAGATAGAGGAAAAACTAAGACTATTGCAGTGTCAAGTGGCAGACCTGATTTCTGATGTAACAAAGCTTAAAGCTTGGAAAAGTGAACAGTCTAAGGCAACGATACCAACATTAGCAGTAAAGCATGAATATATGAAAGAAGAGCAGAATATGGAAGAAAAGAATGTGACTATGAAAGAAATTAAATACCCAAAATATCAATATAAAATAACTTATCAGCAAATAAAGAACAAATACCTGGAATTACAGAAATGTCATCAAACATTGGTCAATGGTTTTTGTGATAGAGTAAGTATTATCTATATAATTCTAACCTAAATTATATACATATGTTTATTGTTGTAGTTGTAGTACAGATGTGCCTTATTGTGTAAAGGTATTTTGTTAATGAGGGTTATTTGTCTTGAGAAAGAAAACATTAAGATATTCTGTATCCATTTTGATATAGCCACCTTTCAATTTGACACACTTGAACCAACAATTCTGTACACCTTCAGTATAAAACGGTTTCTCAAATTTTGCAAAATAATTTATAGTACTTGTGATAACTGAATCTGACATGGGAATTATCGCTGTACTCACTCAGCTGCCCATCTTGATATCTGATGGTATAATTGGCTGCTGTATATAAGCCATATGCATAAAAGATCTCAGGAATATAACAACAATGCCCAAAACGGGCCTGTAAAGTGTCTCATGTGGTCAATTGCAAGTAGTTTCTGGATATCCTTCATGTTTGTTCTAGGTGTGGAGGATATACTCTTTACATATACCATGTGTAGACTGCTGCCTGTCATGGGTAAACAATCTCTTCCATACAATGCTGTGTTGTTATGCATATATGTTTCGACATATTTTGGACTCACTTTTGGGTAGTTCCAACAATACTCTGCACACAAATCCCACATCAAGCCGGTATTATGCCATCAAACTCTCAAGCGAATACAGGTGTTATCATAGTGATAGTTTCCTTCTAAGGTAGATTTTAGTCCTTCAAAATATTCCTTCGTATGCGATGAGAATCAAATGTCACGATCTATAAATTTGTTGAATGTAGTGCCTAGGATAGTAATTCCAGGTACCAGTGTTCTGATTGTAATTGAAGTTTGTACAGGTGTATTGTCTTAGTGGAATAGAACCTTCTTTAAGAAATAAGTGTTGTGCATAATGAAATACACAATTAAAAGTTGTTCAAGGCTGTGGTACCGAAAGGAATAGCTCAGGAACCTTCATCTGTGTCGTGCATATTGGAGGTCTGGGCTCGATTCTTGTGGCCGACCTATCTGACCCATGGATTTTTTTATTTTTTGTTGTTGAGGTTTTCCCAGGTCACCAGGCAAGTGCTGGTTGGTTAATTACATCTCCAGAATTTCCTGTCCCTCCATTTCATCTCCATTATCATTTCACATCCTCTCTGATCTGGTGGTCTCCTACAGTATAGAAGTGCCGTAGGTGTCTCGGCGTTGTACGGCATAATGATATGTTCTTAGTAGAACTTCTTATTTTGGTAGGATGGTCTCTGAACCCATCTCATAGAACCGTTTCCAGGCCACAGTAAGGTGAGATGCCAGTTTTCTAGCATACCAGGGAGTTTCCAACAGGTCAGTTGCCAAGACCCTGCCCTCTTCAATGGCGTGGCTCCTTGGGATTGACACTCTCTGTCTCCTTTCGCCTCATCCTCTTTGAGTGGTACCCCACTTGGGGGCATAGGTATAATACACCTACTGTGGATTTCTGTGCTGAATCCCATTCTTATCGTAGTCCAGTCTAGTCCACGACCATGTTAATGTGGTCGTAGTGTGCCTACTTCCCATGCAAGAGATTGGAAATTCCAATTTCAATTACAGCTGCTTTATGCATCTGTTCTGTGGACATTCATGGTCACTTTTCCATTTCTTGGTTTGTGGTGCAAACTTTTTCAGGGTATTCTATTGGAATCCATTCTACAGACATGTCCATATCATAACGTGACTTTTTAAAATTATGGATGCTTTAAAGGGATATTATGAAGTCCAAAGTACATATTTACTGCTAACTCTTCTTAGGTTAATGGTCATCTCCATATAGATTCCAGCCCAAATTACCTAACTGTCGACAGGTCTTAAATGCCATATGCTCACTCCCTCCATGTATGCTGGATTTGTTTATCACCACATGATTATAAATGCAGCAAGGAACATGTATCAATCTTGCTGATCAGTTTTCACTGTTTCTAGTTCGTAGCTGGTTTTAGGGAATCTTATCCATACAATAATGTAAATGGTAAGAGGTGTGGTGGTATGCATTGAGGGTTAAATGTGAGACTAGAAAGTATAGAAAATGCAGATAATAGATAGTCACACTGAAAGAATTCAATGCCATGGTCAGTATTTGAACCATGGATCTCCTGGTTTCTCTCCAGTCTCTCTTACTTATGGAGCTACCATAGTGTGCTTTTGTGGGTTCATGAAATTAAAAGTCCAATTGTACCAGTCAAAGATGATCTTTGTTTCTACCGCATTACAATCGGAACACTTGCCGATTACACAGAATTACGTAATTCACACAATTACAATTCCCCAGTTTGTCTGTCACAGGTCCACTGCACGCAGTTACGTACACTTCTCCGATGCACGTACACCCTCCGTTCCCTCACTGGGTGCTCCACCCGACTGCTCGCCAAGAACTGAACTTTCCTCCAGCCCGACGCGTTACTTATATAGGACCAACTGGCCATTCTAGAAGGTTTCGAAATAGATGAAATATCCTGTATGTTCGAGAACACAGGGGGAGGGGAAAGAGATGGCCCAGTGATGTTTTTCCAGCCACCCTTCATTACCGCTATAAGACAAATGGGTGGGCGTGAGCGAACGCCTCCTGTCCGGTCCCACCGCCGGCCGGCTCCACAGGAAGTCCCGACGTTCGGTTAACAATAGCAAATGTGCCATTGTGAACTTGAATTCTTCAGTTCACTCATCTTTTACCAGTATATCACTAGGGACTCTGTTATTCCACAGACATGGTTTGCGGCAACTGAAGTACTTGAGTCCCAGGCTTCATCATTAAACTCTTTTTTTAATTAAGTTAATTGAGTTAAGTTAATATGTATAATAACAAAAGTGCATGCGGAGTCAGCCTTCTAGCAAGGTCTGGTGATGTTTAGTTGCAATCTACAAGACTTTTTGCACTGATTAAATTCCTCCAATCACGTAGACCTAATAATGTTTAACTATGAAATGTGGAAGTGGAAGTTGGGCTTACAATTTTATAAGTTACAATTGGGGCATGTGATTTGAAAATAAATTTGAAAACACTTGGTTCATTTCCAGGAAAATGTGAGCCAGTTAGGAAATGTATTCTCTGCAAGCCCTGTCATGCTAACATGGATGCCATTTATATTATCATTCTAATAATAGAAATCAGTTATTTTAATAATAATGACCTTTTTGTGTGAATGAGCCTTTTAATTACATGAAAGAGATATTTCATTACTTAGTTTAGAGGAGTTTCTTAGCTCTTCTTTCTTTTACTATGGGTTTTCTGTTTCTCATCTGTCCATGTTATAGTCTCTTTCTTTGGTTTGTCCTCTT
Organism: Mantis religiosa; assembly: GCA_030765055.1. Taxonomy (NCBI): domain Eukaryota; kingdom Metazoa; phylum Arthropoda; class Insecta; order Mantodea; family Mantidae; genus Mantis; species Mantis religiosa. The sequence goes on along the minus strand of JAUKNK010000056.1, from coordinate 797,559 downwards.
GTTCAACTTGCCACTTACGCACCATCATTCTAAAGATGTCCCTGTCTAGGACATCTTGAGCAATTCCACCCAATTTTAAATCATTTTTACCTCACCAATCCATTCCATAGTGTCTACTTTTTCTTTACTTCTGTTTTCATAAAATTCCATTATTTGTTTTGCGAGAGTATTAGAAATTAATCGTTTAATGTCCAAAAAATCTTAAGCTTCGTGTCCTAATACCACTATGGATTCTGTTAACCTTTTATTTCCTTGCTACTTGTAAGTCTGTATTCTTCACTTACACCGTTTGAACCGTATTATAAGTATTATCATCATCATGTTCATCACCATCATCATTAATGTCTGATGGCTGTGCAGTGTATATAATGAAATTGTTGTTCTTTCAGAGCACCATCTCTCTGCCAAATGACCCTCATGCCCTTCTGAATGCAGCAAGATATGGTAACATGGAAGAAGCAATCTTGTTGTTCACCTTCAATCCTACTATATTGGAATTTCGAGATGAGGATGGATATACACCACTTCACCTTGCAGTTTGGCATGAACATATAGAGATTTGCAAGCTGTTCCTTAGTCGCCGCATGGTAGTACATGTTAAAGATAATGAGGGCAACACCCCACTGCACTTTGCTGCCCGTAAAGGTAACGTAGATATTTGCAAAGTGCTCCTGAAATGCAAAGCATCTCTGAATGCTACCAACAATTTTGGAAGTACGCCACTTCATGATGCTATTAAAGCGGGTCACGCCAAAGTGTTCTTTCTTCTTGTCAATGAAGGAGCCTGTGTACACATTAGTGACATGTGGTATAACACTGCTTTGCATATGGCTGCTTGCTATGGTTTCCTTCAAATTTGCAAGCTGCTTATAAAGCTAGGCATGCAGCGGAATACGCAGAACAGTATGGGGTTTACTCCATTACATATGGCTTGCAGAGCAGGACATGCTACAGTTGTTAAGTTCTTAGTGATGAGAGGAGCAGATCTTTCAGTTAAATGCAACGAAGGCAAGACACCAAAAGATAAGATCAATACTCGTGCCCATTCCCAATTACTAGAATGGATAACAAAATGGCAAGAACCATGATCTTGCCAGTATATGGGTTAACTTGAAGTGGGGCTATGCAGAAATAGTTTACATAAGGCAGTTTACAGAAAAAGTTTAAATTTTAAAACAGTAGATTCAGAATATGTGAATAAATGTACAGCAAAAGCTGATTTAAATGGAATCACAAGAACACATGATATTCTGCATAAACAAGTATTTCTTTTGTTAAATTAAACTAATGATAGATTTTAAGATAAAATATTTAGTATAGGGATTTAAGATAATCAAACAGTTTTATGTTCTTTTTTAAATCATGTTGAAATTATGCTCTGGAAACAAAATAAATTTTTTGCTGTAATCTTTTCCAATTGTCAGTTGAGTTATCTTCACTTTTCACAGGCACCTTAGCCACAGAAACTATGCTAATACTCTGTTTCACAGAGCATGCTATGACTTATGCTTTTTTCAAGTGTTCTGTGCAATTTGATTTCTGTTTCTGAGGGACTGTGTATCCAAAATGCCAGCAGCTGCGGATTCATGTTCCTGGTTTTGTTTTATATTCTCTTGTGTTCGTTTGCTCTTATTATTATGTAAGTTTTGTCCTCCACCGTGGTGTTTTGGACTAGAGTATTGTCCTTTGGTTCTCTGCTACAAGCTTTGCCTGGGTTTTATCCTGCGCTTGGGGGGGAAAGGTGCACATTTTAAGATCCAAGTATAGGATCGGCACCCACTCAGCACCGTGAGGAAATTGAGGAGCCATGATAGATTGCGAACACTGGTCAAGAAAGAAAACTTTCCAGCTGGGATTGCATGATGCTGACCACATCACCCGCGCATATAGGCTGGATGATATGTGGTCCTAAGGCCGGCAGTTGGGTTGGCCAAATCTTACACAGCTGTTAAGCTATGACTTACATATTATGTTTTTTTATGTTTCATGTCATAAACTTAAACCCAGTAATACTAAAAAATTTCATGAAAAACGGAACACACATTTTGAGAAAACATTTGCGTTTGCAAGAATTGACATGGCATTTTTAATTTGCAAATTCTGTCATGCTACATGGTTATGCATCCGACTAGGAATTGAAGATGGCAGCGCATTCCATCATCATGTTTTCTGAACAAAATATCTAAGTGATGTAATGTATAAATTCACTCAATATTAATCTAAAACTGTTAGTGCACATAACTGTCATTTAAACCAATATCACAATTTTAAGTGTAAGTTAAAGTGTCAAGAGTTTGATGAATTAGAAATATCTTGGTGACAGATGGAGGAATTGAGCATAAGTGTGTCCACATAATTGATTGACATTTTCTTCTTTTAGCACTAAGTTAGTATAGTTAACCTGAAGTGATTATCACAACGTTAAATTATTGTATTTCACTTCCTCTTAAGAAACAAAATATTACCAGAAAATAAAACATCTGAATCCCTTTTATAAGTAACACTGAACATGGAACACTGCACATTTCCTGTATAAAATGTTACTGACAGTCCATTTCTACATTGAACAGTTTCCATTGAAGGTAATTGCATCCACAAAAATCAGTTTAAAATATTTATTGGAATAATGTTCCATGTTACAATAGAATGCAATTGTTTGTCACAAACTTCACTTTTTTTTAAAGGAAATTGATGAACTTTCCACAGAATAACTTTCCATTTTGAGTATTTTTGCTGATCTTTTTAACAGCTAGTTTGAAATGCAAGATGATGAAGCATTCTCTTTAATTTTTAAATCTTGCTATAGCTATGTAGATGATATAGAAACAAACTGAAAAATTCAATTTCATCGCTGGCATTTGAACAATGGATCACCTGGTTTCTGTTATTTTGTTGTTATCCATTAAGCTGCCATGGCCAACTGACTGCACTGGACAAAACCAGGAGATCTGTGGTTCAAATCCTGGCTGTGGTATTGAATTTTTCAGTTTGATTCTATCCAAAGCCTGAGCCTATATAAGGTGTTATACATTGACTCAATTGACGATTTTCGTTAGTCCTTTGTTCAGTATGTCAGTTACTATGTTGCTATGTAAAATAAATATGGTGTAATACGGTCAATATAAATTCATTACTAAAAGTTATTAGAAGTTTAGTTTAATTTTCAACATTTTGGTGAGCGCCGACGTGATCTTCATGACTATGTGGTAAGATTATAACATAAGTATCTATTTATTTAAAAATCTGTGATTGAAGAATGGTTTTGTGAATATTTGATGTCATATATTAAACTTGTGAGAAGATCGCATTTAGTATTGGAATTGGTAAAGATTAAACATCTATAACTTAAGAAGTGGAGAAAATTACAAAATCTAGATGACCAGTGAGAACTCTTTTTACCAGGAAATTTAAAAAAATAAATGGCATCCTTGCGAAAGAGATTATGATATCTGTCAATTGCAATCGCATGAAAATTATTTTCTAACGTTGGGATGAAAATATTAGAGACATGCTATTAGAGAATGATGCGAGTGAGGAAAATATTTTAGAAGAACTTGAAAAGGTTAAAGAATATTGTACATAATTTGAGAATATAAGATTTCAGGTAGACAAGACCTTAGCAGCCAACAAAACATCCAAGGACATGGAAAATATTTCTTTAGTGAATGAATGCTACAGGGATTTCACCTACCACCAGAAGACAAAAATAGGTTGTTTAAGTTGCCCAAAATCTAACTTAAGACATTTCATGGGCATTAAAAAGAGTGGCTCGGTTTCTGGTCTGAATTCAAGAAAATTCATAAAGATGAGACTTTGCATGGAGGTGACAAGCTTCAATATTTGATACAAGCTATGAAACATTTGACCGAGGCAAGAGAAATTGTGGTAAGTTATCCATGGCAATTGAAACACTAACTGAATGTTTTGGGGGAAAGAATTTTCTCTTACAAGTGTATGTAAGAGAACTACTCAAGTTAGTTATTTCAAATGCAACAAGCAAGGAAAAGCTGCCTTTGTCAATGCTTATGATCAAGTTGGAATCTCAGCTTCGATTGTTAACTTCTGCAAGAAAAACCACCCGAGTAAGGAATGCTTTTCCACTCATTTCATGACATTGGCAGATAGAGAAATCAAGGCCAAAGAGAATAAATGTTGTTATAACTGTCTTAGGCCGAATCATATGGCTATTAATTGTAAAGCAAAGGTGAAATTTTTTATCTGCCACCAGCAAAACATATTACAGTGATGTATCCCAAGCTTTTTGATAAAAAGACATATGAAAACGGTGCTTCAGAGAAGTTAACGACAGAGAAATTTGGCATTACCTCAGACATGGCCAACTGTATATGCACTAACAAGATAGTGCTTCAGACTCTTGATGGTTACTATATATGAAAAACACAAAACCAAGACAGTTAGAGCATTTCAGGATTGTGGTTCTCAACGTTCCTACTTACTCAAGAGGACAGCAGAACATCTGGAGTTAAATGCTCTTGCTGAAGAGTCAATGACTCATGTTCTTTTCGGAGGCAGCCAGACACCAAAAGTAAAACATTTGAAGTATAATTTGAAAGTACAGAAGATGGGAGGCCAATTCCTTCATGAAATTTAATAGAGAGATACAGAAAAGATTTGTCAGTTTATCCCACGTATATCAAAGAGTTCTACAAGACAGATGGAAGAAATGAAGGAAAAGAAGATCTGGATCAGTGACTTTGGAGAAAACTGTCCTGAGATTGAATTACTCATAGGGATGAATGTCTACGCAGATATTCTAACAGGGAAAATTCTTCCATTATCGAATGGACTTACTGCTTTAGAAACCAAATAATGGTGGACACTAGGAGGCAAGAGACCTGACGAACTCTCTGAAACTAATGTGGACAACCTTACCATAACAATATCTTGCAATGATGGATCTATTACACAGTTATGGGATCTTGAAACTATTGGTATTTTGCATTCTGTTGAGGTACAATCATCAGCAGCTCAAGATTAAGAAGCAAGGGATTATATTCTAAGTACCTTAAAGAGAAATGGAGATGATCCTTACGTGTTAGGATTGCCCTCGGCCGATTGATTTCCTAACTTTTCAAGTAACAAGCAGGGTGCCTAGAATAGACTTTGGTCAACCTCAAAAAAGGTTAGGGAAAGTAAACCTTTTTTCTAAGTATGGCAAGATTTTTGAAGATTGGAAACCAGAAGGTTTTATAGAAGAAGCGCCTAGAAGAATTAGAAAAGAGGTGCCTTCGTCATCGTCCAGTGTTCAAAGATTCTAGTACAACCACTCCCATATGTCCTGTGTTTGATGCTTCTTGTAGGATAGCTGGAGTCTCAATGATTGTTTAGAGAAAGTAGCCAACTACAAACAAGAAATTCCAGAGCTTTTAATAAGGTTTCATGAAAGGAATACTGGGATTATTTCAGATATCAGAAAGGATTTTCAGATAATTGAAGTTAAAGAAGAAGATACAGATTTTTTACGGTTTCTGTGGTAGTAGGAACACATGAAGGCGAGACCTAAGTACTACAGACACAAGAGGATAGTATTTGGAGTTTCATCCAACCCTTTCATCCTAGGAGCTGTAATCGGCTATCATCTTTCACATGCAAGTGAGGAAGATGAGGCATTCATCATTAAGATGAAAAAAATCTCTGTATGTAGACAATTGTGTTACATCAACTCAGTCTGGGCGCTGATGACCTTGAAGTTGAGCGCCCTTACACATAAATCATCCCATCATTTAGCTCAATCTTTGGAGGACTATCAAAAGTTTTGCAACAATAGCACACACATTTTGTCCGAAGCTACAATAGAGTTAAGATGTTGCGCACACACATATAAGAAAACACCATATTGCGATGACAATTTACATTTGAGTTGTGAAACAAGAAATGAACCCTATTCATAAGTTTTAGGTCTTCTATGGAATAAGCGGTTGGACACATTGGAAGTGGAATTACCTCTGAAATTACGAGATTTTCCAGGTGTATTGACCAAGAGGGTAATTCTTTCGATGGTACAAAGAATCTCAAAGTATAAACTTGAAATAAGCATAGGGACAGTGAAGCACAAATTAGTACAAAAGTGAATCGAGAAGATATTGACACATTGCTTCACTCACACTGTTTATTCACAGGACATGTTTCAGGAATTCTTGCTCCTATCATTAGCTGATACTCGATTAGTGTAAGTTGTAGTGGTTTTCTCTTTCTCTGTATTGCCAATAGATGGCGTGATGTACTTGTCAAAGATGTCCGGTGGTGGAGTTTCAAAATTCATTACTCTATGACGATTTTTGTTAATGAAGATTTTTTCCATATGGAAAGGTCTATGGGGTGATTGACATATTTTATTAGAGATGTTTTGCAAGTTGATGTCATGTCTAGTATTCAAAAAATGAAGAGCCACTGCTGATTTTCCTGTTTCACCATTTTTAACGTTTCTTATATGTTCTTTAGTTCTGATGTTAATATTTCTTTTTGTTTTTCCTATATAAATTTTAGGGCAAGTTTCACATTTGATCTCATAGATTCCTGGTTTTTCTTTGGTAGTGATTTTGGGAGGGCCTTTTAACAAATTTCTGATATTAAACCTATTTTGAGGTGCAAGAAAAAATTTTGAAATTTGTATCAATCAAAACTTTTTCAGCTTTAATGGACAGATCTATAAACAAAAAACGGGCCTAGCTATGGGCAACCCATTGTCTCCCTTCTTGGCAGATTTATTTATGAGTGCTTTTGAAACACATATCACATAAACTTTTCCAAATTATTTCAAAGTGTGGTATCGCTATGTTGACGGCATTTTTGCCATAGTACCTAAAAAACTCATACAAGATAGTCTTAGACTTTTGAATATACAAAATCTAGCTATAAAATTTACATTGGAAACAGAAGAGGATGGTGTGCTCCCCTTTGTGGACATCAAGATCAAAAAAATTAACAACAGACTCACTTTTGGTATTTACAGGAAACCGACACACATAGATAATTACATTAAGAACAACAGTTTCAACCCAAAACAACACCAACATGCCATTTTCAACAGTTTAATCTTACAGATGATCAACTTTCCACTAAACAGAGAAGATTATCAAGAAGAATATCTACACATAAAAAAAGTAGCTATATCCAACGGTTTCAACCCAAATTTAGTAGACAAAACAGCTAACAGACTCGACAAAGCTAAGAAAATAAAAGAAACCACCACCCTAAAACCTACAGGAGAAAATGAGAAAAAACTTTTTAAAAAATTAACCTTCCACCCATCAGCCTATAACAAATTCCAAAAAATCTTCTCAAAACACAACATAACTCTTGCACCTCAAAAGAGGTTTAATATCAGAAATTTGTTAAAAGGCCCTCCCAAAAATTCAATCACTACCAAAGAAAAACCAGGAATCTATGAGATCAAATGTGAAACTTGCCCTAAAATTTATATAGGAAAAACAAAAAGAAATATTAACATCAGCACTAAAGAACATATAAGAAACATTAAAAATGGTGAAACAGAAAAATCAGCAGTGGCTTTTCATTTTTTGAATACTAGACATGACATCGACTTGCAAACATCTCTAATAAAATATGTTAATCACCCCATAGACCTCTCCATATGGGAAAAAATCTTCATTAACAAAAATCGTCATAGAGTCATGAATTTTGAAACTCCACCACCGGACATCTTTGACAAGTACATCACGCCATCTATTGACAATACAGAGAAAGAGAAAACCACTACAACTTACACTAATCGACTATCAGTTGATGATAGGAGCAAGAGCTCTTGAAACATGTCCTGTGAATAAACAGTGTGAGTGAAGCAATGTGTCAATATCTTCTCAATTCACTTTGGTACAAAGAATCTTTGATGTAATTGGTTTTCTTTGTCCTGCAGTTCTGCCATTTAAGATACTGGTACAGATGTTGTGGCAAAGTAATACTGTATGTAAGTCAAATAAGAGTGTAGTTAAGTCACACTGGAGTTTACCCATATCGGAAGATATGGCAAGAGAGTTTTGTAAATGATACGAAGGAAAACCACTGCTGAGTAAAATAAAGATTCAATGGTTAGCTACTGTTGGATTGATGGATAGCCGAAACTGGATGTTATGGCTTCTAATGAAGTTTTGGGTAATTCGGAGTAGAAGAACCATAAAAGCTATTCTGTCTAAATGTGTTCAGTGTAAATGGCAAAATGCTAAACGAGTAGAGACGGACACTGCAGCATTACCAGTTGACGGCATAAAAGATGCACCTACCTTTGAAGTCACAGGAGTTGATCTGGCACGACCATTATTACTAAAAGCGAAAGAAAAGGCGTGGATTGTTTTATACACATGTGATGTGTACAGAGCTGTTCGTTTGGAATTGACATCAAGTCTCAGTACAGAAGGATTTTTGCACACTATGTGTCGTTTCATAGCAAGACCAGGTCATCCCTCCATTATTTATTCAGATAATGGTACTAATTTCATTGGGGCCCATAACGCTCTGAGAGCTCAGGACATTCAGAAGATACAACTCGAATGTGGAGTTCAACTAATGGAGTGGAAATTGAACCCTCCCACAGCAAATGGGTGGGGAGAATGGTGGCAGCGTCTAGTGTGATCCATAAAAGACCTACTGAAGAGAATGATAGGAAAATCTGTCCTCACAAGGAATTAAATACGATATTATGTGATGATGAATCGGTTATAAACAATACTCCCTTAAGACTTGACTCCTCTTACGCCAGCGATGTTCCTTCAGGAAATAAGAGAAGTCCAAATTCCCGATACTGAAAGGTTGGAAAATAATAAGTTCCAACGAAGACTATGATTTCGATAGCATCTACTGATAGAACTGCGACAACAGTTTTCATAAAGAATATTTGCCCTGTTGATCCAGCGAACTAGAGGAGAGAAGATCATTCTGAGAGAAGGAGATGTGCTATTAGGTTTGGACAGAAAGAAAAGAAATGAATGGCCTCTTGCTCGAATACCGACTTTGATTCCAGGGAGAGATGAGGTTGCTAGAGTCGCCAAACTGAAGACAGCAGGTGGGATTTTAATACGTCCAGTCCAGCGCCTGTATCCCATAGAAGAGAACTGTGAAATAAATGAATTAGATAACATGACTCCTTCTGATGTGTTTAGTTAGTCCTTTGTTCAGTATGTAAGTTACTATGTTGTTGCTATGTCACATAAATATGGTGTAATCCGTTGGATATAAATTCATTTCTGAAAGTTATTAGAAGTTTAATGTGATTTTCAACATATGGCTATTCTGAAGAGGTAATTAATTTCCATCAATTAACTTAAATAATGTAGATGATATTTTTGCTATTCTTGATAAATACATAAATGGTGCTATAATGCTGTAAAATTCACATTTGAATCCTAAATTAACTTTTGTCGTCCTTTTCTAGATCTAGAGAGAATAAGAAATAACAATAAACTAAACTGTGTATTTATAAGGATTCTACTCAAAAATAATTGCATAAAAGATAAAAGTTGTTATTATTTTTCTGAAAATTTTCTGTTTTTCATAATTTATAGGTCAATAAATATAACCATAAATAAGGGGGATATAACAATATTATTAATACTACTTTAGTTAATGGTTTAAAGATTTTATACAGAAAAGGACTAAAAAATGAGAATGTAAATGTAAGCAATGTTTCTTCCCTTAAAAAGATATAAGATACATGCACTTCCAAAAAATTAGTTACCAACCTTGGGATACTAAAATGATTTCAAAACTGTTTAAAATTTTTTATAATTTGGTTCCTCAAAATAAGTATAATAGAAACATTTAGCGACATTATTCTGAGAAGGAAAACATTTTCACTAATAAAAGAATCTGTTAATTATCAATTTGTTTAACTTGAATAAGGTTTGCATTGGAAGGAACAAACATAATTTAGAAACCAGAATGGAAGAACGTTTTAGAAATATTAGGTATAATTAGACTGATAAATCAGCTGTGCCTTTAAACATGAAATAAATCCAGAAGTTGAATTATTATTAAAGCATTTAAGTGGTCAAATAGGTCTAATGGTTTTGGGGAGCATATTTATTTTAAAAAGTAGATTTTATGTAATGAATTTTGATATACCGCCAGTCGATTCGGTCTTTAAGTTTGTTTCATTTTCAGAATTTGGTAGTAAATGCAAAAATATGATGACATCTAGTGAAACTAACGATCACAGCAGGGAGTGAGTGACTGTGTGGTGTTTTACAAAGAGACTGAATATGTGGAAAAGTTTTCAGGAAACTAGTTTCTTGAGTGAGTGGGTGAGTGTGTGGTGTTTTAGGGCCCGTCGACAACAAGGTCATTTGGGCCCCACTCTTGAATTCTGTGGAAAGTTCATTAATATTTTTCAAAAATATAAATGAAATTTATAAAATAATAATATTTTATTGCAATATTTGTTACTTCACTCTTGTTAATTTCTGTTTTTACCTATTAATGTTCCATGTGATAGCATGCATGCTTGTGTGCGTGTGAAACAGAACTTCACTAAAAAACAGTGTTTTATGTGATATAGTATCTTCCAAAGTTGTAGTATAAAAGTTTTCTGACCTCAAATCATACTGTACATGCAACAAGTTTCAAAATATAGAATAAAAGGAAGTATTTCAGAAAGTGGAGTGCCATTGTTATTAAAATGAGTCAACGGGTATACAAGTAAATGGAGAAAAGTATGTACTTAATTGACTCCTTTGTGTAATTTTAATAAGTTTCAAAATGTTTGATTTCCTAGAATATGGCTATACTTATTTTCATGAAAGTATAGTAAGTTAAATTTATTTTTTTGGTAAATGAAATGTATATCATGAATCCTCTGGAAATAGTCTACAAAGTTCTCTTCACTCAGAAGTAATTTTACATAAACTGAGCGTGATGGCTCAGGTGTTTTCATCTGTGGCCAGCATTTGGGATTCTTGGGATTGATTCCCGTTGCCAACCTACCTGACCAATGAGTTTCTTCGGATTTTTTCCTGGGTCGCTAGGCAAATGCTGGGTAGGTTATTTACATAACGTTAATTTCCTGTCCCTCCATTTCAACTAAATTGTCATTTCATATCATCTCTCATCTGGTGGCCTTTTTCAGGGTTGAAGTGTTGGCAGATGTCTCGGTGGTGCATAGTGATATGCTCTGAGGAAAATGCTTTCCCCTCTGGCGGGACGCCCATCAGTAACCCCGAAAACTGGCAGAAGAGGCTCTGGCAATTTTCCCCAGGGACCTACTACGGTAGGTACGGGATTGGCGATCCCGGGGTCCCTAGCCACTCACCCTCATTTCATCCCCTTCACCTCCATCAACTGTGCCACGCTGTGCTACTGCTGATCAGTATGCATCACCTTCTTCCCCTTCTAGTTTTTTATTATGATTATTAGTACTTAAGGTCTTAGGTTTATAACTCCTGTCTCACCAGCAGGGATCTCTCCTATCTCCGTGGTTCTGTCCCACGGTTTTCAGCGCGGCTTCCGACATGTGTGCTCTCCGGAGGTCTCAAAAGTGAAGGTTTAGCGGACCCTTCGCACTGCCCCTATGTGTAGCCTTAGGTGCGGAGCCCGTCCACACCGTCAAGTACACCCACGTAGCTCCTGGAGGGCCCGGTCTGTGTTAATCTCCCGACGGCCGTGTTTTGCCGTTGGGTTAGTATCACGGACCGGACGTGTTACCGCTGACAGAACCCCGGTGTAATCAACCACAAGTCCCCTGAATCCGCGTGTGCCTATTATACGCAGCGCGGCCTAAAGTGGGGAGCCACAGGCGGTTATTCCTGTGGTAGGGGCATAAAGCCGGGGTGTGCTTGGTGAACGGTTTACCCATACGGACAAGCAGTGGATTTTGAAGGGTAGTTTTTCTGAGGTACAAATGAGATCGGTCATGGGTGGGGTCCCCATGACGGCACAGACCGTGAAGATTCGGTGTCTTTCTTTCTTTAACCCCCGGATGGCAGGCTGACGCCGACGGTCCCGGATGGGGGTCCTATTCAAAATGCATCCGCGCAAAACCTCCTTTACTGACCCTTTTTTGGTAATGACCTTGGCATGCGAAGGAAAAACGTTTAAAGACTTGAGTACGTTTTATATAAAGCGTGAACTAGACAAGATAAGTGGCCCAGTTAAAAATGCGACGTGCCTCCGGGACGGTACGTTATTATTAGAGTACCAACGCAGACCAGTCTAAGAAGATACAGAAAGCGAATTTGTTAGGCTCCTACCCTATCCGGGTAGCCCCACACAAAACGCTGAATACCTGTAGAGGAGTAGTCACCACATCCAGCTTAGATGGTCTAGCTAATGAAGAAATTGTAAGTTGCCTCTCTGACCAACTTGTTTGTCAGGCGTACCGGCTTACACGAAAGCAAGATGGCAAGGAGTACCCATTACGTACGGTCTTTCTAACTTTTGCTGGGACTAAGTTACCTGAATTTATCTATTGCGGCTATGAACGTGCTAGCGTCCGCCAGTATGTCCCGAACCCCATGCGCTGTTTCCAATGTCAGCGGTTCGGACATACTAAGGTCACGTGTACCAATCCTGCTCTTTGTGAGCAATGTGGCCTGGCGAAACACGAAGACCCAAACTGCAGTCGAACACCTTGCTGCGTGAACTGTGGCGGTAGTCATCCCTCCAGCTCGCGACAGTGTACTCGATTCATGGACGAGAAAAGCATTCAGGAGCTACGTGTCAAAGAACGCCTGACTTTTCCAGAGGCACGACGGCGCTTTGAACAACTAAAGCCTGCTACCACTACTACTGGATATGCATCAGCAGCTCGCCGTACTCCCAACACCACTGTTGCTGTTCAACACGTCCCTGTCGCCCACGCCTCCACGCAGACTGACTTTCTAGCCGTTAAACCCACGTCTCAGACTGCTTGTATATCCACCAGCACAGCCTCCGTTTCAGCCGTACAGATTCCAGCCACCAAGCCATCACCGAGTAACAACAATCCAGTAGTAAATGTGAAAAACCGATCCCGGCCACAGCATAGATCGCGAAGTCGCTCGCCCTCTATTAGATCCCGGTCTCGTTCTACGAGCCGTAGGAGTTCTGACTCCCGAACATCAGCGGAGTCACAGGAGGCTAACGATTTTCGAGTCGTAGGGCCCAAATCAGCCAAGGTCAAGAAAAAGGTTAAAACGGCCCGCTAAAAACTCTTTATGGAAATAATCCAGTGGAATGTCAATGGTTTTCGAGCTCGTGCTCAAGACCTACAACATTTAGTTTCTCAACGGTCACCATCAATTATTTGTCTCCAGGAAACCCACTTACATCCCAATCACTCGTTACACCTTCATTCTTTCTCTGCATTTAGAAGCGACTCTCTTGCAGGTATGCGTGCAAGCGGTGGCGTTGCTACCTTAGTGGCGCCTAACATCTCAGCCGCCAACGTTCCTCTCACCACAACATTGCAAGCTGTGGCCGCTCGGATACAGCTGGAGAACATCAGTTTTCCCATCGGCAACATGTACCTGCCGCCGCTCAGTATAGTTCCAGAGCGTGATCTTCAAGGTCTATTGGCTCAGCTCCCCTCACCACTACTCCTTGTGGGAGATTTCAATGCCAAGCACACGCTCTGGGGATCAGACGCTGATGACGCCCGTGGATGCCTCCTCGTAGACGTCTTCGATAAGTCTGACCTGCTTCTGCTAAATACTGGTGACCCGACATTCCTATCATCCGCTTATGGTACACATTCCGTACTAGACCTTTCTTTCTGCAGTCCGTCATTAATACCACTACTTGAGTGGTCAGTACTCTCCGACCTCTTTGGCAGTGACCACTACCCCATAACATTCATTTTTCTGGCCGGCAATGTGTACCTTCTCGACATCCTCGCTGGATTATTTCCAAAGCTAAATGGGGAAAATTCCATTCCCTGATAAACCTTATCGATGATGGTTTCGACACCATCGATGAAATGGTCGAATACTTTACTTGCTCGATCCTGCTCGCAGCAGAATACAGCATACCTCGAGGTTCACCTACACCACGTCATATCCCTGTACCGTGGTGGTCCGAGGAATGCAGTTTGGCTGTCAAAGCACGCAAACGTGCTTTGCGCATTTTTCAGCGGCACCCGACGGAAGGGAACTTCGTCGCCTTCAAACGTTCTCGCGCTAGGGCACGCTTTATACTGCGCAACGCAAAATGTAAATCATGGGAAGCCTATGTCTCTTCCCTTTCCCGGCGCAGTTCTAACCAACAAGTATGGTCAGCTGTTCGGCGGATGTATGGCAAGTATCGCCGGACGGTAATTCCCGGCCTTGCCATCAACGGTTCCATGTGCACCACCGAGCAGGACATAGCTGAAGCCCTAGCTACCACATTTGCTGCCACGAGCCAAACTGCCCGCTATGACGCTCTCTTCCTGCCTATTAAGGAAAAGGCGGAGCGGGTACCACTTAATTTTAATAGTGACTGCACCGAGCCGTACAACCAACCTTTTACCGCAGCCGAGCTCGCCCATTCTCTGGCGTTAGCAAAGGATTCTTCTCCAGGTCCCGATGACGTACACCGACAGATGCTACTACATCTTCCATCTGAGGCGCTATGTTTCCTTTTAAACATCTATAAGCGCATTTGGCATGAGCGGGTTTTCCCTTCCTCCTGGCGAGAGGGTATTGTCATCCCCATCCCTCGACCCGGAAAGGACCGCACGCTACCATCTAGCTACCGCCCCATTTGCCTGACGAGTGTCATCTGTAAGACCTTCGAGCGGATGATAAACGCTCGGTTAAATTGGTGGCTAGAAAAACATAACCATCTGTCCAACTTGCAATGCGGTTTTCGTCGCCATCGCTCAAGTGTCGATAACCTAACACGCCTTGAGGGGTATATTTCCGATGCGTTTCTACTGAAACAGCACGCCGTCGGCGTGTTCCTCGACCTGGAGAAGGCTTTTGACACCACCTGGCGGTACGGCATACTCCGTAACCTACATGATTACGGTATGCGTGGTCATCTACCCGAATTCCTATGCAACTTCTTAAAACTTCGCCGTTTTCGGGTTCGCATAGGAAACACGATATCACGGGAGCGGATACAGGAGAACGGCGTACCTCAAGGTTCAATTTTGAGCGTCACCCTTTTTGCCGTAGCGATTAACGGCATCACTAGTGCCGTTAGAAGTGGAATTCCATCATCGCTCTATGTTGACGACTTCGCAGTATATTATAGGTCTGCCAACATAGATCCCATTGAGCGCCAACTGCAGCTGACCATCACCCAGCTAGCAGCTTGGGCGCTTCAAACCGGCTTCCGTTTTTCAGCTGCGAAGACGCAGTGTATCCACTTTCACCGCCTACGAGGTATTCACCCGCCTCCTGATATTCATTTGAACGGCACACCCCTGCCATTTGTCTCGCACCTGAAGTTCTTGGGCCTCTACTTGGACCGACAACTCAATTGGGAGCACCACATTCGTCACCTTCGAGCCTCTTGCGATCGTTCTCTTCGGGTGCTGAAGGTATTATCTGGAGCATCTTGGGGGGGCGATCGCACGGTAATTTTGAGGCTGTACCGCTCTCTGGTTCGGTCCAAGCTGGACTATGGCAGTTTTATTTATGGCGCAGCGACCGCCTCTAAACTTCGCCTTTTAGACACCGTACATCATACTGGCATCCGCCTTGCCACAGGAGCTTTCCGCACCAGTCGAGTCGACTGCCTGTATGCAGACTCAGGTGAACCTCCACTGCATATTCGTCGCTCGCTCTTACTCTGCTCATACGTCTCGAAGTTGGCAAGTTATCCCAATCATCCTTGTTTTAAACCAGTTCTGTGTCCAGATTTAGTCCACCGTTATATGCGCCCTGGTTCTCAGACACGCCCCGTGGGAATAAGATTTCGGGATCTACTACATTCGCATGGCCTCCGAATGCCTCGCGTGGAGAGGTCGTCCATCTGCCCCTATCCTGCATGGCAGCTCAATCGTGCGCAGTTCGATCTCGCTCTTTCAAACAATTCTAGACTCGCTACTCCACATTCGGTGTTCCAACAACATTTTGCCGAATTACTGGGCCGTTACCCTAACTATGTTCCGGTCTTTACAGACGGTTCTCAGTTAGGTAACGCTACGGGTTGCGCGTTCTTCGTTAACGGTGAGGCTCACAAATTTCGACTTCGGGACTCAACTTCGGTCTTCTCAGCAGAGCTTTATGCCATTTACTATATGCTCCTTTTTATTTGCAAGTTAGCCCCTGGCTCTTTTATTGTTTGCACAGACTGTCTAAGTGCTCTTCAGGCCTTGCAACAGCACGCTGCCGCCCACTCCCTTGTTTTAAAAATACAGGCCCAGGTCTCGCAAATGCTCGGTCGAGGATACCATTTTGTTTTTACTTGGACCCCAGGCCATGTGGGCATTTCAGGGAACGAGGAGGCGGACGCGGCTGCTAAGTCCGCTTGCCGTTTGCCCCGGAGTTTAACAACTACGGTGCCATTCCAGGATGTGCAACGTTTTTTCCGTCGCCATCTCCTATCTACTTGGCAGCAATCCTGGACAGCTTTAGAAGGCACACAACTCCGGGCAATAAAGGAAAGCGTACAACCCTGGCTAACTTCCTGCAGGGATAACCGGCTAGCCGAAGTGATACTCACCCGGCTGAGAATTGGGCACACACGAGCAACTCATGGCCATCTGCTACGAGGGGAACCGGCCCCTGTGTGTGCCTCGTGTTCAGTACGCCTCACGGTGCGGCACATTCTGCTTGACTGCCCGCAGTACGCCCGCGTTCGCCAGTCTTTGGGCTTGGGGACTAACTTGCATGGTGTTTTAGGTAACGACCCAGTGGCCGTGGACAAGGCACTGCGGTTTGTTTATGAAATAGATTTTAATAAACAAGTCTGAATTGTGTTTTTATATTTATTGCTTTTAGAGATTTTAAATTATTAGTCCTTACATCGTTTTAATGTCCTTTTAACATTTGTGTGTTTTTATGGTATTTTACCTTTTTAACTAAATTTTATATAGTTATTAGGTTTTAGTGTTGACTTGGGGCCCCAATGACCTTGTTGTCGACGGGCCCTTAAACGCCACATACTTACTTACTTATTCTGGCGGGACTTTGTCCTTAGAACTGGCCTTGGGATCTGATTCCGAAGCATGGCAGGCATGATGCTGGTTGTGCAAGACTGCCTGTAGTACTCTTCTCTGCGGAAGCGGCCTCTGGTATCTGAACCAACCTCGTGGCTGCAACCGCATGCTCTGTACTTTAGTGACTCCTAGGGGTCAGCCGCCCTCTGTCTCCTCTTGGCTTATCCTTCCTCCCTGGGGTGACCCACCTGGGGCATAGGTACAAAATTCCACTGTGGTCACAGCGCTGAATCTCCTCCAAATAATCCAGTCCAATCAGAAGGAATTTTTTATAATCTTTATAACTCTTAAAGTAGCGATGAAAATGGAGACCCCTTTAAAGGCCATTTTATTTAAAATAAGTTTGTTGGGGTTTAATGCCATTTTCAATAAATCCAATATTGGTTCAACTTAATGAGTACTTCTAAGATGTTTTTAAAGTCTTGTTGATATTCAGTTGTTTCACATAATTGCATGGAAAGAGTGTGTAATTTTACATCCAGCATATAGCATTCAGTTGTTAAAAAATTTGACTAATGCTATTCCTTTTGTATCCATAATGGATATCCATATGTAATGTAGCATTTTCTCCAAAGATTTATATTGACGCAGATGAACCCTTAGTTTGAAAAGTTAAATTGGAATTAACACTTTCAAGTAATGTAATTATTTGAAATTATACCGTGAGCCAACTGACACACACTGTCACGCTTTTCGCTTCCACTTGAAGGCATCATCAAGAAGTTGTAGACTGGCTAAAACATTGGTAGTTCAGCTGATCATGGTTTTCCAGGGACGAGATATCTGGCGACGATCCAATGTGGCTAAGTAAAATATTTTCTTCTAATGGAATGTCACAATTCTTTATATATTTTTCCAGAAGTTTAATTCTTGAATGAGGTGAACTGATTTTAGTATGTAAAAAATAGAAGCTAGCTACAGTGAAGCAACACATACTACATAAAGTATAATTATTTATAGCAAACTTCACTTACCATTTAAAGATAAATGAAGTTTGTTACTAATAATCAATATGATTTTAGTAGTTGCATTTTATGTTCTCTATTGTGTTTGTGATCCCAGAAATTTGCTGTTACTGCGGATTTATCAGTTTCTTTCGGCTTGATGTTCCTAAAATATTCTTCTAATCTGGTTCCAATGTTGCATTTTTTCTTTCGAATGCATATCTTATTGCAGTCTGAGCCATTAGTTCTATAAATATCAGATTTCTTTACCACAGTATTTTGTCTGTTTTTGGGTTTACAATGAGGATTCTGATATTAAATGTTTACTGGTGCCAGGTGACGCTAAATTCAATGAAAATTTGAAATTGGCTGCCCATGAGTGATATTTGAATTTCCTGTATGTTTTTTTGTCCCTAAAAGCTGTTTGTATTATTATCGTATAATTGTAATACAGCAAAACAGTGATACACAAGAAAATAAAAAGATCAAGTAGACAGAAACAATTGAATGAAATCACCACCCTAACCACTTTTAGGGACAAAAACTGCAAACGAGAAACATACAAGAACTTTATATATAAACTACAGATGACAGTTTTAGTAGAACTAAGGGAGTTACAACACACATGTGCTGGAATTTCCTCTGGTTTCACCTTCCGGCTTGCAACTATAAAGGGCTGTTTAACAGTTGTACATCTAATGTGCTGTCACCAGAAATGAGAATGCTAAAAGAGAAAGTTAAAATTGATGAAGTCTTCTTTTGTGTTCCCTAAAATGAAATAAGATATATATACATATATAGGGTCATTCAACAAGTGTGTCCTATTTTTAACATGTCATAACTGCCATTTTATTGAGTTACAGCAGACATTTTTTTCATGTGGTTAGAGTTATCACTAACAAAGAGACACAGAAAATTACAGCATTAGGCACTGCAGAAAAACTGTGAAATTTTTTTTTTAAATGCATCATCTGTTTGCCCAACCTTCCGTGTGTTTCATGATACCAGGTTCTTACAAGTGACTATTTGGCCTCACTTGGATGGTATGGATCTCAAAAACATCTGGTTTCTGCAAGATGGTGCCACATGTTATACTGCTCTTGAAACAATTGATCTTTTGAAGGAAAAGCTCAGAGGATTCATCATTTCTCCTGGTTGTTATGTTAACTGTCCCCCGAGATCATGTGATTTAACACCATTGGATTACTTCATGTGGGTTTGTGCTAAGTGTCTAATTCATGCCAATGATCCAAATACAGAAAATGATCTTATGAATAACATTGCATGTGTTATTCTTAAAGGTGGGCCTAATTTACATTCCTCTGTCTTTGAAAATTGGGTCAACGGTATACGCGCAACCTAACAAAATTGCAGCAGTCACTTAACTGAAGTTATGAACATCACATAATGACATTAATTATGTTCTCAAATAAAAAAAGGATAAACCTCAATCATTTATAGAACATGTTTCATTTAAGCTCAAAGATAGCACATTCTTGTTGAAAGACTCTATACTTATATTTTAAAGTATTTAATCTGTTACATGAAAAGTAATAAAAAATGACATGAAAACGTGTTTAATAATCATCATTATTGCTTCCGTGATTACAAAGGAACTGCAAAACTTAATTATTTTTTAATCAGATGAAGCTGGCTTATGACCTGCACCATATGCTTTAAGTTTTGAGGCCCTCTGAATATCAAAAAAAAAAAAAAAAAAAATGTTCAGTTTAAGGTTTGCATGCATCTGTCTGCCTGTGTGAGTACGTAATAACTCAAAATTGAAATGTTGGTTAAATGCTAAACCTGGTATCTAAGTTCAGTGCCTTCTTCTAATAAGTGTCAAAGTTTAAGTATGGAATTTACAGTTCAGTAACAAAAGAGAAACTCCTCCAGACATGGCTAAGGCTTACACACATATAACCCTTCTGTAAACTGGACACATATTTATACAGATAAAAGTGGTTCTTGAGCTGGTGGAACGTGCACGTTCTCTGTCTGCAAACATGCTGATTGTAATACTACAAATTTTGATGGTGAAGTTTAAGCTATTTATCTTTCGCTTTGAAGCAGTATTTGGCTGCAACAATGCAAGAGTATTGCTATTTTGTCAGACTCTAATGCAGCAATTCAGGCTGTAGTATTCATATCCTATCCAAAGCTGGAAAATATTGTAGACAGTCATAATATTAGATAAACCATAAAACTCTCCGAAAACATAGCTTTGCAAAGCATTCCAGCCCATTGTGGAGTTAAGGGGAACTAAGGGCTTATCTATAAAGGAATGTAAATATAAAGAGAAGGAAACAAAAGACTTCATATTCGGACTTTGTGGGTTCGTAGAATTAAAGGTGGGAGCTGCAGAAATTCAAAACGTTCTTTATTTGCGTAGAAATACACATAGGGTAGTAGAATTCTGTCACATACACACATACATTGTACCAAGGTCATTGACCACAACAAAGAGCTCACTTTCCAAACACACCAGTTTAGATTAAAACTCTCGGTCCGCTTCAATTTACAACTATTGCTCTGTTTACCGATGTTAACGCCTGGCGAGTCGCCGCCTCCTTCAAAAACCTCTACTCATATTACTATATATATATCCGGAATATCTTGTAACAAGCAGGAAATCGAATGCTCTGTAAGAAAATCATGATTTTATTAGAATGTTCATCGCATTGCATACCTAAATGTTAGTAATGTATACTGTAGCACAGCCATAGTGAAAAGAAAAGATCATATTAGATATCAAGCATTAATTGAAGCCAGGGTTGAAGGAACAGGTTTCCACTTCATAGCATTGGTAATACCTAATTAAGCCAAGGAAGTTATCATCGGAAACAATTTTTTATATAGTTGGCAGAGTATAACTGATTTTGATAGACATGAGCTCAGAATTAAATTAAATAATAATATTTTGATAATTAAGTTGTTAGAAGATACAGGTGTACTAGAAGGAGAAAAAGATTATTTAATTAATGAAAAATGTTTCACCCAGAATATATATTTACAAGAAGACGGTATAATGTATGACGATACAGATAATTGTGATGATAAGTGGTGTTATGTTAATGAGAACATGTTTCAGAACAACATATCAAATAATAACGAATGTCAACTATATGGTTTACAACTGAGCAATAGTGAAGTGGTAAATAGACAACAGGAAGAAAATCAGTTCTATGAAAACCTCAAAGCTGAGTCAGAGTGTACCTATAATCTCAACGATGATCATAAGGAAAAATTAAAGAAATGTATCCTGAAAAATTGTGATGCATTCAGTTCAAAACCTGGGTTGTGCAACAAGTATACGCCTATGTTCAAGGTTAAAGATTTCGCCCCATACTCTCATAAGAGTACACCTGTTCAGATATCGATCCGACAACAAGCTACAGATGTTATCAATAAAATGCTGGAGGATGGGATTATAGAAGTTTCGGATTCCCCATACTTACATCCATTGTGTTGGGTTCATAAACCTGATGGGTCCATTCCGATGACTATTGATGCCCGAAAAATTAATGCTCTCACACAACCTGATCATCTTAAACCTCTGGGAACCGATGAATTATTTTCTAAACTGGGGCATGGCCAAAACTTCTCAAAAATCGAATTTGGTTTCTTCTTATTGGCAAATTCCTTTAGACAAATCAGTACGAAGATACACAGGTTTCAATTTTGGTGGTAAAATTTATCAATTTTAGACTTGCGGCTTTGGGTTATCTATCTGTGGTGGCGCCTTACTCCGTGCACTATACCAGATTTTTGGGACACTATAAAGGATTTTGCATTACAATACATTGATGATTTTTTTTATCTATGACCAAGATTTTGATGTGCACATTGAGCATCTGAACTATATTTTTTCCAAATTCAGGGAGAGTGGAATGACAATAAATTTGGCTAAATCCCATTTCCTAATCAAGTAAATTGAGTTCTTAGGTTACATAATTTCTTAAAGAGGAATGGCACCAAATCCAGAACGAATAAAAGCTATAGAAAAGATTCCTGCACCTAAGAACCCCAAACAGTTGAAAAGGTTCCTAGGCATCCTACAGTATGAGAGTCAATTTGTTATTAATTATGCCAAAGAACTAGGTCCGTTAAAGGCATTGCTAAAGAAAAATACTGTTTGGAAATGGTCAGACAAACAACAAATGGCTTTCCAAAGATTAAAAGGTTTATTCAAAAACACCATCCTCCTGGAAGGCCCATTACAGTGCCATCCAAACTGTGACTTTGTGGGTTCGTGAAATTAAAAGTCCGATTGCACCACTCAAAAATGTTCTTTATTTCCACCAACTTACAGTTGAACACTTGCCAATTACACAGAATTATGTAATGCACACAATTACATTTCACCAGTTCGTCTGTTACAGTTCCACTGCCGCTCACTATTACGCACACTCTTCCGATGCACGTACGCAGTCTTCTCGTCTGTACACTAGCTCGGCGCTGCTTTGCTGCTTGCCAAGAACTGACTCAATTCACTCACTGCAGCCCTTTTTATAGGAATATCGCTGTTTTCTCTAAGCCTCTAGTTTCAGTGAATCACCGCGAAGGTTCCACATGGCAGGGGCGGGGGGGAAGAAGCGGCCAGCGACAAGTGACACTTCCCTAATCATCTCCTCAGTTAGTGGCTGAGACTAATGCGTGGGTGTAGCTTGGATGCCTCTGGTCCCTTCTCAGCTGTCGTTGGTCGGGCTTTCCGATAATTGGGTGACACTGCTCCCTCCTCAAAGCTGGCCGTCCCAAACGGCACCATCGTAGCGGGCTAGACGATCCAGGTGTACCACCAACATCTTTTCTCTGGGCACCTTCTGGATGCGGTAGACCACGTCATTTATCCTCTTCACCATGCGGTACGAACCTTGCCATGGCTGCTGAAGCTTCGGGCAGCGTCCCTTGGTCCGCGTAGGTCGGTACAACCAGACCAGGTCACCTTGCTGGAACCCTTGGCTGTTGGCTTGCCTATAATTCCGGGTGTTCATGCGGTCGCTTGCCTTCTGGATGTTCTGGCGAGCCATTTCGTGCCTGTCGTGGAGATGGTCCACCAGGTTATCCACATACTCGGTCGCTGGCTGTTTCGCTTCCGGAGGGCTTCCAAAAGCCAGGTCACAAGAGAGGCGTAACTCTCGGCCGAAAATTAAGCTGGCTGGCGTCATCCCCGTCGTGTCGTGTGTTAACGAGCTGTAGGCCAGCAAGAACAGCGGCACCTTGACGTCCCAGTCTCGCTGATGGCTGGCCAAGACCTTCCTCAGGTGTTCCTCTAAGCTCTTGATGTGTCTTCCGACTATGCCATCCAACTGGGTATGTAGAGGCGTCGTGCGGGTCTTGTTCACCCCAAATTTTTGTAGCACTTCCTTCATCAGGTTGGACTCAAAATTGGTGCCCTGGTCACTGTGTTGCTCTAACGGCACCCCAAATCGACAGAACACTTGCTCCACGAGGCAGTCTGAGATTGTCTTTGCCTCTTGGTTTGGGATAGCATACACCTCCGGCCACTTGGTGAAGTAGTCCACGAACACCATGAGCTACTTATTGCCTCGGTCGGAAACTGGGAACGGTCCCGCAATGTCAACGGCGATCCGTTCGAATGCCGCTCCGAAGTTGTACTGCTGCATGCGACCCCGGCTCCTAGTCTGGGGTGCGAGACTCGCCGAGCACACGTGACACTGACGGCACCACCTCTCAGCATCTGCTCGGAGTCTCAGCCAGTAGTAGCGCTGCCGTAGTTTGTCAATCGTTTGGCTCGCTCCCAGGGGTCCTCCTGAAGTACCGGCGTGCACTTCCACCAAGACTTCCGGGACCTTACTCCGGGGAAGTACCAACTGTTCTCTCTGCGTCTTCCCATCGGGTGACTCCCATACCCGGAACAGCACGCCCTGTCTGGTCTTCAGCGAGTCCCATTGGGCCCAGTACGACTTGAAGGTGGCGCTTCTCTGTGTGATGTCCTCCCAGGTTGGTCTCGTCCCTGCCTCCACTTCCCTCAAATTGGCCCCTAGTCTGCGTCCGCGAGATGCTCCCTCCTCAGGCGTGCGCTATCCCAGCAATCCGCAGGCACTGCCGTGACTACTCGGGCTGCTGCGGCACGCTCATTCTCCTCCACTCTTGTGCACTGGCCGCACCCTTCTGGACAGAGTGTTCGGGACATGGCGTCAGAGTTACCGAGGCTTTTTCCTCTACGATGTTCCGAGGTGAAGTCGTACTCTTTGCAGCCTCTGGACCCAACGTGCTGCCTGGCCTTCCAGGTTCCTTAAGCTTAATAGGCAGTTTACGGCAGAATCGTCAGTCCTCAGGTGGAATGGCTGACCGTACAGGTACTTGTGGAAGTGCTCTAGGGTCTTTACTACCGCCAGTAACTCCCGTCGGGTGACGCAGTAGTTCTTCCCTGCCTTGGATAGCGTGTTGCTGTTGTAGGCTATCACCCACTCATGGCCATCCTGGATCTGAGATAGGACACCTCCAATGCAATGGTCGCTGGCGTCGGTGTCCACAATGAAGGCGCCAACCGGCTGTGGGAAACCCAAAATTGGAGCACTGCACAGGGTCTCCTTCAGGTGCTGGAAAGCGTCTTTGGTGTCCTCCGTCCACACATAAGGCCGGTGTTCCTCTCTCAGGCGGGTGACGGGTTTGGCGATGTAGGAGAACCCCTTTATGAAGCGGTGGTAATAACTGCACAGCCCCAGGAGACTGCGCAACTCTTTCTTATACTTTGGGCGAGGCCAATCTCTCACAGCTTGTGTCTTCTCCGGGTCTGTGGCCACTTCAGTTGCTGAGACTATGTGGCCCAAGTAGTTCAATTCCTTGCGGAGGAGCTGGCACTTCTTCGCGTTCAGCTTCCAGTTGGACGTCTGCAGTCTCTGTAGCACCTTACTCAGATTATCGTGATGGTCTTCAAAAGTCTTACTGACGATTTTGTCGTCCAGGTATTGCAGGCAGGCGTCGTAGGTCAGTCCTCTCATCACTGACTCCATGAGGCGTTGGAAGGTAGCTGGTGCGTTGCAGAGGCCAAGGCCATAACCGTGAACTGCCAGAGCCCTTGGCCTGTCGAGAATGAGGTCTTCTCCTTGTCTCTTGGGTCTAGAGCTACCTGGCAGTAGCCCGACTTCAGGTCCGGGTTCGGCAATCACTGTGCACCAGCTAGCGTGTCCAGGGTGTCGTCTCTCTGGTGTAAGGGGAAACAGTCGTTCCGGGTGGCAGCGTTCAACTTTCTGTAGTCTACGCCGAAGCGCAGCTCGCCGTCCTTGTTTGTCACCAAGACTACAGGGGAGCACCAAGGGCTGTCAGACTCTTCAGTCACTCCCCTGGATCTCAAGTCCTCCAGCATGTCTCGTACCGCCCCTTGCTTCGCCTGCGGAACGCGTCTAGGTGGTTGCCGAATAGGCCGGGCGACCCCGGTGTCGATGCTGTGAAGCACTTTGTCCGTGCGGCCGTAGTCACCGTCGCCTTGGCTGAAGACACTCTGGTATCGCCTCAGCAGTTATCGAACTTTCTCCAGCTGTTCTGCGGTCAGGTGTTCGGCCGCCCTCTTCAGAAGGCCTTCTAGCTGGGGCCCTAGCTGTTGCATTGGCACAGGCTCCTGTGTCTCGTCGATTGCTGTTACGCTCACCACGGGCTTGCACGTTCACAACTCCGTCCCGGCCTGGACGTCGTGATCGGTGTCCGTTTGATTTAGCAGTCTCACTGGTACCTCTTCTCGGGATGGCAGCAATGCCCCGGCTACACACAGTCCGTGTACAGGCGTCTTCTGGTCCAGCATCATGTTCCTGGTTCTCTGGCCTTCCAGTCGCGCCGTCCCCACCACCTCGCTCCTCGCGGGGACAACCACGTCTTCGTTCAAGGCGACCCTGCAAATTCCAAGGTGCTCTTCTGGTTGACGGAGTATAAAATCTTCTCCGTTGAGCCGCAGGACTTTCTTGCTGACGTCCCCGTCGCCTCGTGGCTCCTGAGGGCATCCAATTCCAGTATCACCTCTTCAGCCACTTTCGCGACGAACTCCCACAGACGTCCGGTGCTCCTTCCCAAGGTCAGCTTCAGCAGAGGCTCCTTCACAGGCAAGGTGTCGCCCGATGCCGTGACGAGCTGGTATGATCGGCTCGGCTTCCTTGTCGGCAAACCTTTCGCCACGTCAGGTCTGATGATGGTCACGGCCGCCCCGGTGTCCAACCAGCAGGCGGCACGGCTTTCCCCTTGCCCAACCGTCCGCGATGAGGCAGTCATCCATACGCCGGCTGACGGCGCGCAGTGTCACTCGAGGGGATGGTGGTAATGGCGCCGACGTGCCCCTCTCCACGACGGCCCTTACTCGTTTTCCGGCTGCTCTTCCTGGTTTGGGCAGTCTCTCTGCAGGTTTCCGGGCTGTCCACACCCCCAACACAGGCCACTAGGTGTTCGCCGGCGTCCCTCGGCTTTTCTTCGTTCTCCGCTGTAGCGAACACTTCTCGTTCTCGGCGTCGGGATAGCTGTTGCCTTGGCCGCCTCCATCCTAAATGCTGCCAATAGCGCCTCGTGGATTGTTTTATAATCGCCGAGCCTTAGGCGCTGACGAATCTCCGTGTCCCGTACCCCGTCAACGAAGTCGTAGGCAGCTTCCCGGGACACGAACTCTGGTGGGAGGTCGAATAGGGCCTTGCTTTCCAGTTGTTCAACTGCCAGGGCGAACTCCTGCTGCGTCTTCCCCGGCTGCTCTGACCTTGCGTTTAGCTGGCTGCGGTACCCTGCAGCTCAGCGGTGGTTTCCGAAACGAATCGCCAGGGCCTCCCAGATGTCCTTGGGTGCCGCCGTTTACTGAACTGCGCTCAGGACTTCCGCGGCCCGTCCCTGGAGGCTGGCTATTTACTGTGTGGCCTCTTCTTCTGTTGACTATTTGATGTGCTTGGCCACTGTGTCGAACTGGCGGCGGAAAACCTCAAACGTTGACGCGGCCTTCAAATCCTTCAACCTCCTGCCGACGATGTCCTCCACCATGGCGTTCAGGGACGCTGTCCTCGGCTTTACTTCTAGATTGTTAACGCGGCTAGCAAGGTCTTCGACGTCTTCCGCATGGTGTTCAGGGACTTGGCGTTACTATCGGCCTTTTCATCTAGGTCATTGAAACGGTTCGCCAGGTCCTCGACGCGCTCGTCCACTTGGCCCATCCGCTTGCTCAGCTCCGTCGCGTCATCCCTCACGCCGGCCAACTGTTCTTCAAATTTAGCGGCGAGAGCCTCGTTCGCCACCTTCACTTCCGTGGTCAGTTCGGCCATCTTTGCAGTCATTGTGGTGGCCAAGTTGTTGTTTGCCGCTTCTGTTTTTGTTGTTAACTCGTTCATCTTCGCGGCCAAGTTGTTATTTGCAGCTTCCGTCTTCTCTGTTAATTCGGCCGTCATTTCCATTATCTTCTCCAACATTTTTTCCAATGCCGCGTCCATGGTTGTAATGTTCGGTGATGTTATCGTCCCGCTTCCTGACACTAATGTGACTTGGTGGGTTCGTGAAATTAAAAGTCCGATTGCACCACTCAAAAATGGTCTCTATTTCCACCGACTTACAGTTGAACACTTGCCAATTACACAGAATTGCGTAATGCACACAATTACGTTTCACCAGTTCGTCTGTTACAGTTCCACTGCCGCTCACAGTTACGCACTCTTCCGATGCACGTACACAGTCTTCTCGTTCGTATACTAGCACGGCGCTGCTTCGCTGCTCGCCAAGAACTGACTCTATTCACTCACTGCAGCCCTTTTTATAGGAATATCGCCGTTTTCTCGAAGCCTTAGTTTCACTGAATCACCGCGAAGGTTCCAGGCGGCAGTGGAGGGGGAAGAGGCGGCCAGCGACAAGTGACACTTCCCTAATCATCCGCTCAGTTAGTGACTGAGACTAATGCGCGGGTGTGGGTTGGATACCTCTGGTCCCTTCTCAGCTGTCGTTGGTCAGTCTTTCCAATTATTGGCTGACAATATAAAATATATACGGATGCATGTATGCATGCTTATGCAGCAGTATTGACACAAACTGACCATGATGGGAATAGTCATGTGATTGCCACTGTTTCGAGAACCTTGAGTAAGGTAGAATCGAATGCATGCATCACAGAATTGGAAATTGGCGCTATTTACTTTGCTTTACAAAAGCTTCATCAATATGTATATAATACTAAAATTACAATATATAGCGACCACATAGGTTTTTCATTTATAAAGAATTGCAAACTAACTGGTTTCAAAATATCTCTATACATACACGAGATTATTTCGTACAATACCGAGATATGTCATATACCAGGGAAAGAAAATATTTTCAGTGACTTGTTATCCCGGCAGAAGGTCGGAGATAAAATCCCTGAGATATTCTCCCACCCACATCATGAAGTTAAAATATATAAATTAGATTTCAATTGGAACAAGAATTTGAAGTTCAAGTACATTGCAGGAATTCAAAGCAATGATACCTCATTAGGTCCATTGTTACGAACAGTATCTGAAATAGAGAATGCAAAGAATAATGCAATAGCTAAGAAAGATGGAGTATTGTACAAGCTCCATAGAGGTGTGCCAAAGAAATGCAAAATAATGGTGCCCAAAATCCTCAAAGAGGAAGTAATAACGTCATTTCATGAAAACTTGGCACATCCAGGAAGTGAAAAGGCCTCCTTAGCTATCCAAGATAGGGTATATATCAAACATTTGGGCAGGAAAGTAGGCAAATTAATATCCTTCTGTACCCTATGTCAGAAAGCTAAATCTCTTAATGTAAAATATGATTACGAGCCCCAGGTAAGCGTAAGAGAAAACAAAACTGAGCTCGTAGCAATTGATGCTCATGGAGAAATGCCTGCCAGTCAATATCATTATAAATATATGTTTTTATGCTCGATGTATTCACAAAATTTGTGAAAATTTATCCTGTAAAAAATATTAAGAGCAGAACACGTGTGTTAAAAATCACTAACGATTGGATTCCAAAATTTGGAAAAATCAAGTCCATTATATCAGACAATGCCACCGTACATCAGAGCAAAAATTTACTTCAACACTCCGAAGCCAAGGTATAAAATTATACAATTCTTCTGTGTATTTCCCACAAGGAAATCCTTGTGAATGAGAGATATTGGGTTCTACTTTCGTATCTTGCGCCATTCCCACCACCAACAATGGTTCAAATTTTCTGAAATTATAGAAAATGTGATTAATCATACTCCTAACACAACAAAATTCACACCTTGTGAATTAGTGACAGGCCATCCACCAAAACCCATGGTGATAAATAGTCCTACTACTGTTGAACCATTGAACGAACATCTTTCAGAAGAGGAAAATATGGCTCTTCCATTTCAAAGATTAGCAGTTAAAGCAGAAAAGAGAAGACAGAAAGTCAAAAGAGGAATAGCCATTTGGAATCCTCAATTAGGTGACAAAGTTTTGGTCAAAACAATACATCTTTCGGATTAAGGAAAAAAAGTATATTGGAGAATGAATCTAATATATAAAGGACCTTATAAGATTGCGAATAAATTTGGGGAACATACATTTCAGATAACTTCGTCAGATGGAAAAACAATTGGGAGATATCATAAAACTTTATTAAAACCATTTAAAGAGCAGACACACACCCAACTTAAATGACTGCAAAAATCTCAAAATAATAATAATTATCATAATAATACAATTGCACTACATTGCAATTGAAATCTTAAATATCAGATCATTACATATTATATATATATATATTTCGTTTGTATATAATGTTAAAACTTGTTCTCGAATTTCATAATTTGTTTAAGAATTGTTTATACATCTTGTTTTGTTCATATTAACATTTGTTAATTTAAAAGTGAATGTAAGTTAACAAAGTTTATAAAGAAATGTTGACAGGGGCACAATTCATAATTTATGAACCAAAAAGAGACAAACCTGTTATGAATATGGTTAACTCATAAATTCTGAATGGAGGCATTTTGAAGCTGATTTTCCATATAATTCGGGAAATTTATTAAAATTCCCATATATGGAAATTAATACAAACCTGGCCCTCTGAAGTTGATGAAAGAGGTTAAATCAAGATGGCTTTGTTTGTGATGTATCAGACCGCATAGAAATTCAAAATCTGACATCAAGCCAATCAAATTTAAGTATTGGTCCCTTAGTAGCTTCGTTAACAGAAAATTGCAATTTGGTGTGTAGGCATTTGCAAACTTTCTGATTTTGTCTAAAGCAGGTTGTGCATTATAGAGATAATCATAAGAATCAACCCCTAACTGTGGCACAGCAGATTCATCATTTAGATGAAGGTATTGTGATACCTTTTGAAAATGGAGCAATGTCAATGCTTGTCTTACACTTGGTCAAATGGAAAATTCCCCCAAAAGTCAATTTCGAATTTCAGGAAGATCCCCCAGGCCCATATATATCAACATACCTAAATAGCCCTGTATCTCCCTTGAATTCGTATCTTCCCATTTGGTATCTGACTTCTTAGCTTGAATCTGTGCTACATACCCATTGGATCCCTCCGCAATTTTGCCGCAAAATTCAGAATCTGTAAAAGGTTCAAAGTAATCTATTTCTGCACTTCCTGGAGGAGTAGTATGATTGGCACCAGTAGGAGAGGAAAATTCCTCCAAATTATTGAAAGTCAAATTGGAGTTCCACTGTGCAGGCATTTCTTTAATTTTAGTTTGTTTTTCATGTCCTTTAGCCCCCTGATCTGCTACGCATTCCTTGGCACTTTCACTGTCACTTTGTTATCAGACTTCCACTAACTTGCTAAACCAAGATTCATTGGAACTACCTTCGCAGTCTAATTCCTTGTAAACTGCTGCATGTATTTCCTCTTCTGTTAGCAATACCTTCTCATTACTGCAATTTCTAGCCCGTGATTTACTTGGAACAGCCTTCATGGTACTGATGTAGCTATAAACACATTGGAAAACTGCTTAGTTAAGCCACTGCACTCAATTTCAGCGTTATTTATGGTTTGTTATTACATTCTGGCATGATGAAAACACTTTTAACATTGCAACAGGAGAATGGTCATATGAAGCGATCAACACATTTGCTACATTCTACTGCACTGTGCGCAGCAGGCAATTTATTATTTCACTACACTTTACTTCACTTTGTGCACCACAAAGGTTTAAAGGATAGTCATAAATTTTTAAAAATTATAATGTTGTTTTACTTTTCCAAGGTTAGAAACATCACTTACATTTTTTTGATATTTCAATTTTTCAATCTTTTTGTGTATAAAATCTTAATTAACTCCTTCACCTATGTGGATGTTTATAGATGTCCTGTGCATCTATTCATTTAATGCTTATTGAATGCCAGTGATTTTAGTGTTTCTATTTTACAGTAAATTTAAATCAGGTCTGTAAAATATGAAAAGTTACTTTTAAAGGTTTCTTTTTGAATGTTGCACCTCAAAACCTGGATAACCACAGAGAGCACATCTTGAAATTCACGGGAAACTGGTTTTATTGCGAAGTACTTTTTTGTGACACTAGACATTTTGAAGTGGTCGCAACTTTTTTCGTTCTGGGTGGTATGCTTTTAGGAAAGTGTTTTCTCTCAAGTTGAGGGGTGCTGTAGAGATGGATGTCTTTCTCCCAATATGAATAGGCCTCTGAATGTTATAGTACTCAATTAGGTTACAAGCTGTTCATATGCATAAGTCCATGTAGGTTAATCTCTTGGATGAATTTACAGCTCTGCAAAATACTAAAAAATTGTGTACAATTACATCCAATTTTATAAAAATTCTTTTTTTAACATTAAACTGTTTTTTGTAAAGAGGGATACCTGGTATGATTCATTCTATGCATATTTGATACATAATTTCCCCTAAAATAGAGTTGCTAATTTGCCATCTCTAGACCAGTACATATATGTGAGTTTCTGTAACAATGAGAGACTCTAAGTCAGCAAAAGAAAAACAAATTGTGAAAATGTCAGTTGTTTGGCTGTCAGAAGTTAGCTGTAGACCAGAAAGTATGTCTGTGTCGTCGATTTATTTTGACAACTACACAATATGTATTCTTCGCAAACACCATAAAGAATCTGGTCATTTTTTTCCTCAGTGCCACCTCCATCATCCCTCTCAAAATTGCCATCAATATGCAGTTCATGTGAAACAGCAAAAAGTCCTCCACATTTTCTAAAGGGATATCAGAAGCTTGCCTATAAGCTAATTTATTTGCTATATTACTAGGCTAAGCCATGGTTAGCACTAACATTTAACAATTTCAAATGTGCTATTCACTTAACTCTCGAGAGCTGTAAGAAATCACTCTGAACACTAATCTTGTATAAATAACAAATATTGAGCAAAAACAGTTGCATAAGGCTACCTTAAACTTCAGTTGTAAAATACTATAATAAGAGGTACATACAGATACCGACAGAGAGCTTTGTTTGTTTTCAGTGTGTTTCGCTCAACATTTACAACGATTATCGCTTGGTAACAAACTAATCGCTCAGCCTTGAACTGGAGAGCTTGATTATGCAGCTATATATACTATAATTTGCATGTACACAAAACAAAATGACTCAAATATTAGATGCATTCAGGGCAAAGAATGTGTTTTGTTACAGTGTTACATAGTAGTACAATTTGAACATTTTATTAATATAGTCTCTACTTTATTGATATTGTAGATATATTCTATGGCCGCACCATGGCTGGGTGGTTAGACTGCTAGTCTCTCACCTAGGTGGCCCGTTTCGATCCCAGGTGACTGTGAATTGGGATTTGTGCTTGGACAACATGCCGCTGGGTTTGGTTTCCTCCAGGTCTTCCGGTTTCCCCCACCATCATTCCACCAATTGCTCCATCATTCATTCATTCCCGGCTTTGGGCCGACCCCCAACACTGATCTCATCTACCTGGTTAATATGCTTTGGTTCCCTCGTGACTCCTATCACCAGCATTGGTGAGGAAGGGAGACATAAAATACGAAAAAGAAGTATAGTGCCTTTAATAGGTTTTAAACAAGTTTTTGTTGCATTTAAATAACTTAATAAATATGGAAGATATGAATGTGTATTGAAGAAGCATTTTTACAGCATTAAACAATTTAAATGTTTTGTTCTGTTTATTGGGTACCAATTCCCGGCCCATTCAGGATGTAAATGGGTGTTGCTGGAGCTGTTAAATTCATTAATAAGGGCAGTATTAATAACGTGGTTATTATCTGTATAGAATTCCTCTTTATTAAAGGGTTTTTTGTTTTATGAAATCTGCACTCCTTATTTTATCATATAAGTACCTTGCTTTTAAGTTTCTCCTTTCTTCTAAGTTTAACTGGTAAAGTGTGTGGAAGAGGGATCTTAAATAGTGATTCAATACTTCAAGATCAGCCTTCATCCCTAAACTGACACCACAAATCTGTGTGGAAAACATGCTGTGCTGGCCGGCTGCTAGGATTGAGAAGTAATGTTAATTTAATTATAATCAAGTTCCTATATCTATTCTAAGATAAAGTTTAAATCACTTAATTTGGTATGTTTACAAAGTGGATTTCCCCAAATAAATGTGAAAATAAACTCTTAGTTATCACTGTCGCTTGTTTGTATACAATGCAAAGCAGCTGGATGATATCAGATTTGATTAAACACAGAACGCTGTCATTAAAAGTAATTGTGGTCTGAGTGACTCAGTTTTTTAGGCACTTGCCTATTTATGCCAAAGTCAGGGTTCAAACATGTTCCAGATCAGTATTTTCTAAATGTGTTTAGAAACAATAGCTCCATTTCAAATTTGCTGTACATCTTGGCGCTCTGTTATGATCCTGATAATTGACAGCTATATAAACACACAGAATATTTAGTTTTAAATATATTAAGAAACAGTAGAATCACTATTGTGAGTATTCCATCAGTCCAGTTGTAATGGTAACGATTTCTTACTCTCCTATTCATAGTTGCATTCTGATACTTTTGGGGTTAATAATATTAGCTTACCAGGCTTGATCTTGAAGCAGCAGTTCCATTATATTAGTCACTGTCATCAACTGTGACTTAAATGTAATTTTCAAAACTGGGATCAAAAGGGTATTTTAAATATATATAAGGGTTGTTAGCGGGTATGAGTGTGCAGATTTCATGAGCTGGTAGTCCTAAATGTGATGAATAATTAAGTCCCATAAAAATTTCATCTCTCTTGAAAGATAAATAAGGTAATTGAACACTGCCTATTGCATTAACTGCAGTGTCTTGCAACAGAGTAAGATTCCACAGCTTAATGCTCTTGTTTGCAGCCATTTTGTGTGTTTACACCTGCAATGAGTGAAAGTCTTAACTTGGCCAGTGCTTGAAAGTCGGTTTGCCAAATGTTTGTCTGTTTATTAACTACTGCCAGTAACGTGGGATGGGGTGCT
The DNA here is from genome assembly GCA_030765055.1 of Mantis religiosa. NCBI lineage: Eukaryota > Metazoa > Arthropoda > Insecta > Mantodea > Mantidae > Mantis > Mantis religiosa. The sequence goes on along the minus strand of JAUKNK010000056.1, from coordinate 763,154 downwards.
TTTGTTTTAAGCTATGTCATATTCACGAGACTAAACTAAAAGCTGCATCAAAGTTATGCATGCAATGGTGAAGGATGACAAGTTTAACTTTTAGTTACAAAAGTACTTCATTCCGGTACATGGTGTCAAAGTAGATGCTCAAAATGTGATCCATTGCACTCTTTACTTGACTCTTGAGTTTGGTATTCTTCTTATGTGAAACTTATCTCAAGTGAATGTAAAAGTCGGCTTTATTTTAGCCAAGAAGCATACTCTTGATTTGTAAAGGCTGACATAGAAACGAATAATTTTAGCAACATATGGTTAAGAAACAAATAACTTAACTTTTGGAGCTCTACCTCATTATTGTAATTGCAAGGGTATGTGACTAAGGAGTGATGATGCACTTTAGAGGAAAATGGTGCAAGAACTTATGCCTCAGCTTAACGTCAGGAAGTGGCCATTGAAGTCTGCGCATTCGTACCCCTAAAATTATATATATATATATAATATATCAGTCTGTGGATCTTATACTGAGGGTTGCTCTGTTTAAGCTTGTACGATCTTGAAACTTGCTGTCGTTCCTGTCATTGAGCAAAATGCTGATGTTGACTATTGTGTCAGTCACACCATGGACCTGCATTCTGCTGAATCATTCTGAGACAAAGTTTACTTGGCAGTGGCTTTACAGATTACTGATTAATGCAGGGGTACATTGTTAGGCTTTCCAATGCTGGACATAGCCTTTCAATGACAGTGAAAAGGTGCAATCAAAAAGGTATTGATACAAATAAGTTATGTGTGGTCTACATAGAATTGCTGCACATAAATGGTTTCCCATTGGAGACTCAATGTGCAAAACATTAGTAAGAAAGAGGGTGCAACTGGAATGACCTAAAGAGTGGCAGTCAAGGTGAGTGCAGCAGTCACTCAACAAAACCCTACATGAAGTATTGCAAGCCATAATGGAACTTCTAAAGGACTGCCTGTTGGATTAATACACAGCAATTTGGGTCCAGAACAGTGCTATAAAATGCGCAGACACATGTTTTAGAAGAATGGCATGTCACAGAACTCTGGCAATGATATGTAGATGACATCTTTGCAAAAGTACCAAAAAAACACATCAGTGATGCACTAAAACTTTTAAATATCCAAGAAAAAAGCATCAAGTTCACTGTAGAAATAGAAAAAGATGAGTATTTACCTTTTTTGGATATAAAAATAATGAGGAATAAAAACAGACTAAACTTTGGCATTTACAGAAAACCAAGGCAGACATAAAAGCTAATGGCTACAACCCAAGATCTCACAAACAGGCAATCTTCAATAGCTTAGCACACAGAATGGTAAACATCCCTCTCACAGCAGAAGAATACAAAACAGAATACAACAAAATAATTGAAATAGCACAAAAAATAACTTTCCCAAATCATTAGTGGACAAAAAAGGGATGTTAGCAAAAAATAAGCTACTAAAGGAAACCACAACCCTCTCAACTACAGAAACTAATATGATTTTCAAAAAATTCACTTACCATCCATGGGCCTATGATAAAATCCAAAAAGTCTTCAAAAAACAAAACATTAAACTAGCACCAGTCAACCATTTCTCCTTAAAAAACCTAATTTGCTCAAACATCAAAGCTGCCATTCTATCTAACAAAAAATCTGGTATATACCAAAATTGAATGCCATGACTGTAGTCAAATTTAAATTGGAAAAACCAAAAAAATTTAGAAACAAGAGCAAAGGAACACTTTACAAACATAAAATATAAACAATTAGAAAAATCAGCAGTTGCCACACACTTTTGGGAAAAAAACCACAACATAAACCCAGAACCAAAACTACTAAAACATACATCAGGAAAACAAGAACTATCCATATGGGAAGAAATCTTCATTTCAAAAAATAGGAACAAAGTATTCAATTTAGACATCCCCCAGAAAGATTTGTTCAGCAAGTTCCTTGAACCGCCACCAGAGGAGACCTGTGACAAAATATCGCCAACTACATCAATGAGAAGGAGTCGATGGCCGGCTGAGGATAGAAGCAAAGCCTCTGAAACATGTTCCAGAAAAATTTAAAAGTAAGTGTTGTTTAGTGTCATTAATTGACTCCCTTTAAATTTAACATCAGAGAACATTTTAATAACACGTTTCACCTGTTAGGTGAAAAGTGGCAATGGGTAGTTTCTGTACATGAAGCATTGTTTTATCTTGATGATGCAAACAAATTCCGAACCATTTATTACCATAAAGTGGGCCAAAAGTAGCACTCAAATTTCATTCAAGAGAACAAGAAAACGTTATCCAAGGGATTCATGGTGGTTGTCGGTTACTGTTTTTCTAAGAAACTTAGCATTCATGGTGCTGTTAAAATTAATGCAGTGTACTAACAAAGGAATGTTTTGGATCCAATTTTTGATGATGACATTCCCTGATTATATGATGAGGTATCTCCACATGTATGGATACTGTCACCCAATTAGCGGTAGGCATGAGGGCAACAGCTGTGAGGAAACCAGAGGCGGCCGAGCCACGCCTCCCATTAGTCTCTGTCACTAACTGAAGGGTGGTTAGGGAAATGTCACTTGTCCCTGGGCGCTTCTCTCCCCTTCTCCTGCCCTCCGGAACTTTCGTGGTGGTTGGCGGGAAACCAGAGACTTCTAGAAAAACAGTGACATTCCTATAAAAAGGGTTTCAGAGAGACAGTCAGTTAGTCAGAGTTCTTGGCAATCAGCGTAAGAGTTCAGTGCTAGTGTAAGGACGAGAAAACTGTGTATGTGCATCGGAGTTTACATAATCGCGAGTGCAAGTGAAATTGTAACGGACGAACTGGTGAATTGTAATTGTGTGCAGCACGTAATTCTGTGTAATTGGCAAGTGTTAAACTGTAAGTCGGTAGAAATAAAGAACATTGTTGAGTTTGGGTAATTGGACTTTTCATTTCACGAACCCACAAAGTCACACTGGTGTCAGGAAGCGGGAAAACAACATCACCGAACATTACAACCATGGACGCGGCATTGGAAAAGATTTTGGAGAAGATGATGGAAATGAAGGCCGAACTGACCTCGGAAATGAAGACGGCCAACGACGACATCACCGCATAGTTGAAACAAATGAAGACGGCCAACGACAACATCACCGGGAAGATGGAAGAAATGAAGGCCGAATTAACAGCGAAGATGGAAACGGCAAACAACAACTTGGCCACGACAATGACCGCAAAGATGGCCGAACTGACAACGGAGATGAGGGAGGCGAACGAGGTCCTCGCCGCCAAGTTGGAGGAACGGTTGGCCGGCGTGAGGGATGACGTCACGAATCTGGGCAAGCGTATGGGTCAAGTATACGACCGCCTTAATGATTTGGAGGAAAAGGCCGACAACATCGCAAAACCCCTCACCCGCCTGACGGAGGAACACCGGCCTTATGTGTGGACAGAGGACGCCGAAAACGCTTTCCAGCACCTAAAGGAGACCCGTGCAGTGCTCCAATTTTGGGTTTCCCACAACCGGGTGGCGCCTTCATTGTGGACACCGACGCTAGCGACCATTGCATTGGAAGTGTCCTATCGCAGATCCAGGACGGCCATGAGCGGGTGATAGCCTACTACAGCAAGACGCTATCCAAGGCAGAGAAGAACTACTGCGTCACCCGACGAGAATTATTGGCGTAGTAAAGTCCGTGGAGCACTTCCATAAGCACCTGTACGGTCAGCCATTCCACCTGAGGACTGACCATTCCGCCCTAACCTGGCTATTGAGCTTTAAGAACCTGGAAGGCCAGACGGCACGTTGGGTCCAGAGGCTGCAGGAGTACGACTTCACCTTGGAACATCGTAGAGGGAAGAGCCACGGTAACGCAGACGCCATGTCCCGAAGACCCTGTCCAGTAGAGTGCGGCCAGTGCACAAGAGTGGAAGAGAAGGAGCGTGCCGCAGCAGTCCGAGTAGTTGTGGCAGTGCCTGCGGACGGCTGGGATAGCGCAGGCCTGAGGAGGGAGCAGCTGGCGGACGCAGACTTGGGGCCACTCTTGAGGGAAGTGGAGGCAGGGACAAGACCAACCTGGGAGGACATCGCACCAAGGAGCACTACCTACAAGTCGTACTGGGCCCAATGGGACTCGCTGAAGACCAGAGAGGGTGTGCTGTTCCGGGTATGGGAGTCACCCGATGGGAAGGCGCAGAGAGAACAGTTGGTACTTCCCCGGAGTAAGGTCCCGGAAGTCTTGGAGGAAGTGCACGCCGGTACTTCAGGAGGACACCTGGGAGCGAACCAAATGATTCACAAACTACGGCAGCGCTACTACTGGCTGAGACTCCGAGCAGATGCTGGTGGTACACCTGGACCGCCTAGCCCGCTACGATGGTGCTTTTCGGGACGACCAGCTTTGAGGAGGGAGCAGTGTCACCCAATTAGCGGTAGGCATGAGGGCATCAGCTGTGAGGAAACCAGAGGCGGCCGAGCCACGCCTCCCATTAGTCCCTGTCACTAACTGAAGGGTGGTTAGGGAAATGTCACTTGTCCCTGGGCGCTTCTCTCCCCTTCTCCTGCCCTCCGGAACTTTCGTGGTGATCGGCGGGAAACCAGAGACTTCTAGAAAAACAGTGACATTCCTATAAAAAGGGTTTCAGAGAGACAGTCAGTTAGTCAGAGTTCTTGGCAATCAGCGTAAGAGTTCAGTGCTATTGTAAGGACGAGAAGACTGTGTATGTGCATCGGAGTTTACGTAATCGCGAGCACAAGTGAAATTGTAACGGACGAAATGGTGAATTGTAATTGTGTGCAGCACGTAATTCTGTGTAATTGGCAAGTGTTAAACTGTAAGTCGGTAGAAATAAAGAACATTGTTGAGTTTGTGTAATTGGACTTTTCATTTCACGAACCCACAAAGTCACAATACACATGGATCACACTTCCTACTCTCCCCATAATTACTACTGGAAAACTGGAAATAGGTGTCAATATGATAACAATCAAAACGATTAGTATGAAGTATTAAGATGACTCATCATTTGAGTGGTGAAGCAAAGTGCTGCTTTTCAACGTCAAACCACAATTGAATGTCTTTTGAAACTCTGCCAGAGGAATGGAGTAGCATCCCCCTTTTGTTCTTAGTCTTCTTCAGTAGAAATTGCACTGCAGAATTATAGTTAAAGCCTGTGGACATCACATTGAGCATAATAGGTGGTGAAGAAAGGGCATCTTCCTACAATAATAACCAAGAAGGAATTGAAGCTAGTTACAGTGAGGCAACAAATAGAGCACAAATTTAATTTGTTATAGCAGTATACTTAACTTTTCTAAAAAGAAAATCACGTAAATTTAATTTTAAGTTAAGTGAAGTTTCTGCTACAAATAAGTATATTTGTGTAGTATAAGTAAAACTGTCTGAGCTTAACTGGGTGAACCATCTGTATTGAGTTAAATCAGCTTAAGAACATAGATTATGCCAAAACTTCATTTCTTATGCATATTTGTAAACATAATTTGGAGTTATGTGTGCTGGGAGGAATTTAGTAACAGTGAGATCAAAATTAATTGAAAATACTATTTGTAGTTAGTTTTTTAAATGCTAAAAGTATATAAATCTGAAATGTGATGAAGTATTAAAAAAATAACTACAAATAGTATTAAATTTAAAGGGAGGGGATTAATGACACTAAACAACACTTTTAAATCTTCCCGGAAGATAATGCCATAATGCATAAATCAGATTATATTGAAAAAATGGAAGAAATGCTAACTGACAATGAATATGAAACCATTAACAAAAATCCTCTAACAATTTGCATACAATCATTTGAAAAAACAATAGCAAAATCAAGCATAATACCAAACAAATATACAGTTAAACCAGATAACCCAACCTTACCTAGACTTTATGGCTAACCCAAAATACACAAACCATTCATAACAGTAAGACCTATAGTTAGCAGTATAAATTCACCAATGTACAAACTTGCAAAGTGGCTAAAAACAAATGCAACTCATTTCCAAAATCTGATAGCCTAAGCATCTAAAACAGCTATGAACTTATAGAACATATTAAGGATACTGAACTAAAAGAAGAGGACACACTAGTCTTGTTTGATATTAAATCACAAGCGTTTGTAAGAAAGGTTTGTACTGCAGTAGAAAGAGTCACGTAAGAAAATCACAGACTTTTTATGAGAAATCGTGGTTTGGTCTAAAAGGAATCATTGTCCACTATCCAGCGTTACTGTCTTAGCATTTGCAATGCTTTCAATAACGTCAAAGTGCAGCAGACAACGTATATAAATAAGAAGAAAATATATTAACAAAGTCATTAATGTCTTTCTCACTTTCTTGATTCATGAACTAACCAGAGCATGACAAAATCGATCAACTTGAATGAGTGCCGGTAATTCTGCTTCCAAGTCAGATTTCAATAAGTATTTTTATGTTACCGCAGTTTACTTCTTCTAATGTTTACTCACTTGGTTTCAATCGTGTTTTAATTTTACTTAAGTAAATTTACCTGTCACATTATTTCTATTCGTTGTTATGTCGATTAAATTAAACTCTAGACAGATTATTGCATCTAAAATATATGTTGTGCAGTAACCCTCGTTTTGAATTTCCTTTTACAAATTGACAGTGTGTTTATATTTATGGACCCTGTTTTACGTGCAGAGATTTACAGCATTGCGTTCCACATTGGCCGAGAAAGAACGGCTATTTGCTCATAGGCCTCTTTGTCAGCCTTGAGCTTCTTCTAATACCTTAACGACCATCTGTTTTTTAGTTTAGTTTGAGAATTAGTAAATAGAGAACTGACGGGAGAGATGTAAGGTAACAAATGGTGAGGATGCGTAATTTTTGGATAAACACCTATTGCTCCCCCTATGATTGATAGATGCTTCTGGTTTTTGCGCTGTGATATGCTGCATGTTTATTCTCCAAGATGGCAAAACATTTACGTACTGTGTTATTTAATAGCTGATAATTAAGTGTAATGAAACTGTGTTACATCCGGAATGTTACCCCTAGCATGGGGCAAAAGTCCCAATATATTAGAAAGCATGAAATTACAACTAAATAAAATCAAGATTAAGAAAATATTTTAATACATAGAGAAATCACAACCTGAATACAAAATAGAACAATAATTTGACAAATTTTTAAACTGTTAACAGAAATAATAGCCAATCTTAGTTGAAAAAAATAAGCTAACGAAAATAGACTTTTCGGAATTAATGGGCACTATTAAACTATCATATAAAATTTGTTTGTTTAATTTAGTTTAGTATTTAAACAAACGAATTTGCTGAACGCTTCCGTCGCTTTAGAAACAACGTGCACACGCGCGCGCGCACACACATACACACACACCAACACACAAAAGAGAACATAAACCTTCTAGAATATGTAGTCCAATGAATGCCGGATACGTTTTTCAGTAATTGAAGGATGAAAACTAACACCTATCACAAACAGAGCGCCCTCCCTCATATGCTGTACGGTTCTGCCACCACTATGTACAAGAATTACACTGTATCCGCTCTTCAGTAGGGGGATCTTCGTATGCAAGTTCACACTCAGGGCACATTGCAGTTTCACTAGATGCTGGTTCAGTTATCTTACTCGTAATACCAAATTTCCCTTTCTGACTATTTACAGGCAAAAAATGTTGTCTAGTTGCTCTTTCAAGAGCCGTCTTGTGTGGAGATGTGAGAATTGCTGATTTTTTTGGCTCTAGAGGTCCTTTTCTTCTGCACTTGCGTTTTTGTAACAGAGACGGGGAGCGACAGGTGTTGGCTTCTGCGTTCCCATTATGCTGAAAAGAATGTTCACTCAAATTACTGTGCCCAGAAGTTAATAGTACTGCTAGCTGCTCTTCCTGGCATTAATCGTTTTGTTCCGGTCGTTCATTCTCAGCAGCTGGAATCTGGTCCGTTACCTATGAACGCAGAATGTCCTCATCACTGAATATGAATCTGTCGAGCGGCATTTATACACAGGTATGAGAAGCTCTCACAGATTTCCCAATGGTACAACTTTTCAAATAAGCCTTCTCAAGCAGCTCCAAGCTACAGGCGGACTTTTACCCCGACTGCTCGAATTTCTTGTTCTGAGTTGTGTTGGCATCATGCGATCCCCTAGCAAACTAACAACCAAAACATTTCGAAGCTTACATGCCATACTTTAAAGCCACATAAAACTAATTTCTCTCAAATCACGTATGAAGAAGAAAGTGCGTTTCCCGAACCCTAAAAAATTATATCCAATGGTTTAAAAACACAACAAACCTCATGGTTAAAACCGTTTTATTACAGGAGCAATGAAACTACACGAACTGAAAAACAGCTACTATACGCCTTCACTACCACAAAAGCGTTGCCAACATAAGATTACAACACAATAACTTCAGCTATAAGACTTCGGACACGTTAGGAATGCTACCCCTTGTTACTCTAAGATAGGAAAAGTGGGGAAAGTATAAGGATTACACCGTTAGTGTGCGGGATGTCAGTTGGCTGACACCTAGGGTAGGTAACGGAAAGCAGTTGAAAATTTATTTGTAAATCACAGTATGTTTAATATTTTAAACATTTTTCTATTGTTTTAGGTTTGACACTCCCCTTGGTTTGCTTTGGTGTGTATTATGAAAAATAAAAAAAAAACGAATGGCACATAAACAATTCAATATTTAAAGCAGCACTCAACATATGTCTCTAAGAAAAGAAATTTATGTGTAACATTCACATGATTTTACTACTCACTCATCTTCCCGTAGGGGAGGGGATCCATCCCCTTCAGCTGCCAAACTGCAAGCGCTGCGGACCCTTAGCACTCGTGGTACCTCTGACGTTACTAGAGGAACCTCGGGCCGAACATCTGAGCCCCTCCTTCGGGAGTTGTTCGGATTGGGATGGCTTCGAGCGGGCAGTATGCTCCCGATATCCGTGGGAATCGGGTACGTCTTCGGAAGGGGTTGAGGGAAGCCATTAATTCTCCCGGGTACTAGCCTGCAAAGCTAGTAGAAGGTGTGCTAGATCACCAGGCGGCCCCATCGAGGTCATATCGGTAGTCTTCAGCTTTGGTGTTGGCGCGCGTAAGTGGCGTATCCACTTCCATCCCGTCTTGAATCCATAGGACCAGATGGGGGTGCTTGTTAGGTAACAAGGTCTTGCCCTACGGAAAGCCCCACGGAGGACGCCTACCGCCCTTTGGGATAGCTCGGATAACTCCCTGGTTGTAAGAAGCCCGGGTCCAGTTCCTACGGGTTCAGGACTAATGGGAGTAGAACCTCTGGGCTCAACTCACTCATCTATAACCTATGTTTGCATAGTCTTACTGTTTTATGTACTTATTCTTAATCTGCATAGATTGTTATGATACATTTAAACATTTTCTATGTTTAAGAAGTACGCAGTAGGCTAAAGACAATATTTTCAAAATAATACGATGTGATGGTCATGCAAATCCATAGTCCTGGCATGACCAGAAGAACAGAATAAACAGCGACTTAAACTTCGAAAACTGAGCGGGAGGGTTCAGGTGGCTTTATCTGTGGCCTGCATTCGAGAGGTCTGGGCTCGATACTCGTGGCCACAAAAAGACAAAGAACATTTATTTGCTGAAACGTGTATTTCTCCGGTAAGGGCACCTGAATCAAACTGAATCTGAAGAAATAATGTTGTGTACCGCAGTCTTTATGTAAGGGAATTGGGGATGTCCAAATCACGCACACCCATCAAATTAATTATGTTGGTACAATTCATTCACAGTAAAATTATTATGAAAACGATTCAGTATATGTTTGAAGCCTCTGTCTTGTTGTCGAGAGCATTTTCTACCCACATATTTGCTTTGGTTATTAAGAATAAGACAAAAGACTTATGAATATTCAATGAGATATAAAAATAGTAAACAAAAGATGATGGACATGAGCGAATCATCACACACATGTAGATAGATTATAGAAAGGGAGGGATAACCCCTTTTAAATCAGGACAGTTGGCTACCCTACTTAAGCTGGCTTAGTCTGGTTGGGCTATGAAAAATCAGACATATTGAAGTCAGCTTGCATTGGTTGAGAATTTGAAGGTGGGTACAGTTTGGTGAGATATATCTTTAAGTTCTCTAAATTAAAGACACGAACATTGAGAAATTTAACAAATTTTGTTTATTGTCCGTCCATAAAGTTTTTTGAAACATATTAATGTAGCTGCACACATTTAAATAGCTAAAAATACTCTACCTATATGTACGAAGACATTTATGCCTAACGACAATAAGATATATTTTGACTTTAAACGCACTGCAGTTTCCAGCCACTTTTCAGCTTCACGTAATTATCAAGAATGATTCTGATTTACGGGTGAAAATTGTATTTTCCCCTCTGTTTAAGGACTTAGGGATTTACTCCTTTAGGCGAATAAGTCATCATGTATGTATTTTAGTTTACTCTCACAATTCGACGAAGTGATTGAATTTGTGATCATGAACTGATTTTCATTTTTATGCTCCTAAATCTTCAGCAACTAGCAACATCTTGTAAAAGATATTAAGATAGGTTTTAAAAATAACATAGTGTCGGTCTCTTATAACCAAGGCATCGACCGTAAGATTAGTGGCCGCCATTATGAATTTTTCAAATGTGTATAACCGTAAGTACTAGAAGTTTGAGCACTTCTAAGTCGGATAGATGTTTATTTACCTGCTGTTTACAATCAGAGAATTATTCTGTTAAAATGCTGCTCTTCGAATTTCTCTACAAAAGTAATTTTCACAATAAACCCCGTTGCTTAAACCACAATAGAAAATTGATCATAGACTTCTTTGATTTTTCTTTTATATATCTAGATTTGATCAACTAACGAATGAATCACATGCATTGATACGCCAGGGAACAGGATACGATTAATAAAAGTAGTTGTTAATAAAGCTAAGAGTGCTTACTCGCCATAAAAGTACAAAGCCGTCGTGGACTTTCATCATGAGATCCAAGGGAGAACAAAGAATAAATGTCTCATAGAATTTATTCCTATACGCTACACATTTACTCATTTATTTAGAATAAAAGAAAACCCTTAGAAGTGCCTTATTCATTTAATTTCTCTAATAAATATTCAAACTCCAGACCTTTTCTATGTGAGACAGTTCAACTTCCCCACCCATGGAAGTGGGTACTTGGAATTTGTCCTTTTCTTTCCATATATACGTACACATCGTAGAAAATCATACCTAATGCACGTTAAATTTTTGTGTACTCTAGATAGATTATAACTTTTTAATCTCCAAGCAGTAGTATCAACTATTTGCAGTATTTTATCCTCTTCTTAACTAGTGAAGAAAATTCTTAGCACTGATTAAATTGCTTCCAAGGATTAATGAAACAAATGTATTCCTGGAAGGGCAAAATGCCTTTTTGCAAACCTCATTAGAGCTTTTATTCTTCCTAAAACAAAAGTTACTCCACTACTTTACCACCGTTTTTCACAAATCTTTATGTGGAAACTTGAGTAATGTTACAAACCAAAAAGGATTAAATAAATGCCAGGGGTTGCCATGTAGCGTATGCAAATTTTGAGGAAACACAAGTACTTATTCAATAAAATGTATTTCCCGGGCTTGTGGGCCGTTGTCCAAAGGATGAAACGTCAAGAGAAGTTTCATGGTCCTGATCTAGTATTTGGCGAGAATTCTGCCGATTCTGCCGGATAGGTTGCCGGTAAACAAGGTGCATGTAGGCTGTAGCGGTAGGCTTATCTGACGCTTGCTGTATTACAGGTTTCCCTTTCTTAGCTTTGGGGATCTTCAGTGTCTTATTCGGAGTAGCCATTTTGACGGACGGTAAGCCAAATAAGTCATATCGGCTTATTTGAAAATAATAGGCATTTTATTGCCAAATAACATTGAAAATAGTTATAATTATTAATATTATAATTAAAGTAAATCAACACAAGATAATTATGAAAACCATATACCTAAATTATCTCAGAAGTGTTTCTCTCTTGATTGTTTCCTTGAATTGACATATACTCTCCTGTGTGAGGAACCAACAATAGTCTCTCAACATGGCTGAATCACAGTGAACCTGGTAACGTCTTTCAGTCTCAGAAATATCCTGCTGAAAATGCTCACCTTGCTTGACACCTAAAACTCTACATTTAGTAGGAAAAACATCAAGGTGAGCATGCAAAAAGTGGATTTAAAGTGACATTTGGCAATCCAATTCTTTTAGCTCTTTCACAGTTATAAGACTAAAGTTTCATAATTTTCTGTTTTGTTATTGCCAGGAAGCCTTTCACCACTGATTGAAATGATTTCATTGCTTCCAGATCAACATGTTTAAGCTTAGATTAAAGACATTGCCTTTAAAATGTAGTCTAATCTGAGAACCAGCAAATATGCCCTCCTTTAATTTAGATTTACTGATTTTGGAAAAGATACTTCTGAAATACTCAAATGCACTTCCACTTTGTTCAAACCTTTAACAAAATTTTTCATTAACCGGAGCTTTATATGAAATGACAAGAGAAGTACCTTGTTTGGATCTACTATGTGCACGTATTAATGCTGCTTGCTCCAGGTGTATAGTTTTCCCTTATCCACCACTTTTCACTATAAAATGCTTGTCAGTTGCCCTACTGTCCCGTAAGTACAAAATACAGCAATATTTTGTGAAACCTTCAAGCCGTCCCATCACCAATGCAACTACCTTGAAGTCACCAATTTCCAAGCCGTGGTTTTGGTAACTAATAGTGTCTCAAAATAAACACATGGTTTATTTACTCAGTGAAATGCAAGAACGATAGAGAGAAGCCTGATAAAGTAGCTGTGACTATGGGGCTAGATGTCATAAATCAATACATCCCTCTTATTAGGGAAAACAAAATAAGAGGAAGAGACGAAGTGCCAAAAAAGTAACTAATTGTAGCTTTTTTCAATTAATTTTGACGTCAATGTTACTAAATTCCTCCAATGACGCATAAAGTAAGGGTATCTAGAACTTTATGATAAATTAGGACGTTGTGTATCAGTAACTGGATGTCACCTTAATTTTAACTTCAGCTTGGCATACTCATCTAAATATAGTGGGCTCTAAAATTAAATTACTGATAATTATTACATGAATGAAAATTATTCTACTTATTTCGAATAATATGCTTTCCCATTACAGTAATGTAATAATAAAATGCATCTTATTTTAAATTAAGTTAATAGGGTTGGTATCATACCCCATTTTTGGAAGTCTTTATAAAGGAATAAGATCTAAAAAATTGTACTTGATACACCAGTTTAAAAGGCTTTTTTTGAATAAGCAGTTTCATTTTGCATAAGAATTGGCCTATTTTGTTTAGCATTTAAAAACTGTACTCCATAGTATTAGGAATTGTTTGCCCTTAAGCTTGATTATTTGAAATGCTCAATACATTTAAGGGATAAGGAATGACAAGTGGTTGTCATGCTGCATTGGTTAATATGCACCCACATTTGGAGGACTCTGTAAATTTCATTTGAATTTCTAAGTGTAAACTAAAACCTTATTTATCATCATCATCATCATCATCATCATAATCATCATCATCATCATCATTATTATTATTATCATTATTATTTTCATCATCATCATCGCCCTCCTTGGTAGCGTGGTGGTAGCATGTCTGCCTCACGTTCAGGAGGTCCCGAGTTCCATTCTCGGTCAGGTTGAGTTACCTGGATGAGGCTTATTCCGGGGTTTTCCCTTATCTTGTAAAGACGAATGTCAGGTAGCTCTACGCTCCATGGACCCCGAACTCATTTGGGCATCATTTCATCCATTTCATTAATCGTCCGATATGACTTAACGTTGGAGGACCTAAATTTAAAAAAATCATCATCATCATCATCATCATCATCATCATCATCATCATCATCATCATCATCATCATCATCATCATCATCATCATCATCATCATCATCATCATGATTATTATTATTATTATTATTATTATTATTATTATTATTATTATTATTATTATTATTATTATTATTATTATTATTATTATTATTATTATTATTATTATTATTATTATTATTATTATTATTATTATTATTATTATTATTATTATTATTATTATTATTATTATTATTATTATTATTATTATTATTATTATTATTATTATTATTATTATTATTATTATTATTATTATTATTATTATTATTATTATTATTATTATTATTATTATTATTATTATTATTATTATTATTATTATTATTATTATTATTATTATTATTATTATTATTATTATTATTATTATTATTATTATTATTATTATTATTATTATTATTATTATTATTATTATTATTATCATTATTATTATCATTATTATTATCATTATCATTATCATTATCATTATCATTATCATTATCATTATTATTATGTTACAGCAAATGGACAGCAAAAGAAAGACCTTCTCCTGAACTAAAGAAGGAGTATAGTGAAAATTGACCATTTGGCTCCATTAGGGCAATGCAGAGAGCCTCATATGCCTGGCACTTCTCAGTCCCAGGGACAAAAATTGGTGAGCAAATCTTATATGTTTATTCTGTTCTGTTCAATAATTAAATTATCATTACACTTAAAAAAGAACAAACTGTTTTGAAGCAAAACTTAACAAAACACTATTTGTGGTAGCACTGCAAATTGATGTAAACAGTAGAACATATATTAATATGCCTTGCAATTAGTTTAGTGTGGGATGTTATGTTTTAAGCAAATTAAAACCTCCAGTTAATTCTGCAGTTGTACTACTGTGGATGTTGGTGTATGACTTCCTAGATTTGGACATGCTGTATATATCAGATTTCTTGGGTTTGCTGCTATTGTAGATATCTTGAACTGTTGTTGCATTCTGTATATAGAATTATGCCACAGCTGGTCTGATTGTAACTCGTACACATTGGTTTTGCAGGTATTAGGTTAGGGGTTATCAGTAACTGAATGAATATAATATACCTTAGTATTACTTACTAAACTCTGTATTCATAACTAAGCATCCATGTTGTCACAGGGCCTTAGTGGAGGGAAATGCAGATGGATGCCGTCCCACCACTAATTTTCGGAGGGTGATGCAGTCCCCTTACTAATATTATTTATACTTTTTTAACTTATTATCTTTCTGAATTTAACATTCAAAATACTGCAAAAATACAAAATATATACATTCAAGCTACACTTAAATAATGTTTATGACTATTAATGGACCTCCAGTACATATGTGGCACCCAGAAGATTACATAAAAGAGTAGATAAGAAGTCGTACACATGCTGAGGACAACCAGAAGAGGAATGCTAATCTACAAGTGCAAAATTCTGAAAGGTTCTCCAGCATCTGGAAAATTTTTAGGTGTGTGAGTCCCCCCACTATTTCTGTTAGGAATATGGCCCTGCATGCTGTATAATCTTAGTGAAGTTAGCCTTACCCTAGCATAGTTACTACTATATCACTACCAAAGTTATGGTCTTGGTGATAACTCCCAGATTATTCCAGCCTGGAATGATCTACATATAAGTAACTTTATTGTATCAATTTTAAGATCAAATATAAGTAATAATAGTGGTTGAGGTATTAAAGGAAAGGGCATCTATAAATTTCTAATGACACACTTTACGCAACATCTTCAAGAGTAATATTTTAATGTAGTCTCAAATCTAATTATATTGCACTGCAACCAATTAAAGCCAAGCTGCAAATGTATTTTTCAGTATTCTTTTTTTACCATTCCCCTTTTTTCAACTTAAACATAAATATGTGCTTCATACACTTGCCTCAAAGTGGTGTTACCTCTGAATTATCACTGCTTGATTTTAGCATATAACTTTGGTGTTCATGCTTATCTGGTCTATTATGACCTACTAGATTTATATAATACTGGAATCTATACACATATATATGTTATGCTTTTAACTTAAGTCATTACATACCTCTTAAAAATTTGACTATCACTTATGTATTTTTTTTTATTTATCCAGATTTATGAACCCTATTTTACACAGTGGTATATTAGGGTTATAGTTGATACATAAAAATACACAATTTTAACAAAAATATTTTAAATACTAGAAGGAAGGAAATATGTTATAATCTGATGCATATTAATTTAAACTATTTCAGACGTTTAAACACTGAGTTTATAAACATCATGAAGTACTTATATTGTTGTGGCTTCATTAGCAAAGATGTGAGCGGAGCAGAAAATTCAGTTCCTAGAGAGTCTAGCTTGAATATTAATTCTTGTCTTTCTCTGCAGAAAATGGGACAACAGAAAAGGAGATGAACCACAGTTTGAAATTTTTCACCACACATGCACCTGGGGTTAGATGTTAAGTGAAAACGTGATAAGTATTCACCAAATTTACCATGTCCACTTAAAAATTGTGTCAAAACAAAATTTGGTACAAGAGTTTCACATTTTCCTCTGTCATATACACTTGGAGTTGTTAGCCATTGTTGGTTCCATTCTTCAAGAATATGTTGATGTATTATTCTCCTTACAGTAGAAATAGGACATAAAGAGTATGTCACAGGAAGATTGGATTCTGCAGCCTTCTTAGCCAAGCAATCAGCTCTCTCGTTACCTAAAATTCCATTGTGTCCTTTAACCCATCCCATGCAAATATGTCCTGGATGGTTTTGAAGCAAGGTTCTGATTTCATGTGCTAATGAATTTAAGTTGTATTTATCATTAACAGCGAGTAGAGTTGATTGTGAATCACTAAGAATACGAGCACTGTTCCCATTAACAGTACCCATTTTATAGCTTCTTTAATTGCTAAGAGCTCTGACTGGAATACAGAACATTCAGGTGACAATTTAAACATGGAATGAGCTAGTTCCGTTTGGTTTTCATAAACAATAAAAGCACATCCTACTGCAGATACATTATCTTCAAATTGGTAACGCGAACCATCTGTATATATGTAATAATCATGAAAATTACATATTTCCTTTAAACAGGTTACAAAACTTGATGGGTGTCCTGCTGTGGTAGGATGCTCCGGGATTTGTAGTTTTTAGCGAGACAGATAAGACGCACATTCACGTTCATGTCTTAAATTCATAATAGTTGCTCTTGATAAACCAGTGAGAGCCAAAGGTTCGATGTTAGCTATAATCTGAGCTGCATCAGTGGAGATTGCACGATATCCTCGAATTATGCGAAGGAGGAATCCCCTTTGAATTTGTGCAAGTTTTTTAACTGCCCATTTTTTATTAAGAACATCCTGGAATGCAGATACACCATACAAAATTAGGGGCGCTACAGCACCTTGATATATAATTTTAAGAATACTAGTATTCAGACCCCAGGTTGGTCTTGTTGTTGCGAGCGCACCAAGGAGCTTGCTGGCTCTTTCAGCAATGTAATCAAAGTGTGATCGAAATGTTAATTTTCAATCCAGTATAACGCCAAGGTATTTTACCGTAGATACCACCTTCAAGTTGACGTTATTCATGGTAAGAGTAATGGGCTCCATTTTTCTTCTTCTGGTGACAATCATCACCAAGGTTTTGTAAGGATTAAACATAAGTTTATTTTTAATTCCCCATGAGTGTATTATTTTAAGTGCTTCTTTAGTTCTTTCTTCAAGGATTTTAGCGTCATTTGATTTAACTAGTAGTAAAGCATCATCTGCATAAGCAAAATTAATGCAATCTGACGGCAGTTGTTGCTGTAACAGATCATCATACAGTATAACCCAAAAACCTGGACTACAGGCAGATCCTTGGGGGCAGCCACATGTAACTTTCTTTGTGATGGTTTCTCCACTTACAGTAAGCAAGGATTTGCAAACTCTAAAATAATTCACGATTAAATTGTAAATATTTTTTGGGCATTTTTTAGTTTTCAATTGATGTAAAATCTTGGGCCACCAAGCATGATCAAAAGCACCAGTTACATCTAAAGGGACTAAAACACCAGATTGTTTATTTAGGTATACATTTTTCAGCCAGTCTACCACCTTATATATTGCCATTTCAGTTGATTTTTGAGCCATGAAACCAAACTGAAGGTCACTAATTTTGCCATGTTGTAGTAAATGATACATTACAGGATCAATTACAAGTTTTTCTAGGCATTTGCCTAGCAGAGGTAGTAGGCTTACTGGTCTGTAAGCAGCAGCAGTCTTTTTATTATTTACATGAGTTTTGGGTATAATTTTCACAACTGAAATTTTCCACTGATTTGGGAACATACCTAATTCTAGACATTTATTGTAAATGTTACCTATGGGAGTTGGCTCTACATATTGCACATGTTTGATTATATTGGCACTAAAAGCATCATGTCCTGGAGCTTTACGGTCATTTTGTTTCAATATTATTCGTTCCACTTCAGGATAAGTAAAAGGAAAGTCATCCGATGTATTAGGTTCAGTTTCCACCTCATGTCGGATCCTCCTTTGGTGGTCATCATCTTCAGTATCATCTGGGAAAAATTTGCTTGCTAATACATTTGCAGTTTCTATTGCATTAGCAGTGTATCCGTTTTCAGTTTGCATCGTTGTTAAAGTATTATTTAAGCTTTTTGAATTCCATGTATATTTATACAAAATGCCCCATGGATTGACTTGTTCTGTACAGAATGTTTTCCAGCTGGTGAATTTTGCATTTAAGATCAGTTTTCTATATTCGGCTCTTAGCATAGTGTAAGTCTTTTCATATTTTCTTTGCAGCAGCTCGCATTTAGCTCGTTTGAATCTTCGTTGACTCGCCAACAATCGTTTCCTCATTATTGTAAGCTCAGAGTTCCACCATTGGTTTTTACAGCGTTTTGTTGTTATTTTTGGAAGATACGAATCACACATGAATGAAATACACTTGGTTAAATTATCGATGAAGTCATTCAAGAGTGTGGGGTTGTTCACTTTTTTCAATTCATCTAACATAGGGTCAATATTTTTCTTAACTGCAAGATGAAAATGTGACCAAAGCACATTATTAGTTCTATATAAACGTGTTAAAGAGTTATTTTTTAAATTAGTGTTGACAGTATGATTAAAATTAAGTGTTATGGTGTTAAGGCTATGGTCTGAGAGGGTATTATCATCTATATTCCATTAAGTAACATATGGTAGCATAAGCGAATTAGACATACTGATATCAACAAAGCTTGTAGAATTTCCTCTTCAAAAAGTTGGAGTATATCCTTCATTTAGAATATACAGATTGTTTACACTACAAAAGTCATTCACTGCTCTTCCACGGGAATCAGTAAATGGGCTATTCCAGGCAGTGTGCTTCAAATTAATGTCACCCGCAATGATTAGTGGATTCCCTTGTACAGTATTACATATTTGAGTCAGTAAGTTAAGACCATTTTCTATATCCTTGTCAAAATCACAGTATATCGAACACACATATATATTCATTCCACCAATAGCGATATTAACTAGCACACTATTGAAAGAACAAAGTTGGCTTAATTTTATAATATTTTGATATTCAGTAATGATGCCAGCACGTATTCTTCGGCTATTGTTGTCAGTTGTAAAAGTTGGTAAATTAAATCCCGTTATTCTGTTTTCTTTTGTATTGGGTTCTTGTACACAAAGAACTTTAATAATTGAGTTGTTTGTGCAAAATTCTGTGCAGGAGCAGTGATTAGAGACAGTTATTAGCTCTTCGGTGGGTAGTATTGATTTATGTAAATTATATTGGTATATGTGGAGTTCAGCCATAATTTGTTTTCGATCTTATTATTTCCACAATCTTTTTATAGGCTGGGCAGTCAAAAGAGCTAACAGGATGGTTAGTATCAGGTGCAGTAAAATTAGTTTTCTTATTTAACATTTTATTATTGAAGCTTTTACAATTAATGCATTCAATGTGGGTTTTAGGACATGCTTTAGTATCATGTTCTTCTGCGCAATAAGAACAGCTTTTAAGTGACTGACAGTTAGCAGCCACGTGTTCGAAGCCAGAGCAATTATGACACCTTACCACATGAATATTGTCATACACTGAACACCGTGAGTATCCAATATACAGTTTCTCTTCTTGTTTCACTGCCTTGTAGATGATAGGAGAAGTTTCAATCACGGCATATTGTGAATCTCCTTTCCTGGTCTTTCTAATAAATACCTTCTTGATGAATTGTGAAGGACCTAGAAGGCACTGTTTGATTCTTGGATTTTGTTGTTTAATGGATTCAATTAAATGATCTTCAGGAAAATCAGCTCCAATACCGTGAATGATAAGCCTGGGATTTAACTTATCGGGTATCTTGACATTCAGTTGTGGATTTGATTCCGTATCTTGAGTAAGCCTTTTACATTCCGCTTTGGATCGAAGCTCTAAAATAACAGCTTTGTGTCTAGCTTTCTTGGTACCTTTAACCCCTACTGTAACCGATTTTATGTTTGTTTGCATTAATTGTAAAGTTTGCAAACTGTCTGCGACTTTATTCTGGTCCTTTGGAGTTATAATCACTACAGGTTTAGTTTCACTAGCCACAGATTTTGTCACATCCGAGTAAGAAGCTTGGAAAAAAGTAGGTTGAGGATCGTAAACATTTCGTTCTGAAACAGCCTTGAAGTAGTCTAACGATTCTTTCACTTTACTTGCGTGATCAAGAATAACTTCTTGCAACTTCTTAAAGCTCCTTTTATCACCATTAACAATTTCAATTATACTATTTAAAGCATTTTCAGCAGCACGATATTGACACAGTATTTCTTCTTCCACGGCCATCTTATGTATTTCATAGTTAATAAACTCTTATATTGCCTCATTACCAGCTGATGCATTATTAGAAGTCCATATTTTACTCAAAATAATTTGTGAAACACAGGAACTGAATAAGAATAAATAAAAGTATTTAATTTTGAAAGAGAACAATTGGAATAATTGCAGTTAAGAGAATTAAAGACTGTTGTACAGAAGTATCCAAGACCCTGAAGATATTGACAATGACCCTGTATGTGTGCTGGAAGCAACTTAATATCCACACTCATATGGACATACAAAATGGATAATATCCAGATACTCTCTGCCCGGCACAAGAAGGCAGGGTAGAGGAATGTGTAATGTAATCACTTTTGCTGTCCACACAATGTTTAAACTCGCCTTCCGTGTATAAAAAAGATGCTAGTTTCCTTTAAAATACAAAAGTGTTGTTGCATATCTCACCCAAACATAATACCTATCACTGCGGTTTCTGCAACTAGCATTAGATCTGACAACATGGGTGACTGATATGCACTTCTGTACACTCAGTTCCTAGTAAACAGATCCACTAACAGAGCAGATAAATAATTCAAACCCCTCTCCTCTTCATTCCTCTCTGGCCTTCTTGTGGTGGTCAGATAGTACATATAGGACACAACTTGTAAGACACAAAGAGAATTTATGAATTCCGTAATAAATGAATAACATGCGTAAAAGAATTAGATATAATGATTAAAACTCCAAAACTTACATTTGGATACATGGATGTTCTAACAGGAATTTCTTGGCACCAGGAATCTTGCTGTTTGTCTGCAGAGGTGCACAGCTATAATTATCCCAATGCAACTGTATAGAATGCTTATGAAAATAAAAGCTATATAACATGTATTTTCATTGGAAGTGACTCCTTTTATCACCATGTATTTCTCATAAATTTTAATAAAATTTGCATCAATACACATTGATTCTTTGTGGTCATATAAATAAAATCCTACCTTCTCTGTGAAGCAAAGTAAAGTTGGTTCCATAGAAGAATTATCCAATAACCGAATTTGGAAATGAACTTTACTTACATTATCAGGTGATTGCAATTCCAGAACTATAGCTATTTTACATCATTTTAATGTTATGGTTTCTATGGCATTCCATGTCAGGTTTTGTGGAATTCTTGTGCAAAATTTTTTGGAGATTTCTTTGAACTTCGGTGTAACACTTCTCCATAATCTTTCTGTGTAAGAATTGGTAATTTAATTTCAACTTGTCATCAAGAATGGCCCCTGTTTCCCTAAATATATTAAAAAAGTTACAAACTTTGTGTCTTTGGTGCATGTGAACAACAGGGAATCAATATAATTTTGTGTTACACTAGTACTTCGTACTCCATATATTGCTAGTGTTTACCTAGAACATGTTTCTTTAGGACCTCCCTGACATCCTCAGCAAATGTTGACTCTTAAATTTAAATTTGGTAAACTCCTTGGAGGCAGAAGGCACATCTTTGTTGGTGTCCTGATGAACTTGAAGTTTGAGTTTTCTTCAACGTTAGTATTGAAATTGAAGAGTTTTCCTTCATACTTCCTTATGAATCCTTTTTTCCCCACATATTTACCATTCAGTAATTACAATAATTACAATAGGCCTGATCACAGATAATAGCTTCATTAAAAATGTAGTAAAAGCCCTATATATATATATTAACAATATTTCCTAAACAAGGTTCATTACAACATCAATATACATGTTTTATCTTTTATGTTGCTTATTTAACTATATAAAATCTTGTAGGTTATAAAAAGGATGTGCAGTATACTATTCATATAGTCTCTTCTTGAATAGCGTATGCGTGTGTTCTTATAGGAAGTATATTAAACGGTTTTATGGCACTTATTTTATATTACAGAGAGGTCTTCTTAAGACTATGGAAGAATATATCCAATTTTTTCATGTTGCATGAATTGTACGTATATATTTCATTTTTTATGTTAAAATTTTATATGGCTTCCTTAATATATATTAGGACATCATAAATATGTAAGTTAATCCCTGTAGGAATTTTTGCTGCTATAAACAGTGGCTTACAATGCCCACTTATTAATGCAGTTGAAAAAAATGAAATGTCTAGTGTTAAACGTCCACTTTTACTACATACGGCACCGCAGGCAGTGGCACTGATGATACATGAGATGGTGGGGGAAACCGGAGGTCGCGGAGAAAACCCGCCCCAGCGCCGTGTTGTCCACTTTGCGGTCGCCTGGGATCAAACCCGGGCCACCCTGGTGAGAGCCTAGCAGTCTAACCACTGAGCTACGGCGCGGCCTTAATCCAGTTGAAACCTGAACACTTTTTAATAAATGGATTTCTAGTTTCATATGGTTATTCTCATTCCAAAAACTCAGAAGCTATTGACATATTGTCTATTTCTTTGTTCTTAATGTTCCTAAAATGTTCCTTAAGCCTGATGTTCAAATGCCCTTTTGTTTTGCCAATGTAAAGGTTGTCAAAATCCCTTGCAATTAACTTGTACATGCCTGAGTTTGTGTCTATACATGTCTTTTGTATTATGTGATTTAAAAAAGTGCTTTTGGGTAGTCAACCTGAAAGATTCAATGCTATGTCCAGAAATGGATTTGATCGGAAACCTTAGCCTATTCATGGCTACTATGGAGGAATGATTAATATTCATCAGTTAACTTAAATCAAAAAGGGTTCTATAATGAATGTTTTCTGTTTAGCCAAAATAATTTTGCGCTTTAGGAAGACTTTTTGGAAAAGGTAAGGTGAATTTTCCGTATGAAGTTTCATTGCTGTTTGGGGAAAGAATAGTAATTTGTCTCCTTCTTTCTTGTCTTTTAAATTTATGAATTTTCTTTTTGACAAATTCAGTGCTGAATCCATGTAATGCTGCAACTTGAACTAAGTGATTATCCTCTTTCATATATTCCATCTTGTTTAAGGGAACATTGATCTGCCTGTATGATAAACTGTTGATAGCAGTGTGCTTGAGTTTTCTTGGTTTGTATCCATCTAATTTTATGAAATTTTGTATACATAGAGAAGATCACCTAAAGAAACTACAGGACAAATGGACAGCACTGGTGCTTCAGAACCAAGAAAGAAATCATTTGTAACAACACACGTGGCAACTTACAAACCAGAATAAGGAGTAGACAGCAGTCCCAGCAGTCCCAAAAAAAGGACATGAAAGGAAGAACAAAGAAGAGGAATCGCGGACTCCAGAGATCCAAATCTCCAACAGGTGCAACATGCTCTCTTCATTGCAAAATGAAGAAAATCATCAAAGCTACACACAAGAAGCTACAACAAACCCAACGAACCCAATTAAAACAAAAAAGGAAGAGCTTCTAATCTCAAGAAACGTGCTAGTGTTGAGTGATTCGATGCTAGCGCATGTAAAAGTGAACAATGCAGAAACAAAAGTGTAAAGGGGCATAAAGGCCAATCAGTTAGCTAAGAAGATTGAAAATCGGTGCAAGTGAGAACACTTTATAGAAAAGCCTGAAGTTGTGGTACTGCATGTGGGAACTAATGACTTAAAGATGGCAGGCAACCCATATGAAACGTTGGGGGAAGTGTATAGTGCTATTAAGTATGCTAAGGATAACTTTCAGAATGCTGTGATTTCTGTGAATAATGTCCTAAAAAGACGATATGTGAATCATAACTTTATCAAAGGGGTAAATGATAACATCAGATGGGCATGTGAAGCTCTTAAAGCTGTTTATGTAGATGTGGACAAGTATATGGAACTTTCCTGTTTAGGGAAAGATGGTTTGCATCTAAATCGAAAGGGCTCATGGATATCTGGTCAGGTTATAAATAATGTTATTAATATAATAACCAGACACCAATCTCAGGGAAAACTGGTGCTGCACCAGTAGGTGTCCCCAAATTGGTAAATGTTGATAAAACCCTCACTGTGTCTGTACCAAAAATGTCTAATATAAATGAGTTCAATTACTGTTTAATGCACTTAAATTTACAAGTTTCACTCACAAAAATAGATGACCTAAACTTACTAATTGATGAAATGGTGGGCACGAAAATTGAAATAATTTACCTTAATGAACACTGGCTGAGTAAAGACTCAATTTGGCTGCTAAATAAAGTAAATAGATTTACTGTAATAGATTTCTATACCAGGAGCCATTCTGATAGGGGTGGTTCATGCATTATAGTACGAGACCACCTAATTGAGCAGGCAAAACAAAGACATGATCTTAAAGCGTTAGGTGCAGATAGCTGTTTTGAATTATCTGCCATTGAAATTACTAAGTGGAACTTAATTGTGATCTGTATTTATAGGGTACCTTACTATGACACACTCAGAACCTTCTTGAATAAATTTGAATTTACTAACAAAATTACAGAATGACAAAAAGAAAAAAATTATAATTACCATGGACTATAATATTGATATTTATAAAACTAAATTAAATCTAGGAAGTAACTTAAGAAACACTGTCTGTAAAGAGGCAGAAAATGTAAATGAATTGGACAAGTTTATAGATATTGTTGATACCCATGTCCTAGCTTTTAGACATACTGTCCCCACGAGTGTCACCAAAGCGCCAACAATCTGCATTGTTGACATACTAACAAATAAAATTTATGGCAACAATGAATGTACTGTTTTGGAAACGAGACTATCAGATAATAGAGCTGTCCTCACAAGACTACCAGAAATGTATATAATTAAAAGAGAACCTAAAAGAATAGCTGCCAGACATATATTTAGCTGCGAAAATATTTTGACCTTTAAAGAAAAAGCTGGAAACATATCCTGGGTCTGGAACAGAGCGGCATAAGTTCACTCAAACTATAACACTTTATTGCCACCGTTTCTAATTAAGAAAATGAAACATGAAATTGGCGAACTAATTAGCCAAAAAATTAATAATTCCCTAGCTGTGGATATTATTCCAGAGAGACTGAAATATGCCCTAGTCAAACCTATACACAAAGGAGGGCAAGCCGAATTTAAAAATTTTCGACCTATCTCTATTCTTCCAACGTTCTCCACCATACTCGAAAAGATTGTGCATGCACAACTCATGTCTTATTTTGAACAATTCACCAGGTTAAGTAACTCGTATCATGGATTCCAAGAAAAGTACTCAACAATATCAGCCCTAACAACCTTGGTATATGATGCTTATAAAATGATAGATAAGAAACAAGAGACAGCTGCTCTGATATGTGATAATTCTAAAGCTTTTGATTGCATCTGCCATGATATATTACTAAAAATATTAGAATTCTATGGCATAAAGGGCACTGCTTTAAGCTGGTTTCAAAATTATCTTAATTGTCGAAAACTAGAAACAATCATTAATGATCTAAAGGGAACTGTTAAATCAAATTGGGAGCAACTCAAAACAGGAGTCCCACAAGGAAGTGTCTTGGGACCCCTACTATATATAATTTACACAAATGATTTACGTAACTCCGTAAAAGTTAAAACATTTTTCTAAATGCACACAACCTAAAGGAGTTAATATCCAATTTAAGTGAAACGATAATTCTGTTACAGAAGTAGTTCACAAGTAATGGCCTCAAACTTAACACCTCCAAAACATCAATTATGCAGTTCAGCACTCAAGGAAGGAAGTTTGAGAGGGTTATCACAACTGATGCCATAAATCATACAGAAACTTAAAAAACTTTGGGAATTTTTTTAAATCAAGAATTAAAATGGGCTGATCACATCCGTTATTTGCCTAAAAGATTAAACAGTGCTTCCTTCAATATGAGCTGCATAACTAAATTAACAAACCATGAAAGGAGAAAAATGGTGTACTTCAGTTACTTCCACCCTTTGATGACATATGCAGTAATACTATGGGAGAACTCTAGGGATTGGAAAACAAACTTTTAAAGTCAAAAACAAGATAATTTGTATAATGACTCCATCAACACCAAAAGTTTCATGCAGAAACCTGTTCAAAGACCTGAAGATATTAACTTTAACATCTCAATAGCTGTATGAAATAAATAAATACACCTACTCAAGTTTTGATGCAATTTATAATTTAAAATTCAACATAATCATGGAATAAGAAATAAACAAATCTAAAACCACCCATGCACTGATTACCACTGTATGAAAAAAGCCCACAATATGCAGTAATAAAAATATATAATAAATTACCTGTAAGAACCCGCGAAATGAAAAACCTCAAATTCTTTAATTAAGCAATAAAAACCTACTAATGGACAAAGCATTTTCCTTGATTACTGAATATATGCTAGATAAAATTGAATTATTATAAAAGTTTTTATCATTCTGTAATTCTAATATTCTGACAATATTATTCCAAGGGCATGTCACAATAATAACAATACTTGTATATACTTGCATTTATATTATTAGTAATTATATTAGTATTATATTATTATAATTATTAATATTTACATTATTATTGTTATTGTTATTTTGTGTAATTATTGTTATTCTAAGTATTCTACTCTTGACGAGTTACCTGTTTACAGCGTATGTGACAATAAAGCATCCTATCTTATCTTATCATACACCTATGTATATATATATATATATATAGCTCTTTCTCTTTGGGATAATGTGTACAGACAGTCTCCTATCACTCTTAGTATTTCTTAGGAGAGCTCTAATTTTATGCATTTTTGAGTTAGGTGTAAGGCTTTATCTATAAGTTTTCGTTCAAGTTTATTTTCTGGAAATATTACGGGACTAGGTATTAAAAATCTCTAAGATGTTTTGGGCTTGTAGTACTTATACATTAAACCCTTGTGTACTCATCCTAGTTGGACACTGTATGTAAGTATGGTAATTAACTCCTGGTAGAAGAAGCACTCTCTCATGGAGTTTCAGTGCTGATTCGGTAAGTTCTGTCTGCCTTTCTTTATTGTTTGTGTGTGACAACAGGAGGTTATTGGAATAGTTTTAACACCACTAGCAATTAATCTGAGGCATTATTTTGAACTTTATCTGGTTTTCTGAATGACTGTTGGGAAACTGTTATTAAATTATGACAACTATAATTCATGACTCACTTTACAGACATCTTATAGGTGGTATTTAGAGTTAGGGTTCCAGAAACTCCAAGTTTGCTTCCTGCTAGCCTTTTGATGACGTTGAGTCTTCTTTCAGCTCTTTCAGCTATGTCTTTTTATTGGTTCTGTAATGTTAGCTTGCAGTTGAATGTAAAGCTAAGATATTTAAACTGTGATAGGTGGATACTGTGGGAAATGTTTGGTTTGAGTTGCCTGTGGCATAGAGAGAAATTTTGGCAATCATATGTTGATGCGTTTACTGTGACTGGACTTTCTGTGCACCACTTGGTTCAGATATTTAACACACTTTTTAGAGCTTTCTCAATTGCTTCCTTCTTTGGTGCTGACCTCCAAACCTCTAGATCACTGGAATAGAGGAGAGCCAGAAAAATCTCCATTTTCCATCAAGGAGGGGATTAGATCATTGATAAGGAGGTTGAAGAGTGTGCAACTGGTGACAGCACCTTGTGGCAGATAGGTTTGAGAATTTTGTGTTTTGAGATAGCAGATCCATAGCGGAGCTGACAGAAAGATTGCCTTATGAAACTCTTAATCCATTGCAGCATTTTTCCCTGCTATTCCACAATGTAGGAGCTTCAGTATTAATTTTGATTTCTAAATCGTGTCATATGCTGCTTTGATATCAATGTATACTACAGTTGTTATTAGTGCCTTGTCTGAACTATGTTTCATGTGTTGGCTTAGTATACGGGGGTAGGTAAAAAATTATCCGCAATATAACTATAATGTTTCTTACGTTGGACATGATGAGGTCTGACTTAGGGATTTGGTAGTTATAATGTTGCATCCCCACTATGGAAGTTTGATCATCATACTGCCATTTGTGTTCCTTTAGCTCATGGCTGCTGCATGAGAAGTTAACACCAAAGAGGAACAATGACCAATTATCCGATTTTTGTGGTTGCGAGGCATAGCAGGGGCCAAAATCCATAAAAGGTTTTCAACACAATATTGGAACAGTGTCTTGCCATAGGGGAGTGTGTTTGAACGGATTGACAAACTCAAAAACGGTTGCACATGTGTTACCCACGAGGAAGGAGCTGGATGTCCAGCTGCAGCCACAACTGATTACTTTAAGCTTGCATATGACATGGTTCTGTTAGCCAGACAAGAGACAGTTGATGAATTTTGGCCCCTGATATTATTGCTTATCTGCTGTTGAGTTGATCAGTGTTGTCTGAAGACAGCTTGTTCTGGATCTGTTATACTGCGAGTGTCTGTAGTGTCCGTAAACCAGTCAAGTCTTTTACCATTAGCTCCAAGATTTTAACTATGATACTTGTAAGAACTATGGCAGGCTGTTTGGCAGATTTGTTCTTAATTAAAGTGGCTTTTGTCTATTGAAAGGATTAATGAAATTCCAGATCTTGTTGTACATATTCAGGAGAGAGGTTCTTAATTTGGGTCCCAGAAGTTACATGAATTCAGTAAGTAATTCATCAGGTCCTGGGAATTTCCTTTTATTTTAAGACTATTTATTATAGTGTCCAGTTCATAAATAGCAAAATATTCATGGAAAGTACCATCTGCATGGTTGCAGACAATTGAAATGAGTGTGCCTTTCCCATGATTTTGAATTTCACTCTGTATTTCCTGATCATGAGCCTTTATGTGCTTATTCGTTTTTTGTGATTGTAAATATTGGACTCTAAAGGCATTAGCAATTTTTTTTGCAGTGTGTAGAATGGTCTTTCCAAACAGAATGGGCTCTAAAATGATGGATGCTTTTTGTTTTCTACTTTAAGTATAAAGTTTTATGTTTTCATGCTTTCTGTTTTATAACCAATTTTAGAGATGACATTTGTAAAGCAGTTATGTTTGGCAACTATTATTGTACATTTGGTTACTTGACAGATTGTCTCTATCTCCTGACATCATCTTGGTTCTTTGTTTCTTCTGCCTTTTTTCTTACAGCCTCTCTCTCACATTTTAAATTTGTTAAATTCTGATTCCAAAATTTCTTATAGATTGTTTGTTTACTTTGTTTTTTGCTGTGTTTAGAATCATAATCATATATTTTCTCAGGGTGCTGTTGAAATTTTACTTCATGTTCATCCAAAATGTATTCAAGTGCTCCAGAGTATGTTATCCAGTTGGCCTTCTTGAAATCCCTTAATTGTTTTGCACTGTTTTTCACTGTCTTTCACTAAATTGTGTGCACAGAATTCGATAGACCCTAGTACAGTTCAGTGTCCAGTTCCGAGATCATCAGCAACTTTCCTTGTGTTATGGTCACAGATATATATTGAGACAAGGAGGAGGTCTGTATTGGTAGCATTTTCATTGGAGTGGAGGTTGGTTGGCAGGACTGTATATTAGATTCATATTTGTTTGTTCAGAAACTTTTATATGGCTTATACAGACATAGTTGTTGTAGCATACCTCCATTGGGTGAAGGGGGCATTAAAGTTTGTAATTATGATGACATTAAAGTTTCTAATTATGATGGCTTTCCTGTATAAGTTGATGATGTCCAAGTTCAGTTAGTGGTCAGATGATTAAAGATTCCATAGATATTGTAGTGATTATTGGCTTTCCAGACTTGTAGTTTTATCAGCTCCATTTTGTCATGTGTTTCTCATATCCTTGATTATTCTGATGGTTTGTTATGGAGTTTGTGGCACCTAAATTTAGTCAGCTCTTCTTGGATTTTATTAGACTCAATTAGAATAAAGACATCTACCGGTTTGTGGGTTATTGGAATGAACTCAGTCCTCTTATGCTGCTTAAATCCTCCAAAATTACATTGTGCCATTTGTAAGAATTCACCCTGAAAATGGTGGTTTGTGACAATTCTTGTTGTCATTGTACTCTACAGTTTTGTTACGCTACTTAGCTGTTTAGAAAAACATTTTCAGGGTGTACCACGTGCAAGTCAGCTGACCATTACACCTCTTGGATAATTTTTTAAAAACATAAATTATATTTGTAAAACTTGGAAATGTGTGACCAAATATGTACATATAATCCAGGTATTTACCATATTGCTTGTTATATTTATTTTTAAACCATTATTTTGCTCAAATGTTTATGTTCTACCCATTGATTTAATCATGCTCCCGTGTAACCTAAGTTTCTGAAATTCGAGGTAGCCTCAGCCCCAGTTAGCCCAAATTACCAGAGTTCTACTGTGTATACAACTTAAAATATGCTTCCTTGTGTGTTTATTATGTTTTTGATAATTTTGTGTATAAAGCTGTAGGGAAATTTTCAAATGGTAATTAAAGTATACTAATCATTTATTTAGGTCAACCCATGAGCAGATTGAAGCTATAGCACCGAACACAGAGTGCAGCACATCACCGAATTCAGAGTCGTTGCCAAGGATTGCCAGATGCATTAGATGGTAATTAACCTATGTCTTTATTTTCAAGTGCCTAGTCTTTCTTTGTTTCTTTCATCCTTTCTGTTCTCCTATCCATCTCTCTCTTTCTTCCATCCCAGCTTTCCATTTCTTCTACCTTTTTCTGTCTTTCTCTCATAATGAGATCTGTGAAATAAATGTTTTTCTGTTTCTTACAGTTTACTAGTAATGAAAGGGCATTTGGAATGAAAAAATCTTTAGAAGGTTATTATAAAAATCAAGATAAACATTTATTTTCCTTATAGCTATAATGTATTTCATGTGCACTAAAATCACTGTGAGAAAATAAAATTTTGAAAACAGTTAACACGTTAAGTTTTCACTGTCACTTAATAACCTATTTTAGCTATCAGTAGAACTTCAATAGCTCACATTTTCACTTCAGTAATGGAAATGGTTTCAGTTGCCACTATCACTTCACTAGTGCAGACTGATAATTATCCCCATCATTTAGCTTTGCACATGAGGGAATGAAATAAGCATGATATACATTTTTTTCCAGATGGTTCTCTTTCTGGATAGTTGAACACAAGATGTCTTGAAATCATTATAGTATCAACACTTATTGCATGTAACAACAGTCATCATAAACCCTCTCAGAAAAAGGTACTTTTTGTCCCAAAAGATATACACTTCCTGAGTTGCTGATTATAATTACTCTGGACAAATAATTATAATAAGTTAAGGTTATTTATGAGTACCAAATGACTGTAAATGATGTAGAAGAATCAGGATAAACATAATCCCACAATAACCTATCACTTTAAGCCAACTTGGAAAAAACACTTGTAGAAACTACAAATCACTGCTTTTATGATACAATTCAGAAATGGCAGTGTATATGCCTTCATAAAACCCTTTATAGCTTTGATAACAGTGCCATTCACCCTTTATGATATAGGGGTTACATGCAAGCCTCTGGTTTCTTAGGTGGCACATTAAAATCCAGTGGAGAGCAACAAGCTTTCCTGGCATAAAAACTTCTAGCCAAGAATCCTTTGGAAAGGAAAACATGTCAGTGGTCATTTATCTAGATTTACATATCATTAAGGATATTCAAGCCTGATAAAGAGGCCTATTCACAAAATTAAGTAGTGTTCCATGCCCAGTATAATATTTGATGCTGAGAACCAAATCAGTTAAAAAGTGTCCATAAATATAAACTTAATTTCAGTTTGAGAGGTCCAGATAAACTATACATGTAGCACAGTATCTACTTCCCAATGCTGATTTTCTGATAGCGTACACCAAAGCCACTAGATCATAATACCTTCTCTAGTTATCTTGTACCTGTTAGAGAAAGTAAAAGACACCGCAGAGCATGGGTTTCATTAATATGAAGTTTGAGACAATTTCTTGCCATCATGTTTTAATATAAGAACTTGTAAATCCTTTCTCATTCCAAAGTCATCTTTTACCACCAGTTTGTAAATACTATGTTTAGTTGTAGGGGATGTAAATGCAAGGATTGGGGATAATCAAGTTAATTTGAAATAATCCTATTTGAGAGTATGATGAGGAGTACATATCAGATAGGAGATATAGCAATGATAAGGTTATTAACCCTCGAGTGGTCACCTGGGCTACATAAGTCTCCTAGCCATTTTGTTTTTGCAAGTGCACAGTTTCTGCTTTTATGGGGGTGGAGGTTTTCGTAGCTTCTTGACATAATGTGTTCTCAGTGGTGAGTTGGCTATAA
Organism: Mantis religiosa; assembly: GCA_030765055.1. Classification (NCBI taxonomy): domain Eukaryota; kingdom Metazoa; phylum Arthropoda; class Insecta; order Mantodea; family Mantidae; genus Mantis; species Mantis religiosa. Next base: position 730,348 of record JAUKNK010000056.1, on the reverse strand, counting down.
TATATTTTTGCAAGACAGTATTTCTGTAATTTGCGATTAAACTCAGTTGAGCACAGATGGGCTACATATGTAGCCCGAGCAACCACTAATGTAACAGTTGTCGAAATGGATATTAAGAGAAATATTTGTCATGTAGGAGTTCCTGAGGACGATTTTCTAATAACACAGTGACCTAAAGAAGCTTTAAATGAAAGTAGTGAAAGTGGCATTGAACTAGATGACAATGATGAAGGGGAAGAGGATCATGTTTTCCCAGATCTGCATTACTCAGATAGAGAGGAAGCCGGTGATAAAGATGAATCAAGTGATGAAGCAATGGATGGTGAACCCACATGAGTGCAATCAATGCCATGTGTAGATTTTCTATGAATCAGAAGTATAAGAAAGTCAACTGATGATTGTTTCTTGAGACAATATCCGGGGAGTTCATAAAGCCTCATATAGCAAGAAAAGCAGAACTGAACCTATACCAGTCTCACTAAGAAAGCGTGCTAAGATTCTTCTCAGAATTAAAGACGTTCGCAGAACACAAATCATATAGCCTGACAATGAGGTAGGGAGGTGCTACTTATGTGGCAGAAGCAAGGATAAATTTACCAGAAAGAGTTGCAGCATGTGTCAAAAAGGATTTGCAATAATCATCTCACTGCAGTGTGTAAAGAGTGTCTACAACAAGATTGTAAATCAAATAGCAAGTTTGTGCTTATGTCATATTTTGAGACCATTACTGGACATTGATAATGTGATTGTTGGCAAAATGTAAACATTTAATGCCCTCTGTATCAGATATTGTCAGTTGCACTGTTATTAACTTGATTTGTATGATCTAGGAGTACAAAGGAACACTTTAAATCAGTTTATTGTGTATTATAGATGACACATCAATTACTTTAATTTAATATCAAATAATCTTGAAGCAGTTCATAAAGCTCAATTTGAATATAAGTAAACACTATAAAGAAATAAAGGAATATCCTAGAAAGTTATTAAAACAATTATAAACAATGCATAAATAAATTTTATATGGGCTACATATGTAGCCCACATGACCACTCATGTCACAAAGCATAACATAACTACTTGAGAGTTATGTTATGAAAAAACATAGATTTTTGGGAGGAACATATTCTCATGATTTACAATGGTTTGAAAAGGTCAGATACAGAAAGGCAATATACATTTCTGTATAATGGCCAGAGTGTGCTAGATATTTTAATGTGCTCACTGGGAATTGACAACTGCATATTAGATTTTGAGGTTATGAATGAAATAACATCCAGTTAACATTATCCAGTGAGAGTAAACTTAGGAGAAATTAGTAGCAGTGGAGCAGTAATAGATACAGATTGTTACAGAGTAGTGTAAATGTATAAATGGAGAGAAGAAAAGCATGAAATATCTGGTGAGCAGTTAAATTCAGAATGTGGGAAAATATTACAAGTGAAAGTAGATAGTCTAGTGAATATTATTACAATAGAGCAAGCTGTAGAAGCATTAGAATATAGTGTGAAAAGGGCTGGGGTGGAATGACAGTAGTAGGTTTGAAAGATACAAATTTGTATTAGTTTGATACGGATTGTCAAAGGGTTAAAATGAGAGTAAGACAAGAGTTGAGAAATTGGAGACACTCAGGGGAGAGAGAGGAGAGAGAAAACATTTTAGTACTAAGATGGGCGTATGGATGTTTATTGGAAGAAAGGAAGAGGGAGTGAGTTTTAAGAATATTAAATGAAGCAGCAAAAGCCCATGATATGAAAAAGCTATGGTGAGTAGTAAAAAGCTCGCATAAAGAAGAGGCAAAAAAAATTTATATAAGTCCATGCTAATGGTGTTTGCATTTTAAAAATTTGTTAGGGCATACTTACATTCAGGAAATGGCTAAGCGATTGCAGGGGAGACAATACACACGTAAGCAACTAGATGAAGAAGTTACAGATGTTGAATGATGCGAACAAATAAAGAAGTTAAATTCCAATAAAATAAGTGGGATAGATGGTATTCCAGGAGAGTTATGGAAAGTATGGACAGTTGAGGGAACTCAAAGGAAAACAGTAGTAAGGTGGCTTAATAAAATATTGGAAATGAGAGGGATTCCCAAGAACTGGAGGACAAGCATAGTATTGCCATTATATAAGGGAAAGGGAGATAAAAGCAATCCTGCAAACTATATGGGGATTAGCCTGCTGTCTATCTTAGGGAAGATCTGTACAAGTATTTTAGCAAACAGTGTCAGTTGGCTATGATACATTTTAGCAAGGCAGTATTTTTGTGGCTTGCATTTAAACTCAGTTGCTCACAGCTGGGTTACATATGTAGCCCGCGCGACCACAAATGTAACAGTTGTTGTAATGGCAACTAAGAGAAAGGTCACATCAATGCGATCAATGCCATGTGTATATTTTCTGTGAATCAGAGGTTTCAGAAAATCACACGACACTTCTTTTTATGAGGCAATATCTTGGGAGCTTATAAAGGCCCAAATAGCAAGCGGAGCAGAGCTTAACACTACATCAGTCTCACCAAGAAAGCATGCTAAGATTCTTCTCGGAACTGAAGACATTCGTAGAATACAATTCGCACAGTCTGACAGCGCAATAGAGAGGTGCTACTTATCCGGAATAATCAAGATAACTCTACCAGGAAGAGTTGCAGCATGTGTCAAACAAAGATTTGCAATGATAATTCCACGGCTGTGTGTAAAGAGTGTCTACAAGAAGAATTGTAAGCTAAATAGTAATTTTAGGCTTGTATCATATTATGAGACTATTACTATACATTCATATGGTGATTGTAGGAGCAGTGTAAACATTTAATACTTTCTGTATCAGATATTGTTGTTTTCACTGTTATTAACTTGATTAGTATGATTCAGGAAATTAAAAGAGCGCTATAAAATAGTTTACCTTATATTTTACACAACCCATAGTACTTTAATTTCATATTTAATTATCTTGGAACAGTTCACAAAACTGGATTTGAATGAAAGTAAACACTATAATCCCAGAAATTTATTAAAACAATTATACAAAATGCATAAAGTAAATTTTTTATGGGCTGCATATATAGCCCAAGCGACCACTCACATCACAAATCATCGCACGACTACTCGAAGTTTAAAAGGAGAAGGGTGTACATGGCATTTATTAATTTGGCAAAGGTGTTTGATACATTTGATAGGGGAACATTATGGATAAAATTAAATGGGGAAGGGGTAAGTGGCATACTTATGTAAATATTGCAAAAGATATATCAGAAAAATAAGTGTTGTATCAAACTCCTGGGAAGTAAAGTAACTGATTGCATATAGAGTAAGTTGGGTTTAAGGCACGGATGTAAACTAAGTCCTGTGTTATTCAACCTTCATATATATGACATTGTAGAAGATATTTTGAAAAATAGGGTACATTCACCAGTTATTCATGATAAAGAAATCCCAGGGTCATTATTCGCAGATGACTTAAGAGTTGGCTCCATATCATGTGGAGGGTTGAGAAGAGTGATAAAGGCAGCAAGCAGTTACTGCAAAAATTAGGGGCTAAAAATAAATGAAAAAGAAAACAGAGATAATTGTATTTAAAAAAAGATTTAGACTGCGAAAAGATGAGAAATGAGAAATGAATGGTGGAGAAATAGAGCTCATTAGGACATTTGATTAATTGGGGGTAAGGCTGAGTTATGATGGTAGGAGGACTGAGCAGAAAAAGCTGGCATTAGCAAAAGGTAAACTGGCCATGAGTATTGTAAGAACATGTTTAAGGAAATTGCCTGACATTAATGTCAAGTGGCTGTAAAGGATCTGTACTATGATGGTAGAAACCAAAATGCAAATGGGGCAGAGACATGGGGAGATATGGGGAAAAGACGTTATTAACAGATCCTTTTGTAAATATATTCTAGGCTTCCCAGTGGCATCACCTAATGGGACAGCACAACTTGAGCTAGGATGACACTCAGCTAAAGTCAAAATTGTGTCGAGGGTAATGAAATATTTGTATCAAGTTGCTAACACGGAGGGAAACAAAATTATAAAGGAATGCCTTCTTATGAAAATGAGAAGCAAATGGGAAGGATCTTAGATGCAAAAGGTAAGGGAGTTGATGGAACAGATCAGACATATTTGGAGGAATGGGTGTTATTGCTAAAGAGGCTTTCGGAAACAAGTAGAATCAAGATTAGAAGATATTTTTAGTCAAGTTATATTTACTAGTACAAGAGACAAAGGCTCCTTGATGATACATAGGGAATTAAAAATAGTTTGGGGGAGGGAAAAATACATAGATGTGTGTAATAAGCTAGGGTGAAGACAGTGGTTAGAAATTTGAAAGGTATTACATATGATCAAAAAAAATTGGAGATGTCCAATGTGTGGAGATGATATTACGGACCGGCACGGTATAATATATTCCAAACAACCAAAGTTATGGAGAGAAAAAATTTGGCAACAGAAGTGGAACAATTTCAAGGAGGGGGGGAGAGATACTAATATGCAGAAAAATATTGTCTGCAAAAGGAGAAAGTAATGTCAGAAATGCAGGTGATATTTTGGGGAAAGTCAGAGAGAAATAGTTAAGAATGATTAAGATTAACTAACAATTAAAGTTAGAGAAATATGAAGTAGGGATGAAAGAGAATAGGCAAGATTGTGTGTACTGAGGCCAGAATTTAAGGCGAGGAGGTACGAAAGGTATGTTGGATGTGAACAAGATATCTGTCATGTACTGGGATTGTGTAAATGGTATTGCATTAATGAATGCATGTATAAGGAACCATGATAAATAAATATTTTATTCTATTCTAATACTGTGTGTGATTAAATTTGAAATTTTTCACTACATTTGTGTTTTGGTTACACCAACATATTTTTTTGGAAGCATTTTCGTGCTCTAAAATAATTTTATGCATTACAGAATCCAGGAAATTCAGCAACACATACCAAGCATACAAGACAAAGTAGGAAGAATTTGAAGGCATTGCTTCCTCATATTCAAAGCCAATCTCACTGAAAGGTAATTATTCAGATACTTATGTCTTGGTCTCTAAGAGTGCCAATAGGGTATAGCAGAAATTTTAGGGAACAGCTTTGGCAGAATCAAGTCCAAAATACATACCATCACTCTCCATATTTCTTTCGGATACACAGGTTTAACTTACATGGAATGGTTTATGTGGAACTGAGATATCTCTTTCTTTAATTATTTGGTTGAAAATTCAATTTCTGAGCAATTTTTAATGTCAAATTAAAGAAAACATTAATTACTTAATTCCTTTCTTGGAAGTGTTGAAAATAGTGTTGTTAGGATAAATTAACCTTAAAGAGAGTTGACTAATGACACTAAGCAACACTTACTTTTAAATTTTTCCAGAACATGTTTCTGAGGCTTTGCCTCTATCATCAGCAGGCTCTTGACTTTTTCTCATTGGTGTAGTTGACGATATTTTGTCACAGGTCTCCTCTAGTGGCGGTTCAACGAACTTGCTGAACAAATGTTTCTGGGGGATGTCTAAATTGAATACTTTGTTCCTTTTTTTTTTAAATGAAGATTTGTTCCCATGTGGATAGTTCTTGTTTTCCTAATGTATGTTTTAGTATTTTTGGTTCTGGAGTTATTTTGTGGATTTTTTTCCCAAAAATGTGTGGCAACTGCTGATTTTTCTAACTGTTTATATTTTATGTTTCTAAAGTGTTCCTTTGCTCTGTTTCTAAATTTCTTTTGGTTTTTCCAATATAAATTTGACTACAGTCATTGCATTCAATTTGATATATACCAGATTTTTTGTTAGATGGAATGGCATCTTTGATGTTTGAGCAAATTAGGTTTTTTAAGGAGAAATGGTTGACTGGTGCACATTCAACTAGCTGAATTCAACTGTGTTAGCTGAATATTTAAAGCCAATTGGTCACATTGTGCAGATCTATGATATTGTGTTTTAATGTTATTCTCAACTGATGCATGTGATAAGTTGTCATTTAGTTGTCTCCCGGTCCTGTAGATCCTTTGCACATAACTGTTCCTTCAGGAACATGTTTAAAGGTGTGTGTGAATGTATGCTAATGAATAAAAGTTTGCAAATGTGTACAAAATTGCTACTGCAGCACTCTCTCTCTTGATATGATGTTTTTGGAATTGACAAACATTGTGATGGCTTTCTGTCCCATAAAGCATCTATGCGCTGAATTATTTACCCTTCCTCTATACGCTTTCTGCAAATGATCCATTAGGAGGCATTCAAGAAAGGCATATGTCACAATGCCGTTTAAGACGTTGCATACATTAAAAATAAATAGTGGCAGGGGACTCACCTGGTAGAACACCAAAACAATGAATATCCATTGATTTATAAGTTATTATTTTATAGCTGTATATTAATTATCATAGTCATCTGAAGTTTATTCCATAAATATAAAATTATAATTCATAAACATGTCCACAAGTTTCAGGACAGAAGCTTTTGATTCTTTAATTTGAAATCCCTTCCATCCTTATATTTACTTTACTATGCTACTTCATAGCAAGAGGTTTGATGTATATCCTACTTATGTTTAAGAATAACTATTAGTAATTAATAAAATTAAAATACTTAGGCCATATAATTAGCTGTTTGTTTCATTTCAACAATTTTTTCTGCATACAATTTGGATTCACATCTAAAGCATGTCAATGTCTAACCTTCTTCAGATCAATGGTTACATACAGAAGCTGCACAACCAGTCATTATTAATAATTTCTAAAAAAATATAATTGACAGTACTATACTGCAGGCACCTTCAATAAATCTTGGCTTTATTGCATAGGATTTTAATAAACTTTGAAGTGCCTTGGCTGTGTGTGCACATTACATGAATATGCCATGTGCTTCAGCAGTGGAATAGTAAACCTCAGCACATGTGCCTCTGTTATGTCTTCACTTCTATCCTTAGAAGCACCCTAGTGTGAATCAGTAAACATTTTTGGCTTAGTTCCTTGTAGAAATTCCATTGTATTAGTTATGCAATCCATTGTCATAACACAACTAAGTGCCCCTTAGTCCCGCCTTTGAAAGTTCATTTATTTTTTATTATTTCCTGAAATACCTTTGAGAAGCAAACTTCTGTGTACCATATTGCAGTAACATTTCTCTATTTTGAATCCAATAGCTCTTATACTTTTTAAAGCTTCTGTGGTATAAGCAAATAATGAATATCTATTTTGAAGAAATATTTTTCATACAAAGGTACTGAAAACAAAGGGTGCTTAAGTTCATATGTTACTTCACTGAGCTAGTAGCTTTTTCTGGGATCTCCCCTAATCACTGTTTCCTCTGTGGTTATGATTTTCATTGCCACCGCTCTTAGATTCTCAAAACTAGTGGCAAAATGTAGCATGTTATACAGAAACATCGTGCAAAGCTCCCTCAAATGCTGAAATGAATGTTCTTCATTTAAGCGATATTTCATATCTATAAAGTTATAGCATGAAAACATTTTCTCTGCATATCTAGTGCATGTGCAAGAACATATTCACATTCAGAGTTTCAACTTCAAAGGAACATAAATGAATGATGAAACAGAGTTCTGCTAGCTGCCAATAAATTAGCAACAGTTCAATGTAGGTGGAATTTTTTGTGATCTAGCAAAGTCTTTTGATTGTGTTAGTCATGATATTCTTATAGCAAAATTGGAATTCTATGGGCTAAAAAATGAACATTTAAGATGGTTTGTATCATATCTAAATGAAAGAAAACAGAGTGTTGAAGTAGCTGTCAAGGATATTGGCTATGAAAAACAAAGTTTGAACTGCAAAGTAGTAACTCATGGAGTACGCCAAGGTTCCGTGTTAGGGCCTTTATTATTTCTTATCTATATTAATGACCTCTCACTTTATATAAAGGACATTGCAAGTACAGTTCTTTTCGCTGATGACACTAGTGTCCTGGTGACCAGTACAAATTTAAACGAGTGTATACTTAAAATGAGTTATGTTTCGAACTGTATGTCATGCTGGTTTAAAGCAACAAAATGTCTGTGAATCTAGACAAAATAAAAGTGGTCAAATTTATAACCTGTCGTACATCACATACTGAAATATAAATCGGGATTAATGATATGTTATTAGAAGAAATTGACTGCATAAAATTTCTGGGCCTTCAAGTGGACAAATGTTTAGATTGGAAAGCTCACATAAATTATACCTTACTAAACTCAGCTCTGCCTGTTATGCTACCCGAGAGCTGGTCATGTGAGTTCTATTGACACACTTAAATTAGCATATTATGCATACTTTAACTCTATTATGGAATATGGAATATTATTTTAGGGCAACTCAGTAGAAACTAAAAAAATATTTCTTATGCAAAAGAGGGTTATAAGAAAAATTACTAACACGCACACCAGATGCTCCTGTAAAGATCTTTTTATAAAATTGAAGATCTTGTCACCCGAATGCTGGAACTTCCTAAAGAACCACCCAGCGGCAGCAGCAGGAGACGGAGGCGTTTCGACACGCCCACTCGTTTGTCTTATAGTGGTAACGAGGGCTGGCTGGATAAACATTACTGTGCCGTCTCTTTCCACTCCCCTTGATTTCTCGAAATTACGGGATATTTCATCTAATCCGGAACTTTCTAGATTGGCCAGCTTGTCTTATATAGGCAACGCGTCGGGCTGGAGAAAGTCCGTGCTTGAAGAGATAGTGAACGGACGAGAAGACTGTGTGCGTGCATCGGAACGGTAACGGACGAGCTGGCGAATTGTAATTGTGTGCATTACGTAATTCTGTGTAATTGGCAAGTGTTCAACTGTAAGTCGGTGGAAATAAAGAACATTGTTGAGTTTGTGTAATTGGACTTTTCATTTCACGAACCCACAAGGTCACAGTGGTGTCAGAAGTGGGATGACAACATCACCGAACATTACAACCATGGACGCGGCATTGGAAAAGATTTTGGAGAAGATGATGGAAATGAAGACCGAATTGACCTCGGAAATGAAAGCGGCAAATAATAGCCTGGCCGCGGAACTGACAGAAATGAAGACGGCGAATGACAACCTCGCTGCAAAAACAGAAGCGGCAAATAACAGCCTGGCCGCGAAACTGAAACAAATGAAGACGGCTGACGACATCACCGAGAAGATGGAAGAAATGAGGGCCGAGTTAACCACAGAAATGAGAGCAGCGAACGGCAGTCTGGCCACGGAAATGAAGGCGGCGAACGAGGCTGGAGATGGCGGCCGACCACCTGACCGCAGAACAGCTGGAGAAAGTTCGACAACTGCTGAGGCGATACCAGAACGTCTTCAGCCAAGGCGACAGTGGCTACGGCCGCACGGACAAAGTGCTTCACCGCATCGACACCGGGGACGCCCGGGCTATTCGTCAACCACCTAGACGCGTTCCGCTGGTGAAGCAAGGGGCGGTACGAGACATGCTGGAGGACATGAGATCCAGCGGAGTGATTGAAGAGTTTGACAGCCTTTGGTGTTCCCTGTAGCCTTGGTGACAAAGAAGAACGGCGAGCTGCGCTTCTGCGTAGACTACAGAAAGTTGAACGCTGTCACCTGGAAGGACTGTTTTCCCTTACCCCGGATTGACGGCACCCTGGACACGCTAGCTAGTGCACAGTGGTTCTCGACCCTGGACCTGAAGTCGGCCTACTGGCAGGTGGCTCTAGACCCAAGAGACAAGGAGAAGACTGCATTCTCGACAGGACAAGTGCTCTGGCAGTTCACGGTTATGCCCTTTGGCCTCTGTATCGCACCAGCTACCTTCCAACGCCTCATGGAGTCAGTGATGAGAGGGCTGACTTACGACGCCTGCCTGCTAATCCTGGATGACATCATCATCATCGGTAAGACTTCTGAAGACCATCTCCAGAGAGATGGTCAGATGCTACAGAGACTGCATGCGACCAACTTGAAGCTGAATGGGAAGAAGTGCCAGCTCTTCCGCAAGGAAGTGAACTACTTAGGCCATATAGTCTCAGCAACCGGAGTGGCTACAGACCCGGAGAAGACACAGGCTGTGAGAGATCGGCCTCGCCCAAAGGATAAGAAAGAGTTGCGCAGTTTCCTGAGGCTGTGAAGTTATTACCGACGCTTCATAAAGGGGTTCTCCAACATCGCAAAATCCTTCACCCGCCTGACATAGGGACACCGGCCTTATGTGTGGACGGAGGACGCCGAAAACGCTTTCCAGCACCTAAAGGAGACCCTGTGCATTGCTCCAATTTTGGGTTTCCCACAACCGGGTGGCGCCTTCATTGTGGACACCGACGCCAGCGACCATTGCATTGGAGGTGTCCTATCGCAGTTCCAGGACGGTCATGAGCCTGTGATAGCCTACTACAGTACGACGCTATCCAAGGCAGAGAAGAACTACTGCGTCACCCAACGAGAACTATTGGCCGTAGTAAAGACCATGGAGCACTTCCACAAGTACCTGTATGGTCTGCCATTCCACCTGAAGACTGACCATTCCGCCCTAAGCTAGCTATTGAGCTTTAAGAACCTGTAAGGCCCGAGAGCACGTTGGGTCCAGAGGCTGCAGGAGTACGACTTCACCTCGGAACATCGTAGAGGGAAGAGCCACGGTAACGCAGACGCCATGTCCCGAAGACCGTGTCCAGAAGAGTGCGGCCAGTGCACAAGAGTAGAAGATAAGGAGCGTGCCTCAGCTTTCCGAGTAGTTGTGGCTTTGCCTGCGGACGGCTGGGATAGCGCAGGCCAGAGGAGGAAGCAGCTGGCGGACGCAGACTTGGGGCCACTTTTGATGGAAGTGGAGGCAGGGACAAGACCAACCTGGGAGGACATCGCACCGAGGAGCGCCCCCTACAATTCGTACTGGGCCCAATGGAACTCGTTGAAGACCAGAGAGGGCGGGCTGTTCAGGGTATGGGAATCACCCGTGGGGAAGACACAGAGAGAACAGTTGGTACTTTCCCGGAGTAAGGTCTCGGAAGTCTTGGAGGAAGTGCACGCCGGTACTTCGGGAGGACACCTGGGAGCGAACCGAACGATTGACAAACTACGGCAGCGTTACTACTGGCTGAGACTCCGAGCAGATGCTGAGAGATGGTGCCATCAGTGTTACGTGTGCGCGACAAGTCGTGGCCCCCAGACTAGGAGCCGGGGTCGCATGCAGCAGTAAAACGTCGGAGCGCCATTCGAACGGATCGCCGTTGACATTGCTGGAGCATTCCCAGTTTCCGACCGAGGCAACAAGTACCTAATGGTGGTCGTGGACTACTTCACCAAGTGGCCGGAGGTGTAATCCATCCCAAACGAAGAGGCAAAGAAAATTACAGACTGCCTCGTGGAGCAAGTGTTGTGTCGACTTGGGGTGCTACATAGTGACCAGGTACCAACTTTGAGTCCAACCTAATGAAGGCGGCACTACAAAGGCTTGGGGTGAACAAGACCCGCACGACGCCTCTACATCCCCAGTCGGATGGCATAGTCGAAAGATACATCAAGACCTTAGAGAAACACCTGATGAAGGTCGTGGCCAGCCATCAGCGAGACTGGGACGTCAAGGTGCCACTGTTCTTGCTAGCCTCCGCTCGTCTACACACGACACAACTGGAATGACGCCAGCCAGCTTAATGTTTGGCCGAGAGTTGCGCCTCCCTTGTGACCTGACTTTTGGAAGCCCCCCTGGAGGCGAAGCAGCCGGTGACCGAGTATGTTGAGAACCTGGTGGACCACCTCCACGACATGCACGAGATAGCTCGCCAGAACATCCAGAAGGCGAGCAACCGCATGAAGGCTCGATACGACAGGCAAGCCAGCAGCCAAGGGTTCCAGCAAGGTGACCTGGTCTGGTTGTACCGTCCCACCCGGACCAAGAGACGCTGCCCCAAGCTTCAGCAGCCGTGGCAAGGACCGTACTGGGTGGTGAGGAGGATTAACGACGTGGTCTACCGCATCCAGAATGTTCCCCGAGGGAAGATGTTGGTTTACACTTGGATCGCCTGGCACGCTACGATGGTGCTGTTTGGGACGACCATTTTTGAGGAAGGAGCAGTGTCACCCGAACGTTGGATCTCCCTATAGAACCGGCCAGCGGCAGCAGCAGGAGACGGAGGCGTTTGGACACGCCCACTCGTTTGTCTTATAGCGGTAACGAGGGCTGGCTGGAAAAACATTAGTGCCGTCTCTTTCCACTCCCCTTGATTTCTTGAACTTACGGGATATTTCATCTAATCCGGAACCTTCTAGATTGGCCAGCTGGTCTTACATAAGCAACGCGTCGGGCTGGTGAAAGTCAGTGCTTGACGAGCTAGTGAACGGACGAGAAAAGTGTGTGCGTGCATCGGAACGGTAACGGACGAACTGGTGAACTGTAATTGTGTGCCTTATGTAATTCTGTGTAATTGGCAAGTGTTCAACTGTAAGTGGGTGGAAATAAAGAACATTGTTGAGTTTGTGTAATTGGACTTTTCATTTCACGAACCCACAAAGTCACAATATTAACGCTTCCTTGCATGTATATATTCTCGATCCTAAAATTCTTTGTATGCAATAGTGCCTTATTTGCAACAAATAATGTAATTCACAAAATAAACCAAAGACAAAGGTATATTATCCATTATCCCAGTTCTAAACTTTTTTGCTTTCAGAAAGGTGTGTACTACGAAACCATCAAAATATTTGGCGCACTTCCTAATGTTCTTAAAGAAAAAGCGCATAGTTTCGCTGCTTTTAAAAAGCTGTTAAAGAGTACCTTTGCTCAAAATCTTTTTATTCTATACAAGATTATCTGAATGACAAATTATCCTCATAATGCTTCTGTAGCTCTATAAGCAGTATCTAGCTATTCCAATGACAAATCATTACTTATTAATATTTGATGCAAGTTGAAAGTTTATTTTTAATGTACATGTATTTAATAAATAACAAGAATGGTATGAATAGCAAAAAGGTTGAGACATACTGGCATAAGCCAAGTGAGAGCTGGTTTAAAATGTGTTTCATTTTGTGTCATATATAATTATCCCTGCTTTGTTTTCCATATTGTTGTTCATATTGGCTGTGTACTATAATATGTGTCTTATGTTAACATTTGTACATATATATGCTATTAAACTTTATACCTCTGGCCATGTTCAATGTTCACAGCCTTTTCTGGCTACAAGTGAACCTACTGAACGCACATCAATCTAATCTAATCAAATAAACCAGCTGTTTCAGCCAAGCAACTATGTTTTCCCTTCACTTGGACAATATTCTGTGTATCATTACTCAGATCAATTCCATTTAAAATGGCCTAACAATAAATTAAGGAGACTGGGTTCAAATTTGCCTATGACTTAAAAATACAAAAATAAGTTTGAAAGCGCCCGCCTTGGTAGCATGGTGGTAATATGTGTGCCTCACATTGAAGAGGTCCCGAGCTCAAATGGTCAGGGTGAGTTACCTGGTTAAGGTTTTTTCCGGGGTGTTCCCTTATCCTGAAGGACAAATGTCCCTAACTCTAAGCTCATTTGAGCATCATTTCATTTACTCCACTCTTCTTCCGATGTGACTTAACGTTGAACGACATAAATTACAAAAAAAAGTTTGAAAACACTTGAACAGATCTCCATTCTTGGTCTGTCGTTCACTGGATAAAATTTAATGTAACTTGCCTGATTTTCAATACTATTTTCACTTTAATTTACTACCTTCTAGGTGTAAAATAGATTATGATAAACATTTTTTAAATTACATAAGTTTGCAGATAGTATCCTTGAAAGATTTAAATCGTAGACCTGTCTTTGAAAATGGACCATTGTTAAGGGCATGAATAATACCTCTAAAAATTGTACTTAACAGTGGAAAAATAACCAACATTTTTTGCTTAATAATTTATTTCCTAATTTATTTTTAATTTATTTATTTACCTTTTTATGTGATGCTAAACTTCTAGTAACCATTTAGGTCAAACTGAACAATGAAAGATATGGCTGGGATATGGTCTAATGACCCTTGACTACAAAACTTGAAGTTACCTGACATTCTTAGAATAAGTTAAAACCCTGAAAAGAATTTACCCATGAATCTCAACCTAACCAAAGTAAGGCAAACGTACAAGCACCACAGTTCAAAGAGGGTTCCTATTATTTTTGAAAAAAGTTCTTCCCTATTACTGTTTAACACTTCTGGAAAATATCAAAACCTATAAACTGAAACACTTTATAGTGATACTAGTAGTATATATCTCATCCCTACTATAGATGGTAGAGAAACTAAAATTGTTGATTTTATGAAACTTAAATTTCATAATAACTGGACAAGCTGATGTCCTCAGATCTTCTATTCAAATATAAGAATACTAATCAGGGCTTAGATTAATTGGATTTAAACATAGTGTTGGCCTCTCCTTAATGTATATGTAGATGTGGATAAATTTGTAATTTGCATTGTTGAACCTGCAAAACAGGATCTCTGGCATTATTAAAACAAGCTTTATTGTTTTAGGTAAAGCTGGAGATGAAATACCTCTTAAAGCAAATTATTTTTGTGTCCAAAGTACACCAGATTGCTGCTTGCATCAGTATCACGTAGATTTCTCTCCTAATGAAGACTCAAAGTACATAAAGCAACAATTGATGTGGAAAAATAAAAACCATTTTGGGAGTTATACTTGAAGGAGCTATGCTCTCAACTTAGAAGAAGTATGATCAAGATGTAAGTATAAAATGGCCCTAATAATGGAAATTTTCTATAACGCTCCAGCTATATTGATGAACTATCACAACCTACAGCTCTGTTTGCATTATTACTTGCTATATGCAGGCTGTTGTCTGTCTCATTTTATTGCTTCCTCACTGTATATGCTTCTATGAATTTTTCTCGTGCAACTTGAATTTTGCTTACTGTTTTCCATATAATTCCTTCTTCTCACTTACCAACATGTCTCTGTATGGATGCATGTTATTTGTTATTTAAAAACTGGTATTAAAATGTTTTCTCTGTTATGTTAACCTGATAAGTTAATGAATTAAAAAGTAGAACACTTGTGCCTTTTGCTTCTGCCTTCAATACAATTGTACGGTACTGTTTTGCTTGTTATCTGGCTTATGTCCTTGAATAACTGTAATAAAATTTAATTAGTAAGATCATAGATAATGTCAAACTGAAAAATTTAAATCCACGGCCGGGATTTGAACCATAGATCTCCCGGTTTCTGTCCCGTCGCTCTTACTCCTTGAGCTACCATGGCCAACATGCCGTCATGATATTAAATTCTCCAATTTAATTTAACCACGAGATCCGTTGTTCAGATCCCGCCCGTGGCATTAAATTTTTCAGTTTGACTTTATTTATCCAAAACCTTAGCCCATACATGGCTAGTGTGATGGAACGATTAATTTCTATCAATTAAAATAAATAGTAAGATCATCTTCAGCATTCATTTCATTTGTAATTTTGTAGACAAAAGAGTGTTAGAAGTGTGCTCCAGAGCATTGGTTATAAAATATATTTTTAAAAAACCATTGAAGATATTTTTAGTTTGCTTAACACACTTAAATATATCCTTCCTTTGAAAAACATAATTGAGATAATATATCGCATACTAGGCCTAGCCATGACTGCTCAACTTTTACCTAGGTTCTATGCCAGGTCACTGGAAAATGAAACTTGTGCGGACAACAGAGCATTGGGGCGGGTTTCCTTTAGGACCTCTAGTAACCCCCACCATCATTCCCCCAGTTTGCTCTAACATCCATCTTTCCTATCATTCCGTTTACCCTCATAACATCATCCACTTCACTCACTCTAATCCCACACCATGGACTGGGCCCTCAAACTCGGTTCCTCTATCAAGCTCAGTGCTTCAGCTTCTCTTGCCCTGACATCTCAGGCTAGTAGAATACACATCCCTTAACACTGGCATTGGTTATATAAGGGAGAAAAAAGTATAGCTACTTCGATATTAAGATCCAATGTGAGTTATGTATGGTTTCATGATGAATAGTTTGCCTATTTTATGTTAAAAATGTATTTCACATAAATGAGTATATAAAAATAACAAAGCTAAGAAGTGCAATTTATGGCCCCTCGCTACTCCATTACATATTGTGATTTTTGACAAAGGGACAACACGAGGATGTCATAAACGCAGTTTATACACTACTACAATAACCTTTAACACAATGTTAATTTCGACCTACACTTGACCTACTTTCAGCTTGATAAACGCACAGATCAAACCTGAAATTTCCATAGGAATAGTGATTTTTAAGCTTTTTTTGCAGACCACAATTGGCACTGCTTTATTTAATACTGCTTACGGATTCTGACAGCTGACTTCAGCTGGCTGCAGCAGTTTGTTGTATATCCCCCAGCATGGCAACGTGATTCTGAAAACAGGTCTCTGAAATAGCCTGAGGGAATACTCACGATGCAAAAGTCTCTCATTAAGTAGCAGTAGTGATGGATCAAGGGCTATTGATTTTTCGGATGATGATAGGAAAAAAGCGATTGTCATTAAATTGAGAGAACGTAGGCTTTCACGGCTGGAGTCCATTATACAATTGGTTGTTTCCGGGCTGTTTTGCCGTGGTCTGTTGGAGTAAGAACCAAACGTTTCGTCCACAACTACGGCAGACATCAGTGGCGCGGTCGAAGCTTTCTTGCAGAGAGTTTGGCTGCGCAGCAGGCTACATATAGATAGTGTAAAGGAATGATTAAATTTCCATCAATTAACCTAAAAGTAGTAACTATAAAGCCTGGGACTTAACTATTTACAATGTAGTAAATCACCAAAAAGGTGTGTATCACATTGTATATTTAAGCCCTAGTGTTTTACCAGGAAACATGCAAGTCAGTTGGAGAATTTGATGTCATGCCGGTACATTGACCATAGTAGCTCAAGGGTTAAGAGCAACTGGACAGAGACCGGGAGATCCATGGTTAAAATCCCGGCCATGGCATTAAGCTTTTCAGTCTGACTCTATCTGTCCAAAACCTAGACTAAGCACAGCTAGTGTGGAAGAAATATTAAATTTCCATTTGGGAAATGCTTTTTTTTATTTATTATAAGACGTTAGGAAGTATTCTGCTTTTTCAAAGAACAAATACCATACTCCACACCGTGGAAGAACATGGAAACAACAAAAATCTGGTGTTTAAGAAAATTAAAAAGGTAAAACTAATGAAAACCAATAAGGAAGCAACCACATTCACTAAAGAGAAAGAAAGCAACAGGATATGCATGCATTCACATGCCACCCAAGAATATTTAATAAATTTAAAAGGTCTTTAAGTAACATAATAACATCTTGGCAGCTACTAGTAGCTGCTCAGTTTTAAAATTGCTAAATTCAGAAACAAAAGAAGAAATTCCACCAATTAACAGTCTCAGAATATACTAAATAAGTTATAAGAATTGTGAAAAGTGCTACATAGGTCAAACTAAAGCATACTTAAAAATTACAGTCAAAGAGCACTTTAGAAACATCAAATTGAAACAAGAAAAAATTCAGCACTAGCACTTCATTTTTGGAATGAAAATAATGATAATGTTCCAAATCCTTAATTAATAAAAGGAGTGATAAACAAAAATAAACTGACAACATGGGAGAAAAATATTCATATGGAAAAATAAGGACCCAGTACTGAACAGTAAAATCCCACCAGTAGGTAATCTGACAAAGAAGTCTATAGCTCCACTGCCAGAGAAAAGAGAGCAGAGAGCAGACAGTAATTGGCAAGAAGTTGAAAATGGACATAAGGGCTTCTGAAAATAAAAGTCCCTAAATAATAAAATACAAAAATGTAAGTGAGAAAGTTTCAAAAACCATCTACAAATGGTATTTTTTCGTTTATTTTAATGTCACTGTTACTTAATTCCTCCTATCATCCATAATTACATGTTTGTTTCACTCATATGCTTTGTTGTCACCACCACTTGCCAATCAATCTAAGCTTGTATAAGTCGTCACTCAAATGCATAATTTAGTCATCCCTATGAAATGCATGTTGACTTTGATCATGAGCTAGGGTTTTGTATGCTGAAGAGTCCAGGATTTATGACATTCTGATGTCCACATGTTTCCTCTGCATCTGCAGTAAACAACATTAGAGCCATCTGAATCATATGGTGTTGTGTCAGTCACAACTCTGTGGTCTACCCATGGCTGATGGAAGGCTGGTGTTCACCCTGACTATTGTTGTTGTGCGCCCATCGTCAGTAGGGTTTAGTGACAAAGTTGATCGTTTTTAAATAGAAAGATTTAGAATACTTTTTTGTATTGGGTTACAAGCTAGAAAACGGAAGTATGTGGCTCATCAGTGCCTGTGGGTGAAGTTCCAGGACCATCTGCACCAGATGGCAATGGTTTAACAGTATTTCAAATTGATTGGTGTTGGTTTAATCAACTCATCTTCTGGGGCCTTAATAACCTAGAGATTTAACCAGAACACTTTGATGTAGCGGAAATAATTGTTCTTCTATACTAGCCATGTGTAGGCTGACTTTCAGTTGGACTCTACCTATCCAAACCTTGCCGTACTCATGTCTAGCATGGAAGAACAAATGAATTTCTACCAATTAACCTAATAGTGGTTTAAACATGAATGCTGGGACTTATGTACTTAGAGCATAGTCAGTCACCACAAAAGGTGCCTATCTTATCATATACAAGAACACTTTGTGGTGTACTGGGAAAAATACAAGACTTTTGGGGAATTTAAAGTCTTGCTGCCATGTTGCCATGCTAGCTGAATGGCTGAGAGCAACCAGTCAGAGACCAGGGAGGTCTAGGTTTCAGATCCCAGCTATGGCATTGAACTCTTAAGTCTGACTCTGCATATCCAAAGCATCATAGAAGTGGCAAACTGGCATAGAATTATGCTGCCGGGTTCCTAATTTCATCACCTTTACTAGAGATCAGACTTCATGAAGTTGTCTTATGGGAAAATAGCATCCAAGGGAATAGATGGACTTATACCCTCTGTTCTGTGCCCATTGTAAGCACAGAAGCCAACTGTTTGTGTCACTGGCCAAGATCGCTAAGTGTATAATATGATGGGGCAATGAATGCCTGGAAAATCTGCAACTTACTGCAAACCGGCATTCTGGATCTCCGAAGGGGTTTCAGAGAAGTGCTTGACCCTTGTATTTGTGCTCACAGAAAGTTAAATGCTTCTCCAATTTTGCTCCAAGAATGGTGTTTGAATTTTCACATTTAATCTTTTGACTTCTGAACTGTAATGTAGAGCAGTCAGCAGGGGTATTGGACTTGATAAGTAGAACAGCACAACTGCAGTCCCAGTTAGAAAACACACACCAATATGGACAGGACTCCTGTTCAAGATGAAGATTTTTCTATGTGAAGTTAAAGACTGGGTTGCCTTACAAAATTCACAAACACCAGGAAACTTCAACAGAAAGAAACAAGCTCTCAAACGTAACAAAATCAGACTTCCAATATATGAACACACTATATTGGTAATGCATACATGTCAAGTGAGCTCTCTGCCAACCACTAACACTGGAGAGGCCAAGCCTCACCTTCCTTATTCACTGCAGCATCCTTTCTACGCAAACAAAATACATAAGATGTATAAATAGCCCAGTAGTTGTTGCCAACAAATAAGTTGTTGCTGAAACTTCCCACAGAAGATTCAGATATGGCAATGATGATGTCCATTGCAGACCATATACTATATGTGTGGAAGCATCTATCAGTGATTAATCCTTGTCAATATGGTAGGTCATAAGCACAATTTCCGGCATTGTCAAGAAATACACATGAGCATCTGTTCAGAAGGGAAATAGATATTGTTTATGCTGAAGTTGACAGCAGTACAGTAGTAGAAAGAGAAGCAATATTTCTAATAGTTTGCTATAAACAAACTGAAACTGAATCGAGGAAATACTTCATTTCCAACATTGGAGTACATAATCTGTCGTACATTTATTTCTTTCAGGAAAATTATCTTTAACTTTAAATTTATGTTTTTGCTTGAAGCTCTACAGGGAAGTGCTTCACTGAATTTTCCAGAATACGGGCAATTTTTTTAACTTTATTTTTCTTTCAGGTTCATTGGTGCTCCGGCCTGTTGAATCTAGACTTATTATTACACTTTGAATTGTTCTTTTGATAACCTGTCTGTGTTACAGAATTTTGGCTTGGATACTTTGTTTGAGACCCTACAATCGACTACATTTAAAAGAAGATGCTGCCAGATGAAACTTATGTTTACCAGTGCACCTCAAGGAGTGCTAAACCCACCATGACTGCAAATTTTTTTATAATTTTCAATTATTCCATTAATAATGTGCTTGAGCATAACTATCTAGAACTTTATTATAACTTCAAACACTTGTTATACAGGAACAGCCCATGCTTTTGAGTCTTCTTTGCATGTGTCACTGTATCTTATATTACTCATTTTCATAATTTGCACTATAATTCTCTCTACACTATCATCTTGTAAGTGAAGGGAAAAGTATTATCAAATATAGACCTCCAAGGACATTTGTATTTTACAACATAATTTGGTGCTTTATGTACTTGGAGTCTTCATTAGGAAAGAAACCTACACGATACTGATACAAGCACCATTCTGGAACTGTTTGGCACAAGAGGAGTTTGCTTTAAGAGTATTTCATTTCCAACTTTACATTTCTGCGAGATTGTCTTTGAATATAGGGAAACAATGCGTTGAAATCCTTGCTCCTTTATGTTGTCTGCTTTGTATGAGTTGCTGATTTTCTTGGATTCATGTAATACATCTTGCAATGCTTGGACCCAATTCTGAATGCAACAAGGTACTGTATTAGTTTTAGATGCTGTTTCCATGGATGTGCTCATAAGCTGACCAAAGTTGTTCGCTGTGTCTTAGAAGTACCAGGCATATCCGGTTTTCTGCATTGCCCTAAAGAAGTGAATTGTCAATCCTCACCATATTCCTTCAACTTGTGCTGGAGAATTTCTTTTGTTTTTCTGTCCATTTGCTACTCAAATTCTACAGCCAATGTAAACTGACTTCAATATGTCATATAGACATAAATACATGCAAAACGAAGGTCATAAAATTCAGGAGAAGAGGATTTGGAAACTGTAAACTCTACAAGTTCTGCAAATAATATTTTTGCCCATGAGGTGGGTTAGCAAGTTTTGGTTGTGCTAGCCCTACCACCTGGCTTCAACAGACTGTATGTACATTCTCTGTGGACAAAGATCTTGGCAGTATCCTCTGCTTACCTACCCAGCAAAGAGGCGCTCACCAACATTCTACCCAAATAAAAATTTAAAAAAGCACTGTATCAACATACTGTATAAATTATACTTAATAAATAATAATTTTATACAAATTTCCCAAAGCTGACTTCATTGAAAATTTCACCAAACATGTATCCATTTCTGAAACAGTGTTGAGGTACACACTTATAAGAATTACAAACAAAGTAACTATAAAAAGAAATAAAGAAGATAACAGAAAAAGGATCCGGTTTTCCTATAGTGCCTATGTTTTATTTTAAGTTTATTTATTACCTATAGTAGTTAGAAGAATTATTGCATTCAACCCCACTAACTGGAACATGTGAATTTACCAGAAATATATCTTTGGAGATTCTTTAAGTCCAAAAATGCTTACATTGTCATGTGAGTACCATGAGTATCTACCACTCCTCTAAAACTTAGAATAATAGCTTCTTCTTGTCCATCCTAAGCATGGCATGCCTAATGTAGAGGGATTCAGAAAAACTTAATAACATGGGTGTCCTCAAAATAATATTGGAGGGGCCTGCCTCAGTAGTGTAGATGGTAGCAGGTCTGCCTCATGTTCATGAGGTCCCAAGTTCAAATCTCAGTAAGAGCAAGTTATCTGTACAAGGTTTTTACCAGGGCTTTCCCTTATCCTGATAGACGAATGTCAGGTAACTCTAGGCTCCGTGGATCCCGGACTCATTTTAGCATCACTTCAGTCATTAAAGTCATCGTCCCATATGACTTAACGTTAGAGGACAAAAATTACAAAAAATAAATAAATAAATGAATAATAGTGGAGTTGCGACTGTGGGAAAATATATAACTGTTGCTTGATGCAAAACATATATAAGATGATAGAAATCTACTGCCATATACACCAAGATTTCTGTCAACAAGAATTGAGTAATAAACTTGCACTTTAACTCAATATCCTAACATTTGCATGCATGCTGATACAGTGGTATGTTTTCTGGAGGTAAATTCTACAATAAAATAAACATCTGTTTCTCCACAGCCACTTATAATAATTACAGTTTACCATCAGCAACAGAGCCATTTAGGCCCTGCATGACTAGGGTAACATATGTCATGACCATCTTCTAGGGCCATCTTTCTGACCATATCAGATGACCATGTATTTAACCATAATTGGTGTCTGGTCGTCTGCATCACACTTCATGGTTGTCTTAATCATTTGATGGCCCATGGCCTCAAAACTCTGATCAGTGTGATTACCTCTAACAAGGAAGGGATCAAGAGTATACTTATTTATGCTAGATACAGGACAATAGAGTAACATTTTTAAGATGCTACTACACTAACAGCCTGAAATAAACTACCAATTTCCTAATGTGAAGAATCATTACTCTGAGTCCAGATTATATTAGAAACCCAATTTTTGAAACAATAAAATTACCTGGAGGATACATGATGTAGATCATTAGACACTGTAAGAATAAAAATCCAATAAAGGATTATAGACATGTATTCAGTTTGCACCTCCCTAGATAACAAGTCCAAAAATGCAGTCCATTTATAGACAGGTAATGCAACCTTAAGCATTGCATCATACATAAAGCAATCGTCAGTAGTATCAAGGTCAAATGCTGTAAGCAACTGACAGCCAGGCTGGCATTTCCAGTTAATGAACCCTCTCTTCATGCATTTCTTAAAATTTTTCCAATTTAGATTCTGTGGAACATTATGACAATAGTCTAATCTCTGCAGTGGCACTTATTACTCCTAAAAAGTATTCATTTCTGTTTCCTTCATTTTAATCAAGATGAACATTGATAGAATAGGTTTTATTCCAAGTTTCCTAGTTTGTAGAACACCAATAGAAAAATGAAGTAAGCTTAAATTATAATCATATCCTTTAAGTATGCATAGGTATATGGTGTCATTGACACTCCACTCTCTTTGCATGTCCAGGACATAAAGAAAAGACTAACCACTTCAAATTTGATAACTGTGTAAGTATAGGATAATAACGTACTTCTGCAAACATTGAAAATGTACCTCTTTCATCGGAAGTCTGGGTATTGAGACTTACTTGGAAATCTCCCTGTTACATTTTTGGAAGGTTCTCAAATGGAATACGTACTAAGCTTGTTAATTTTGTAAACTCATTTTGTTATGTAAAAAACTGAAGCTGCTGACAGTGAAGTAAACTAGGTTATTAATAACAACTAAACACTAGTAACACAACTTCACTTATCTTATATAAATCCTGGGGTCCGGTTTCAAAGCAAACATCTGCTTTATCTTCAGCCACTCAGCTTGAGCTCAAGCTGAGTGGCTGAAGATAAAGCAGATGTTTGCTTTGAAACCGGTCCCCAGGATTTATATAAGATAAGTGAAGTTGTGTTACTAGTGTTTAGTTGTTATTAATTGTAAACTCATTTTTATGCTTTGCTATTCAGACACACACATACACACACATACACATACATTTCCAAAAAATTCCTCTCCTTCATTGAATCTAAAACTATATGTTTCCAGTGGAATTTTGGTATCCAATATTTGCATAGAATTCAATGCTTCCGGTATTTTGTATATATAGAAAAAATAATTTGCATTATTACCATTTATTTGTTGCAATGTGTGTAAATATGTCTTTTCTCTGTAAGCAATATAGCCCAAAAGGAAATAATCTTTAGTGTTTGAGTTCAGTAATTTCCACTGATGCAAATTAATGAAATAAAAAAGCATTTGTGGTTTAGAAAAAAAAATACTTTTAAAATGTTGATGGCCATTGAACACAGCTCAAAAAATTATTTGATCAAATTACATAGCATTTAAGACATTTATGTGACAAATGACATGTATCTCTTGAGCAACCTGGCATTCTACTCTGAAGTCCTCTTTATATAGAAAGCATTTTTTATCAATTTTTTTTTCCTTTCCTTTGTCTACAGTTTTACAAGGTATATTACAACGTATGATGAAGGAATCAAATAGAGTGAAATAGTCAGATAGAGCAAACTGATTGAAAGGTTCATGTTGCATGCTTTGAAAAAATTGAACTTAAATGCCAAATAGGGTAATTAAAATTGTACAATAAAACGTCTGATACTCTGTACTTCATATATCACAAATTTTCTTTCAATGCCTCTTGCCTCCACTTGAAGGAATTATCCAGAAATTGTCAACCAGCCAGAACCTTGGTGTTCCAGCTGATCATAGTTGTCTGGAGAAGAGACATTTTGCAATGATTGAATGAGATTAAGTAAACTATTCTTTTCCAAATTTTTGGGACCTAGGGTTTGCATCCCAACTCATGTTTCAAGTCCAAATGTGAAATATGCAAGGGGTATCCAGAAAGTAAGTTTACTGATTTTGTGTCCTTTAGTGGAAGAAGAATAGATCAGAGAAAACCAATGAGATAAACATGCTCAAATAGAAACTGGAGAAGAAATAGTCACCAATACACAATATAACCATGGTGTTTGGCTGCAAAGGATCCCAAGATAAATTTAAGTAAATGAACTTTCTGCCCTTTAAAAAAAGAAACATGATTTTAGTTTTAGAAAATGTACTTATTATCCTTGTACAAATATAAAATTTCAAAAATTATTTAAGAATTTGCGAGAATATTGGTTCCTCGAACAAAATGCAGCATAAACGGTGTACTATATTTTTCTAAAAAAGATAACAATTTAGATAATCAAAAATCTGCTGTGTTACATAAATGTGGAAATGAGTTTGGAAGTATTACTCTAATTGATCACATTAAGATTCTTTTCATTAAATATCGTTTGCCCTGCTCTACTATATTGTTACATCCATTATATAGTTTAATATAACATAGCTGCAGATATGAATCCAGTTTACTATATCTATCGCTCCACTGCCAATAATCCAGTTAGTATAGCTGAAACTGGCAAGAAGAAGGCTAATTTGTCCTCATCAGTGACTTGTAAAATACATAGTAATTTAATAACTACTGGGCTGGAAATCATCATAGAGAAAATAATAGCAATATCTGTGCTTATGTTATTCTATAAGTTGGCTTAACAATGATTATTGAATAATTTAAGTTTTCCTTTTACATAATATGACTTGATTTTTTATTCATTGCCCATACTGTATATAAAGAACAAACGTTAATTACAAATTTGTTTTCAAAAAACTTAAATTTAATTCCTGCTAGTTGTTTACTTTAAATATTCCTTGATTCAAAAATCAAATATCCTTAATTAATTACAGTACTTGATTACATGTATAATTATTGACTTATTGCTATAAATAACCTTTACAACCCGATTTATCTTCGCGTTTGGGAGTTTCCTTTTTGATTCACTTCCTGACGTCAGCTGTTCTTGACGCGTGTTACTTTTTCATGTTACATTTCTCATGTTACATTCTCACGACAGACTTTCTCAAATGCTGTGACAACACCTTTCCTTGACGTGAATTTGATCCTGTGGGAGATTCCACACGGTGAATATGTAGCAAATACTAAATATTTTAGTCCATTGTACTACTAAGCCGTTAGGAAAATAAATTGTACCTGTATCTGATATGGATTGCACAGAATTCTGTAGGAAAGTATCCCTCAAAATTGAATGACGTAAGAGTCAAAAACTTCAAAACCACTTCGTTTTGGACTTCAATTATACATCTTGTTAAAACAGAGAAAAACAAATTTCTTCTTCCATAGCTTGCCAATTACATCCTTCCAGGCTATCAGCAAGCCACAGCAAAATATTACACTATATAGGTCAATATGGTGCACAGAATGGCACAACACACTATCAAAAATGTAACAATATTCAACATTTTCCGTCAAAGAAATTAGTATTTCAATGTGGCAAACCATTCAAGATAATTGGGGAAACTGTAAATATAAGTTTGGTATATTTGCTAAAAGTGTAAGTCGCGCAATGCTTCTTGAACAAATGGCCTTCACCCATAGAACAGTCAGAGAGCCCAGGTCTAGCCCTAGTGAGCAAGATTTTGCGATTCTGTTCCGTTTCGTCACTAGCTATTCTGCACCAACCGATGAGGTGGCGGCGTCCTGTCCTTGGGGATGGTGCCGGTGTTCCAGGTCTCGACTTGGCCCAGATCCAGCTTCTCAGGATGAGCGATTACCTTAGATGTTGTCCACGGCTGCTGGTCGAAGCACCAGAACGCTTTACCTACCTTGGTGTAGTCTCGGTCGGAAATTGATGTAACTAATTTACTAAATGAAACGAAATGATCGTTCAACTTCTTTTTAAATATTCCAAATTTTAATTCAGTATTAAGTTAACAAAAACATATTGTAACATAAAGTGTTAAATTACTTTATAAACTTCTGTTACCTTCACAATATTAACTTAAAATCGAGTTCCCTCACGATGATAAGGTTTTGTCTCTTAACTCGACGAGTCCATACACAGAATGACGCTAACTCTAGATAATCTGAAATTCTTGAATTGGTGTTGTTATGTAAACTCAATAATTTCTCATTGGTTCACTTCATCTTTTGCGAACCACTTTCCATTACCATATTAGGTAATTTAGGTAATATTTTGCTTAAATCACATTTAAACAATTTAACATTCAAATAACATTTTTTTATAATTTTAGGCTACTATTATCGTCGTTAAGCGCACTGATATTATTTTCCTTTCTTTATATTTATTCAATCACAGGTTTTCCTTTTGTTCCTACTCTAGTTCATATCCCATTAAAGTTGTTAATGACTTCTATTGAATTGTTTTCTTAATACATTTAAAATAAAATTGAAGTACAAACAATGTTTAGGGGTTTAGCATAAAAAATAAAGATCACAATGAAATGGGTGATATGATGCTTAAATGAGCCCAGGATAAATAGAGCTTAGAGTTACCCGACATTCTTCTTTTAGGAGTAGGGAAACGCCAAAAAAAAAACGTACACAGGTAGTTCGCCCTCGCCGAAATTTGAGCTCCTGGCCTCTTGAACGTTAAGTAGACACGCTACCATACGTTAGAGGCGGGCTCTAATCGTTAAGTTAAAACGACAACAGGCCAGTAGAACATTAAATGCTTTAACTAACTCGCAAACCACAATTAGATCTCGTATTTACATGAAATAAATAACCCGTAGTGCCAGTTACAACATATATGGACTCCTTAAGTCCACGTGTTCATAGTTTCACCAACGTTTATGTGAATCAATTGAAATTATTTTTTATAAGTTATGTCTTTTAAAGATAACTGCAGGTTTTGAGCAGAAAGAATTTTCTATCTCTTACGGATTAGTAGATGTACAAAAGTTGTCGAAAATGATTAGAACCTCACACATATTCTCAGAAAATTCAAGAGAAACACCCTTTGACCAAAAAAAAAAAAAATGAAAGCGTATATTTTTCCAAGCCCACATCGTTTCCATGGCGGGTTTACAATGGTGTCACGGAACACGTCTCTTTAGCTTCGTCCTACTGAATCCTCTCATAACATTTTCTCGGTTACTAAAGTGTACTGATAGCTGACCGGTTACAGACAAGTCTGTAGGAGCTAGTCCATATATTGTGAATACAGCTTCATCGATTGCTTCCGATGTTTTCCCAATCGAAGTTTGCTTCCGGTAGCTACCCATTTATTTTGTCTAAGGCTGTACATTACATCATCCAACATAACTTGTAAAGTTGTGCTTTAATAACATAAATTAACCTACTAAAGTAACACTTTAATATTAACGATAATATATTCAATATATACTTTATATTTAATATATTGTTACACAATCGCCGAGCATACAACCAGCTGCTAGAATCAGATGGCTAAGAGGGATCGAGGCCACGCCTACTCGTGTGAACGAATGGCTCTTGCTGGGAGTAATAGAGATGGAGAAGGTAAAAGCCACACCTACGCCAACGCGCAGTGCCAATAACGTGTCGAGGAGAGACGACGTGGGGAGGGCAGCAAACAGAAATCACTGGCTTCCCCTTCTCTGCCCGCCTAGAAATATCACGAAACACTGGGACAACTACGTGTGCAGAAACCTTCAGAAACAGCGATCTGTTTATTTAAGCGATGCATTGGATCAGTCAGGCAGTTCTTAGTTCTTGGCACAGAGCCGTAAGGAGCGCAGTGTTAGTGAAGGGTGCAGACGGACTAGAAGATTGCGGACGTGTTATCAGATCTGTACGATGCTTATTTCTACGGAAGGAAAGAAAGATTTGAGCTTCTGCGAGTTGGATTTTTAATTCTTCGAACACACAGTCACAACTAGTGTCAGGAGTGGGACACTACAGCGACGGAGGCTGCATTGGCACAGATCCTAGAAAATTTGGAGACGGTAAATAACAATTTGGCCGCGACGATGACCCTGAAGATGACCGAATTAACAGCGAAGACGGAAACGGCAAACTACAACCTGGCCACGAATATGACCAAATTGACCACGGAAATGAAAGCGGTGAACGAAGCGCTCGCCGCAAAGTTTCAGGAGCAGTTGGCCGGCCTAAAAGAGGACGTCACAGATTTAGGTGAGCACATCGAAGACCTAGCGAGCCGCGTTAATGAGCTGGAAGGAAAGGCCGACATCAGCGTTAAGTCCCTGAACGACATTTTGGAGGAAGTCATTGGCAGGAGGTTGACCGATTTGAAGGTTGACACTCCAGGAAGCAACACAACATCTGAGCGCGTTGAACCTCCCAATTACGACAGCGAGTCATCGTTCGAGGTCTTCCACCGCCAGTTGGACAAGGTGGCGAGGCATAACAAGTGGTCACCGGAGGAAGAGGCCACACAGCTAACAGCCAGCACCCAGGGACGGGCCGCAGAAATCCTAAACGTTGTCCAGACAGCGGCGGATACCAAAGATATCTGGGAGGCCCTGGAGAACCGTTTCGGGAAACAAAGCCTAGCCGCAGCCTACCGTAGTCAGCTGAAGACAAGGTCGCAACAGCCAGGGGAGACACTGCAGGAGTTCACCATGGCGACTGAGCAGCTGGCTAGGAAGGCTTTAGTTGACCTCCCACATCAGCTCGTATGCCGGGATCCCTTTGTTGACGGGGTACGAGATACCAAGATACGTCGGCCGCGCCGTGGCTCATGGTTAGACCGCTTGGCTCTCATCAAGGTGGCCCGGGTACGACCCCAGGCGACCTCAAAGTGAGATTTGTGGTGCACAACACGGCTCTGAGGCGTGTTTTCTCCAGGATCTCCGGTTTCCCACGCCATTTCAATTCACCGGTGCTCCATCTTCATCTCATGTCTCATCAGTGTCATCGCCTGCGGTGCCGTATGTAGTAAAATCGGGCGTTAAACACTGCACATTTCATTTTCCAAGATACGTCAGCTCCTAATGCTTGGCGACTACACAACTATCAATGAGGCGCTAACGGCAGCACTGAGGATGACGGCGGCCATGGTGACGGCTACCTCGACATCAAGAACCAGGAGTATCCGCTACACGGGAGACCTAAGGCCAGCCGAGGGACGCCGGAGAAGACCTAGTGGCAAGTTTTGGGGTTGTGGAGAGCTAGGACACCTCGAGAGATACTGCCCACCCCAGGGATATCACCCGGGAAACGAGTAAGGGCCGTCGTGGCAAGAGGCACGTCGGCGCCATCACCACCATCCCCTCATGTGACACTGCGCGTCGTCAGCCGGCGGTTGGATGACAGCCTCCTCGCGGACGGTTGGCTGAGAGGGAGGCCGTGCCGCGTGCTGGTGGACACCGGGGCAGCCGTGACCGTCGTCAGAAGTGACATAGCCAAGGGTCTGCCGTCCAGGAAACAAAGCCGACCATACCAACTGATGACGGCATTGGGTGATACCTTGCCTCTGGAGAAGGAGGCTCTGTTAAAGCTGACCTTAGGACGTAGTGCCGTGCATCTGTGGGTGTTCGCCGCGACGGTGGCTGAGGAGGTGATACTAGGACTGGATGCCCTCAGGAGCCACGAATCGACGTTTGACATCGGCAGGAAGGTCCTGCGGCTTACGGGAGAAGAAGTTAATCTCCGGCAACCTGAAGAGTGCCTTTTAACCTGCAGGGTCGTCTTGAACGATGACGTGGTTGTCCCCGCTAGGAGCGAGGTGGTGATGACGGCGTGATTGGAAGGACAGCGAACCAGGAACATGATGCTGGACCAGAAGACATCTGTACACGGACTATGTTTAGCCAGGGCATTCTTGCTGTGCCAAGAGGAGGTACCAGCGAGACTGCCAAATCCAACGGACACCGATCCCGACCTCCAGGCCGGGACGGAGTTGGGAACGTGCGAGCCCGTGGTAAACGTAACAGCAATCGACAAGACACAGGAGCCGGTGCCGACGCAACAACTGGGGCCCGGGCTAGAAGGCTTACTGGAGAGGGCGGCCGAGCACCTCACCGCAGAATAGCTGGAAAAAGTTCGGCAACTACTGAGAAGATACCAGACCTACTTGACGTACTTTTGTCATTGAAAATTGGGCAAACTGTATATGCGCAACCCAACGAAGTTCCGGCGGTCATTTAACTGATGTTCGCTT
Source organism: Mantis religiosa (assembly GCA_030765055.1). Taxonomy (NCBI): domain Eukaryota; kingdom Metazoa; phylum Arthropoda; class Insecta; order Mantodea; family Mantidae; genus Mantis; species Mantis religiosa. Next base: position 699,716 of record JAUKNK010000056.1, on the reverse strand, counting down.
CCACACGCAATTACGTACATTAATTATGTTCCAAAATAAAAAAAGAAATAAATCTCTATCGTTTATAGAACCGTTTTATTTAAGTTAAAAAATAGGATACTGTTGTTGAAAGACCCTTTACAAAGTTGGTATCTGCAGGAAATAACGGAACCAGATGACTGGCTATAATGCTTCTCGCCCTGTTTATGAGGGTCGCCTTTTGTTGGCTAATGGCTACAATTTAGCGGCAAAAAAGAACGGTTCACTTTGAAATTTGTCAAGTTTTGTTAAAATGTATAAGGGCGTTGATAGATTATGACTAAAGAGAGACGTTAGTTACCTTGTTTCTTCTAGTAGAGGGAAATGGCTATTCCTTATATATACATATTTATAATTGGCAGAACTTATATAGCTGTGATTATTATTGGTCTGACACACCGCACAAGATGTCATAGCACCTACAAGCTGACACCAGCCAATAAAATTAAGTCATGACGTCATGAAGTACCCTAGAAACAGTAAGCAATGAGGTGTAGAGAGTGTCGATTTCTTCCTTGATTTGTGTACATGCGCTTAAAAATTCATTATTTAACAAATAATGAATATTTACCTTTGGAGTGAACCCAATTTTAATTTCTTGACGTTTCCTTCAAAGTTTAAGTACATGTTACGCAGATATTCACATGAAATGGTTGAACACAGTATGCTCATGATTACCTCCGAGTAACAGCTCCGGGGACTTTTTTATCATTTTTTAGTCTTTTACATGGAATATTTTTTTAAACATTTGATGTTCTGAAGAAATGCTGAAACGTTTTATACTAAAATAATATATTTCTAATATATTTTCACGGCAAATGGATAATACACATCTTAAACATTCTGGAAATGTGCTCAGATGTCCTCATTCTGAACGAATTATAAAGTCTGCAGCTACAGGAAAATTAGCAATCAGATAATTACGGCAAATGTTATCTCGATTGACAGGAAGTAGACAAAATAAGCGTTTGTAAGAGTGGTTTGTACTAGAGTAGATAAAGTCATGCAAGTAAAACGTACCGATTTTTAAACTAGTTTGCAAGATGCTCATATTTTTACAAAGTGTAGAAATGAATCGATATTCCACAAATTTGGTATAAAACAAACGTGAAATTCCCTACTTCACTTATTTTTCTAGCAATCTGCTGAAAGTTTATTGTGGTTTATTAACACCACAATTAAGAATATTAGGAAAAATATATACCGTCTCTATTTATCCTGTTATCTAAAAGGAAGTTATCATTTAAAACGAGAAATGCCTACATCGTATGAAACAATTTAAAAATGAGAATGTGCCCACAAAAGAAAAATGAGAAAAGAGTGTCCAAAATAGCACTACAATCGTATTTTCTCTAAATTTATGTTGTTTAGGAAACATGTGGAACATGTACAAGCACTTAATCCTTTTCAAAAATCTTTATCAGGCTTGAAAATGTTTTACGTTCTCTAAATCAAGTATCCAGAAGACATTTAAAAAGAAGACGAGAGACGATGTAAAATGGAGGACAAGAACTGATACAGAAAACTGTAAAAGGTTATGTTATGTAACTTTTTTGTGTGTAATTTACGTACTCCAACGTTAAGTCATATCGAACGATGAATGAAATGGGTGAAATGATGCTCAGATGAGAACGGGGTCCACGAAGGTTAGAGTTATTCGACATTCGTCTTTCAGGATAAGGGAAAACCCAGGTAAAAAACTTATCCAGGTAAATCTCCCTGACCGAGATTCGAACTCGGGAGCTCTTGAGCGTGAGGCTGACACGCTACCATCTACGCTACCGAGGCGGGCAATCTTATTTACATACTGCAGTGTAAATAAATAATCTTCTTCTTCTTCTTCCTTCACGGGTTAGGCTTGAGCCTGTTCCGGTCTCACATTTCCTGAAGCCATCTCTTTAGGGGGCGTCCTATTGATCTTCGTCCTCTTGGTTTATAATTGAAGGCTTGTTTTGGCATTCCTTCTCTTGGCATGTGATTAACGTGTTCGACCCATTTGTTTCTATATCTTTGGATTTCTTCTAATAACGGTTGTACTTCTAATTCTTTTCTAAGAATTTCATTCCGAATATGATCTTCTCTTGTACATACTTTGATTGATCGTAAGAATCTCATTTCAGCAGCTTGTAGTTTACTCTCCTCCTTTTCCCTTATTATCCATGCCTCACTTCCATAGTTTAGTATTGCGATTGCCATCACTTTGTAGAATCCTATTTGAATGTCTTTCCTTGCTTTATTCCTGAGGGTTCTCTTAATTGTTCCGCAAACTGCTTGGAACTTTTGTATTTTATTCCTTATATCTTGATTTTCCGATTCATAGGTTATATCACAGCCAAGGTATTGAAAGTGCGATACTTGTTCTATTATAGTTTCCTCTACTACAATTTTGGTCCTTATTGGGTATTTTCCCTGGAATTCCATTACCTTTGTTTTTGCTTTGAGATTGTCATATCATACTTTTTTTACAAATTTGGTGTAGTTGATATACTCCCTTCTGTAGTCTATCTTCCTTGTCAAAGATTAAAACTATATCATTTGCAAATAGAAGAGCGTCTATTGCTCTTCCTTGTCCTAACCTAATCTCCTCATGCACTACTTTAAATAAAGATTTAAATTACAATTATTTATATTAAATGTTGAATACCGTCAAGCAGTTAAAACGATGCAGCTTCATCTTCATTTTCTTCAGTGGTTAAAAGTTCTTCAAATTCTACATTTTTACGTTCGGGTTCTGCAGCAATAGGTTCAATTTTTATTTCTAATACAGCTTCAAGTAGTGTTTCTTCGATACTTCTTTCTTCTCCTTCCACAGGTTCTCTCTTGGTATCTTTAGCCTGAAATGAAGACACATCCCCATGTCCAAGCTCTGACAGGTCATGCTTAAGAGCTTTGAAGTCCCAAGCTTGAAGTCCAACATAGCATCGCATGCGACAAATTGTCCCAATTTTACCGTTTTAACTCCTTGGCGGTAATCAACTTTTAATATAATTAACTTTTAAATTATTTATTTACACTGCAGTATGTGCATAAGATTACCTTTTACAGTTTCCTGTATCCGTTCTTGTCCTCCATTTTATATGGTCTCTCGTCTTCCTCTTTTTCAATGCCTACTGGAATACTGCTACTGCCTACTTGATACTGCTACACTTCCTTACCATGCTTGTTTCCAAACTAAGGATTTTTAAGTCCGAAAAATGTGCAACGCCTTCCGCTGGGTTTGAATCCGCGAGCTCGGGAAACAGAGGTTTGATGTTACCTTAGTTCACAGAAGGCGACCACGATTCTGTTTACTACACTTAGAAGAGAAAGATAAAAGTTTTTTTTCTTTATTTAGGAGAAACAAAATACTGTATATTTCCACTGAAAACCCGGTATCGAACTATTTTTAAGTGGAATGCAATACCTTCTCTATCTATTATGCACGTGATAGAGAAAGTAAAAAGTAGAATAAATGGTGAAGTAAGAAGTAATCCGTAGAGAAACCGCTACGCATGCAGCTTCAGAGTTTTTGGTTCATTCATACGAGGGGTGCCCCAAAGGAATCCGGACTCCGAGGGCGCTGCCACTCGTAGACCTAATGCAGGATTCTCACGCTAGACGGTGTTAGTAGAGACCTTCATGGAACAGCTGTGCAGACGGCCTCAGTGTAGAGCTGAACGTGCAAGTGTGGTATTGTGTATCTCTGACTGTTGGCGCGTTACCTCTGTGAAGTCGTTATGGCAACTTTAAAAGAACAAAGAGTGTGTGTGAAATTTTGTTTCCTGCTTAAAAAAAAAACTGCAACGGAGACACACCAAATGCTTCAGGAAGCTTTTCAGGTGGACGATATGAGCCGCACACAGGTTTTCGAGTGGTTTGGGCGATTTAAACATGGTGAGATGTGTGTTGAAGACCAGGCTCGTTCTGGACGCCCTTCAACATCGCGAAATGAGAACATTAAAAAGGTCCGCCAAAAGATCAACGAGGATCGTCGCCAAACTATCGACTTAATTTCAGCAGCGACAGGAATCAGTTGGAGCTCGTGCCAGCGGATTTGGAGGGAGGATTTGCACATGAGACTTGTTGCTGCTAAATTTGTTCCGCAACTTCTCACACAGGAGCACAAAACCATCCGCATGAATGTGTGTCAGGGCTTGAAAACAGAGATTGCACGTGATTCAAACTTCTTGAACAAAGTCATTACTGGGGATGAGAGTTGATGTTACGGGTATGACCCAGACACCAAGCAAGCGTCAAGTCAGTGGAGGACTCCCAACTCTCCCAGACCAAGAAAACAAGGCAAGTGAAGTCAAATGTGAAGATGATGACCATTGTCTTTTTTGTTGTTAGTGCAATTGTGCATTGGGAATTCGTACCCCCTAGCCAGATTGTTAACCAGCACTTTTACTTGGATGTTTTAAGGCGTCTGCGAGAGGATGTGAGGAGGAAACGCCCGGAATTTTGGCGATCAGGTGACTGGTTTCTGCATCACGGCAACGCTCCAGCGCACACGGTCTTACGAGTGACCCATTATTTGGCATCTCAGAGGTGGTCTCTCGTTCTCCACGCTCCTTATTCGCCGAACTTAGCCCCGTGCGACTTTTTCCTCTTTCCACGAATGAAAAAAGCGCTAAAAGGGAAGCGTTATGACGATGTGGAGGCGGTAAAACAACAATATCAAACTTGAAGAGTTCCAAACATGCTTCCAAAAGCGGACAAGAGATTTGACAAGTGCATCGCATGTAATGGAGAGTATTTTGAAGGTGACTGAAATAATTTTGTAAAAAAGTACTTCAATAAAGTTTTTATGACAACAATCCATTTTTGCTCCCCCCTCGTTTATTCCTTCATGATTTTAGTATAAATTATAAACTCCTTGGCACAGATGAATGGTTTATGAACTCCTTGGTTTATGAACCACAGTCTTTTGTTTTAGCTAATTTTGGAAACGCTTAGAAACAGTTATAAACAACAAAATTAAGCTTCAAGTTGAAGCCATTTCTAGCATATTCTTAAAATCGTTAAGTAATACATCCTGAATTTGAGTATGTCTCCAAGAGTTAGGAAACTATATACAAACGAAAATGTTTTTCGCATTCGGGATTTCCTAAAGGTGAGAAAAGGTTCCCGAAGGACCTCGTCAGCCCAACAAACTGAAAATGTTCAGCAAGGACCAAAAAGGGAGGAACCTGAAGTGATAGTTCTTTATCCACCTCCAGGTCACCGCAGAGGCCGTGTTAAGAGACTTAACACAGAACCAAGTAGTCGTCCAAGACGTCTGAAAAGGACCAGTCCCAGAAAACACACCAAGCGACAAATTTTACGAAAATTGAAGGAGCGTATCATCAATAATAAATCTAGAAACACCCGTGCATTGCGCAACAAGCGTCTAAATGAAGATTTCTGCCCCTCCTGTGGATGTCAACGTGATAAGAAGACAACTAGAGCCGAAGCACGTAAATATGCCAACGTAGCTGTACAGTGCGTCAGTGAGTCTCTGGATCAGCAAATGTCCTCGTAAATGGCTGTCCACAGTACAATGAGCTAACTACCAGCTAAACAAAAAGCATTTGAAACGACAAATTCTCATCGTCTTAATATTTCGTTTGTTACAATTAAAATATTTAGTTACTAAATCTTGTAGTTAATCTCTTATCAACAATAAACAAAATATAACCAGCTTATACACACTATTAATAATGATTGCATGAATATTGAAGGTTGGAATATTTACTATTAATGGTTTACAGGCTATCTAATCACACAGGTATATATATAAAAGTAATCCGTAAAACCTACTTACGTAGCGACTAAAGGTAGCTGTGTAATAATATGGAGTAATTAAGAAGTGGTTTAAACGTAAGAAGCTACAACTAAACCAAACCTAACCTAACATCTCGATAAGCTTATACACAAACCAAACCTAACCTAACACACCAAGAATTAACCATTACTAGCCTTTAAGAACGCAGGCTTGCTTCGTTCGCGTGCTTGGCGTGCTTTCAGGCATTAGCCGCAGGACCAGATGTTGGTAGCACTGGGGAATGATGTGCATGTGTAAGTACTGCAACCTTATTAAGTGAAGCTGAATCATAGCTAGATAAACAGATATTTGTAACACTATTTTGCACACCACAATATGGTTAGAGGTCAAAACTATAACGAAGTTATACTGCAAGAATCCATTTACTGGAATCATACTTCTGTCCTTTTATCTTCACTTTAAAAGCAGTATAATAACCATCAAGAGCAGGCACATAGAAGTATTTCATGTGCCTTTGTTAACCAGTTTATTTTGTTTTCGCTTATCTAAGATGCTTTGTTCAGTATAAAAGTATATTACCCGCTGATTACTTGCCAACAAAACATCATCAAGGAAATGTTAGACATACAAATATTCCTAAATTCAGACAGTTTTCATGCTTAATTTACATACAAATAAAGTCACAGGGTACAGATTAAACTATTTCTAATATATACTAATAACACAAAATTCGATAATAATTAAAGGTAAAAGAGGAGTTCCATAAAATATAGCCTTCAAATTATTTAGCAAATTTGTTACTTAAGTTTATCATCTTCCAAGAATGATTCATGAAGATTCTCAAGCAAATTACTTAAACTCATACTATCCTTACATAAACCATTTTTAGAAAAATTGAATTTTATCACAGTAAATTTAACGATTTTGATTAAAATATATGCATAAGGTATTTTAATGACAATATGTATACGAAGACATGCCCTGAAAAACGGGTTAACCCACATTTTGTTAAAAATGGAGAAAAGTGTTTTGTGAATGAGGCTGAAAGAATAGTTAAGATTATTTCATTTCATTTCTGAGAATATGAGTCTCAAGAATACAGTTTATATTATCAGGGTTATCCTTAATAGAACCCAAAACATGACTGATCTAATAACAATAAAAATGAAATAATGAAAGTAAAATGAAAACATTTGTCATCTTTTACTTAAGTTTTACTCTATATACATTTTACAATTTCAGTTGAAAGTAATAGGTGTGTCTTTTGACATATTTATCCATTGTACATTTTGGATTATTCCACTTTTCAATAAGTATATCATTTTGGAAACTAGGTACAAGCTTTTTAGTTGTAGTCAGGCTGATAAAAAAAATGTTTTATCAGTAATATTCTCAGAAGCTGTGATTTCAGATTTAAGAGTATTATAGTACTCATGATAAATTGGTGGGATATAATTCATCAGATCCTGTAAGTCATCTAATTTTTCAGGATATATAGGTCTTGGACCATTGTATTTTGGAGGAAATGTCACATATGTAAGGGATGATTTGCCAGATATTATTTTCCATCGAATGTCCAAAGTGTCGTAATCCTCAATACCACCGTAAGTGTATTTAAAATATAACTTAAGGGGGTGATCTTTAAATACTTTAATGCATGTCACCTTGCTCAAGAATACCTTTTGCCCAGATTCTGAAGATGTTCTTTTCTGTACTTTGTCGAGAAGAGGCTTTGCAGAGATGAACATATTAATTGTCATTTTGAAAACATGAAAAGGACTCTTTACAATGGTTTTCCTCACTAGCTCCATCCACTGATCTGGAACATAAATGTAAGATGCTTGCCTCTTCTTTTTCTCTATAAGGCCGAAGTCACGATCACAAGGCACAAATGTATGATCGGGTACTAGTTCCGCCATTGTATGTTATTCACAGTAGAGTTTAGCAACATAACGCACTGTTGAAGCACTGCGGTTTGTGCTAGTTATTACTTATGAACAGGGACGTACTTAAGGGGGGGTCCAGGGGGTCCGGACCCCCCCAAATGAATTGTCATTCCGAACCTTTAATAAATAAATAGTTGAAATAAAACTAAGTTTAAAATGAATTGAAAAAGTTTATTTAAGTTTCTCTTCTTAACGTCACTATTCACTGTACAAAACAAGGCCGCCTAGTGCAATGAAAACTCTTAATAGGTAGATAGAGTCAACATGAAAAATTCAATGCGACGGCCGGGATTTGAACCACGGATCTCCTGGTTTTCGTCCACTCGCTGTTACTCCATTTGACTAGTATATTTCCCCGGTAAAACACTAGAGGCTTTCGCATCCGAGATACACCGTTTGTGGCGACTTACCATTGTAAGTACTTGCATTGTAAGTATTACTGTGATGAAGCCTGATGAGGCGAGGCTTCATCACAGTAGTACTTACAATGCAAGTACTTACAATTGTACGTCGCCACAAACGCTGTATCTGGAATGCGAGAGCCTCTAGTGGTTTACCGGCGAAATATATGAGTCAAATGAAGAATTGAATGTCATGACAGCAAGTTGGCCATGGTAGCTCAATGGGTAAGAGCGACTGGACGGAAATCAGGATATCCGTGGTTCAAATCCCGGCCGTGGCATTGAATTTTTCATGTTGACTCTACCTATGATAAACCTTAGCCTATGTACGGCTAGTGTGAAGAAATGATTAATTTCCATCAATTAACTAAAATCTTAATAAGTAATTTTATAAAAAAATAATAATAAATAGTTTCAAAAGAAATAAACATTTCTGAGAAAAATATTAGCAACAAATGACTAAATGATCAAATAGATTTGAAACTGTGACTCTTTCTTTTGTTCCCGACTGTGCACCTCTTGCTTGCCCTCAGGACTGTCTTCAGAACTGAGTTATTTAAACTGAAACAAGGGTCATTGACTAAAGTGAGTGAATATCTTCTTTTGGATGGAAGAACTTTCGTCAATTTTCTGTTCTCAGAAACATGTCTATTGATTACGATTAAAATGCTGCATGTTTGAGACACGACAATTTTGAATTTTTGGGGAAAAGGCGATAAACACCTCTTTAATTACCATGATTATTTAACTAAGAAACCAGGTTATCGTAGATAAAAACATCAGTTTAAAAGAGAACGCGGAGCTCATAAAATACGCAACTCCCGCAATTTCTACTTTCCTCGTATCAGCTATTTTCGAAACATCTCATCCTATATAACAATTGTTATGCACATTTAACAGTCTCAAAATTGCTCGTTGTATAATTTCATAAGTATCCTAGTATTTTATTTATTTATTTTAATACTTTAACGTCCTTTAACTAGAGAATCATATTGGGCAGTAAATGAAACGGGTGATACCACCACATCAGTCTAGAGCGACTAGAACATAAGATTTACCCGACAATCGTCTTATTAAGATAAGGGAATACCCTGTAAAAGGTCCTATTGAGAAAACTATCTTGATCTCGATTGGATATTGCTTCTGTGGTGCCCAACTTGCGCTCATATGAGCAAAGGTGGAGTTTTATCACTTCACCCCACCTCATGAAAGCATTTCCCTTTTTCTCGCTCTCTCTACATAATGGAACGTTGCGTCTTATATTCGCAGACAGTGGGTGGAGGTAAAGCCTCCTTCCCCTTACGCGGCAAGGTTGGCCAAGATCTCTTCACTGGGAGTCAGACACGCTACCACCAAACTATGGAGGCGGGCTCCAGTTGAAATCATTTATAACCAAACAGTTTGCCTGATGACGATACGCAATGGAGCAATCGTGCTTTATATGAGTTGCGAAATTGTGAGAACCAGAGAGACTCATGTCAGTGTACGGGAGTACGGGATCAATGTTTATTGCCTCTACCACGTGCTTAGTATACACAAATGTGTTACATTCCATTTAAAAAGTTGATATTGAGATGTCATCAAGAATGCAAGTTTTGAAGACACCAGAACAGGGGGGAAAAACTTAAATGTCTGCGCGCGCGCTCCAGAACCCAAATATTGGAGGAATATAAAATGTAGGATTTAATTTCGTCATCTTTCACAGATGCTAAACGAAAACTTTCAATAAAATCGTCCGAAAATGGCTTCAATAATTTGAATTTATACATTACATATTTAAGATAGCTGCATAACAAACAGAATGCCTATTGTGAATTTTCTGAGGATAAACCCTGAAGTTTGCTTTACTGGAAGTGAAGTCTGTATAACTATCCTAAACCTAATAAACGAAAAGTTACTGCACAAGTAACTCGTTAAAATACACAAATAATGCCAATTTTAATAATGTATTGCAAAGTTAACTAATTCCGATATATTATTTGTTAGTGATTAAAATTCTCAGATACTTAAAGGTATGTAATTTTTAACTTCTAAGATCCTATTCCCTTTTTCATTCAAGGAGAACTAATACTTCAAATGCATCAATTAGAGGTTGGTTCTTAAATATCTGATTGCTACTTATATCGCTTTATCCCAGGTATAAGAACAAAAGTGTGCAATTAAAGGTCTTTCTGTAGACTTTATCCAAAGAAACAAGACGAAAACAAGCTTTTCTGAGAACAATTTGCAGAAGATTGGGTGGAGAAAGTAATATATTACATCTGTTTTCAGTTTTACTAACATGATAAAAATACATCCCTGATTAATTATTAAAAGCAAATAATTCCACGTAGATTTTTGGACCCCCCCGGAAATTGACTTCTGAATACGTGCCTGCTTATGAAGTGGGCTAAATACTTGTCTGTTTTCCATGTATCGCTTTATTCTTATAACTAAAACTACGCTGGTTTCATAAAATATAATGATAGTTAAACTGAAATGATAGAATCATTTAAAACGTCTGTAGCTCTGTTGGTTATCCTGTTTATATGTTACTTACCATGAGTGCCATTAGATGACAGGCACAGAGCATGAACAGCTTAACCCGTTGTTGATATATGAATAGGATATCACGAAACTCAAGAATTTCACCTCTCTCTATTTAGCGTTATATCATTGCTGGAGGATATAGCAACACAAGAAAAGGTAGCTCTCTGTTGCAGCAACAGAGGGCAGCACGCATGGAAATGTTTTATTTTTTTTTATTTTGAGGGTTAGCCCGTTTTTCCGGGTGTCTTCTTATGTTGAATTTTCTGGTAATGTCCTCGGCAGTCTTATTTCTGGATGACTTTTAAACTCTAAAAGATACACAAAATCTTAATACTCTAAAAATTTAATTCTCGTTAAAACACAAAATTTATGTCAAATGCTCTTTTGTGGAGCTTTTTTAATTAATTCAAAATGCATTACATTCATACTACAACTAAGTAGAGGAAAGTAGCTTCACTGTCACAAATAAGTCACTGTTTGGCAGTAATTTATTTCAATGAATACATTCTGCTATTTCCCTTTTTCATGCAAAACACACATCACTGCAGTAAGTCTTCAGGCTTTGTCCTTTTTAATCCTCTTGATATAGCACTGATATACAGTAGTTGGAGCACAACAGGGTCTGAATGGTTTTGAAGGCGCTTTTTATGTTTCATTGCCGTGGATCTTATTTCTTGTTTGATGGTTTCCATTTTTAAATCCTGTGGATGTGGTCATTGCATGGTGCATTAAAAACACCACGTGTTACCATGTTTTGAGAGTTTTATAATTTTAATAATAGATTTGTTGGTGCGGCCCGAAATCTGCAAGACATACATCCAGAGAGGTTTCCATATATGCTTATACAAAATCAATTTATTATATATCGTAAGTTGAGAATGTCTTCCTAACAGCCGATACATTTTACTATAACTTATGTGAAGTTCTTTTTCTTCTTCAAATTCTTCTTTCCATTTTAGTTTAACATCGTGTCATTAATTTCATTTATTGCAATTTGAAGTTTACTTATAGCTTGTTCTTCAAGTTCCTCAACAACCATAATGACAGTATCATCAGCAAAGGTGGCTATTGCAAAAATATGACATGGTTTGGGAGTGAGCCATTTCCGAGATATTTCTTGCTATCTGTATGAATATTCCAAAATTTATACTCTTCTGAGTGGGAAGTATGTATTCACTTTTATCCCTTGGCCTTGCAACTCAAGACTTTTTTGTCTTTGCCATGCAAAGAGAATGGAATATAAAACCCATCACGTATCGTCGAGCTCTTAAAGGATTTCAGTAAGGCATAAAACCATTTCCCCACATATGTATTTTGATTAAAGCACTTTTAAGAACACGTACACTTGTGAGTAGAAAAAGTCACGTGAGTACACACCGCAGCGCCGCCCTGCCCCACTCTATGACAAATGCCTGTCAACTGCAGACTGTTGCTCCTGAAATAAATATAGAGAAAAGAGGCGTCTTACCTTGTATATTATTAAGCGAAGGGCTGCAGTATAGGTAAACGTTTGCTTGAATATTTCGTTAGCATAGGAGTTTGCCAAACGGGCAAGTAACGACTACTTAAGAAGAGAAGAAACAAAGGTACTATACCTATGGATCTAAGAGTGAACTATACTTAGATCATAGCTCGCGTGCTATCGCAAGCTTATCGATCATCAGCTGCAACACCAGGATGTAACATGCAGCAGACCAGTTCAATGCACTAACGACCTCTAACTACTCAAGCGCTTTCAAAGGGGTTAAGGCAACACTGATAGATTCATTGAATAAAATTAGAAAATATAATTAATTATAGTATAAAACAGGTGTTCCCAAACTGGGCTGTCTTAACCTAGGGATTATTTCTGGTGGTATTAATGCACTTTCTATTTTCTTTTTAATTTAATGTCTGCCAAAGTACGTCATGTAGTACAATGAGTGAGATGATGCTCAAATGACCCTAGGAGCGTAGAGTTATCCAACATTTCCATTTCAGTATAAGAAGAAACGTCGTAGAAAGCCTTTTCCAGATAATTTACCCCAATCAACAACTCAGGACCTCTTGAATATCAGGCAGGTACGCTACCCCCACACCGCAGAGGTGGTTATTTATGATACTAATAGGAGCTGCGTCCCAAAAATTAATAGATAAATTTTATAGTGCAAATCCCAAAACTATTATCTCAATTAAATTGTTTTCGTTTTACAATGTTCTATTAAATTTTGATAATACTTACTCATAAAGTATTTTATAAATAATATATAATGTAGCTAAAAAAGTGTTGCAACGAGAAGCAGTTCTGTGGTACAAAATGAAGTATTTCATGTTAGAGAATATGCAATTAGTTGAAAATTTAAAATTGCATTATAGAATGAACTCACAAAAATTTCTACCTTAATTAGAGGGTGTGTAATGTATGTTGCTGCACCTTTTGATACAGCAACTGAAATATCGGTTCGCACTATACAGAGAGTAAAGGCATTAATCTGCTACATTACACTTCTGTTGCACGCACCAATTTGGGTCGTTTGTAGCTTCTCGACGCACACAGGACGATTCGCTAATACTCATTTATACACTGCTCTGCTTGTCTCCTCTAACTGCTGTACAACTGCCGCACAACTACTCCAATGTTCACTCCTCAACTCATAACTAGCAACTGCACCGACTGATTCCGATTGAAATCTGTGCTCCATGCCCTTCACAGAAGAAAGTTCGGGAAACCGAAACCTCTCGAATTGAAAGAACGGAGCACTTCCAGATCTGCCAAAATCGAGAGGTCTGGAACACGAGCGCGGAACAACAATGGAGCTAGTTAATTAGCGGCTTTCTTTGAATGTTCCGTTTTCTTCTTTCTTTTTTTGACGGCAAACAACAAACATGGTGGAATGGGGTAATTCACACTTCATTATTCTGCAGTAGCTATGCACACCGCCGACGATATTTACGACTTGCAATGCTTTCAAGACAATTTGTATATGGCGTACAAATATGTAACTTTAAATTTAGTATATTAACAAATTTACATTTCTAAATTAAAATTAAATATTTAGGAACCCTCTTGTTCGTAACAGACATTTTCGGAACAAATAGACACAAGATTCATTTTCAAATACAAGACATTTAAATCAACCGACATACAATCCCAATTTTGAGCACCTTACTTAAGGAAAATCTAAATGGTGAAAATTATCAAAAAAGGACATTATTTTTAGGTTTATAGGTTGAAATTGCCTTTTAAATTTGATATATCTTTTACCATTGCAGACAAAATACTTATGTTTTAACATATTTTTTACAATGTTGCTGTTTGGAAGGATTTGATATTCATTTCATCCAATTTTAATCCAGTTTCGTAAAATATTATTGCCAAAGGGCATTTCTTTCTTGTACTTTATTATAAGTCAGAGTTTTAATGACCAGACCAACGGAATGAGAGGGAGAAATTAAAAATCCTTCAAAACTGTATTATTGGAAGGCAGAGTTTGTATGTCGTGTTCAATTCAACTAATTTCTCTGCTGTTTCGTTGAATTTCTTAATCAAGGATTATTGTTTAGTATTATGCTGAGAAAACTACATAGACCTAGAGTTTATTAACTGGAAAAAAGTATAAGCTACCTTATAAACATCCAACATTTCCGCTTTCCTACTTTGAATACCTATGGAATGACTGGGAAACTTAAAATCCTTTAAAACTGAATTATCGGAAGGGAGAGCTTGCATATTGTGTTCATATTAACAAATGACCTGATTTCACTGAATTCAGTTGTCAAGGATTAATTTTTGGTATTGTTTTGACAATAACTCTGGCTTTTAGAAACTTGAAAAATGTACAAGCAACGTTAAAAGCTTCCATTTCCACATATTTATTTCCAACCCCTACTTTCAAAACCTAAATATTATGCGTTCAATTTATAGCCGGGCTATATATCGCGTATATGCAGTACAATGACCTCGGGATGGTCCAGGTACTGTCCTCCACAAGAGAGATAGTCTCTGACGGCTGAGAGGCCGAGGGGTTGGCGAAGGTTCCCACACCCTCCCTGGACAGGTTTATGACACACCATGTCACTACACTTACAGACCATTCAAAAACATTCTGACGGCTTCTACTTTTGTCAATAAATCTTCTCGATTTTAGTATACAGAGCGAATATGGCGCATGTTTTTAAGGGTCTGCTCCTTGTGTAGCAGAGGTTCTCTGCCACACACATTCGCTGTCCTTGTCCCACTGTGTAAGGCAGCGCATACCTTCCAGGAAAGTTCTTTGCGTTGCTGGACTATAAGTCAGTGCCGCTCATTACGGCTGAGGTGAATCTTAACGGCGAGTACTTGTCTTCTTTTTCTGCTGTAAAAATTGAAGTTGTTCGTTGCGCGTCTAGAAAGCATAAGTTTATAAACGATATTTGTGTCCCATGAGAATTACATTATTCCATTAGTCCACTGAGAAAGGCTATCGAATAACTGAAACCTCATGAAGAGCAAAATGTATGTGTGATACGATTAAAGCACAATAATCAATTTTTTGAAGTAGAAGGAAACTAAAGACGCTGGATCGGAAAATCTATTTAGTTTGGTTTTGAGAACTTCACAGATCTACTGTTTTAAGAATTGAGAAGGTAAGAAAGTATATTAAACTGTGTGGTTTAAGAAAACCATCTTGGTGGATAAGTTTAAAACAAAGTGCCCGGAGCTCGCAAATGTGTGGTCAGCGGGCCGGCAATATAATGGAAGCACTGTATAAATCAATGTTCTTTTGGTATATGCATTTTTGCGTACCCGTCAACTAATTAACGCACCGAAAACTGCCATTTGTAACTCCCAAAAATCACCAATATCATATATCATATTCCTTCAATCCTTTATGTAAAGACCTACATTTTTAATTGATTCAAAATATTGTGCATATGTAGTAAAAACATGGCAAATTTCAGGACAGCTTCCTTACTACCCAATCTTTGTTTTCAACCATACGGTAAGCTGAAATGTTTACCATTATTTGGGGCAGTCATATTATTTAGCTAATGAGGGTACAAATTTATACAGTGGAGCAAATTAAATTAGGTTGAGTTGATACAACTTGACTAATGTGAACAAAATCTTGCAAACACGCTTTCTCACGTCTTTCAAACTTCAGCTGTTTACAGAAGGCATACTTGCAGTATAAGGCAAGCAGCTAGTATAACACATGTCTCACTGGGCAAGATGACTCACATACGGGAGGTCTCGGGTTTGGTCCCGACTGCTGCCCAGTCTGCCTTACGGGTTTCTCGCGGGTTATCCGAGTCGGAACAAGAGTGCTGGGTGGTTCCTTTTCTACAACTTCCCTGTCCCTAGTTTTCTGTATCTTCCTTCATTGTCGTCTGTTTCGTAGTTATAGGACCAGGAGACAGTATTGGTCATGTTGCGACTGAACGGTGCAGGTGCGCTTTGCTCAGATAATTCTGAACATTCTTAATTATATCCTCCGTTTTTCTTTCGAACAGGTGTCTTTCGGTATACTCTCGGGAGCTAAGTGCACTTGCGGGAGGGCTTTATTGGCGTCGGACGCCCTTGAATGAAAACGTTTGGGGCCCCATCCATACTTGCACAATGTTGCTATCCAGATATGGTTGCCTTTAAGGTCTTTCATTCCTCCCTTCTAAAGGGATGGGTTCCTCTGTCGTCTGCGCCTTTTAACATAATGTAACTGCAGCCTCAGGCAGCGATTAGGAGGCGGCGAATTAATCGAAGTCAAATAATTAAAAGAGAAGATAAAGTAATAGAAATGCTTTGCTAAACTAATATAACAATCTTGTTATAATAATATGACATTAGAATGATTAAAATAGCAGTTGGCTTAAAGAATAAGAAAGGAAGAATATAATTTAATATAACATATATACTAACATCCGGGCAAGAAAAAGAAAATATTCCTGTAAAAATCTGTACACGTCGTAGAGACAGGAAAGAAGGGCCCGTTACCTTCTCTGTGTTAGTAAAAGTTCAATGTCTGAAGACTATTGTATTCTTTCAGCTAGGAATGTTTTGGGACAAAGGACTTTTAAAATGCAGTTGAGCATGAACGCTAAAGTCGGGCGGAACGTCAGTGAGTCATGTGAGTTTTGAATACCAATGCCAAAATTCGGAATAAAATGAGAAACCAATAATAATGTAACATTTGGGAAGGGTGAGCTAGTTTAGTCACGTGATAAAATTATAGAGGGGGTTAGAATAAGGTTCGAACTGATTGGTGAAGTAAGAAAAACTTTACTTATAAGTTGATACTACGACGGGGAGAACGTGTTCATGTGTATTAAGAAGAGAAGCGAAGATTTCGAAGTCTGAAAGGTAGTCACCGATCCAAGTCGATAAACAAACAGTGATTCAAGAATTAAACCAAATAATTCTGCAACAAACCAAGTATTATTAATACGATTGAGTAGCCAACATCAACCACAAAAACCCATTTCCTACAACCAATTCACCTGAGGACAAGAGAACTCATAGCTCCAATTAAACTCCAATTAGAACCCAATTAATTTAACTATGGTTTGCCGCAATAGGAATATGAGTATGTAAAACATAAAAAATGTTTCTAAAATGTACAAAGATATTGCTAAATACTTAGATTAGGTAAACGTTTTCAGTGATTTCACTGTAGTAATAATAATATTTTCAGCATCTAAACAAGAAACTTTCATGTTTTTAAAATTGCTATTTATAATTCTAGAAGATAAATACGACCATATAGAAGTACTTGAATTACTTTGTTGTCTGAACATGCCCACAAAACCGCAGCATTTTATTTACTCTCTTACAGGTATATTCTTTGCAGCAGTGTTGAATAAATTCTGTACCACACTTCCAAATCAAGCTGAATGCAGAAAGGGTTTTATGCTCTGGAGATTCTCTTTCATTGCCATGAATGGGAAAATAAAAAGCGTTATCCTCTTCATATGTATTTATTAAATGCGTCTGTCAAAAAGTTAAAAGTGCCACTAGCTATTGTAAAATGTTTTGATGAATTATGCTCATAAAAAGGAAGGGCAATTCATTGCGCCCAACATTTATACATAATATTTTAATATTACATACGTTAATTGCAGCTTGTTAATTACAGTGGAATAAATATTATATTCGAATAAAAAAAACTTATTGAATTAAAGTAATACTCTTTGGTGGTGTGCACTGGGATGTCCAAATAAGTATAGGCGTTGTCAAAATGTATTAAATATAGTGACGTGCTCAGCTGCTCTGTTCTCTTCTACATGCATAACCTTAAATTACATAAAATCAAATTCCCAACAGTAGTAAATACAAAAATGTTGTATATACTTTAGTGTTTAAAACTGAATCAGAATGTATTTGTAATCTCTATTAATTCTAATACAACATAAATAGTTCCAATTCACTTTTTTACCATATACTCGAGAATACTGCTTAACTGGATGCGATTAATGTTCAAAAAGGTGGGTTGATAAAAATTTAAGTTATTACATTACAATACATTCTGCAAGAGCACATTAAAAATAAAGAACGGCTACACAATTTTTTAGGATATACGTAATTAAAATATTGAACTGCTTAGGACAAAATTTGGCGCGCGACAAGACTGACCTTTTGGATGTAGAACCCAAGCGGAGCACTCCCGGAAGGAAGGATTTAGGCGCGAGGAGGTAGAGGGCGGCTGACCCCAAGGAGGCGCGATAGCGCAGAGGGCAGGATCCCTACCATTTACCAGCTTGAAACCTCCCGGCAGTCAAATAGAACCGGCATCCCTCCTTACCGCAGCTCCGGGCAGCCCAAAGTCTGGTTTCGACATCGGAGACTGTCCCACAGGAAGACCAAAGTGTTTACCAGGAACATATCATCTCGCCGTGCAGTACCGATGTAATTAACATGCCCAGCATTCACCTGGTAATCTGGGCACCCCCCAAAAACCCATGGGTCAGGTAGGCGGGCCGCGAGGTATCAAACTTGGGCCTCCCGAATGCGGGCGACAATCGAAAAAAATACTGGAAAATTGACACGAGCTTTTACTCAGTTTTGTACAAAATATTCCTCTATCTACTTCAAGTTAATGGAATTAATCGTTTGAATGAGTGAGTGATTTTTGCATATTTTCTTAATGATGCAATCGGAAGGGAATTCTTCTCCTTATTAGACGGTCGTTATCTATTTGACATTGGCCAATGAGTTGAGAGAACTAGCATAGGTAGTTGATACACAGCACAAGGCGTGCTAGCACCAGCCAATAAAGGGAAATCATGACGTCATCCCTAGAAACAGAAATGCGGTGTGACCAGGGAAGCCGTGTTGATTTCTTCCTCTGTACGAGAGAGTTACCCAGGCTAGAAATAGTCAAATTTGCTATCATCTGCTACTTAAATCCCATATTCTTTGCATTATACCGCGGGAAACACGTGAATGACTTAGCACTTTAACAAATGTTCGATAAAGCAGTGTAAAAGTCAAAAACAATAGCAACATACTTCTGAAAAGCGGTTAATGCCACTTACATGTATGTTTGCGAGATACACACGGTTCACTAGTTATTCAAAATATTACAAAATTAATTAAGAATCATGTAGATTTCGCAGAAAATTTAAATATATACATATCATTAAATATGCAAGCTTTTCAAGGTAATCAAAATAGTTACCCGCTTCTCAGAAAATAAAATATACTGAAACATTTTTATGAAAGCGCTAGGAGTACACGGAGAAGCTTTCTCAAAATTACTCTACATACAGTGTAATACACTACCAAATTTGACATTTCTCAGTTCTTTTTAAGTCATGTTGTTCGCACGTGCACACATGCGCAATCAGAACCCTTTTGTAACTACTTATTTTAGTCGAGAATCTCAAAAGTGAAATTCCGATGCATTTTCCATATCAACTTACAGAGTAGAAAACAACTTTTCACTACTAATATTAGCTGGTATTAACATGATGACAAAGACGAGGACAACGAGGACAATAATGACTGCTGCCCCGCTTTATTACAAGGAGTCCGACTTATTTGTCTAACATGCAAAAAAAAAAAAAAAAAGTTAAAAAAGTATTTGTATGGTAACCAACTCAATTCTTTTTCAACATAGTTTCCTCTCTGAAATATACCTTAGTCCAGAGGTTTTCTACCTTTTTCATCTTATCGGAAAAAAATTCCGTGAAACTCTTAAAATACTCGCGGACTGCCACTATTACTTTTCATTTGAAGAAATTTCTTCCTAGCAAAGTTTGGAGTTAGAGAACGGAAGATGTCGCTTAGTGAATAGGGTGGATGATGAACAGATTCAAAGTCCAAATCATGCACTTGGCTATTGTTATCGCGGATGTGTGGGACGGTGCATCAAAAGTAGTCCCTGTTGGGTAGAGGGTGACACAAGCACTGGGGTGCGAGGTCGTATGGGGTGATATCCGGGTGAAAGAGCACTTTTTGTGTTAACCTTAGACTTTTTTCAGTAAACACAATTTTCCAATGAACCAACAATGACGCGGCATAGGGTCCAGTTATGTTTCTGCCTTTCTCCAAGTGAGTATAAGAATCATTCCTTAAAAACCCCACCCCAAAACAATGGCCATCACCTGACAAAATGGTTTTACTTTCTTCGAAGCACTTTCTGCAACCATTGTCCACTGTTGTGACTGTGGATGTGGTGATGGATCCACACTTTATTAGTAGAATGGCAATTGCGATTAAACCTCGCCAGACATCGCATTGAAACGTTGTTCCGGATGCGCTTTTGGTCAAATGTGAGCAATTGTTGCACTCACCTAGCACATAGCTTCTTCATAGCCAAGTACTATGCGCAGGAAATTGTGCACTCAGCTGAGATCAACGCAACATCAGCAATCTCTCAAATTTTTATTTAACGGCCTTGCATTACTACGCCCTTGGTTTTGTCAATGATTTCCTATATGTTGACCTCAATTGGACGTTTAAATTCATGAACCCAAAAGTAAATGGTTCTAAATGATGTTGCAGAATCCCTATGAATGTCATCCAATTCTGTTTTCATTTATGCAACTGCTCTACACTTCAAAATAAAGTGTTTACTAACACTACGAAATTCAGTGTTGCCCATTTTCAATTGCAGTCACACTGACCAGTTCAAGCCGCTGCCAACTATGAATCCTAAATTGTACATCATTGTTGAAATTAGTTATACGAACCTATCAATAATCCAGACTAACAGCCAAGAAGCCGTAACAAACATTTTCCATTCTTTCACAAATACCTACCAGACCTATCAAATCACCCTCGTATGACATGGCATTAAACGAATTTTGGGTTTTAAATTACTAGCGTACATCGTTTTAAAAATGTCTAATGTTTGGATTAAGGAATTTCAAAACATCTCTTTCACACAATATCTCAAAAGAGGGTTTTTGGATCGAATGGAATCCTTACCATAACCTACACAAATGACAGGAAATATAATGAACTGTTACCATGTTATTAAACAAATTCCAACATGGATTTTAAATGTTCTCTCAGGATTAACATATCAAACGCCAGATTAAGTTTAATGAAAATATAAAACAAGAACGTATAAACACCTTCAGATCAGATTAGGTTCTAATTTTATTTAATGCATTCTTATGTATTACACGCGTACATTGTAATTTTTGACTCCATCTAATATTATCGCCTAAATTAGCGATCATATATATTTAAACGTTAACTAATATTTTAGCTTATTACTTTATTACGCTCTTGATGTGTTCAAATAAAGATTTGTGTAATTATCAAATATGTTTTATTTGAAATTATTTTATACAGAAGCAAAACATAAGCGGTAACAATATGAAAGACAGAACACAGAGAAACATAAAAGAAAAGTTCGGTATAGACAACCTGCAATATTTGGAGACTTACTAATCACAATTGCAAATATAATAGTCCATATATTTATAAACGTGCTCAAATTATTGTGATAAAACACATTCATTCGCCTGATTCTTGACAATACGTCCACCCAACATAGATTCATGTTTATTACAATTAAAACATTACTAAAAGCAATTCGATGCTTAGTACATCTTACTTTTAGCCTTTTAAGAGCTTTTAGTTTTTTAGCATACTTTTTAATAAATCTTTAGTATCTGGGCTAAACGAGGACTACTGCTTCTATGATAATAGTATTATATAATTCCTAGTTACATTAGTTGACTGACGATTAAGAACTCACGCAACATATTGGAGAATGGTAACCTCGTCTTTCGATACAGAGTTATTTTATTATTACTATTTTATTCATGTTATCCAAATGTGTGAATGTTTACATATTAGATTATAAATATGATTAAGTGTGTATATTTCATTTTAAAGAACACTTATTAATGAGAGATGTAGTTAACTAGTTTCAGTCTAACAATTTGAACACTTCTGTATATGTTTTATTGTGATTCCCTGTGAGGCATGAGGAGGGGGCGGGAAAGATAAGCAGATAGAGTAACTCATCCGATTATCTCCCCCCACTTCATAATTGGACTGAACATATTACCCTCCATATTACCTAAAGTGATCATAAAAGCTTTGCAGATTGAATGAGCTGATATTTGAAAATAAACTAAATGAAACTTAAATATAAGTGTGGGTATTTGCTGCGCGGATGCGGACGGCCAGACAGTTTGCAATAACCCACAATAATGTAGGAATGTAACAATAGATAATCTTTCTGCAAATTTGGTTTTCAGTCTCCGTCTCTATTTCCCTTAAACGTAACGCAAGATGGAATTACTGCACACGTATCTATCTAAAACTCAATTTGCTAGCGGCGCCCACTCGAAGAAACCTGACTTCCCATAACATCTCTGATGCTTTCCACAGACGCAGGTAATGCGGTTCGATAATAACAAGTGCCGCTTGCGTGGGAAGGCTCATACCTGAAAGCCTGTTGCCATAGGTAACGTAGCGTCGGGCGAATTACTTAACGAGCCTGCCTGTGTTTACCTTTCCTACCCGAGAAAGATAGACATTTTCAATTACGCCTTTAGACCTGCGTCGTCTTCAGAATGAATTGTCTAACATTAAGGATGCGATACTTTTAAAATTGTTTTTACGGTAAGTAGTGCAAAGTATTGTTTTCGTTCAAAATTTCGATTTCGAAGAGACTCTTTAATAGAGAAAAACATTTTCACAAAGAGGTGCGTGCGTGTGTGTCTGTGTGTGGGGGGGGGGTTGTGGGTGGGGGAGGTGTGGGGGTGTGGGGGCTGGGGGTGTGTGGGTGTATGGGTGTGTGGGGGAGGGGTGTGGGCGTGGGGATGTGGGGTGGGGCTGTGGGGGTGTGTGAGTGTGTGGGTGTGTGTGGGTGTGTGGGTGTGTTGGGGTGTGTGGGTGTGGGTGTGTGAGTGTGTGTATGTGGGGGTATGTGGGGGTGTGGGTGGCGGTGGTGTGTGGGGGTGTGTGTGGGGGCGCGTGAGTGTGTGGGTGTGTGGGTATGTGGGGTGTGGGGGTGTGGGGGTGTGTGGTGTGGGGTGTGTGTGGGGATGTGGGGGTGTGGGTGGGGGGTGTGGGTGTGTGTGGGGGGTGTGGGTGTGTGTGTGTGAGTTTGTGTGTGGGTGTGTGCGTGTGTGTGTGTGTTTTCTTTATTGATAACAATCAGCATGCCCCACTACATAGTAGTATTACCTGCATTACATTACATCTTAAGCAGTTGATTTCACAAATTATACATATTTACATATCTTTACAGGTTAATTAAGTTTATGTATTTACAAAATGTTCTTAAGCGCTGTTTTACAAGATTCTCGTTGGTTACTGGCCACTTGCTTCCATTTATATATACATCTTGTATTAGCTTGGCTCTTTGTTGACTTTTGTCTACACATTCGTATATTATATTGTTTACGGTTTGTTGAGAGCTGTTAGATGTGCATTTTGGATCGTCTACTATATGAAAAAGGTGTAAATAGACTTTGGTTTTCCGTGGCCGGAAACTATTGCTGTGAAAATTGGTGTTAAAGGAAGTTTTCTCTTTAGTCTATCTTTTATTGATGTAAAGAATAATTTTCTGAGAGCTCCTTTGTCCGTAGCATTCCACCTATTCTGCCAGACCTGATGTCCTGTTTCTTCTATTTCAGAAATAATTACAGATTTATGTATCATACGGTAGCTATTGGGCAGATTTCCATCTAGAGCAGCGGATTTGGCTAGTTTGTCTGCTAACTCATTTCCAGATATACCTACATGGGCTTTCACCCAACTTAAATGTATTCTCCATTTTTGTCTTTGTAAGGTTTTACATATATTAATGGTTTTCTCTGCTATTGAGTTATGTTTATTGTTATTCCGCAGAATGGCTAGGGTTACTGTACTGTCTGAATAGATCGCTACAAACTTCTCTTCCTCCGCTGTGTTGTTAAAGTTTTGAAGTTCTTTTACCGCCTTGAATATGGCCAGTTGTTCTGCCTGATTATTAGAACATCTTCCGTCCAGCTTGTATTTTAACTCTCGAATTGAAGTCCCTTGTTTGAATATCACAACTGCTGCACCCACTTGCTCTCCTATTTTGTTCCATTCGTATAGATTTTGAATATGGAGTCTTCATCATCAGCTTCTTTAACTTCAGGTACTTCTGCAGGGTGGTTTCAGTCGCTGGAGGGCAAGGGTGCGCCATAGTCTTGTTTACTATGCGTGAAGTTGTACAGTTTGACTCTCCCTTCAATTGTGATATCAATGGGTTGGATGCCAGCAATGACACAAGATGCGTCATATGAAATTTTCCTGTATGCCTTCGTAATATTTATGTTAAACAACCTTTGGATTCTCTGAATTTTTCTCAGATTCTTCGGGTTATGTAATGCAGATGCCCATAAGGGTGCTCCATACGTCAGTATAGGTTCTATAGCTCCTCTGTGTATTGTCTGTTGTGCTTTGCTTCCAAGTCCCCAGGTTAGTTTTGCTGATTTAGATAAAGTGTGAATTAGGTGTATAGCTTTATCATGCACTTGGTCAATATGATAGTCAAACTTGAACTGTTTGTCGATATGAATGCCTAGGTATTTCATGATGTCTACTTGTTCTATAATTTTGTTATTGAGATAGATGTTTATCTTCTCGTTTGCAGCCTGTTTCTTTCTTGATATCACTAATACTTTTGATTTAGAGTCATTGTAAGTAATTTTATTTTCTCTTGTTCAATATTCCATTTTCTTCAAATCATTACTTGCAAAGTTTTCTACGTCTATTATGCTCATTCCTTTCGTCATGAGAAGTAGGTCGTTGGCAAAAGCGATTAATTCAGTTCGTTTTGTGTAGATTAAGTTGAGCAGGGAGTTGTACAAAATATTCCAGTAGCCGCGTCCGCAGCATGAACCTTGTGGGCAGCCCCTTTTGGCTTCTTTGTCAGCGCTAAACTCATTTGTGTTTAGACTTTTTGTCCTGTTTTTGAAATAGCTCTGAGATAATTGGTATAAATTTCTTGGGCATTCCAGTTCTCTTAAGTTATGTAATATGCTGGGCCACCAGGCAGCGTCAAAAGCTCCTTTTACCTCAAGGCTTATGAGAGCAATATATCCGTAAGTATTCAAGTTGTTCTCAATGAAAGTTTTCATAGTCATAAGTGCATCTACCGTGCTTTTCCTGGGCTCTAAATCCAAACTGTCTATTTTTCATAAGATTTCTGGTGTTGATGTGATGCTGAATCCTATTCATCGTAAGTGTGTGTGTGTGTGTGTGTGTGTGTGTGTGTGTGTGTGTGTGTGTGTGTGTGTGTGTGAAGAGCATAACACGAAGCCGAAAACCCAGATATAAGTTAAGCACATTCCAAAGATACGACATGAATATCTTCCTGAAAATCCCACCTATCGCAGACTAACCTTTACATGGAATGATATTTTAGTAACTTTTATTTTTTCGAAAATGGTTGTAACGATTCTGATGAAATATAATAGGCTTAAAATTTTTTCAGGAGAAATTAAATGTATATCACCAATTTCTCGGTAATAGCCTTTAAGTCCTCTTCATTCTGAATTACTTTTGCATAACTGATAAACCGTACGATAGATAAAACATTACTCCACAAAAACTATAAACCTCGTTAAACCAATTTGTCTTCCTTTATCTCCTTTCTCTTATTGGTTTCAATTTTCAGATACTTATACTTTTCTCAAATACGGTCGTTACTCGGCCGCACCGTGACCAAGCGGATATGCCGCTTGACTCTCACCAGGAAGTGAAATTTGTGGTGGGCGACACGGCGCTGGGGCGGGTTTCCCCCAGAACATCCGGTTTCCCCCGTCATCATTCCACCAATTGCTCCATTATCTTCTTTCCTTTTATCCACTCCACCCCATTTCGTTCATCTACTTCCCTCTCTCATTCCCAGGACCTAAATGATCACCCATCCCTGGATTTCTCTCTTTGATCCATAGTTGTGCGTCCCTGACCCGAAGCCATAAATGAACAGGACTATATATACCTTGATACCAAAATTGAAGGATTGCAATAAGTAAAGAATCGTGATGGACTTCAAAGGAATGTTGGATCTTTGTTACAACACGTGCAGGGGCAGTTGGTTGAGTTATGTAACAAAAGACTCGAGAGAAAGAGGTTTTCTTAGCAAGGAAACCTAAATGAATGACACTTGACTCCGTTTGAATATAAATTCTTCGGACCTTTAATAATGGCATGACCGAGACTAATAATCACAATGGACAAAATAGTCACAAGGGATTTTTGGTTGAATAAAGGGCTTCGAGAAAGTGAACGTTACACATCCACGTACAGCTGTGTATAGTGCGAGGGCAGACGGTTCGCGGGTAACGGCCAAGTAAGAAGTTGTCTCTGTCTTGGCCGAAGGCAGATTAGAATCGGAGCAAACATGTTTCGGTTTATACGTAACGAATTAAGTATTATCGAGTAATAAGCATTCCACCTACAGTGACTCTAAACAGTGATATATTGGTAACCTTTGTTCGGCAACTTCGAGTTTGATGTTATGATAAAAAGAAGGAGTAATTAATGTCAAAGTTTGAAACGGGCATTCCAGTGTCATTACAACCATCCCTACTCATACATATCCACGCATACCTTGAGGCAAACCTCATTGCTTAACCTTGAGCTACCCATAATATTCGTTACAGACTGTAGCGTCAACGTGGAACTGTGCGCCACCCATTATTGCTTCAACCTTCAGACGAATAAGAAGTCTAACCATGTAAAAGGAATGCAGTATTGCCGACTATTCTCGATTAATCAGTGCCTTACTGCTTGCCTAGAAAAATTTCAGATAGACAAATGACTAAACTCTGAAACATTTTGGTCCAGCCTTCTGTTTCTAAGAGTTTCTTAGTTATAACTTCACTCTTGTATAACCTCTTCATGGCTCTTATTGCAGCTGCAGTGACAAAGCATTTTTTGGGGACTGTGACATCTAAATATTTCGAAATTCAGTTTCAATGACTCTGGCATTTTCTTTCAATAGTCAGTTTTTTTGAGTATCCAGGATGGCTAAGGATATTTAAAGTGTAACATGCACCTTTTTATTCGTGGGTGATGCTATTAATTCGTTTACATTGGTACTATTATTGTAAAGAGATAAAATTTGGTTTCGTGAAGAAGGGGATGTAGATTTATCTCAAAAATCACTCTGGCAAGTCTTTCACCATTGAAAAGTCGTATTCTTTCAGAGAGTCTTATGCTATATGCGTATTTATTACAAATATGGCAGACTTGCATGGATTTTCAGCCTCAAGGATTAAATGAGGAGGTTTGAAATATTAAAAATTGTGTTGTTTTCTATATTTGCATATATAATGCAAATCATTACGTTTCCCTTACGTCTTATCTAGTAATATTTGTGGTACGAATTTCACAAATCATATGCATTTTGACTCTAGTAACTGGCAAAAGTGAATGCTACCCGTACTTACCATCCTTGTTTTTAACCTCTAATACACCAACATTCTTCACCCTACTTAGATGATACAACGTACAGCTAGCTCGCCTCAGTAGTGCAGATGGCAGCGTAGTAGTGGTAGTAGTAGTAGTAGTAGTAGTAGTAGTAGTAGTAGTAGTAGTAGTAGTAGTAGTAGTAGTAGTAGTAGTAGTAGTAGTAGTAGTGGTGGTGGTGGTGGTAGTAGTGGGGCTTAGGGGCGCACAACAGCTGAGATCATTAGCGCCCGAGCTCAGACTAGGAAAAGCCCACCTGAAATGTAAACGCTAAAAACAATAAAATCCACTAAGAGGTCCAAAAACACAAAAAAAACATAAAAGATGCTCAAACGGTTAAAATAACTAAAATAGGAGTGCCGAGATGAACCTAAAATGAGGCACGGCGAGGGATGTTGAAATCATATGGAACGAAGCATTCCGCTGCGCTGTAAAAAGTCGAAGAGGCTCTCCACAGCAGCAATATCATCCCTCAGCATTGCGCTGAGTTTGGGTGCAAAACACAAGGAGGAGCGCAACGTTGAGTAAAATCGTAACTCCACTAAAAGGTGCTGCACCGTCAAAGGCTCACCGCAGTGAGAACAATGAGGTGCTGAGTCCTGGCGTAACAAGTGTTGATGGCTAAAACGGCAGTGCCCGATGCGAAGTCTAGCTAACATAACCTCTTCCCTGCGAGAAGAAAGTGAAGATGTGGCCCAGGGAATCGGAAGAGGTTTAACCTCCCGGAGTTTGTTCCCAACGAGCGCGGACCAGTCATCATGCCAGCGAGTGTTGATGGTTCGGCGAAGGGAAGCACTAAGATCCTCGAAAGGAACAGAATTGCTAAAAACAGTGGGGGATAAAATAGCTGACTTCGCGGTGGCATCAGCAGCCTCGTTGCCCGGAATTCCCACGTGTCAGGGAACCCAAACGAAGGACACGTGGAACCCTGAATTAGCGAGCGAATGCAGCAGATCCTATATTCTCTGTACTAGGGGATGGCTGGGGTACAGCGAACGAATGCTCTGTAGAGCACTCAGATAATCGCTACATATGGCAAAGTGGTTAGGGTGCTGCTGGCTGATAAAAAGTAGGGCTTGACAGATACTAAAAAGTTCGGCGGTAAAAATCGAGCACTGTCCGGAAAGACGAAGCATAAAACTCTCCGCAGCAGCTACAAAGGCACAGCCAACACCACGGTCGGTTTTAGAGCCGTCCGTAAAAATAAAACTGTAGTCCTTAAAATGCTGCTGAAGTTCTAAAAATGCGGATTGGATGCCAGTGGTCGGAAACGCAGACCTGGGCATGGACGTCAACCTAAGGTGGAATAGGGTGTCGTACCGCGACCAAAGAGGAAAAATGCATTCCCTCCGAGGTAATACTGGCGGTAGTGTGACGTCCAGGGCCCGAAGAAGCAGGCGAAAGCGAACACCGGACGGAAGTAATGCAAGAGGGCTGACAGCGTACTGGCGATCAAGAGACGAGTCAAAGAAAAGCTTGTAAGTTGGGTGCGTGGGTAGAGAGGATAGACGGCATGCATAGGTGCATAAAAGAATGTCTCACCTAAAGCACAGGGGAGGTTCAGCTGCTTCAGCGTACAGACTGGGGATGGGGTTGGTTGGAAAAGCACCAGTAGCTAGACGTATCCCCCGATTGTGCACAGGATCCAGACGAATCAAAATGGAAGGTCGTGCCGACGAATATACCACACTCCCATAGTCAAGCTTTGATCGTACCAGGGACCGATAGAGCTGTAAGAGCACGGTCCGATCAGCTCCCCAGGATGTACCTGATAAGACACGTAAGATATTGAGGGACCGGGCACAGCGACTTTTCAGGGAAGCGATATGAGAATCCCAGCTAAGCTTCCTATCGAACACCAATCCTAAAAATTTAGCTTCCTCTGCAAAAGGAAGTGTATGGGGACCGAGGTGGAGTGAGGGTGAGTCAAACGCCTTACGGCGCCAAAAGTTCACGCACATGGTCCTCTGGGTGGAAAAATGGAAGCCGTTGTGGAGGCTCCAAGTGTAAAGGCGATCTAAACAGACCTGGAGACGAGGCTCCAAGATACTCGTCCGCCGAGAGCTACCATATACGGCGAAGTCATCCACAAATAAAGAAGAGGATATTCCAGCGGGAATACACTCAGTGATAGGATTGATGGCGATGGCAAAGAGGGTAACGCTGAGGACCGAACCCTGGGGTACCCCGTTTTCCTGATGGAAAACGCGGGATAAATTACACCCCACCCGAACACGAAAGGACCGCTCCATCATGAATTCAGGGAGGAAAATGGGAAGTCGACCACGAAGACCCAACTGATGTATGGTGCGTAGTATGCCAGTCCGCTAACAGGTGTCATAGGCTTTCGTAAGGTCAAAAAATACGGCCACAGTTTGGCAGCGGCGCAGGTAGGCGTTCATGATATGAGTCGAGAGGGAAATCAGGTGATCTGTGCTGGAACGGTAATGGTGAAATGCGCATTGGATGTTGCAGAGAAGGTTCTCCGACTCAAGCCACCATCGTAAGTGCCCAGTAATCATGCGCTCCATCACCTTACACACTGTAATGGTGAGGGAGATTGGGCGGTAACTGGATTGCAAACGGCGGTCCTTACCCGGTTTTCGGACCGGAATGAGAGTTGCCTCGCGCCAAACTGTAGGGAAAACTCCGTCACGCCAGATGCGGTTGTACATGCGCAGTAGAAAGTCTTTACCATCAAAGGAGAGGTGTTGAAGCATAGCCACGTGAACACCATCAGGCCCAGGAGCGGATAAGGGAGAGGAGCATAACGCCGAGTCCAGCTCCCGTAGGCTAAATTCGGCGTTGTAGCACTCCAGGTTCGCTGAGCGGAAAGATAATTCCTGGGCCTCAATCTGAGACTTGAGGACCCGAAACGTCGAAACATAGTTGGCAGAGCTGGAGGCGGCAGCAAAACTGCTACCCAGGCAGTTAGCAACATCAACCGCATCTACAACAGTGAGAGGTCCATCTTGAAGTCCAGGAATGAATGAGGGTGGTCGTTTACCGGCAACACGACGAAGTTTCTCCCAAACCACTGAAGAAGGGGTGGTGTGCGAGAAAGAGGCAACAAAGGAAGTTCAGGACGCTCTTTTGCTAGCCCTAAAAACACGTCGGGCTCGTGCGCGCAGCTGTTTATAAGCTACCAAGTTCTCGAAGGTGGGGTGATGTTTAAATACCCTAAGAGCTTTCCGGCGTGCGCGAAGGGCATCGCGGCACTCAAGAGTCCACCACGGGACAGGTAAATGCCGAGGCTCCGTGGAGGATTTCGGAATAGGTTGCTCGGTAGCGGAGACAACAACTTAAGTGAAATGGTCGACCAGAAGGTCAACAGTAGTAAATTCTGAATCCTTGAATGTGGCAGCTTCGGAAAAGAGCGCCCAGTTAGCCTTGGAGAGTTGCCATGAGGCTGCACGCGAGCGAAGAACGTTGTGGGAGAGCAACGTTAGCACACATGGGCAGTGATCACTGGAATGATTGTCAGATACTACATCCCATTGGAAACAATGAGCAAGCTGTGTGGAGCAGAGAGAAAGATCGATGTGGGAGGGAGTACCGGTGGAATCGGAAAAAAAGTGGGTTCACCAGTGTTTAAAACAAGGAGAGGAAACGGGTCAAAGAAGTCAGCAAGTAGGGTTCCCCTTGCACACGCTCTAGGAGAGCCCCAACACGGATGATGGGCATTAAAATCCCCCAAAAGAAGAAAGGGTGTGGGGAGCTGCGAAGCGAGTTGAGAGAGGTCGGCAGGAAGGACGGAGTCTGAAGGGGGGAGGTAAACAGTGCATAAGGTAAACGATAAACAAGGAAGACTGAGCCGAAGAGCAACAGCTTGCAAAGTAGTGTTAAGGGGTAGAGGTTGACCAAAAACATCAGCTTGTGTCAGGATCATGACACCACCATGAGCAGGAGAGCCCACTTCCGGCACAAGATCGAAGCGTACCGGAATATAATGACGCAAATCAAAAGCATCCTGAGGGCGAAGTTTGGTCTCTTGTAAACAAACCGCTATGGGGTTGTAGGACCGCAACAAGAGCTGGAACTCTGCCCTATGTGAGCGCACACCAAGAATGTTCCACGTTGAATGAGCCATGGAAAAGGACTAGCGGGGAGCGGCAGTTTTAGAGAGAAATTTCAAGATTGCAAGGGCGCGAGGAATGCGGTTTCAGGTAGTCGGACGTCGTTTCCCCTTTTTTCGCACTTTGTCGGACTTAGAACCGACAAACGGTCGCTCCATGGGCGACTCCTCAGATGTGCGGGAGTCAGAAGAGTCCCTTCGAGAAGGGGATCGGGAAACCGACTGAACAGAAGCCCTGCCGGTTCCTCGAATGCGACTACGGGAGCGGCAACCCGTAGAACTACCGGGAGTAGTGCTTACCGACACGGAACGTGAAACTGCCGCTGGGGCAGTAGAGGAGCTAGACGAGGCTGCTGGTGCCAACGCCTTAAAAGGAATGGCAGTCTCCAGCAAGTCGCATTGGGTTGAACCATCCGAAACATTGAGGGTCCGTGTGGCAACAGACTGCGTCGCCTGCACAGGAGAGCGGCGAACTGCTGATGCATAACCCAAGCTGGCAGCTGCGGGTTTCAGTTGCTCAAACCGTCTTTTTGCCTCTAGAAAGGACAGACGTTCTTTGACGCGCAGTTCCTGAATGGCCTTCTCATCAAGAAACTGCGGACACTGCCGGGAGCTGGAGGGATGCGTACCACCGCAATTGACGCAGACCGGGTCACGAGTACATATAGCATCGCCATGGGGAGGTAAACCGCAACGGTCGCATAGAGCATCAAAAGTACAGCGGGCCTGAGTATGCCCAAACCGCTGACACCGAAAAAGGCGCATGGGGTTTGGGACATACGGTCGCACTGCAGCACGTGCGTACCCACAATAGATAGCGTCCGGCAATGTGGTACCTGTGAAAGTGAGGAAGACTGTCCGCAACGGAACAGACTGTCCATCACGTTTACCAAGTAGACGGTACGCCTCGCAAAATTCTGGTCAGTAAAATTAGATACTATCTCCTCGTTAGAGAGGCCGTCCAGCCTGGAGGTTGTCACGACCCCTCTACAGGTATTCAACGTCTTATGTGGGGCTACCCGGATGGGGTAGGAACCCAACAAGCAAGCCTTCCGGAGCTTACTGGACTGATCCTCGTTCTTTGTTTCCACCAAAAGGGTACCGTCCCTTAACCGAGTTGCAGATTTTAAAACGCCACATATCCGATCAAGCTCGCGTTGTATATAAAAAGGACTAATGTCTCGCATTGTCTTGTTTTCACAGGTCAGGGTCACGACCAAAATGGAATCAAATGGGGAAGGTTTGCGCGGAGGAGCCATGGTTAGAGGACCCCCTTCCGGAACCGTCGGTGTCAGCCTGCCATCCGGGGATGGAAGAAAAAGACACCAAATCTTCACGGTCTGCACCGTCATGGGAGACCCTCCCACGACCGATCTCAATTGTACTTCAGAAGAGCTACCGTCCAACTACTGTTGCCCAAATGTGAGAACCGTTCACCACGTGACACCCCGGCTTTAAGCCCCTACCACAGGAATAACCGCCTGTGGCCCCCCACTTTAGGCCATGCAGCAGTCAACAGATGCGTGCACGGATTCAGAGGGCTAGTGGTTGATTACACCGGGGCTCCCGTCAGCGGTAACACATCCGGCTGGTAATAGTGGCCCAATGACTCACGGCCTTCGGACCATTAAAACCAGCCGGGCCTCATGGAGACTACGTGAGTGTACATGACAGTGTGGACGGGCTCCACACCTAAGGTCACACACAGGGTCAGTAGGGAGTCCACTACAACCTTCACGCCTGAGACCTCCGGAGAGCACGCAAGTTGGAAGCCGCGCTGGAACCGTGGGACAGGAATCACGGAGACAGAAGAAAGATCCCTGGTGGTGAGGCAGGAGTTTATAAACCTAAACAGTTAAAGCTAAAATAGAACAATAAACCTAGAAGAGCAAGAAGCTTAAAACTAAGCGTGACCAACGTGGCACAACCAAAATGGGGTGAGTGGGTGACGATGGGGATGATTGGCTCGAGACCCCGGGATAGCCAATGCCCGTACCTACCATAGTAGACCCCTGTGGGGAATGGCAGCGTGTCTGGTTCATGCTCAAGAGGCCCCGAGTTCGAATCGAAGTTGAGCTACCTGGATAAGGTTTCTCCGGGGTTTTCCGTTATCCTGAAAGACGAATGTCAGTTAACTGTAAGCTCTATGGACCCTGGGCTGATTTTAGCATCATTTCACCCATTACATTCATTGTCAAATATGACTTATCGTTGGAGGACGTAAATTACAAAAAAGTACAGCTATGCTATTGGATCCAACGAAAACTTAAGTTAACTCACAAATCTCAAAACGTATGCAATTATATAACAGGGAAATATATTTAAGTTAAAACTTTGAAACCCTAAATAATTCCCATTATAAGTTATATAAAGTTAGATATTTTTAAATGCTACCGTTTCTTATTTTCAACTTCTTATAGATCAGATTATGTTGCATGGTCAATCGGAGCCAAATTTCGGCAACTGTGCGATACTTATAGGAAGCAATACAACTTTAAACAACTAATTACACTTGTATGTTTTCAATCCCCTTTGTACAAATTGTCCTATTTCACCACTCTTGGCATAATGTTAGACACGAAATGTACAAATTAGAGACTGATTACTACTGAAAAATTGTCCCTAACCTTACTTTCATTGCAATGCAGGGCAAGACACCAACGCTTTATAAAAACAGAACATGCTCGAAAGTTCTGCTACCCTAAGAACATGACATATTTAAATTCTATAGGTACACGAGTTTCAAAGTCACAGATATACTAACAAAACTAACAAGTGCTACATATCTGATCGAATGATTATCAATCCAGAAGTTTCGGGTTCAACTCCTGCCTGCGACGGGGAACTTTCCTCTATCCAGGATCGTTCCCCATTCAAAATCCGACGGTATGATTGCCTGAGTGAAAGTATGTTCAGGTAGAATGTCACATATCGTTTTGTTAGTGGGTGACATACATTATTGCACGGTAATGGCCAATTATAGACTTGTTTTCCCTGGCCAGTTATATACATATAGGCACTGAACATGAGGAATGGAGTAAACAGAGCATTCTGGGTACTGGTTAAGGTAGACATGACGAAGTGTGTAACCAAGAGACACTAGAAGCCGGTCGCAGAAAAATAGTCACCAACACATTGCTTTATAGAAACGGAGTACATAGACACATTCTACACGAAAAGTGAAGATTTATGCTTAACCACTGGCGCCACAGCTCTAAGAGGGCCCAGGCCAAACAACCTGACTGCCGGCCTCACGCCGACTTACGCAAGGCAGAGATGGGCAATCATCCAACGGATACGGGGAGGACGTGTGATCAGCATCTCGATATCTCCCATCTGGAACTGGTTTTCGGAACCAGGGCCGCTTACCTCACCGGTCCTATACCCGGGACCGAAAATCCACACCCCATGGGTGGGATCGAACCCGGACCGCTTTCCGTGACCAGGGACCATGGCATGCTGCCTTAGCCCGCTACACCACGGCGCAGGACTGAAGTTTTATACAAGAGGCCAAAATATATTTTGCTTCCATCAATAATTAATTATACTTGGGTTACGTACATAAAATAAAAGCTAATACTTAGATCGCCTTTCCTGGGTGTTTTATCTAAAATAGAATACAAAAAAAATGCATTCGCAATAAATTTGCAGGTAAAGACTATTGTTCTGCCTACTTCATGGTTATCGACATAAACTTTAGCAAAATTGTCCTATTGCAGAATTTCTTGTAGGTATAAGGAAAATAAGGGAATACAGTAGGATTAAGCAATAGCCAAATACTGTATGAGCTGGATGCTATATGATGGCTTTAAAATTCCGTTCTCTTTCAATGGTCACGAGATAAATAAGAAAAACAAAATAACCACTTCCTGTTTGAGAAAAGGTAAGCATTATATAAAATACAAACGAATAACAAGGAATAACTCGGAAATGGTTAAGGCACGCTTAAGTATTGAACAAATTGAATGATTTAACTATTAATATGGTCTTCAGTTTATTGTTAGTTAGATTTTGTTTATCTCATACGATTTGTCAGATATGAAAAGTAATTCAGGATAAAAAGCACTTTAAACACTGGGAATGGATCACAAATTTGAAACAAAACACAAAAAATATTTTTGTGTCTCTGTTTATGTCTGATATATCTAAAGGACAAGCTTCAGTAACTACTTTTAAAAATTATATCGTCAGTTAAATTTAATAAAATAACAAAGTGCAAATGTTTGTTTCTCAGAAAATAAGATTTAAAGCTAGACACACCCATTATATTGTGCTTCTGGCTCTGATATGCCGTCGCGTAAAGCTCTATTATAGAATTTTTTTAATTTTGAGTTTTTAACCAACATCTGATCGTAATAAGGCCTTAGCTTGTTCCAATTGCATTTACAGGGAAACATGTAAAAAATAACATTTCCCAATGCACACGGTGAACACGAAGTACGTGAAAGAATAAGTAATTTATGACTAGTGCGTACTACAAGAACTACACAAGGTTAGTGGGAGGAACACATCGGCTATTTTATTTTTATATTTATCCACAGTTCTCTACCTAGTGGCAGAAAAAGCGAAGGGAGCTAGCAATCGACTTGGCCGGACAACTTAATTGACCAGTGAGTTCACGTCACGGCAGTGCTACTTATAGGAACGGTGAACACGAACACCATTCCACTAACTAAACGTTGCACCCCCGCAAACTGCCCCACATTTAGGTACCAAGGCTAAGCGAATTCAATCACCTACTAGGAGTGAACTCTTCGAGAACATATTCTAGACCTGTGCTCTCTGTACACCATATCAAGGTTCGGGATGCTTATTCGCTTAAAGCAAAACCTTTTTCGGCTGCTAGTTATCCCACTTATGAATAATGCTTGAGAGATCTGCGATGCATTTACAATAGCGAACTCAGGTACACATATGTCCACTTCTTTATGTTTACTTCATTAAATATACGTGGCAGATGAAATTAGGCGCCAGACATTAGCTTCAACATCGCAGTATGGCAGTTTCTCCCTCTCTTAATGAATTGTTACTTTATGATCAGCATAAATCGATCAGTGGTAAGAGAATGTTTGACAAAAATAAATGAATTGGATGAATTAAGCCTATATTTGAGGTGTAAGACTATCAAACACTGGATTCACTGGGATCAGTGGTATCATCCAGAAGTAAGCCCTATGGTAGTCATATTGGACGATGAATGGAATGGATGAAATGACGCTCAAATGAGCTCAGGGTCCATAGAGCTTATAGTTACCTCACATTCGTCTTTCAGGATAAGGGAAAACCCCGTAAAAACCTTATCCAGGTAACTCACCCTGACCGAGATTCGAACTCGGGACCTATTAAACGTGAGGCAGACACGCTACCATATACGCTACCGAGGCGGGCAAATGCTGATGTGATGATCTCTGCGTTGATTATCTCGAAGTTGGATTCTGGAACATCCTGAAGGGTGGAAAAGAAACGGCAGGCGATCCTGTTGTGAAGGCTGCTTTATTAGGTATAACCTTCGTGCATGGTTTGTGTGCATAGCAACAGGATGGAAATGGGGTGCTGATGCGATGATGTCTGCGTTGATTATCTCGAAGTTGAAATCTGGAAAATCCTGAAGGGTGGAAAAGAAACAGCGGGCGATGCTGTTGTGAAGGCTGCTTTCCTGGGGATTAGGTATAACCTTCGTGCATGGTTTGTATGCATTGCAACAGGATGGAAATGGGATGCTGATGCGAAGATCTCTGCGTTGATTATCTCAAAGTTGGATTCTGGAACTTAACTCGGCTGCTCTCTTCGCGGTGCGGTAGCAGATGAGAGATGATGTAGTGAAATAAGTTGTCAATACTTCTCTTTCTAAATTATAAATTTAATTTTGATTAACCCTTTGAAATAATCTTTTCAACAGTGAACAAATAATTACCTTTGTTAACGTTGATATTACATAATTTTAAAAACAAAGTAATTATGTTACTTTCGCAATATTTCATGTACTGCGTTCTTTCTGCAGACTTAGGGATGCTAACACACACTTCCGTTCTCTATGACGTCTAAACACAGTAGAAAGAAACTTTATCGAACCTTGATTTACTGGTTCTTACTTCACATTCGTCTTTCAGGATAAGGGGAAACCCCGGAAAAAACCTTATCCAGGTAACTCACCCTGACCGAGATTCGAACTCGGGACCTCTTGAACGTGAGGCAGCAACGCCACCATCTATGCTACCGAGACGTTTCCTGAAGGGTGGAAAAGAAACGGCGGGAGATCCTGTTGTGAAGGCCAGCTTTCCTCTCTAAACACAGAAGAAAGGAACTTTATCGAACCTTGATTTACTGGTTCTTCCGTTGCTGTGGAATTCAACACTTTACCATTGCTACACGTCACAACCAATTATAATTATGTCCCTTGTCAGATTCAACAATATTTTTATAAATCACTTTTCAAAACGGTTTAGCATTTTAAATGAAATTTCTTCAGGATTTAAATTAATTTTGTTGTTACCAAAATCATAATTAATATTTACTCTTCATTTCCTCCAACTATCAAGTTACCTTTTGCATTTTCATTTGTTATCCCAAACTTCATCTTTTATCAATATAATTAAAATCAATTTTAAATAAAACAGAGCATAAAATAACGGTTTCAGCATGTTATCTACAATTGGAAAACCAACCGAAATAAGATCTCAACCTCTCCAAAAATAAAATGTCAACTAATTTCCACGAGAGGTGCAAATGGACCTTGCACACCGACAGCCGTTCAAGGATAATATGTTCCTCTATGACTATAACATCGATCTGGTTCAAAATAATCATTCAATATTATTCTTATTCTGATCCATATCTTGTGGTTAATCCCTGGTGAGGGACATAACAAAAGTATACAGCTTGAACGTCAGCATACCAGCTGACAGACTGATCGACGGAGACGTAGGCAGGCAGGCTGGAGTCCAGCCAGGCTGTTGTGGCTGCGTGCCCACCTCCAAAGGTGTTTAACCTCCGAAATATATCTTGGAAATTTTAGATAGGGTTACTGAATTTAAGAGAGTAGAGGTTTTGTGAAGTAGCATGCTGTCCTGTGTTCAGGGTACAGGGCGTACTGCACTCTGATGAAAGTGGTTAAACTTAAACTTAAGTTGATTATAGCAGCTAGCTAGAAGTGGAAAAGTAGACATAATATTTGTATCTCACGTTCCTTCACTCTCCTTTCATTTCATTCTGAATATTTCTTAAAGTCAGGGTCTTTCTTCACTCCAGATATTCAAACTAATATGACTAGGTATAAACAAAGACTCGTACAAAAAATAGCGAATACGAGTTTATTTACAAACGATACTAAAAATTCAAAATTAATGGCTATGCAAAATAAAAATCCTTAATAAGACTTAAGATAAGGACCGTAATGAGCACTGTAGGTGTTATAGTCTGTCTCAAACTAGAACAATCCTCTCGTAAACATATCGAAGTTGAGAAAAAGAGATAAAAATACTGTAGACGCATCTTTTCAATTAATATAACATACAGGATCACCTATTTCTAAAATTGACTGTTATCTCTAATTAATGCCCTGCTAACGAACTTGATTACAACATAAATGACAAACATTTATAACAATATCGATTGTCGCTTTTATAATGTCAGCTATCTTGTTTTCTGAAGCTTCAGATCACGCCATCTATTTCTTAAAATGAAAGGTAACGGGTTTTGCCTTTATACTCTTTGGAGTAATAACTTCATTTTCTACTGCATGGAATTCTCAACTGAAACTCAAGGCCTTCTTCTTTTATAATTAATGTAGTATGTTTTTATTCAAATAGAAGGCCTTTTAAAAAGGTTTCAAACTTGCAGTAATTTATGACGTAAATTTAGGTGTTCCATAGTCATGTGAGAAGGAATTGATATTTTTATGGTTAAAGAATTACAAGAATCGGTTGTGTGGCTTTTTGAGAGGAGTTAGAAGTATACAAACACACGCAAATATTTTCATCTTATAAAGCTCTAAAGATTATCTAACGGCACAAATCGTAACTAGGGGATATAAGTAAGCTATGTTCATGTGTAATTACATTATATATTTTTAAGTCGTTATTTACATCTGTATTTTTATATATGTATACATCCAAATGTCTCGGTTTACGTACCCAACAACGTGTTTAAAAGGGCAACTGAAGTGATAATGGCAATTGTAGACAGTCAAATGGCAGGGCACGCCACTGAACATACAAATGACTACGGTCACATGACGACATTAAAGCAGAGTGGGATCGCGGTTGAAGGTCGCGAGTTCAGACGTTTACCCAGAATGCCTTGCGGTGATGCACAACAACAAATAACATTGGTCAGTGGAGGGGAAAATTCCCGTTCTGAGGGAATTCCTTGACTGACGCTTTAACTGTCAGATTCCGGGTGAGAATACGACCACTTCTCTCAGGCATTCTGAAATTTGCGATGAACGCGACAGATTTTCCGGAAGACACAAATCTCTTCAACTATGTGTATAGTCCACTTTATGATTAGACGACATTGCAACTAAGGTGTACTCAGCATAGAAGCACGGTTCTTATCACGTGATTTACTCCACAAGAAGAAGATATTCTGATATCTCTGAATGGCTGAGGTTAGATACGAACCGATTCCTACTGGATGGAAGAGGGGTAACAATGAATTCTGCTCCAACTAATGACGAACGCTGTGCTTTGCAAAGTAAAAGAGATAATGCGCAGGTATAAAACCTTTATAACAAAAATGGAGTACTTCTAGTTAAATTCTGTGTATATTTTCTAAGAATTCAATGTGAGTCTTCATATTCTAACCAAAACCATCTAAAAACTAATAGAATATCATATATTCCAATAACATTTCTTTCTTTCCCCGCTTATGGTTAATTAGAGATATGCAAAAAGATTCTTACGAAAAGTTTCTGTTGAAACTTCCAACACATATCTTTCCAGAAGCAGCCATATTTCAGTACACACACACACACACACACACACACACACACACACACACACACACACACACAAACGCAATGGCGACATCGTCTTTCAAGATAATGGAAAACCCCTGAAAAAACCTTAACTATGTAACTCGCCCTGACCGATATTCGAACTCGGGACCTCTTGAACGTGAGGCAGACACGCTCAAATCTATCC
The DNA here is from genome assembly GCA_030765055.1 of Mantis religiosa. Lineage (NCBI taxonomy): Eukaryota > Metazoa > Arthropoda > Insecta > Mantodea > Mantidae > Mantis > Mantis religiosa. Next base: position 658,991 of record JAUKNK010000056.1, on the reverse strand, counting down.
TACCGAGGCGGCAAGTAGTGGACAATTCGCATCATTAATAAGGAATCATACTGTCGGCAGGCATTATTTTGCTGTTACTTAGGCAAACGCCGAGAGAGAGAAGCGAGGAAACAGACAGAAAGGAACCCAAGCCATGCCCACGCGTGCGCTTTCGCTGTACTCTTGCGGAGAGGGAAAGAAAAGGAGATAGTGTACAATTTCTCGCTGCTTCGTGAAAGGCCGTGAAACTTCGGCAGCTTTCGAGCGATCCAATGAGTTCTAGAACTGTGAGTGGAGGTATAAGCGCCGTGGCTGTCAGAGCGGGAGTGAGTTGTGGAGTCGCTAGTGAGCAGTTTATTGCGTGTGCCTGTGTAGCTATTTGAAGTGTACCACAGTAATTTCTTGTTTTTATGTGTGGTGAAGCAACCAGAGACAGTGTTGATGTATGGTACGTCATCCTACTGCTCTAAGGGCTCTATAAAGTGTGTTTCTACTGGAAATAAAGAGCATTTTGAACAGCTGCAAACTAGACTTTTATTCTACGAACCCACAAAGTCACAATGCATACACAGGTGCGCGCGGTCACACAGAGTGTTTGAAACAAGCTGTTTTTTTTAAAGACATCTATGTGTTTTTTAACGATTAAAGTTGGTGAATTATGTAAGATTATGATTTTACACGCTATTCTCAGAAAATGCATGTCCTGTAAATATTTCTAACACTGGATATTTTAATCAAAATACTTAAGAGCCATTTATAAGAAACTAACAACTTTCTCAAATTTTTCATACAAGGGTTACTTTGGAACGAAAATCTTCGTGTCGCATCTTTAAAAGATGCTGAACCTAATTACCAAGTTAAATAATTAATCAACTCTCCATTTTTGAGTTGTGTTACGGTTTATTTACTTTCTTATTCAGCAAGTTTCCAAACGTATACTTCTGTTGACCTCTTAGTATAGAATCTATGTTGTATAATGCAATGTTTACAGCTTGTGTAAACCGCCATGACGTTCCACAAGAAACAAAGATGCGCAATAGAGATCACAGGCCAGTTGTATAATAAGAGAACTGGAGGGTCAGTGTTCCACTTGCTGTGAGGGTGATAAGTATGCGGACAATGGGTATATTTAGTTCTGGTAGCAGTTCCAGTGCCTTGTTCCGCCACCATTATCACAATTTCTCATTTCTCCTCTCTTGGGCATGTGGAGTATTACATTTCAGGTAAGTTGTACTATAGATAATCAGCAGGCAAAGTAAGATTGCAAGATTCAACTGTCACTTTAGCAAGTTTTAAAGAACTAATACATTTTCAGACATGCAAAAAATATATAATGTGGGCAATATTCAGTATGATAAAGAGTGAGAAAAAGGATTGTAAGAAGTCAAAATGGCAGCAAGCACTTGTCAATTTAAAAGACCATGTAATTAAGCTTTACGCTTTTTCAATCCGAAAAGTTGATATTTTCCTAAAGTTTAATGTTCATAATGAAAAATAAAATATATTTTGGGATTTCTCCGAACTCTGACCTATTTTTTGATATGGAACACTTTAACTGGGTCCACCTCTGTAGTGTATGTGGCAGTGTGTCCGCCTCACATTCAAGAGGTCTTGAGTTCGAATCTCGTTCAAGGTGAGTTATCGGGATACGGCTTTTTCTTGCGTTCTCTCTTATCCTGAAAAATGAATGTCAGTAACTCTAAGCTCTATGGACCCTGGTTTCATATGAACATCATTTAACCCATTTCATTCATCGTCCAAAATTAGACGTTAATAAGTAAAAACATTTTAATTGGATAGTTCAGAAATCAATTAATAGCCATAAACCGGTAAAAATGTTTGATATTGACCATTAAGAAGAAGGCGAAGCCCCGAATGAAAGTCTTAGAGAGTTGATTAACCCGATCAATGTTCGAAGCAAGGACTCCGGCGGGTATACACTGGCTGCGTTACTGCAATGGTGTATTCCATGTCCCTCTATTCTGCGGTTGCTAAATGCAAAGCGAAGTTTGTTTATTTAGGAACGCGACATTTTCAGTAGCACTATATTATCATGTTATATTCCTCGAACTCCAGTTATCGTTTAACAACATAAATAAAAACTATTTTCTATGTACAAATGCGTTTGCTGGTCCAGTTTCAGTTCATACTGGCGCGTAGAAAAGTTGAATGTCCTGCATTCGGTACTGGCATTACTTTGTGTTTCGCCTATATTACTCTAGATGAGCATGAAATATATTAACTCACTTTACTTTTGATACATTTATTACAGCAGACATTGGATATAAATAATTTGATAGTTGAAGGTTACCGTCTAAACCGTTCCTGGATCTTCAGTTTTCTTTTTATTTGTTAATATTTACATATGATTTAAATCTCGCAGAAGTTAGGTTTCAGCTGCTTTTGGTTATTTGTTTTTAATGCCAACAACCAGGTTTGAATAGATCACCATCGAGGGGACCTTGCTACTGCAATTGCAATGCCCCAAAAGTGCTAGTCATTAACTTTACTTTCATCTAAGAAATATATGCATTATTCACTACCTTCGAAAAAGTATATACTATTGTATATTTACCGAGGTCCCGAGTTCGAGTCTCGGTCAGGGTGAGTTACCTGGATACGGTTTTTTCCGGAGTTTTCCCTTATCCTGAAATACGAATGTCGGGTATCTCTAAGCTCTATGGACCCTGGACTCATTTGAGCATCCTTTCACCCATTCCATTCGTCGTCCGATATAACTTAACGTTGGAGGACGTAAATTACGAAAAAACAAAAATGTGTGTTTCAAATGGGCTGGTGTTTGTCCTTAAGCGCTACTAGGTGAGCAACTAATCGGAGTCTTGCGGTGTTGTCGTATTGCATTCCCCCTAAGTGGTGTATGACGAGCGCCAAACTAAATAAATCTCTAATAAATACTATTGGCGCTAAGACAAAACTTCAGATTTTCCAAAAACTGATCCATGAGGAAGCAGAGAGTAATATATTTAATCCGTAAAAACCCCATATTTTTAGCTCATATAGTTTTCCTAATACAAGTAAATAAATTAGATGATGATGAAGATGATGATGATGATGATGATGATGATGATGATGATGATGATGATGATGATGATGATGATGATGATGATGTGTATAAGGGCGCTCAACTGCAGAGGATATCAGCGCCGTTTTTAAAAAGCTGGTCATGGCAAAAGCCAGATATAAATTTGTCTAAAACACTATAACAATGTAAATAAACTTACAAATAATACATGCACATAGAAAAACTACAAAAACAAATAAAATCTAAATATAAAATGCCAAAAATTCTCTTCGCTAAATCCTAAAGTCCAATCTAGAAAAGAATATCAAAACCTGCTCCACTGCTTGATTATCATCCGCGAGCATTTCTGCAAAGCTGGCCGGCAGCTGCAGAGACGGCCTAAGGTGTGCCAGGTAAAAACACTCTGGGAGCACGTGAGTTGCAAAACGGACACAGTGGAGCAGGCTACTTTTTAAACAGAAAATTGTAAGTAAAAACGCAGTACCCAATACGCAACCGGGCCAAATTCACGAGAATAAATAAATTATATACCATTATATTATAACAATGCATTGCGACATGAGCGCTGTCATGAATATCATTACTGGTTGACATGTATGCGTGTACGTATATTTGAAATTACTCAGAACTGAAACGCAAACATTTGACATGGCGTGACAAAAGAAATAGGTGTTTGCTAAATTCGATGAGAGGAAACAAACACTTCCAGCTGGTCTGGCAGAGCGTGCCTGGTCACATATCTTTGTTTATGAATGGTTCGTAATCTTTATTTACTCTAGAGCAGAGAGTTCAGAGCATATTATTCGTTTATAGTCGCGCTGCTGGAACGGTTACCATGGATTTATCTTTGTTAAGAGAAGCCTCTCAGATAACGCACTGATTATTCCTGTAAGAGTGAGAGTACTGACGCGCCTCCCGTTCGTGTGCTAAACACCAATGAATGTATTACTTCAGCCAATGGAATTTTCAGGAATCACAAATGACAGATAGATGTTTACTCCACGTGGAGTAATCAGTGCGCCATCTGAGAGGTATCTGTTACCAAAGATAAATCCGTGGTAACCGTTCGAACAGCGTGACTATACTCTTCCATGAAAAAGTGTATCACCTGGATCAATGAGACACGATCCACATTCCGCTTTACTACTGCCTGAACAATCCAATTGAGTTGATGTGGGCTCAAATTATGTTGCGAACAGAAATAATACTTTTAAACTGACTGACGTCTGACGTCTTATTTACGAAGAAATTGACAAGGAACACGAGACTGGGAAAGCTGTGCGAGACATCAGATAAACTACAAAAATATGACTTTTGGAAAGAAATAGCACGTAATGAGATGTTGGAACTTATCATAATATATTTGAGTACTCAGACAATGAAGACAATGACAACGACGAATTATCTCTTAACGTATTGTTACCCAAACGGCAAGCCCACAATGCCGATCAATAAATGTAGGCCGGCGGAGGGAGGAGAGACAGCAGGGGTGGCTGGGTCTTCGTTTACCCCTCCTCCTACCGCTCGAAGTTGCACGAAGCTTCGAGAATGTTTTCCCCCTCCATAAAAGGAGAATCGAGAAACTTCGGGGCCGATCGATACCGGAAGCGACAGTCAGTTGAGAGTAGTGTTGTTATGGCGTGCGTTGTGTAAGTAGCGTCGAGCGTACGTGTAGATTGATATTGGAAAATCAACTAATTGTGTACATTAAATTGTAATTGTGAACAGTGTATTGCTACGAAAATAAAGTGCAGTTTTTTGTGTTTGTAACCTCGACTTTTTGTTTCACGAACCCACAAAGTCACAGTATTTAACATTCACAGCTATACGGGTGCACCGCTGGTATTTTCGTTGGATTAGAAAAATAAGTAATTCATTAACCTTAATTGATTTTAAACTAGATATTTAAACCATTTGCATAATATACGAATATCCATGTTGCAATTATTGTGATTTGAACAACTACAATATTATAAAATTTTGAAATATTCAGTTTGCGTTCCCTTACGGATCACTGGCAAGTGTACGAGAGAGAAGAAAATACAAAGAGACTGGGGATAAAGAGATGGCAACGCTGAATGCGTTAACGCATCCGATTCGCTACAGGCAAAAACTCTTAGCATTTGAAATACATATAGTATATATGTACATACATTAAGTGCATGAAAATATCTCAGAAGAACCTTTTGTGCTTCTCCAATGATGCATTCGGATTTTCATTTGCAATAGCTTGGAATACTATTACGCAGTTCTTACGAGATGTCAACATTGCGACAATTCAGGTTGCGTTTGCCTCTGTAGGTAGATGGTAGCTGCCTCACGTTCAAGAGCTCTCGAGTTCATATCTCGATCAGGGTGAGCTATCTTGGTAAGATTTTCTCCGGAGTTTTCCCTTATTCTGGAAGATGAATGTCTGGGTAATCTAACAAGGGAACTATCACTGTATGGTATAATACCTGCTGTACGAGCATATAAACTATGTGCACCGAAACTCTACTACGGAGTAGAACCGTAAGGCCCAAAACTGAAGTCTGGAAAGTACCGCATGCGGCCACTTGCAAGTAGCTGCTGGATATCCCTCCTCAGCTCTGTGTCGCATGTGAAGGACGGATATCCTTACGTACGCCGCTCCTTACGCAAAGGGGTAAACCATCCCTCCCGTACGTTGCTGTGCTATGCCTATATGTCCCTACTTATTCAGGGCTCATTTTCGGGTAATTCCAGCTATACTCTGCACACAGGCCCCACATAGAGCAGAGAGGATGCCAACAAACTCTCAAGCGCCTACAGGTGTCAGCATACTGATAGTTCACATATAAGCTCTATGAACCCTGGACTCATTTGAGCACCATTTCATCTATTTCAATTATCAGTTCGATGTTACTTCACGTTGGAAAAATTAGATTAAAAAAGCCGGTTGCACTTCCTTACTTACTCAATACTTCCCATGTATTTCGTTACTTTTTCAATATTGTCGCGGCAACAGGCATAAAAGTTTCGGCACAAATAGAAAACAGACGGCGGCTATTGTTTCACGGTAATAAAGAACTTACGTAATCAGTTTACGATACCGCGACTAGTGTACACAAAGAGGCCGGCAAATGAAGATAGCTAAGATAAAGGACTTGCCGATCAGATAGGATTTCACGTTTGGAAGTTTCGAGAGATATCTCGATTGACAGAGTATAGTTGTTTTTCTGATTTGCTCGAGAAGTTTCTGGAACTATGAATGAGATATATAATCGATTGTGACGCGCCAGCAGGACAGTTGTAAAACAGTGAGTTGTGTAACACGAGTGTTCTGTTGAGAGCTGATCAGAACGTTGTTATTGTTATCGACCTTGGAAGATTGTGTTTTATTGCTGATGTAATGTTACGTGAAAATTGAACAGTGTATCTCTACGGAAATAAATAACATTTTTAATTTCTGAAAACTGGAATTTTAATCCTACGAACCAACAGAGCCGCGACCTGGCGAGCCGCGTTGACGACCTGGAGGGAAAGGCCGACAGCAGCGTCAAGTCCCTGAATGCCATAGTAGAGGACGTCGTCGGCAGGAAACTGAAGGATTTGAAGGCCGACGCGCCGGGACGCGACACAACATCTGCGCACGTCAAACCGCCGAAATATGACGGCGCATCAACATTTGAGGTCTTCCGCCACCATTTCGACACAGTGGCCAAGCACAACAGATGGTCACCGGAGAAGGAGGCCACACAGTTAATAGCCAGCCTCCCGGGATGGGCCGCGGAAGTCCTAACTGCGGTGCAGACAACGGCGGCGCCCAAGGACATCTGGGAGGCCCTAAAGAATCGTTTCGGGAACCACTGCTTATCCGCAGCGTACCGCAGCCAACTAAAGGCAAGGTCACAGCAGCCGGGGGAGACGCTGCAGGATTTCGCCATAGCGATTGAGCAGCTAGCTAGCAAGGCCTTGGTTGACCTGCCACTGGAGTTCGTATCCCGAGAAGCCGCCTACAACTTTGTCGACGGGGTACGAAAACGGAGATTCGTCAGCACCTAGTGCTCGGCGAGTATAAAACCATCCACGAGGCGCTGACAGCGGCATTAAGGATGGAGGCGGCCAAGCTAACATCTATCCCGACGTCGAGAACGAGGAGTGTCCGCTACGCCGGGACAGAAGACCAGCCGAGGGACGCCGGCGAACACCTAATGTTCTGTGTTGGGGGTGTGGACGGCCCGGACACCTGCAGAGAGGCTGCCCACACCAGGAAGAGCAGCCGGAAGACGAGTAAGGGCCGTCGTGGAGAGGGGCACGTCGGCGCCATCACCACTATCCCCTTGAGTGACACTGCGCGCCGTCAGCTGGCGTATGGATGACAGCCTCATCACGGAAGTTTGGGTAAGAGCAAAGCCGTGCCACGTGGTGGTAGACACCGATGCGGTAGTGACCATCATCAGAACTGACGTGGCGAAGGGTTTGACGACAAGAAAGCCGAGCCGACCATACCAGCTTGTCAAGGCATTGAGCGACACCTTGCTTGTGGAGAAGGAGGCCCTGCTGGAGCTGACTTTGGGACGGAGTGCCATGCGCCTCTGGGTGTTCGTCGCGAAGGTGGCTGAGGAGGTGATTCTGGGACTGGATGCCCTCAGGAGCCAGGAGGCTACGGACGATGTCGGCAAGAAGGTCCTGCGGCTCAACGGAGAAGAGGTTATACTCCGTCAACCAGAAGAGCGCCTTGGAATTTCCAGGGTCGTCTTGGACGAAGACGTGGTGGTCCCCGCGAGGAGCGAGGTGATGGTGACGGCGCTAACGGAAGGCCAGACAGCAAGTTTGGTTCAGAGGCTGCAGGAGTAAGAGTTAAACTCGGAACATCGCAGAGGGAAAAGCCACGGTACCGCAGACGCTATGTCCCGAAGACCCTGTCCAGAAGAGTGCGGCCAATGCACAAGGTTGGAGGAGAAGAAGCGTGCTGCTGCAGTTCGAGCAGTCATGGCAGTGCCTGCGGATGGCTGGGATAGCTCAGGCCTGAGGAGGGAGCAGCTGGCGGACGCAGACTTGGGGTCACCCTTGAGGGATGTGGAGGCAGGGACGAGACCAACCTGGGCGGAAGTCGCACGGAGGAGCGCCACCTAAAAGTCTTAGTGGGTCCAGTGGGACTCGTTGAAGACCAGAGAGGGTGTGCTGTTCCGGATGTGGGAATCACCCGATGGGAAGACGCAGGGAGAACAGTTGCTACTTCCCCGGTGTAAGGTTCCGGAAGTCTTGGAAGAAGTGCACGCCGGTACTTCAGGAGGACACCTGGGAGCGAACCGCACGATTTACAAATTACGGCAGCGCTACTACTGGCTGAGGCTCCGAGCAGACGCTGAGAGATGTTGCCGTCAGTGTCACGTGTGCGCGGCGAATCGCGGCCCCCAGACTAGGACCCGGGGTCGCATGCAACAATACAACGTCGGAGCGCCATTCGAACGGATCGCCGTTGACATTGCTGGACCGTTCCCAATATCCGACCGAGGCAACAAGTGCCTGAATTTGGTCTTGGATTGCTTCACTAAGTGGCCGGAGGTGTATGTCATCCCGAACCAAGAGGCAAGGACAATCACAGACTGCCTTGTGGAGGAAGTGTTTTGCCGATTTGGGGTGCCATTAGAGCTGCACAGTAATCAAGGCACCAATTTTGAGTCCAACCTGAAGAAGGGGGCACTAGAGAGACTTGGGGTTAACAAGACCCGCACAACACCTCTACATCCCCAGTCGGATGGCATGGTCGAGAGGTACATCAAGACCTTAGAGGAACACTTGAGGAAGGTCGTGGCCAGCCATCAGCGAGACTGGGACGTGAAGGTACCACTGTTCTTGCTGGCCTACCGCTCATCAACACAGGACACCACGGGGATCACGCCAGCCAGCTTAATTTTCGGCCGAGAGTTACGCCTCCCCCGTGACCTGGCTTTTGGTAGCCCTCCGGGGGTGAAACAGCCAGCGACTGTGTATGTGGAGAACCTGGTGGACCACCTCCACGACCTGGCTCGCCAGAACATCCAGAAAGCGAGCGACCGCATGAAAACCCGATACGACAGGCAAGCCAACAGCCAAGAGTTCCAGCAAAGTGACCTGGTCTGGTTGTACCGCCCTACCCGGACCATGGGACACTGCCCGAAACTTCAGCAGCCATGGCAAGGACCGTACCATGTGGTGAAGAGGATTAACGACGTGGTCTACCGCATCCAGAAGGTGCCCCGAGGAAGGATGTTGGTGGGACACCTGGATCACCTGGCCCGCTATGATGGTGCTGCTCGGGACGACCAGCCTTTAGGAGGGAGCAGTGTTATCCAAACGGCAAGCCCACGATGCCGATCAATAAATGTAGGCCGGCGGAGGGAGGGGAGACAGGTGGGGTGGCTGGGTCTTCGTTTACCCCTCCTCCTACCGCTCGAAGTTGCACGAAGCTTCGAGAATGTTTTCCCCCCCATAAAAGGAGAATCGAGAAACTTCGGGGCCGATCGATACCGGAAGCGACAGTCAGTTGAGAGTAGTGTTGTTATGGCGTGCGTTGTGTAAGTAGCGTCGAGCGTACGTGTAGATTGATATTGGAAAATCAACTAATTGTGCACATTAAATTGTAATTGTGAACAGTGTATTGCTACGAAAATAAAGTGCAGTTTTTTGTGTTTGTACCCTCGACTTTTTGTTTCACGAACCCACAAAGTCACCGTATTTAACATTCACAGCTATACGGGTGCACCGCTGGTATTTTCGTTGGATTAGAAAAATAAGTAATTCATTAACTTTAATTGATTTTAAACTAGATATTTAAACCATTTGCATAATATACGAATATCCATGTTGCAATTATTGTGATTTGAACAACTACAATATTATAAAATTTTGAAATATTCAGTTTGCGTTCCCTTACGGATCACTGGCAAGTGTACGAGAGAGAAGAAAATATAAAAAGACTGGGGATAAAGAGATGGCAACCCTGAATGCGTTAACGCATCCGATTCGCTACAGGCAAAAACTCTTAGCATTTGAAATACATATAGTATATATGTACATACATTAAGTGCATGAAAATATCTCAGAAGAACCTTTTGTGCTTCTCCAATGATGCATTCGGATTTTCATTTGCAATAGCTTGGAATACTATTACGCAGTTCTTACGAGATGTCAACATTGTGACAATTCAGGTTGCGTTTGCCTCTGTAGGTAGATGGTAGCTGCCTCACGTTCAAGAGCTCTCGAGTTCATATCTCGATCAGGGTGAGCTATCTTGGTAAGATTTTCTCCGGAGTTTTCCCTTATTCTGGAAGATGAATGTCTGGGTAATCTAACAAGGGAACTATCACTGTATGGTATAATACCTGCTGTACGAGCATATAAACTATGTGCACTGAAACTCTACTACGGAGTAGAACCGTAAGGCCCAAAACTGAAGTCTGGAAAGTACCGCATGCGGCCACTTGCAAGTAGCTGCTGGATATCCCTCCTCAGCTCTGTGTCGCATGTGAAGGACGGATATCCTTACGTACGCCGCTCCTTACGCAAAGGGGTAAACCATCCCTCCCGTACATTGCTGTGCTATGCCTATATGTCCCTACTTATTCAGGGCTCATTTTCGGGTAATTCCAGCTATACTCTGCACACAGGCCCCACATAGAGCAGAGAGGATGCCATCAAACTCTCAAGCGCCTACAGGTGTCAGCATACTGTAACGCGAGCGCTGGAACACCCTGTGAACCAGCTGGGAACGGAAGGCAGGGGAGGACCGCGTTAGCCACACCTCCCCCTCGTTTGTCTTGTAGTGGTGACAGGCAGTGGTTGGGAGGAAAAACATCAGTGTGCCGTCTGTTTCTGTCCACCTGGTTCCAGAAATGACGGAATCTGGAACATTCTCCTGGTCACTAGAAACCGGCGATATTCCTATATAAAGAGGGTTACAGACAGACAGAGTTGAGTTGGTCAATCAGTTGGTTAGTGTGTGTGAGTGAGGACAGTTCTTGGTGTAAGAAGGCAGTGTTAGTCAGTGACGTGTTAATGAACGGAAAGATTGTGCAACGGAAGACTGTACGTAACTGTGAATGTGTACCGGAGCTTACGTAACCGCGAGTACAAGGAAATTGTAACGGACGAACTGGTGAATTGTAATTGTTGCAGCCCGTAATTCTTTGTAATTGGCAAGTGTTTAACTGTAAGTCGGTGGAAATAAAGAACATTGTTGAGTGGTGAAATTGGACTTTTCATTTCACGAACCCACAAAGTCACACTGGTGTCAGGAAGCGGGAAAACAACATAACATCACCGAACATTACAACCATGGAGGCAGCATTAGAAAAGATTTTAGCGGAACTGAAAGAAATGAAGACGGCAACTGAAAACCTCGCTGCAAAAACAGAAGCGGCAAATGACAACCTGGCCGCGGAACTGAAACAAATAAAGAGCGAATTGACCACGGAAATGAGGGCAGCGAACGACAGTCTGGCCACGGAAATGAAGGCGGCGAACGAGGCTCTCGCCGCAAAGTTTGAGGAACGGTTGGCCGGCGTGAGGGATGACGTCACGAACCTGGGCAAGCGGAAGGGTCAAGTAGACGACCACCTTAATGATTTAGAGGAAAAGGCCGACAACATCGCAAAACCCCTCACCCGCCTGACGGAGGAAAACCGGCCTTATTTGTGGACGGAGGACGCCGAAGACGCTTTCCAGCACCTGAAGGGGACCCTGTGCAGTGCTTCAATTTTGGGTTTCCCACAACCGGGTGGCGCCTTCATTGTGGACGCCGACGTTAGCGACCATTACATTGGAGGTGTCCTACCGCAGATCCAGGACGGCCATGAGCGCACAAGAGTGGAAGAGAAGGAGCGTGCCGCAGCAGTCCGAGTAGTTGTGGCAGTGCCTGCTGAAGGCTGGGATAGCGCAGGCCTGAGGAGGGAGCAGCTGGCGGACGCAGACTTGGGGCCACTCTTGAGGGAAGTGGAGGCAAGGATGAGACCAACCTGGGAGGACATCGCACCGAGGAGCGCCACCTACAAGTCGTACTGGGCCCAATGGGACTCGTTGAAGACCAGAGTGGGCGTGCTGTTCCGGGTATGGGAGTCACCCGATGGGAAGGCGCAGAGAGGACAGTTGGTACTTCCCCTGAGCAAGGTCCCGGAAGTCTTGGAGGAAGTGCACGCCGGTACTTCAGGAGGACACCTGGGAGCGAACCGAATGATTCACAAACTACGGCAGCGCTACTTCTGGCTCAGACTCCGGGCAGATGCTGGTGGTACCCCTGGACCGCCTCGCACGCTACGATGGGGCTGTTCGGGGCGAACAGCTTTGAGGAGGGAGCAGTGTAACGCGAGCGCTGGAACACCCTGTGAACCAGCTGGGAACGGAAGGCAGGGGAGGACCGCGTTAGCCACACCTCCCCCTCGTTTGTCTTGTAGTGGTGACAGGCAGTGGTTGGGAGGAAAAACATCAGTGTGCCGTCTGTTTCTGTCCACCTGGTTCCAGAAATGACGGAATCTGGAACATTCTCCTGGTCACTAGAAACCGGCGATATTCCTATATAAAGAGGGTTACAGACAGACAGAGTTGAGTTGGTCAATCAGTTGGTTAGTGTGTGTGAGTGAGGACAGTTCTTGGTGTAAGAAGGCAGTGTTAGTCAGTGACGTGTTAATGAACGGAAAGATTGTGCAACGGAAGACTGTACGTAACTGTGAATGTGTACCGGAGCTTACGTAACCGCGAGTACAAGGAAATTGTAACGGACGAACTGGTGAATTGTAATTGTTGCAGCCCGTAATTCTTTGTAATTGGCAAGTGTTTAACTGTAAGTCGGTGGAAATAAAGAACATTGTTGAGTGGTGAAATTGGACTTTTCATTTCACGAACCCACAAAGTCACACTGGTGTCAGGAAGCGGGAAAACAACATAACATCACCGAACATTACAACCATGGAGGCAGCATTAGAAAAGATTTTAGCGGAACTGAAAGAAATGAAGACGGCAACTGAAAACCTCGCTGCAAAAACAGAAGCGGCAAATGACAACCTGGCCGCGGAACTGAAACAAATAAAGAGCGAATTGACCACGGAAATGAGGGCAGCGAACGACAGTCTGGCCACGGAAATGAAGGCGGCGAACGAGGCTCTCGCCGCAAAGTTTGAGGAACGGTTGGCCGGCGTGAGGGATGACGTCACGAACCTGGGCAAGCGGAAGGGTCAAGTAGACGACCACCTTAATGATTTAGAGGAAAAGGCCGACAACATCGCAAAACCCCTCACCCGCCTGACGGAGGAAAACCGGCCTTATTTGTGGACGGAGGACGCCGAAGACGCTTTCCAGCACCTGAAGGGGACCCTGTGCAGTGCTTCAATTTTGGGTTTCCCACAACCGGGTGGCGCCTTCATTGTGGACGCCGACGCTAGCGACCATTACATTGGAGGTGTCCTACCGCAGATCCAGGACGGCCATGAGCGCACAAGAGTGGAAGAGAAGGAGCGTGCCGCAGCAGTCCGAGTAGTTGTGGCAGTGCCTGCTGAAGGCTGGGATAGCGCAGGCCTGAGGAGGGAGCAGCTGGCGGACGCAGACTTGGGGCCACTCTTGAGGGAAGTGGAGGCAGGGATGAGACCAACCTGGGAGGACATCGCACCGAGGAGCGCCACCTACAAGTCGTACTGGGCCCAATGGGACTCGTTGAAGACCAGAGTGGGCGTGCTGTTCCGGGTATGGGAGTCACCCGATGGGAAGGCGCAGAGAGGACAGTTGGTACTTCCCCTGAGCAAGGTCCCGGAAGTCTTGGAGGAAGTGCACGCCGGTACTTCAGGAGGACACCTGGGAGCGAACCGAATGATTCACAAACTACGGCAGCGCTACTTCTGGCTCAGACTCCGGGCAGATGCTGGTGGTACACCTGGACCGCCTCGCACGCTACGATGGGGCTGTTCGGGGCGAACAGCTTTGAGGAGGGAGCAGTGTAACGCGAGCGCTGGAACACCCTGTGAACCAGCTGGGAACGGAAGGCAGGGGAGGACCGCGTTAGCCACACCTCCCCCTCGTTTGTCTTGTAGTGGTGACAGGCAGTGGTTGGGAGGAAAAACATCAGTGTGCCGTCTGTTTCTGTCCACCTGGTTCCAGAAATGACGGAATCTGGAACATTCTCCTGGTCACTAGAAACCGGCGATATTCCTATATAAAGAGGGTTACAGACAGACAGAGTTGAGTTGGTCAATCAGTTGGTTAGTGTGTGTGAGTGAGGACAGTTCTTGGTGTAAGAAGGCAGTGTTAGTCAGTGACGTGTTAATGAACGGAAAGATTGTGCAACGGAAGACTGTACGTAACTGTGAATGTGTACCGGAGCTTACGTAACCGCGAGTACATGGAAATTGTAACGGACGAACTGGTGAATTGTAATTGTTGCAGCCCGTAATTCTGTGTAATATGCAAGTGTTTAACTGTAAGTCGGTGGAAATAAAGAACATTGTTGAGTGGTGTAATTGGACTTTTCATTTCACGAACCCACAAAGTCACAATACTGATAGTTCACATATAAGCTCTATGAACCCTGGACTCATTTGAGCACCATTTCATCTATTTCAATTATCAGTTCGATGTTACTTCACGTTGGAAAAATTAGATTAAAAAAACCGGTTGCCTTTCCTTACTCAATACTTCCCATGTATTTCGTTACTTTTTCAATATTGTCGCGGCAACAGGCTTAAAAGTTTCGGCACAAATATAAAACAGACGGCGGCTATTGTTTCACGGTAATAAAGAACTTACGTAATCAGTTTACGATACCGCGACTAGTGTACACAAAGAGGCCGGCAAATGAAGATAGCTAAGATAAAGGACTTGCCGATCAGATAGGATTTCACGTTTGGAAGTTTCGAGAGATATCTCGATTGACAGAGTATAGTTGTTTTTCTGATTTGCTCGAGAAGTTTCTGGAACTATGAATGAGATATATAATCGATTGTGACGCGCCAGCAGGACAGTTGTAAAACAGTGAGTTGTGTAACACGAGTGTTCTGTTGAGAGCTGATCAGAACGTTGTTATTGTTATCGACCTTGGAAGATTGTGTTTTATTGCTGATGTAATGTTACGTGAAAATTGAACAGTGTATCTCTACGGAAATAAATAACATTTTTAATTTCTGAAAACTGGAATTTTAATTCTACGAACCCACAGAGTCACAATATTGTACATTGCTGGGCTTTATCTCCATGAGTTAGCATCAAATCAGCCATATATAAAACTGAAGGAACAGTTCGACAGAATGTTACGTGACACGAATTGTAGGATAACGCCATCAACGTTTTATCTTACGGTGCATGCTCCACAGTTCCCAGTGTATTACTGGAATATCACCCTTAAAATAAGAACAACACAGCGTTATCAGATCCTGATTAATGAGACCTTGTTTAGCGAATTATTGCTTTACTAACGGGCAAGAGTACCCTGTAACTTTCTTTCGATAAAGGCAACCGCTTTTCACACACCAGAAGCAAGCTTTCTCAACTGTATTTGCCCTTCCAACACAGTAAGCAAAACATATTAACCTTTTTGCTACAGGCACCGTAAAGCCTCCAAGGAGAAAGCTCAGCGGGGTGTTCTACTCTCTTGCGGAGTGCGGGGCAACTCATAATGTTATAGGCAGATCTACTATCTACATTAAATACATTGCGTTAGTACCCCGGCATTGCTAGCACATGTATATATTCGTAATTTTAATCACATTACGGTAAAATTAACGCATTCCATACAGCTATATCATTCTGAAACGAATACAGTGTGTTCTAAATGCAACAAGTTATTTGACACAAATCTATCAGTGTTGTGTACAATTACAGCTTAAAAAGCGTTACAAGGAGTTTCAACTATAACATCCGGAATTACTTTGCGTGAAATAATCTTTATCATTATTTGAAAACGAATAATTGGGTTGAATGAATAACAATAACACAAAATCATGACAACAAACCTTTCTAACAGGGAATGATCGCAACATTTTACGGTAGATTTAAACAAGAAGTCACACGTCAAAATTTACTCTTAGGAGGAATGGGATATTTTATTAGAAAGTTAGTAAGCAGTATGAAAGCTCTTCATCTAGTGTGGTATATACCTACTCTGTCTTCATTTTTATCGCCCCTAGCGGCTTGCGATCGTATTTGATTGCTCACGTAATATAAAGGTGCAAAATTTCGCCTGGTGCTCAGATACGATAACTGTCTTCAAAAAAACTATATACAGCAAGGCAATGCATTACAAAGCTAATTATGCGGTTATAAAGGTATACCAGGAAGAATACACGAAATTATAAGTCAATAAGCAATTATTTCACAATGAACATCTGTTTTTCTATTACAGAAGACATGTATGCATATTGTAAACCTGTCACTTAAAATAGAAATATTTTCTATCACCCACAGTTTCCTCACAATGTAACTTCATTACAAACCAGAAAATTAACAGAACATGTTCTAGGAATGAAAAATAAATTAGAGTTACAATATATACAAAGCTTTAATCCAAGTCTAAACAAGAAAATATCTCTAGTACATATTCTTATGTGTCCATTTTCTTATATTTCCTTTCTCTCTTCCCCTTGAGCATTGGCTCTATTGTGAGAGGGTATGCTTGAGGCCTTTCTGTCATAAAATTATTTATTGCTTCTAGATTGAAACCAGTCACCTTATAGCGTCTAGGGAAGAACGTTTCGCAGTAATGGACATAAGATATTTTATTTAGACGAAACCTCGTACAATACCCATGACATATCGAGAAAGTTGGCAACCTTGTAGAACGGACTGGTAGAAGGAGGGCCGGAGTTGTAAAACGATTATAAGGGTTCGTCAAAGGAGTCGGCCGACGTGCACACGCGTTAACTAAACAGACTTTAAACGTAGTGGACCTACCAGCCACCTACAATTGCAGCCAACGTAGTTAATGCTACACTATTTCCTCAGTTGTAGAGGAAGAGGATTAAGATCTACAAATATGTGCTGATTGTGGAATCTCGTCCAATCCTTACCTCGTCTGTAAACAAAACTGAAGAAACGAGCAGCGGATTGGCAATTTGTGCAAGAAACGATAGGCTTAAATTCTCCCACTGTGGGCGATCGGCAGGTGAAAGACCTTCAAACTTTGAAAATGAAAAGAAAACAGGGACTCCACATGCCAGTGGCACTTGCCTCGTGCTAATACGTGAATATTTTTCGACAAACTCAAGAACGTGTTCTTCCTGACGAGGAACTTTGGTCTTTCTGAATCAGTATTCCATCTCATATAGAATGATAAGTGCTGCACAAATAGTTCCCTAAGTCACTGCCAATTTTATTGCACTAGAAAGGATGGGAATTATCGTGCAAGTTTTTTGCTAATCTCCACTCCTTACTGTATTATTATTTACTGCAGTGCTCCACGTTCTTCGTTTAAAATCTTAAAATCATTTTAAGGGCTCTAACATTCAGAACTTTTCTAAACAGTCCGCAGGGGATTAGGAAATAATAAAGGACTAGGATACATTATTTTATACTTTTAGTACCTTTTAAAACGTACCTTTATAAACGTAACTATTATAACATATAGTATAATCATTATAATAACATAATTTTGTAATAGCATATAAGAATGACATTATTATAATAACATACATTATAATAACATATAACAATAATAATAATTCGAAGTATTCTTGATCTTCATGATTAATCACTTTTTGATAAGGTAATACGAAATTCTCCTTAGACCCTATAATTTATCCTATAATTTCAAATGTCAAATTTGAGCTACTATACAAATATTAACAAAATTTTGTGAACATTACCTAATTTTAACTGCTTTTAAGATTGAAAAAATGCTTCTTCAAATCGCATTAAACATTAGCTCTTTTATGAAATCAATGTCTGAAGCCGGCTTGATAAATTCAAAATTTGATTACCTTAGATATCAACAGAATTGAAAGTCCTGAAGTTAAGAATACTTGAACGTACTGGATTTATTCAACCATTGAAAGCAATATGCTCTTTTAAATTAATTTGAAATAGTTCCAATTAAGCCAAATGAAGCAGGATGTAAATTGTCGATACTTTTGCTAAGAGGGAAACAAGAGGAATCAGTAATGGAAAAATATTCAAACTTCACATGAAAAATTTGATTACATTTCAAAGTTGAGGTCAATGATTACCAAGAATGCAGTTACTATCGTCAGAATCCCGTATCGTCACCAATTTGTACTGCAGAAACCTGAAAATTGAAAAGTATATGACAACATTGACATTAGAAAATATCATAAATTTACAGTAAGTTTATTAAAACATCCTGCATTTCTTTAAAATATTAAAAGTAAGCTTAAGCATAAATATGAAGAATTAGATTCCGATTTCATAGTGATAGATATAAAGGGAGGATTACTTCATAATGCTGTTATTTACGCTGTCCCAAATTGGACTGTCAGTTTGTTAGCTGGTGTGACATCACAGCAGTTGTACGACAGATAAGTGAAGCGAGAAACCTGTCGCCACCCTTTAGCAATGCAGAGTTCAGCAAATTAAGCTTGTATTACATTGTCGCCGAGACATCGTTTTGCGGCGGCCCGCGGTCAGCGCGTCTGCGCGGAGCTAGATGCTTGCCGAGAAAGAGAGGAAACAGAGAAAGAAAGAGACAGAGGTAGTCTGGAATTTCCGGCTCTGATCGTGATTGTTGTCGAACGATACACTAAGTTCTAGAATAATGGCTGGAGTAATAAAAAACCCACAAAGCGCCAGTTGTGAGTCAGTTGCTACTGAGTTGAGTTGTTAATTGTATGTGTGCAGCTGTACAGTGATTATGAGTGTACCGCAGTAATTTCTTTCGTTTATTTAGTGTGGTGAAGCAACTAGACCTTGAGAATGCTGTTTGTATGTCACATCATTTTTGCTGTTGCAAGGGGTGTACAAAATGTCATTTTACTGCAATAAAGAGCATTTTAAATTTCAGCAAACAAGACTTTTAACTTTACGAACCCACAAAGTCACACTATTACATTATATTTGACTTGTCAATGATACATTTGCACATTGACTGACTGAACGTCTGCAGACGTAGTCCAGCTGAAGATGGTCTTTTCGTTCCAGAAATGGTTAGGTCGTCGTCAGTAACTGGCAGGCTGAGGGACAGCCCAAGTTGTGCTAAACGTTTACTTGCTCTGCAAGATCTAAACTATGGAGTAACGGAGTGGCGGGTGTAAATAAGTTAAGTGGGAGATATAGGAGGTATCTTTTAGCACCTCAAACTCAGTGGTCTCGGTTGCAATGGTCCTTCTGCACCGCTGATGGTTATGTAAATTAAGTGGGGAAACAATTTCAATGTCAAGCAAACTCTTGGTTGAATATTGTGGGCCGCAACGTGTCTTAGAGCGAGGCCGAGGACCCAACTCCCGATGCGACAGATCCCCGAAGTGCTCCATAAAAGTTAGGTCCTTATCCAGCTTCACAACCAAGTAGGAGAATGGTTATGTTTGTGTCTGTGTAAATATACTCCAGTGTGTTTTTTTGCTGGCAAGTAATGCAATATAACAGGAGAACAAAACAGAAACGTGTGTATCTCCCCATGAGATGCACTATGAGATCACATGAGTATTCACGTGCCATTCTTTGTCTGTCTCTGAAGTAGTCTCCTTGGCTTCGATCCTCCCTTTGCCACTAGATCTAACTCGGCAACGTCCAGGGGAACTATGTGTCATTCATTATATATTTGAAAACCTGCAAAAGGAAGGATTTGTTTAAAGCGATAAAGACTATCAAAATGACCAACAGGAAATATCAGATGTTAGAACATTAGCGTCTTATAAGTAGATGTACTGGCACTGTGGGACAAAATTGCGGCACACCGACTGCGCTGATATGATGATAGAAATTGACAGTGTCGTTTAAAAGCAAAATATTTTATTTTGATAATTGCTTGAGGTTTTGTATTGTTGGCAGTTTTCATTTAATGAAAGTGGTAATGACGGTATTTTCAAAGCTGCGTCTTGGGGATTATGCCGAATATGTATACAAGCAACAAATGGTTCATGTCCTTTTATTCTTAGTTTTCAACTTACGTCCTCCAAAGTTGTCATAACGGACAGTGACTGAAATGAGTTAAATGATGCTCAAATGAGCCCAGGGTCCATAGAGAATAGGGTTAACAGATATTCATCCTTTTGCATAAGCGAAACCCGGGAAAAAATCTTATAGATGAGTCAACGTGACCGAGATTCGAAATCGGGACCTCTTGAACGAGAGGCAGACACGCTATGGAGGCGGGCGTTTTGACACGTAGACACACAGAAACAAAGTGGATGGTCCAAAATTACATGCGTTGTTCATTTCGTGACGAATTACGACCATCCAGAAGAGATCAGATAATAACGTGTTTATGGAAAACGTTTTAGACGAAATATGTAACAAAATGAAGTGTATACATATTAGGGTACCAATTAACTGATACGCATGATTCTGGAGTTTTCTCCAAAATATGTCTAATTTACTAAATTTTATGTGCTGATTGAAAAACCGTAATAGCTTTTTTTTATAATACGTACCACAATTTTAAAATTGGCAGCTATACCTAAAATGTTTTAATGCAGTTCTGTGCATAAATGTTGCATGGAACTAAGAAATATTAATAATTTCTTTTTTGAAACTTATGTTTCACAGCAATGCCACCAATGTAGCAGACAACAATACTAAACTAAGAAGGAAAATTCTAATTTGTTATAATGGATATAAATATGTAATACTTCCAATAACCCATTCAGTTTACCTCAAGGAAACACATCGTAACCTAAAATTATTCTGGAAAATGTCAAATGTGCAGAACTTAAGTGACACATATGTGGAGATTTAAAAGTCATTATTGACATGCTACGAGGTTAGCAATTGGGCTATACCAGAATGTCATGTTTTATCTGTGAGTGGGAGAGTAGAGTCCGATCCAAGCAGTGGTGACGAAAAAACTGGAAGCAGAGAGACATTCTCCTGCCAGGAGTGAAAAATATTCGAAGATAAATTATTAAAACAATTAAATGGTCCGATAGATTTAAGGGTTGAGAAAGATATTTATTTTAAAAAATAAACAATGTCTAATGAATTTTGAAATACCAGCAGTTGATTCTGTCTTTAGGTTTGTTTCGTTTTCAGATTTTGGAAATACTCTGAAAGCATCTTGACGACGAAGTTGTTAGTTGATTGAAGATGTAAACAAATGTTTGCGAAATCGATCTCATCAATTAATAAGTATAATTTACACAATTTTCTTAAGATAAGTGAAGATTTTCTTGCAATAGTTATATTTGTGTAATATAACATACATTCGATAGAGTTGAGTATAAAAAATCATATTTAACTATTTTTTCTATTGTGAGAAATTGGTACATGATAGAGAAAACCTAAGTTTATATTCTGATTTAGCTTACTCAAAGGGATATTGACATATTATAATAAAAAAGAGAAAAGGTCAAGTTTGCATATTAATTATCAAAGTACTTGCAGTTATACCTCTAACATCCTGTATATCAAAAATTACTGTGAGTCAATAGAAGGAACCTAAAACTATAAAGATGTCATAAAGACTTAATTGTCAACACAAAGACTAAAATGAAAATAGATACAAGAGTAACACATACTGTGGTATGCACGAAGTGTATAAGGCAAGAGGTTTCTCTCAGTCCATTTTTTTTTCAATTTGTTTGCGCATTACACAAAACAGTGTGTGAAAATCCTTAAAGGGTGTAGGATGGCAAATAAAAGTATTAACATTCTCTTAATGATCTCTAAAATTTGTTACATCGAATTGTGGCAACAACAAAACAAGATACACGAAAAAAAGAAACCATAATGTTAGTGTGTAAGGTGCAAGCTAGAAATCAAAGGTAAATAATTGAGAAGTTTAAGTGTTTGGGAGAAAGTGAAGTAGATTAATGGAAGAACTTTGGCTTCAAGATCACAGAGCTAACTGTTTAATCAGGAGACCCTATTTGGAAGAACAAAGACTTTATCACTGAAAGTACAATAAAAGTGTATAAAACTTAATATTATACCTGCAAGGGATGGAAATAAGAGTAGAAAGCAGCAAATCTAAATAGGTGATGGAAACAAATGGATATATTACTGTCAAAAATAGAGAAACGAGAACGAAGAGAACAGACAGTGTGGCATAGTAAAAGAATGTCATTAAATGGTGTAATAAAATTATTGAAAGAAAGAAACAAAGAAACAAAGAAAGAAAGAAACAAACAAACAAAGAAAAAAGGAAAGAAAGAAACAAAGAAAGAAAGAAGGAAAGAAGGAAAGAAAGAAATAAGGTAAGAAAGAAAGAATAAAAGAACGAAAGAAAGAAAGGAAGAAAGAAGGAAAGAAGGAAAGAAAGAAAGAAGTAAAGAAGGAAAGAAAGAAAGAAAGAACGAAAAAGGAAAGAAAGAAAGAAAGAAAGAAGGAAGGAAAGAAAGAAAGAAAGAAGGAAGGAAAGAAAGAAAGAAAGAAAGAAAGAAAGAAAGAAAGAAAGAAAGAAGGAAGGAAAGAAAGAAAGAAAGAAAGAAAGAAAGAAAGAAAGAAAGAAAGAAAGAAAGAAAGAAAAAAGAAAGAAAGAAAGAAAGAAAGTAAGAAAGAAAGAAAGAAAGAAAGAAGGAAGGAAAGAAAGAAAGAAAGAAAGAAAGAAAGAAGGAAAGAAAGAAAGAAAGAAAGGAAGAAAGAAAGAAAGCAAGCAAGAAAGAAAGAAAGAAAGAAAGAAAGAAGGAAGGAAGGAAGGAAGGAAAGAAAGAAAGAGAGAGAAGGAGAGAAAGAAAGAAAGAAAGAAAGAAAGAAAGAAAGAAAGAAAGAAAGAAAGAAAGAAAGAAAGAAAGAAAGAAACAAACAAAGAAAGAAAGAAAGAAAGAAAGAAAGAAAGAAAGAAAGAAAGAAAGAAAGAAAGAAAGAAAGAAAGAAAGAAAGAAAGAAAGAAAGAAAGAAAGAACGAAAGAAAGAAAGAAAGAAAGAAAGAAAGAAAGAAAGAAAGAAGGAAAGGAAGGAAGTAAGAAGGAAAGAAAGAAAGAAGGAAAGTAAGGAAGTAAGAAGGAAAGAAAGAAAGAAGGAAAGAAAGAAAGAAGGAAGGAAAGAAAGCAGGATAGAAAGAAAGAAGGAAGGAAAGAAAGAAAGAAAGAAAGAAAGAAAGAAAGAAAGAAAGAAAGAAAGAAAGAAAGAAAGAAAGAAAGAAAGAAAGAAAGAAAGAAAGAAAGAAAGAAAGAAAGAAAGAAGGAAGGAAAGAACGAAAGAACGAAAGAAAGAAGGAAAGAAGGAAAGAAAGGAGGAAAGAAGGAAAGAAGGAAAGAAAGGAAGAAAGAAAGAAGGAAAGAAGGAAAGAAGGAAAGAAGGAAAGAAGGAAAGACAGAAAAAAGGAAAGAAAGAAAGAAAGAAGGAAGGAAGGAAAGAAGGAAAGAAGGAAAGAAGGAAAGAAGGAAAGACAGAAAAAAGGAAAGAAAGAAAGAAAGAAAGAAGGAAAGAAAGGATGGAAGGAAGGAAGGGAGGGAGAATAGAAAGAGAAGGAGTGATTGGATCACACCCAAAATGATGCATACTCTCGAATATAATGCTAAAGTCAAAATGTTATCAGGTAATTTGAAACGCGAAAACTTTAGACATCTCTAGAATATATGATTAAAATGTTATTAAAGTCAAACAAGACTTCTTTAGTAAGAAAATATCTGACTGAGATAACAAAAGCAGAACAAGTGGGGACGTCATTAATAGTTTCAGAGATAACAGCAAACCGAACTTGAAAGATTTTCCGCATGGTTGTTAAATGCTGCTTAAAGTTGAGCGCTATATTTTTATATCAGGAAGCGCTGATTGTTGGTAGCTACGTTCTCATTTTGACGACCTTTTATTGCTAGAAACTCGCGACATGTTACAAACTTCCGTATCTTCTTAGAACTGCACATAATCTACTTGTTTTTCCCCATAGTCAGAGTATTTAAGGATATACTAAGAGAAAAATAAGCATAACAGAACATTACTTGTCAGATCAAAGTTGCTTCATTTCTGATCAAATGCATGGGAAATACCAGGTGAGTCAGCTGACCATATTTATTCTTATCTGTGCAACACGCGGTTTATAGACTAATGTGAAAACATTGATCCCTTCAGCATAAAAGCTGTTATTGCAGTTCTGCCCTTCTATTCAGTATTATACGACCAGCGTTAATACGAGGGCTGTTCAATAAAGAATGATCAGAATATTTTTATGACAACGTAACTTTACTCATCCTCCTAATTTTGATCGTCTTTTTTAAAATAGTATTACCTGAATGTGCTGCACTTGTCCCAGCGTTTCTGCCAGTCTTCAAAAATATGCTGGTAACCATTTTTGAGAGATCCTTCAAAATCGCCTCCGCAGCCTTCACCACTGCTTCTGATGATGGATAATGCCCCCCACGAAGGCGTTTCTTCAAGTTAGGGAATAGAAAAAAGTCAAATGGGGCTAAATCATGACTATAGGGAGGGTGAGGGATGTACTTCACGTTAATTTTCGGCCGAGTATTATCGTGGTGCAGCATCCAGCCTTCTTCACGGAAATGTGGTCTTTTGCGCCTGATATGGACTTGCAATGTTTACAGGACATTCCTGTAGTATTGTCCAGATACTGATGTGTGTTCATGTATAACATGCTGATAAACAATTCTATGAATATCAAAGAATGAGATGACCATAACTTTCACAGCAGAAGCAATTACTTTTGCTTTTTTGTGGGTTGGTGATGAAGGAGATTTCCACACTGAGCTGTGCTGTTTGCTTTTAGGATCAAAATGATGTAGCCAAGTTTTATCAGCAGTGATTACGTTTGAAAGAAACTATGGATCTTCCTCTAACATAAACTTTAACTGCATGTTGCCTCCATTGCAGCGGTAGGCTATACTGAACAAGTCGGAACTTGCCTGGTTCTCATAGGCGGCAACCAGGTGTACCAACATTGAAACTACTACGGTGTGTTTATTTTACATTAAGCTAAAAGAATATAATAAGGTTGAATTTTAGTGCGAAAATTATGACCGTATAAAAATTATGATCACTCTTTATTGAACAGCCCTCGTACTTATAGCCCTGAATAATGACCAAGAAGCTGCAAAAATCTTAAATAAACGACGGCTTTTCGTGCATATAATACTACGAAGGTGATAAACGAATGCTTTCCTAAAGAGCGACAGAGAATACGTGGCAGCTGGCCGAGATGGTTAGCTGCTGCAGCATGGTGATACAAAGGCTAGGTTTGAAATGACGTCATATTGTTTTGACTTTTTTCCTTTCTCTTAGTCTTTATTGTTTTTAGTTTAGTTACAAATTTATTTATTCTTGCTATTTGTTCTCTTGTGAGCCAAAGACACAAGATTGACAATCCGATAATTAGGGATTATGCTTAGCCTTGTGACCATTTATGATCTGTACCATATCTGGTGTTGCAAACCATGTTATGTAGTTAGCTTTCAGTTTTAGGGGAATGTCAGCAACATTAAATCTAACAGTTTTTGTTCCATGCTTAAATCTTATGTTTCACTTCTACTGACAAAGGAGTTGTGAGCGTGCTAAGATCTCGGCTTAAGAAAAAAAGGTCAAAGAATGTGGATTTCATCAACGCAATAAAAGTTCAAAATGAGGACCCCAACAGTATTTGAAAAGCTTCATATACCTAATACCTAGATAATGGAGCGTTCATTCCTGCCAAGCATTGACGCAGGCGCAAATAGCTAAAGCCACTTTGGATTTCTGAACTGTTTGAAACATAGTTGAGTGGGCCAAGCATCATACCCACCATAATAGAGTATTTACTACGAACTATAAATTTATACCTATCTACCAGTGAAAAACATTGCAATTACAGTATTTTATAAACACATATAATGTTATAAAATGTTATTTTATCATAGTATCAAATTATAGGCCACAAGAGGTAAAATAAAGAGTAATAAGATTTCTGGGCTGGTACGAAGGATTTGAACCAAGCTTACAGTGGCAGAGTGGTGAAATAACTTGTAAAATACCATTCAACCAACACTACCTTACGAGCAGAGCTTTCTACACGAATAAGAAGCCGCAGACTACAGACCACCCACCTCATTTACAGCTTCATACCGTGTTTTGAGCTCGTTTTGGTAATTTTAACGCAAATAAAAAAAACTGTATCCGCCATTAGAATTACTGTAAGAGCCCAAAACTGCCGTAATTTGTGACAGAAGCGAAAACAATCTTCCAAATTATTAGCACTTTTTGACATGGTTGTGGAAAGAAAACACATGTTGGCTTAAGATTTAAATACAATCATAATCGGACACAATTGGTCCCATAGTGTAGATCTGCCATTTTGTATTCCAGTATTATTGTTAATTTGTGGGTTTGTTAAAATAAAAGTCCAGGTTAAAAACACCAAAAATTACTCTCTTTATCCGTAGAAATACACTTTGTCAACCTTTACAGTAGCAGAATTATGTCACATACACAATACAACTTGAAAGGTCAACGACCACAACACAGCTCACACAGCCGTTCACGCACGCGAGTTCAATTAACAACTCCCGAGTGGCGGGAAGCGGCTTCCTTTTATAGATACTCACTATTCTGGAAATTCGTGGAATGTTCTCAAACCATCAGGACGGTGCTAGAAGAAAGACGAATTCTCCAGGAATCCCTCTACCTCCCCCCACCGTTTCGGCTAGCTTTATCTCCGCACGGCACTTTTCGTCTCTTTGAATGCTTCGGCCGCGCCGCCTCGTCGCAACAATGCATTCGCAACATTATTGTCAGCTGATGCATGTGATATATTGTTCCTTCAGGGACGTGTTTAAATATGTGTGTGTGTGTGTGTGTGTGTGTGTGTGTGTGTGAATGTTCGTTAACGAATTAAAGTTTGCAAACTCATGAAGATTGTATCTGGAGCTGTCTGTGTCTGGGTATGATGCTTTTGAAATTGACCCACATAGTGATTGTTTTCCATCCCATATAACACATATACACTGAGTTATCTACCCTTTACTACTCTGTAAATCATCCAATAGAAGGCATTCAAAAATACGTAAAGTCACACATGTCGCTTAGCACGTTGCATAAATTCAAAAGTAAATAGGGACAGGTGACTCACCTGGTATAAATATGTGTAAGTAACGAAAATACTGAAGCAAAAATTACACTCTTTTCTGGTGCATGTTTGGCCGATCATTCTCTTTATATCTGAAAAGTTTCAAGCTTTTAATAAATCAATATCCGAGTTTGGATTTAATAATTAAATCGAGACTAGACAACGCCGCTCACCTGTGATTCGCTACAACCGAGTTGCCTCTGAAGGTCATATACAGGAGGTTTTACGCACATTATACGAAATCGCATTGAAGTTTAATATTTTAATTACATAAAATATATGGAAAAGTAATGGGGAATATAAATGCATTAAAAATCCCGCTTTAATTAATGGTTTCTACACGCATTTTAAAGATAACAGGATTAAAATGTTTAAATGATAGAACGCTATTAGGACTGTTTCTTCTCCTAACAAACACAAAAGAAAATTATACTCTTAAATAATGCACTTATCGTTGGAAATATAAAAACACCATAAACATTTTAGGGACACAGTACAATAAATGTTTCCTAAAAATAAGTATGCCATAAAAATTAGTTCTATTGCGAATTTTATTTCAAAACAGGTAAGTGAAACTGTGTTACAATGTACTGTTTATTGTATTATAAACATTTGCAGTTTTACTTAACATATGTAAAATATCAGGAAGAAAACCTAGGCGTGCTGCGAGCTTCATTTCTACAGAGGTCAGCATTCTACTAAACTACTGGGATGGCCTATGAGCCCTGCGTTCTCTTTAAACAAAGGTTTTGCGTGCAAAATAAAATGTTTTGTTAACTGCTTTTATGTTATTCAATAGAGAACAGTGTTCTCTACAAAATAGTGTGTTTCGTTTTTGTTTTAAGGTCACTAAAGGAGTGTCAAGTCAACAAGAAACAGCAATTTCAACCATTGCTTTTTGCATCTAATCGAGGTGCCCAAATCAGAGAATGCTGGAAAATACTTCTGGTTGTTGACTTGACGTGAACATTCTATTCAAAAACTAACAGAGCGTATAATTCTCCATAAAATAACATAAAACCATTAACAAAACATTTCACTTTGCTCACAAAACTTTCACCTGAAGAGAAAAGCCAGAATTTATGGACGAACCAATAAAACGGGAGAGAAACAGTGAGAAAAAGTACGTTGCGAAGAGTGTGTTAGGAAGTTGTGCACATGATATAACCTACTATGCGTTTCAAATGGGAATGGTTCTGCAGTTCAGATAATCAGATGCCGTATCACACTCAGCGTTGCCAGCTTGTTACCCCACTCTTTTAATGTTTCCCTCTCTCTCGCAAACTCATACAACATGAACGTCTGCTTGGCGCTAGATGTAAGGGTAAAAGAATTATATTTTACAAGATTTTACAATGATGCAGTTGCCAAAATCACAATTGGAAAAAGCATTTCTGCAATTATGTATATTTTTGAATACCATAACTATAATTATAGTTTAAGAATTATCTGCTTTTTTAATCCAAATACGGGACACACTTATTTTACCTACACCACACGCTTCAGCAGTAAGCCGTTGAGCATTTTTGAAATCGAGCTGATTTCTATATTCCTCATTGCCCAATTTTTTGAAGAACGTGTACATCTTAAAAACAATACCTCGAGCCTGATTTCGCAATAATTGTCTTTTTGACTCGCCACTAAATTAACAGCAAGAAGCCATTGCACTGTTTAACTGTTACTTTACTGTTGTCTGAAGAACAACTGAATGATATTGATCTGAACTTTCCAGAGTATATAAAAACTTCTTATCCAGCATTGATTGATAAACATTAGCATACAGCATTCCATAGGCTAACAACCAACATGCCAACCAATAATGATATTCATACAGTGATTACGTCACGATTTATTGTTATAATACAGGTAATAGTGTTTATTTATTTGTATTAGAAAAATTATTTCAGCTAAAAATATGGGGTTTTCATGGTTATGTTAAATACATTACTCTGTACCTTCCAGATGGATCAGTTTTGGCGAAATCTGAATTTTTGTTTTAGGGCGAATAGTATTTCATACAGATTGATTAGGTTGGCGCTCCTCACACAGCACTTAGCGGGAATGCAATACGACACGGCAGGACTCTGATTGGTTGCTCATCTAGTAGTGCTCAAGGACACACCTTACCATTAGAAACATAATAAATGTCGAGAGAAGTATTGTTTGTCAATAGGGCTTTGATTACGAAATATAAACAATATATTATGGATGCGACGGCAATGTAAGATGATAAAAGTAGGACATTTAATGTCGTCCTCCGGGTTTAGGAGTAACACAATAAGGTCCCGTGTTCAAACCCGACGGAGGGCGATGGCTTTTTTGGGGGGAGCGTATGGTTTCTTAGGAAAGAAGGTACCTCCGTGTCTTATATTTGCGGCACGTATAACCTTAAGTCTGAGAGAATGATCTCCGAGCAAACTTAAGTGATCTTTCATTCCTAGTTTAGACAATCCTAGCAGTTAAAAGGATCTATAAATAACGACCCAGTTTTACGAAAAATAAATTTTAAGAATATTTTCTCTCACCACTCGATGTTAGTGTTATTAGACCGTCAGTGTTTCCTGGTAGATACCGTCATTCCGACTCTAATTTCTCGTTCCATTTTGAACATTTTACATTCTATGTCGTCTTCTGCTGGTTAAGACAATCTACATTTATTCGTCACTAATATCAGATAACATAGCGACTCCTTCGCAAAATCACAGTTGTGCAGATACAGTTTAAGTCAACCCGTGTATAACCTCAATTTATCGCTTGCAGTGCGTTTAGCTCTATCCGAAGTCTAAGCGTGTACCGTGAAACGGTCCTAAACATAGTGTGTGTTGGGTGATGCCCATTGGGGTAACGTTGTTAGACAGCAATTTTCGAGCTTTCCCGTAGGAAAGTAGGCATCTTGATGTACAAGGCCGTCATCGCTTGGCAATAACCACACCAAATATGAACCTACTAACCAGAACAATAGCGAAAAAGCTGCCTCTGGCTCTAGCTATGGTCATTAGCGAGACAAAGGTTTGTTTATCTATGGCGTAAATAAAGCGTTTCTACTAATTGTTTCACGTAAGCTTGCCCCGTATGTCATAACGGTCACGTGACCTTATCACATCTCATTGGCTGCTATTGTGGAGCAGACTGATGTGCGGTGAAAATTAGTTCGTTATTTAACATGGTGATATATCTATGTTGGAAGAGAATTGTCAAATTTATATTTTCGTAACTGTTTTAATGAAATATATTACGCAACAGAGTTGATTTATCTGAAGTGCATGTTAATTCTTAAACGAAGTAAAGAGGAGGTTTCTTTGCTCTCAAGCACATTGCACGACATCACGTGATTTAGCGGTAGTAATTACATGTTTATTTATATGACTTTTAACACTGAGCTTATTTTGAACTGGATTAGTCATACATCGCCATTCGAAGGTGTGTTGTACCGAGTGCGAGAGGTAAATTATTTTATTGATCGTTTATTGTGCGTGTACTTATTATATGTATAATGGCAGAGTCTAGCGCAAATTTTTCGCTGAAGCATCACAAGGGAAAATCTTTACAAAGCGGCGAAAAAAGAATTGTGGTGCATGTGTTTAATGCACTCACAGAGAAGAACCCGTCTCTGTCAGTGAGAGAAGTCGAACAGCTGTGCTCTGAACTTACAGGTGTGTTAGGTGCGTAGGAACATCGCGACATGAAACTGAACAACAGGAAAACTTACCACTCCAGGGGCGATATTGCTGTGTGGCGAAGACGATATTTAAGGACAATCAGACTGTACTGACATACAAGTCTCAAAATATTGTGACTTTGTGGGTTCATGGAATAAAAAGTCCAATTTCACCACTCAAAAATGTTCTTTATTTCCACCGACTTACAGTTAAACTCTTGCCAATTACACAGAATTACTTGCTGCACACAACTACAATTCACCAGTTCGTCCGTTACAATTTCCTTGTACTCGCGATTACATAAACTCCGTTGCACATACCAGTTACGTACAGTCTTCCGTTGCACAATCTTCTCGTACATTAACACGTCACTGACTAACACTGCCTTCTTACACCAAGAACTGTCCTCATTCACACACTAACCAACTGACTGACTGACTCCCCCTGTCTGTCTGTAACTCTCTTTATATAGGAATATCGCCGGTTTCTAGTGACCAGGAGAATGTTCCAGATTACGTAATTTCGAGAAACAGGTGTAGAGAAAACAGGCGACACAGTCATGTTTTTTCCCTGACCACAGTCTGTCACCACCACAAGACAAACGAGGAGGAGGTGTGGCTAACCGAACCCTCCCTGTCTCCCGCTGCCAGCTGCTTTCACAGGGTGTTCCAGTGCTCCCGTTACCCTGCTCCCTCCTCAAAGCTGTTCGCCTAGAACAGCCCCATCGTAGCGTGCGAGGCGGTCCAGGTGTACCACCAGCATCTGCCCGGAGTCTGAGCCAGAAGTAGCGCTGCCGTAGTTTGTGAATCATTCGGTTCGCTCCCAGGTGTCCTCCTGAAGTACCGGCGTGCACTTCCTCCAAGACTTCCGGGACCTTGCTCAGGGGAAGTACCAACTGTTCTCTCTGCGCCTTCCCATCGGGTGACTCCCATACCCGGAACAGCACGCCCTCTCTGGTCTTCAAAGAGTCCCATCGGGCCCAGTGCGACTTGTAGGTGGCGCTCCTCGGTGCGATGTCCTCCCAGGTTGGTCTCGTCCCTGCGTCCACTTCCCTCAAGAGTGGCCCCAAGTCTGCGTCCGCCAGCTGCTCCCTCCTCAGGCCTGCGCTATCCCAGCCTTCAGCAGGCACTGCCACAACTACTCGGACTGCTGCGGCACGCTCCTCCTCTTCCACTCTTGTGCGCTCGTGGCCGTCCTGGATCTGCGATAGGACACCTCCAATGTAATGGTCGCTAGCGTCGGTGTCCACAATGAAGGCGCCACCCGGTTGTGGGAAACCCAAAATTGAAGCACTGCACAGGGTCCCCTTCGGGTGCTGGAAATCGTCTTCGGCGTCCTCCGTCCACACATAAGGCCGGTTTTCCTCCGTCAGGCGGGTGAGGGGTTTTGCGATGTTGTCGGCCTTTTCCTCTAAATCATTAAGGCGGTCGTCTACTTGACCCTTCCGTTTGCCCAGGTTCGCGACGTCATCCCTTACGCCGGCCAACCGTTCCTCAAACTTTGCGGCGAGAGCCTCGTTCGCCGCCTTCATTTCCGTGGCCAGACTGCCGTTCGCTGCTCTCATTTCTGTGGTTAACTCGCTCTTTATTTGTTTCAGTTCCGCGGCCAGGTTGTCATTTGCCGCTTCTGTTTTTGCAGCGAGGTTTTCAGTTGCCGTCTTCATTTCTTTCAGTTCCGCTAAAATCTTTTCTAATGCTGCCTCCATGGTTGTAATGTTCGGTGATGTTATGTTGTTTTCCCGCTTCCTGACACCAGTGTGACTTTGTGGGTTCATGGAATAAAAAGTCCAATTTCACCACTCAAAAATGTTCTTTATTTCCACCGACTTACAGTTAAACTCTTGCCAATTACACAGAATTACTTGCTGCACACAACTACAATTCACCAGTTCGTCCGTCACAATTTCCTTGTACTCGCGATTACATAAACTCCGTTGCACATACCAGTTACGTACAGTCTTCCGTTGCACAATCTTCTCGTACATTAACACGTCACTGACTAACACTGCCTTCTTACACCAAGAACTGTCCTCATTCACACACTAACCAACTGACTGACTGACTCCCCCTGTCTGTCTGTAACTCTCTTTATATAGGAATATCGCCGGTTTCTAGTGACCAGGAGAATGTTCCAGATTACGTAATTTCGAGAAACAGGTGTAGAGAAAACAGGCGACACAGTCATGTTTTTTCCCTGACCACAGTCTGTCACCACCACAAGACAAACGAGGAGGAGGTGTGGCTAACCGAACCCTCCCTGTCTCCCGCTGCCAGCTGCTTTCACAGGGTGTTCCAGTGCTCCCGTTACAATATACTACCTTGACGAGACTTTGGTGAATGAAGGACACACGACAAGTATGGCGTGACACGACTTTTAAGACTGAACGACAAGCATTTTTGCAAGGTATGTTTGCTGGTTTAAAAAATTTCAGTGGAAAAGGCCAAAGGCCCTTTATTATAAACTCTTTCAGTTTCATTGCTCATTCATTCAGTTTCAACTTGCTCAGTTTCATTATTTTTGCATGCCTTCATATTCTTATTTGTGTGATTTTATCTATCTTCATGACAATAAGGAAAATATACTCCCTTGCAAAATCAGACAATTTGCAGACGATACCAATATAGATATACATTTAAACAAGATACATCTAACAGTGCTAAAAGAAACGTTATTTGCTGATGTATGCATATGTTTTGAACACAATTAATTTGTAGCAACAGAGAAAAGACAACAGCAATGCGCTTTTGAACTGTTCAAAAAAATTCTTGGAGACAATAGTCAAAATTAATAAGAAAGCAATTAAAAACACTGATCCTTAGTATTTAAATTAAATCAATTTATATTAATAACTTGAAATGGGATAAACATGTTGGCACTTTGATAAGTAAACTGAATTCTATATAACTTCCAAATGCTGTCAGGAAATATCTGAATTGTTTGTATGTGTATTTTATTTACGTCCTCCGACGTTAAGTCATATCGGACGATGGATGAAACGGGTGAAATGATGTTCAAATGAGTCCAGGACCCATAGAGCTTAGAGCTAACCTACATTTTTCTTTCAGGATAAGGGAAAACCATGGTAAAAATCCTATATAGGTCACTCACCCTGACGGAGATTCGAACTCGGGACCTCTTGAACGTTAGGTAGACACGCTACCATGTAGACTACCGAGGCAGGCAGGAAATGTCTGAATTGTCACACTTAGGACATTATACTTTGCTTATGTGCATTGTCTTTAAGGTATGGAATAGTATTGTGGGGAAACTCTCCAGTTTATAAAACATTATTAGAAAGTTAAAAAAGAATAATAAGTGTAATAATAGTTGTAAATCAGAGAGGAGTTCATGCAGAACATTATTGAAATTTTATCTATTCCATCTGTAGATATCCAGGAATATGCCTTATATGCAAAGAAAATATTGGGAAGTGATATTCTCCCAACAAATGAACGTATTCACAGCCAAATTACTCATTACAAAAATACACATATAATAAGAGCGAGTACAAAAATGTACCAGGATGGAACAGTATGTTACAGCTCCAAAATTTATAATAAACTACAAATTAATACAAAATCCATCAAATAAATTGAATGTTTTAAATCTAGCTTGATAACACACCTGTTCAATCACTGTTTCTACTCTGTTGAAGAATTGTTATACTACTGAACGTTGAGAAGTGTATATTTAGATATGAGTGATTGGAAGAATAATTGGTATCAATGACGTCAATATGGATCCAGTTATATGGATACAACAAACGACTGGTTTTTAAGAAAAGTAGAAAAGCTAAATTCAGTTCATTCACATATCACCCAAAAACACTTAATAAGTTTAAAGTGATCTTTAAGGAACAAAATATCATCTTGGCACCTACTAATGGACAATCAATTTTAAAGTTCCTAAATTCAAAAACAAAAGATGAAATCCTATCAGTTAACAGAACTGGAATATACAAAATTAGTTGTAAAATTCTGAAAAGTGCTACATAGGACAAACTAAAATAAAACTAAAAACCAGAGCCAAAGAGAACTTTAGAAACATCAGAATGAAACAACAAGGTAAGTCAGCAGTAGCATTTCATTTTTGGAACCAAAATTATGACCTTGATCCAAATCCAAATTTACTAAAAGGAGTGATAAACCAAAATAAACTGACAACATAGGAGAACATATTCGTATGGAAAAATAAGGATCGCGTAATGAACTTCGAAGTCTCACCAGAAAATAATTTGACAAAGAAGTTCATAGTTCCACCGCCAGAGAGAGGAGAGCAGATGCTATTTGGAGACAGAATGAAAATAGAGGCAAAGGCTTCCGAAACTAGTCCCTTGATAATTTAAAGACTCGAGGGACACAATGTCAACAAACCAACTACAGATAGTTTTTCCGATATATTTAGATGCTATATTGTAAGCATAGTACTCCAATATTTCATAATAATTCTGATTTTTATAATTATTTACACTGTTCGTACATAATTGCTGTGCGATTTTATCTCAACTTTCAGGTATTCCCTTTTACTTCTTAATGATTTAATGTTTCCAAACCTAGACTAACTTATACGAACACTTTCCATGTCATAACATAACCAAATGCACTGTATGATTGAAGGAATTAATAAATCTATGATTAATTAAGGAGTGCTTTTCCAAAGGCAATAGAGGCACAATAGTAAATTTTAATGCACCACATTCATTTTACTTGAGGATACAGCTTTCACTTTCAAATACATTACGTTTATATATATATATATATATATATATATACATATATTACTGGTCATTTAC
The DNA here is from genome assembly GCA_030765055.1 of Mantis religiosa. Lineage (NCBI taxonomy): Eukaryota > Metazoa > Arthropoda > Insecta > Mantodea > Mantidae > Mantis > Mantis religiosa. The sequence continues at coordinate 623,439 of JAUKNK010000056.1, read as the reverse complement.
AGACCACTAACGTAGCATTGTGAAACACAGATTTTTCCTTTCTCTCCGTTTTACCTGGAACGTAAAAAATTAAAGATTTTTGCAAAAGTTGATAGGTGGAGACAGTTTTCTTAGGATTCTCACTCCTATTCATTTATTCTGCTTAAGCGAATACTAATGACTCATAGCATTTTCAAGTCAAACTCATGTATATGTACAGAAATAATGACAGTGATTAATATATACTCTGTTAGTTTCAAATGTGGGATCCTATGGTAGCTCAATGGGTAAGAGCGACTGGACGGAAACCAGGAGATCCGTGTTTCAAATCCCGGCCATGGTATTGAATTTTTTAGTATGACCATCTGTCGAAAGCCTTATGCTTTACATGGCTAGTGTGAAGTAACAATTAATTTCCATCAATCAACTTAAATTCCATTATCTTTGTTAATTATACTGGTGCCCAATTATGTAGGTAGCATATCTGTCTCATGTTCAAGAGGTTCCAAGTTTGGATCGCGGTCAGGGGCTGCTTCCTGGATAAGGTATTTTCCGTAGTTTTCCCTTATCCTGGAAAATGAATTTAAGGTAAGCCTGCCCGCCTCGGTAGCGTGGTGGTATAGTGCCTGCCTCACGCTCAAGAGGTCCCGAGTTCGAATCTAGGTCAGGGTGAGTTACCTGGATAAGGTTTTGCCGGGGTTTTCCCTTATCCTGAAAGACGAATGTCGGGTAACTCTAAGCTCTATGAACCCTGGGCTCATTTGAGCATCATTTCACCCATTCCAATCATCGTCCGATATGACTTAACGTTGGAGGACGTAAAATTAAACAACAAGCTAAGCTCAACTCTATGGACTTTGGGCTCATTTGAGCATCATTTCGCCTATTTTATTCATTGAACTATATGGCTTCATATTGCAGGACATTAAATTAAAAAGAAACGGAAATATACCTGAAAAAATAAAAAGTTATTTTAACCGCCAGTGTTGAGGCAAGATTTTTGTAGACCAACTGTTTAAGTTGAATCTGAAACTCCTTCCAGTTTCTTTGAATCATGGAAAATAAAGTTTTTCCATAAAAATATTTACATCCCAATACATGGTTTGAACTCCCCTTAACAAAAATTGTTTTTCCAGAGAAAGGTAAAACTACATTCAAATAGCATAATGGAAAAAGGGTGCACAGATAATAATCTTGGTATATATGTGCAACACCTTCCTAAAGTGTGACATGAGGATTATTAAGAAAGGTGTCACAAACTAAATTACCTTTATATCATGCATGCCATTGAAAGGGTAGAGGAACCTCCACCATATGGCCTGCAGTAATACCTCACTGTCATAAATCAAAGGGTTGTGAAGGGTGCATTGCATATGTCAGAGTAGCAAGAGGGTATCAGGGAGATGCTAGCTAACAACATGTATTGAATAAAATTCCCTTATTCCTCGACATTTATTTGATTTGGAACATATAACATGTTGAAAGACTTAGAATTGAGTCATACTGAAGCTTAAAACTTCCTTCATATCCATGTAATAAGCCAGGAACATTTTCGGGACTGTTGCAATTCCATCCTCAGCTGATTACTGACTGGCCACTATCATCACAATTGGTTGTAGTCTGGATCTCTTGTAATTGCCTCCCTCTCTCTGAAGACTTCTTTTAAATAAGTTCAATAGAGCATTCACTGATGGCATATCAAAATGAAAAACATTCAGGATATTTTTATAACACCAATTTAGTCCTATGCTGTAAGTATAAGTTTTGTTGCCAATGGTTTAAGTAATTTAATATCCTCTAATGTGGTGGTTATCATTCCAAACATGAAAAGCAACTGCCAAAATTTCTGTTTGTATAGTCATTGCGAGGGTTACGTGGATTCGAAAATCTTGTTTGCGGAAATTTAGAACCACTTTTGCGATGTAAAAAGATGTGAAATTGACAATAGTTTATCTTCGCGGCAGACTCGGTGTTTTTCTGCACGAAAACAAATGAAAAGAATCACTGCGGTACACTTGAATTGTCGACTGTCGCAATAACCAACAAACAACTGCCGCTTCTATCACCTTGTGGGTATTTGTACCTCCCAGTCATTGTTTTTAGAAAGCCGCAATTGGTTGTTCAATACTCCATTAAAACACGCAATGTCACCAGAACAAAAATCAGGAATATATGTGATAGATTGTGAGGATTGTGACAAATTTTATATTGCTTTGACAAAACGAAATTTGAAAACTAGAGTAAAAAACACCTAAAGAACATAAAAGATGCTGAAAATATATAAAAACTGAAAAATTGGCAGTCTGGAATGATAGCCACACATTGTGGAGGAGATTAAATTACTTAAACCATTTACAAAAAAACTTGATCTTACAGCATGGGAAAAAGGTTGTATTATCGAAAACATTACACATGTTCTAAATTTTGACATACATTCAGTGACTGGTCTATTGAGCTTATGTAAAAATGTTTTGAGGAAGGGAGCCAATTGCTGGAGATTCAGATAACCAATTGTGATGACAGTGGCCAGTTGCTAACTAGCTGAGGATGGGGCTGCAACAGTTGCAAAAATGTTTCTGATTTCTTTAAATGGATGTGAGTGAAGTATTTAATTGATATCAGATTAAAATGCACATTAATTGTGCATTTAAATCATTAAATCTGCGTTTAGTAAAAAAAACTTGTTCCCACATTTATCCCAGCTGCTGAAACGTTCCATTTGACAGCTAGCAATTAAATTGCTGCACTTACAGGAAAGAAGAACGGATGAGAAGAATTATCCATTAGACTTCCTAAACCATCACAAGGTAGCATTTGGGATGGTGGATGACAAAATGAAGGGAGAACTGGAAGCAGCTTTGATTGTCAGATGCAGGCAAGGTTGCATTATTTTGCTTCGGTATTATTAGAAGTACGTAATTTGTACTGGATGCATTGTCATGAGTAGGCAGAGTTATTATTAACTTAAGTTTGCTACATATGTACACTTTTGTATGGGGGTGAGATATGAAAAAAGATCAGACAATAAGATATTTCATCAAAAATTAAATGTATATCTTGAAACTTTTGGGAGAGGCTTTGGAAGTCATATTGAATGACTTTTGCATAACTGGCAAACCCAAAGATATGAAATCTTATTGCACAAATAATTAGATCTTGATAAATGCACATTTATACATATTTTCTTTAAGGTTCAGCTAAACATCTGCAAATTATATCTTCTTATTGGTGTGAATTTTCAAGTAATTTTGTTCAATAAAGGGGGAAGGTATTCATCTTTTCTTTCCTGGTCATGCAAAGAGAACAGCATTTCAAAACAATAACACAGAGACCAGCTCTTAAACGAAATGATTAATGTTTTAGTTAGTCAAATCTGTATTTTCCTACTTTTATTCTAAAGAGAACTAAGCAAATATGTAATAAAACTATTTGAACCAGTGTTTACCTTAATGAATATGAAGTAGAAAGAATGATTGGAATAGTTTAGGATCATTTGATTTATCAGCAGTAGCTCAAAAGTCTCAAAAAGTGTAAAGTTATTCCAAAGCTGAAACAGGAACATTTGATCAGAAAGCTAAATTATTTATTAGACACACAATAATTTCCTTACCACTAATTATTTAACCCTTTATTTGGCGGTGTTGACCTGGGGCAACATGACGCTGTATTCATCTTAAATATATTTTAGTGCGGTTTTTTGTTATTATAATATTGTACGGACCTTTGTCGGTTATACTAGCAAACTTTTGAGTCTTTTCAATTGTAAATATTATATTATTTTTACAATTACCTTGTACTGTTTTTCTTAGTATAAAAAGGCAAAATCCAAGCATCTGCAGTGAAATGATACGACGTCAACATCCAAGCATGTGCCCGCCTCGGTAGCGTAAATGTTACCTTGTCTCCCTCACGTTCCGGAGGTCCGGAGTTCGATTCTTGGTCAGGTTGAGCTACCTGGATAAGGTTTTTCCGGGGTTTTCCCTTATCCTCAAAGACGAATGTGGGTAACTGTATGCTGCATGGACCATGAACTCATTTAAGCATCAGTTCACCCAATTCGCTCACAGTCCGATATGACTTAACTTTGGAGGACGTAAATTACCCAAAAAACTCCACACCTCAGTAGCATTACGGACCAGCGCCAGCGGAGCCCCAGGAAGTAGTCTCGACTTCGAGTCCAGGTACGCACACAGCGTAAGGCGGGTTAGCAGAGTTACTGTTGCAAAACCCAAATGTCAGGGCATATATTTACTTAGTTTCTCTGCTCAATATGTTGATATTGTACCGTAACCTAATAGTTCCTAAAATGTTAATTGTACTGACCAACTGTATATAAAATGTGTTATATCATCTTATAGTTATCGCTATAGGACCATTGTTGCTAGGCGGCATTAAATAAATTTATCTTAAAAATATTGTTATAGTAAACAAGACTGTATACTGCTAGCAGCGGGAAAATGAAGTAAATGTAAACAAAATCACGTGACCGTTGAGCGTACCTTGCCTTCTTCACAATTTCCATGATGCTTCCGCCGTGTAAATAGTCCATTGAAAACGTACTGCTACTGAGGTTTGGAGTCTTGAGTTCATTTGGCTTTTTTTGTAATTTACGTCTTCCAACGTTGTCATATTGGACGATGAATGGAATGAATGGGTGAAATGATGCTCAAATGAGCCTAGGGTCCCAGGGTCCATAGAGCTTAGAGTTACCCAACATTCGTCTTTAAGGATAAGGGAGAACTCCGCTAAAAACCTTAACCAGGTAACTCACCCTGACCGTGATTCGCACTCGGGACCTCTTGAACGTGAGGCAGACATTCTACCATCACGCTACCGAGGCGGGCTAGAATCATTACTTACTTTCCTCTCTCAAGGGACAAGCTCATTCACTAATACAGAACATACCTGTCACTAGTGAAAATTTTGATGTAGCATGGGAGCTCATATGCTCACGCTATAACAATACAAGACTAATAGCTACAGCCCATATAGAAATTTATTAGCACTACCAGTAATGCATAAGGAATCAGTAAATGAACTACGTACCTTACTGAACCATTTTCAAAATAACTTGAATGCCATTGAAGCACTAAAACTTGAAGTGCCTTTGCATGAAATCATTTTAATGCAACTTCTCCTAGAACATTTGTCTGACACCACACACAGAGAATGGGAGAGTAAAATAGATTCTCAAAACCTCCCTTCTTTTTAGGATCTTATGCAATTTTTGGAAGCGAGAGCACACTCTTTTGAATTGCTTGCTGACACTGCATGTAACAAGACGGTAGTTAAGCCTAAGACTGATTTACACTCTGCTAAGCCCAACAGCAGAGACAGTAAACACTCTTACTTATCCACAAATGATCGTGTATGTTCATTTTGTCAGTGCAATCACATGCTACATAATTGTGATAACTTCAAAAACCTCAATGTGCATAAGCGTTGGACTTTCATTAAATCCAAGCACCTTTGTGCCAATTGCTTTGCTGCTAATCACATATCAAGTAAATGTAATCGTGCCTCATACTGCAATTGTGGCTCATCCACTCACAGAAAGTTGCTTCATGATGGACCTCACGGAAGAATAAAAGAAAACCAATAAGTGGCTTCAATTAATGTTGAAGTACATGGATTTAAGAAATGGAATTTTAAATCGCCAATTTGTAACTTTCATTTATTTGGGGGCGCATACAGCACTCGATCGACAGCGCTGGCTATAGCCGAGTGGGTGTGGGATAACAGTTGGTAGTTTTAGATAGCAGCATTTCATAATGGTTCCTCTAACGGCATACTATGTTAATCAGAGTGGTGAAGGGCGTCTTGGACATTTCATTGGGCCCATGTATGTTGGGAGTCCTTATGTACAACAAGTCCAAGGTTTAGGCAGCTTTCTCGGAGGTCTCTTTAGAATTGTAAAGCCCATTCTCTTCGCGGGAGCAAAATCTCTAGGTAAAACAGCTCTTTCTACGGGAACTTATATTCTCTCCGAAATAGCCACCACACAACCACAAACCAAAATTAAAGATGTTGTAGCCAACCGAATAGTAGGATACACAACAGACGTTGCTAGTAAACTGCAGAGGGGTAAAAGTAACAAAAGAGTTCGTAAAATAAAGATAACCGTTCAAAGAATTAAGAGAGAAAGAGATATTTTTTCATAAATATACATTGCTTAGGGAATGTTTGCGTAGACCTTAAAGGGGCGACATTATGATTAAATCGGAATTTGATATATTTGCTAAAAAAAACCGCTGCAATCAGCGGTAATTGGGAATGTTCATAGTTTATACAAACCGATTGCCCCTGTAGAGCAATCAGTTTTGGAATATGTTGTCCCATATGAACATTGCATAGATTTAAAATTCTATTTACTGATTAAGGGAAAATTTACGAAACTCGATGGAACAGATCCAGCAGATGAGTAAGTAACAGGAGTTAATAATTTGCTACATTCGCTATTTAGTCAGTTACGCATCTCTCTAAATGGAGTTTCTGTCACCCCTTCCGAAGATCTCTACCACAATAGGAGCTATTTGGAAACGGTGTTCACCTATGGTCACGATGCAGCCAAAAGGCCTCCCACCAACTGTTTTTGGTACTTAGACACTGCCCTTAACGGACTCACCGGAGAGACGGCGGGCAAAAATGGAACTTTGACAGCTGGATATTCAAATTTAGGTTGGAACGAGCGATGGGAAAAAGGTAAAAGATCTGAATAAATCGTCATGTACGGTAACCTCCATGGCGATTTCTTTAATGAATTCACGCTTCTCCTTTCAGTAATCAACTTTCAAATAAAATTAACGAAATCTAAAGATTCCTTTTATTTGCTTAGCGAAGACACCGACTCGAAAGCAAAATTCAAGTTCCTAGATGCCACATTATATTTTATAGAGGTTAAGGATTCACCTAGCGTCCTAGAATCTCATTTGCAAACATTATTAAATGCTAATGCGATATACAACTTAATTCGCGTGGATGTCAGGTCCTTCACTTTTGGTCCAGGTCAGAGCACAATTTCCATAGACAACGCCGTGTTAGGTCCTAACCCTAATAGACTTTTGTTTGGAATGGTCTAAAGTACTAATTTTGCTGGAACTAATAATTCAAACCCTGACGAGTTTCAACAATTTGGAACTTCACGTTTTGCTATAATCATAAATTGGCAACAATTTCCTTCAGAAGGTTTGTCAATAGATACAAGCCACGAAAAGGGTTCCATATCAAACTCTCTTCTCAGGTTCTGGTACTCATCACAGAAACAACGGAATCCAAATCACCCAGGACCTGTATATTAAGGGACATTTCTTGCTCCTCTTTTATTTAACTCCCGATAGCTCTGCTTCAGAAGGTCATGCCAGTCTGCCCGTTGGCGGAAATGCTATAATAGAGCACAAATTTAAAGATAAACTTACCGAGGCTATTACATGTATAATGTATTGTGAACATGACAATAGTTTTCAAAATGATAGAGATAGACGAATTTCTACCGACTTCTAATGAATGCATTACGAATTGAAAAGGCTTTGCACAACATACCAACCTCTATGGGAGTTTTCTTCTGACATGTTGCCTTTACATTTTAGTAAACCTGCCACGTTTGTTGTAAATGTATACCCACGCACTCTGCCTGGTCCGCACTGGGTGGCTATTACTTTTGAAAACAGCTTTTCGGCAAATTATTTTGATCCATATGGATTATCTCCATTCATAAAATCCCTCAAAGCATTTATCTCATCACATGCATCACAACTTACCTATAATCAACGTCCACTCCAAAGTCTCTTCTCCAACGTCTGCTACCAGTACGTATGCCTGTACACCCTCTGCATTTGCACGAGAGAATACAACATGAAGAAATTTGTTGCCATGTTCAACTCTGAGAATGCAAACCGCCAAGCACTGAGCTTGTTTCGCAGAGAGTTTGGTCCACAAAGGGCCTGCGATGCTGGTCAAACTTGCAGAAACCGTCTATAAAAGGTAAGAGTAATCTATCTCTTAATCATTCAGATAAGGATGGCGGGGTCGGTAGTAGTGGATTATGAATCCACGAGAGGAAATGACAATAAAATCATAATAAAGGAGTTGGCCATTCCCGCGAAAAATTTGCTTCAAACTTTTCACTTTACGAGCCCTTATGCTTGGAACCATAAGTTGGAAAATTTAAATAAGCATAAATAATGGCTTGAATTTTAACGATGGCTATGTCCCTTACAGCATGTTACAAATGTCCTTGAAGATGTTCTTGCCGGACACACCTCATTATATGCTTACAACGAAAGTGTTCTATTCTATCGGAATTAACAAACAGATCCTTTATAAATCTACAGAACGAATTCCTTTGTCCAAGGCCAGAAAAGCTCTATCACAAAGCCCATTGTGGATTTCCCTGTCATAAATTTGCTTCATATCATTGTGCATGCAGACATGCTTATGCACTTTTCCGATGGTTAAAACACCTAAAATTTAAAAAGAAAATGCAAGTTGTCCTTCAGATTCTAATGCTAAACATGATGCATCCCTCCTTGCAGGGTATAAAAAGGAGCAGCCTGCCGCTCTACGTCTACATTTCTTCGCAGAGTGGGGAAAGGTAAACTCATCTCGAGAAGAAGACCTTTAAAGGTGCTGCCACACCCGGGAGCTGTACTACATCGGCGCATCTATTTCCTCAACCCACAGCTCTCAAAATACATCATTCTGGGATTTTTTCCTGCAGGAAACCACGAAGCTCATGTGAAGATTGGAGGAGCCAAAATGCAAGGAGTGGTTCTGTCTCATTATTTTAGCTCCTTGCTGAATCATCTACCTAAACTGGTGGAGCGCATGTGCAACGACCAATCCTACAAATGTGTGGAGGAGAAATTTCGTCTTAAGTGTAACGCACATAAATATGCAAAGTTACATGTACAAGCTTCACATATTAGTTTAGGGCTCTCTGAAATTAATTATCTCTTACGTAATGGTAAAATGTTGCAAAATCAATTGGACAAATTTAATTTGGCAACAGATGATGTTAAAGAATATGTACAAATATCCTCTAAATCAAACACATTTGTTATACCTAAAGAAAACGCATCATATTTTGTCGTTTATGAAGTAATCAGTGACAAACAGAATTCTACATTACTTGGAAAAGAATATGAATAAAATAAATATTATGTGTTTGTTATTTCTTTCCTTCACAACCTTTTTCTACTTCCTGGACATGCAATAGCCATTAAGGTCATAAACTTGTAATCTTGTACCACTGCACAAGGCATGTGCAATTAAAATTCACATGGTGCGATAGGTGATTGATATCACTTTCGAAACACTTCTTGGCAAAGACATATTTGGAAGTTAATTGGCAATAGCAGATGCCAAAGGTGCTATGAAATCGTCCAAGTAATAGCTTGTCTTACATATCTTCGGTTTTAAATTGCTTCCCGGAAAACGATGTGATTTGTGGAAATTCAGGTCACGTGACAAAATGCAGCAATATCATTGGTGGGCTATAGCTGCCTCCTCACTACTGGTGACACTGCTCCCTCCTCAATGCTGGTCGTTCCGAACAGAACCATCATAGCGGGCCTGGCGATCCAGGTGTACACCAACATCTTTCCTCGGGGCACCTTCTGGATGCCGTAGACCACGTCGGTAATCCTCTTCACCACACGGTACGGTCCTTACCATGGCTGCGAAAGCTTCGGGCAGCGTCCCTTGGTTCGTGTAGGGCGATACAACCAGACCAGGTTACCTTGCTGGAACCCTTGGCTGTGGGCTTGCCTGTCATATCTGGTCTTCATGCAGTCGCTCGCCTTCTGGATGTTCTGGCGAGCCATGTCGTGCATGTCGTGGAGATGGTCCATCAAGTTCTTCACATACTCGGTCGCTGGCTTTTTCGCTTCCGGAGGGCTTCCAAAAGCTAGGTCACAAGGGAGGCGTAACTCTCTGCCGACCATTAAGCTGCCTGGCGTCATCCCAGTTGTGTCGTGTGTAGACGAGAGGTAGGCCAGCAAGAACAGTGGCACCTTTACGTCCCAGTCTCGCTGATGGCTGGCCACGACCTTCCTCAGGTGTTCCTCTAAGATCTTGATGTATCTTTCGACCATGTCATCCGACTGGGGATGTAGAGGCGTCGTGCGGGTCTTGTTCACCCCAAGCCTTTGTAGTGCCTCCTTCATTAGGTTGGACTCAAAGTTGGTACCCTGGTCACTGTGTAGCTCTAACGACACCCCAACGGTGATTGTCTTTGCCTCTTAGTTTGGAATGGCATACACCTCCCTGGCCACTTGGTGAAGTATTCCACGACCACAGTCGAAAACTGGAAACGGTCCCGCAATGTCAACGTCGATCCTTTCGAATGGCGCTCCAACGTTGTCTTGCTGCATGCGACCCCGGCTCCTTGTCTGGGGGCCACGACTCACCGCGCACACGTGACACCGGCGGCACCATCTCTCAGCGTCTGCTGTTGCATTCTTTCAAGGATTTTATAAGAGGAGGAAGGCCATATAAATCGGAAAACCATGAAAATAATTAGAATTTTGAGTTACAGCAGTCCAGTGTGAACCAGGTAGATTCTGAGGATCTTCCGTGACTTGTCAGGTGACGACATACCTGACTTTGGTGCCTGCAGGTCTCGCTGCAATATCGCTCAAGATATTTGCAGGTGCCCTCTACACTGGTTTACACCGTACGCCGTAAGCGGGTCCATTGCCAAATGCATGTTTTTTTCAGTTAGGAATGTAATTTATGATTGGACTCGCTTGGAAAACCTTTTTGACAATTAGATATCAAAGTCAAAGCGGTTTTCCTTTACCCATTTCGCTATTCCTAGCGCCTCCGACTTGGCGCACCTCACGGTATCCACTTGATGCCAGTGACAGGAACTCGTGTTGACTAGGTATTCTATTTTTGTTGTGCAGCCTAGTGTTTCAATATTGAACACTCTATTTTCATATTTCCCGAAGGGCTGCAACACGTTTATATTCCCCTTCACAAACAAGTTTCCGTCCACTATTCCATGTATATTCGGGCCGCTTTCCATGTGACCCGAACTCCATGGAATATGGTGGAAATTGTCCGTCAACCACGCGTTGGCTTTCCAAAATTTTAGAGGCCAAGCGTTTCTAGGAATGGTGGGGGGTGGCCTAAACAAAAAATGTAGGACCGTTTGCTCGCTTTCGATCTCTACTATGGCCAACTCTTTGACAAATATCTCTCCGTTGGGATTATAAAATCCTTGAAAGGCAGCGGAGCATTCTGCGGCGATGGACATCTGAAAAAAAAAGTTATTTTAATTTTTAAGAATGTAATACTACCATAGTATGCATAACGCCGGAGCTCAGGCGCACCAAATCACCAAACTTGGTCACTAATTCTATGGCTAGGGTTTAAAAATAATTAAGTTGTACCAAAACGTAAAATGTTAGCAAACTTGTGATGAATGGTGAGAGATTGAAACTGAACTATTATCAGACAACAAACGGAAGATCTGCCAAGCAGCTGTGGTTCGATGAGGCTGCAGTGAACGAACAAGGGCTCTGTTCCGAATATGGACTGAAAGGAACTATTCCTGTGCGATCTAACGGAGAAGGATTTCTTGTCGCTAGTTACGTCTGTAAGCATATTTCGATTAACTAATTTGTAGGCATCAAGATTTGGTGGAGAATTTTTTATGGTATCCAAAAGATCCGCTTGACCATAATAAATTCTAGATGGACAGAAAACATTTCCACTAAAAGTTGTTTCGAGTTTACCTCCTATTTTCTTGGTGAACTTTAAATGAATGCTGTCGAATGGAGTGCGTCGGAACCAAATATTTTTTGGCATTTTATAATTCTTTTATCTTTCTTTGATGAGAAATGTGGTAACCCAGTAGCAATTCCATGGATATGTTCGTCTTTTACCTGATTCATCAGAGAGGCGTACAATTCCTTAAGGCTCTTACAATCTATTTTTTCAAAAACTAATCTGTCAGCTCTTGTTATAACAACATTTTTGTTAGTTCTCCGGTTTCGTTAAGTACGCTCTCACTTAGAGATTCGTAACCGTACTATTACGAAACTCTGCTAGACCTACGACTCACTTGTCTCTCTGAAAAATATGGGCTCTGCTAAATAGTTACGAAAACTGGCATGTGTATTCTCGGGGTACAAATCTACATTTGAATCGATCAAAACGGTTATCGACCCAGCTATTAAATTTGAGACAAACCTTTCCAGTGGACAGGATGTTGGGTTCTGCCGTTCCTCACTTTAGTTTTCAGTATTTTATCCCTTTGGAATGGTGTCAGTTTGTTAATTTTTACGGGAGTAAGTCTGTAACTGTAAAACTGAGCTTCTATAGGAGTTCCGTTTATATCGCGTATTTCGTACACATGTTGTGGTGGATGTTTCATAACCTTTGCATTATGCGCAATTGCAGTTATCTTTCCACAAAAATATCTATTTTGTCGCAGATAATCTATAAACTGTTTGATGCACCCGTCTCCCCAAAATGATTGCATGTGTTTTCCGCATTGACTGCATTCTTGCCTCATATCTTTGTTCATCTCGCAAATAAAGCAAAACTGCTCTAAACAGCGTTAATTAGGAACATTTAAGATGCGTTTTGTCTCCTAATCGCATGCTTTGAGTACATGCTATGTCAAAGAACACAAATAACACCCTCATTGAGGATGGTATTGTTGCGCTAATCGTTGGCATATAACAAAAGTGACGAGGCATCTACAGACTTTTACAGTTTTTAAAGTATGACATATAACACAGGTGATTTGGCAAGTGATTAAATGACTGAGTCAAATTAACAAAGCCGTTTTAATTCACAGATTATTTTAGTGCCAATTTCATTCCTCACGTGACTATTCATGCAGCTTTGACTTCTAAAATATCAAGTACAGGTATTGCATTATATATAGTTCTCTTCAAAGATACAAGATGGTACTGAATTGCATCCGGAAAACGGATAGTTGCATTTTATCATATGAAATAATGTTTTTGTGATATGGACTGTGAAGCTAGTTCTGTGAACCATACAGAATGTATAATTTCATAGAAAGAAACGTGACGTCTGTATCAAATTATTATATTTAATTTTAATATTTTTATTACTTAATTGTTATTAGCATCAGTTGTTTGCGTACTATCAACTATTCTAATAAAAAGTGCATAATCTATAAGATAAACACAGTTAAAATGCTAAGAGTATATATATATACATACATACATACATACATAATATGTCTCCAACGATAAGAAGTTAAGAAAAGTCATTTTCACGGTGTTTTTATACCTATAGTTTCTTGTTGTATATCTAGCAAATGTGCAGAAAATTTAACAAGTATTATGCTGCGCGGAGCATTTTGAACGCGTGAAGCTATAGAAAACGGCCCATGCATTATATCTACACAACGATCTGCACATATTCCTCAGAAAATTATTCCTACAAAAGTTATTCTTCGGTTACTCCACGTTAAATTAAACATTTCTACGAACGGTTTAATGTAATATTTCCTTGTAGGTACAATGAGAATATGAAACAAGGGTATGTCTATTTAAAAATTCAAGCCGATACCAGGGAAAATGTAGGAAATTGTATTCCACATGTTTAAGTATTATTTGACATAAATAGTTTTATCTCCTAAGAACGAGAAACATGTTTCTTTTCCTGTTACTGACGTTTTCCGATACTCCTAGAAAAAAACAATTAAAAGAAAATGATTGAATTCTATCGATGTGATGAGCACCGAATGTTTGATTTTATTAAATTTATAATCATTGTTAGTGTCAAAATCCTTTGAGTTCCAATTGTCAGTTTTTTTAAAAGACTTCTAGTTTAGCAATAAGTAATTCACTTTCATCTTCTCTTTGTGAGCTATTTACGAGCTTCTTTGAAAAACACGTTACAAATGCATTGCCTTCAACTTTTAAAATTTGCTATAGATTCTAGATGCAATTTTTGATATTGTCCCTTGAAAAGCACATTAACAATGCTTTAAGACTTCTAAATTTAAGGATACGGCTGTAAAGTTCACATTAGTAATTGAAAACAATAACTGCCTTCCTCTTCTACATCTAAAGGTAAAAAATAACAATAAACTAAAGTTTGGCATTTATAGTCAATCAACTCATTGATAATTACCAGGGCTAGAATTTATATGTAAATACATATTCCTTAATTTCACACTCATTTTTAACTGATGTCCATCGATCATGTTGTCCTCTATTCAAATTAAAAAAATTTGTTTTCATATTTTTCCACATTTTTGACACTAGTACATATTTATATGTAACATTTATATTTGTCCATATTTAGTGATTTTAATGCAATATTTGTAGATATATCACTGTTAAGAGAAAAACTATACAGAATTTTCGTTTTCGTGACAAAAATGTGATAATAAGGATAAGCTTACAGTTACAATAGGGTACAAGGTACATATAATTAGGCACGTTTTCTACTACCTTTGTGTATAATGATTTGTGGAAATCCCTGCGTTTTCCACCTTTAAGTGGTCCCAGTTAAAGTCTAATTGTACTCACTAAGTACCTCCGCTGGTATGACTTCAAGGAGACATCAGTGGCGTTGTTACTCTGGAAGCATTGGGTGTTAACGTGCTCAACGCTTTTTAGAATTTGAAAATTTGTTGGACTTTTTTTTTTAAGAGGAGTATCTATAAAACTCTTTTTCTAGTGATTTATATTGCTCCTGAGGAAGATCAAGAACGAAATCTGGAGAATGGGACAGAGGAAGTAGTATAATCCGCCACTGGTTGTTCTAGCCTAGAAAGAGATGGCGGGTATTTCTTTCTCTTTCCAAACGTTGGTGTCACATGTAGTTGTAAATGTTTGCCTCAAATTCTGAATCAACCCACCCTTTCAGTGTTTAACTGTTGAAACTGGTCTGATTCTAAAATGCATAAACAAGCAAGATCTACAATTGCGAAGTTAAAAAGTTATGTTACCAAGTTCAAAGAGGTAGGATTTTCAACAGATGGAAAAGTGTTACTCTGCAATACATGTCAGACTAATGTGAACTCAAAACAGCGATTTTTAATTAATCCACATATTTCTATCACAAAACACCAAGCTGGCAAGAAAAGATACACCGGATTTCATCAAACTTTTATGACGCAACCCACAACAAGTAACCATGCTGATTTCAACACTGAGCTCTGCCGTGCCATCATCGGATCTGATATACCTCTTTGGAAAGTCAAGAGTTCAACATTGCGACAGTTTCTAGAAATGTGTAGTGTTTAACGCCACCTTTTACTACATACGGCACCGCAGGCGATGACACTGATGATATGAGATGAAAATGGAGCAGCGGTGGAATGAGATGGCGGGGGAAGCCAGAGATGCCGGAGAAATATACTACTCACAACATTCCGGATCAGTCAAGTTATGTAAAAATTATTGTGAAGTGGTGTATCAAGAAACTCTGGAGAAGATAAGAACGGAGATGGGTGAAAATTCCATCTGGGTATCAGTAGATGAAACTACAGACGTAGAAGGACGATGTATCGGCAACGTTGTGATTGGTTCCATGAACAGTGAGACCTCTTCCAAACCTATATTGTTGTCATGTGAAGTACTGGAAAAATGCAATAACAAAGCAGTTGCAAAATTATTTTCCGATGCAATGTGTGTTCTGTGGCCTAGTGGTATTAACATGACCGAGTTTTGCTACTTTTGACTGGTGCAGCTTCCTACATGATTAAAGCAGCGGAAGCTTTAAGGGTTTTATTTCCGAAAATAATCCATTTAACCTGTACAGCGCATGCCTTACGTCGTATGGCAGAAGCAATCAGGATAAATTTCCTTAAAGTGGACCAAGTAATTTCCTGTGGAAAGAAAGTGTTCCTGAAAGCCCCCAGCAGAATTCACCTCTTGAGGGAAATGTATCCCAACGCATCTCTGCCACCGCGACCAGTACTAACCACATGGGGTACATGGTTGGATGCTGTGGAGGATTACTTGAAGAACTATGAAGCCATCAAGAGTGTGGTGGATTCTTTTAATTTGGAAAATGCTGCCTCTATTAACGTTCTGCAATCCTTCTTGAGAGACAACTGTGTGCAAAGTGATTTGTGTTACATTCAATCAAATTTTTGTAATATTACAAAAACAATTCAGAAACTACAAAATAATAATCTCACATTACCTGAAAACTTTGATATTCTGAAAAAAGAATGGTTCATGAACTCAAATTTGCACGTGGAAATTTAGCTGATCTTATGAAGTGTAAAGTGGACAACGTGTTTTTAAAAAATGCAGGCTTTGAGGAAATGTGCAAAATAAGTGGAATCTTAAGTGGTTCGTCAAATATAAAACAGGAATCAGATATATCTCCTGCTGACGTACTGAATTTTAAACACGCTCCAATCACTTCATGTGCACTAGAACGAAGCTTCAACCAATATAAATCACTTTTGTAAGACAGCAGGAGAAGCTTCAAGTTTGAAAATTTAAAATATTTTGTGGCATATTGTTATTCTAGCAGAAATAATGAATAAATACAAGCGAAAGGACAAAAGGTTGAATAATTTTATTTATGAATCCAGTACTTTTAATGTGTTTTTATATGTTCTGTTTTACCAAATATGTGTGCATTATATATATGTACGTAATTCGAAAATTTTAGCACATCATGTACACATTTTTAATTTTTTACTACATATATATGTACATATTTCGACACTTGTTAGTACATATAAAGTCTAACTCTGATAATTACATATAAACGTAAAAGTTTTAGCCCTCCTCCACATAACTGTCCTCTTTCTAATAGTTCAATTCACAGGTTTATAAATATACCATAATAAAAAGGACTTTAACAGAGAATATAAAGGCTCAATTAATATTTATTTACTTAATGTTTTTAATCCATAACATATACGTAAATGAATTGAAATATTTAATGTCAGAAGATGTAAATTATATCTCTACTCTTAACCAAGTGAAAGGTGATTCCAATTTTAAATGATTTATATACCATTTTTGGGCTAACTTAAACTTAAAGAATTTGGTATAATTTTGATTCCTCAAAATAAATGTAACATACATAAGAATTTATTTAATCATTCTAAAAGGATAAAATGTTTGATAATAAAGGATCTGTCATTTATCAATTTAATATTCTAAATTAGGACCGGGTTTACCTGGTAAGAAAACACCTAATTTGAAAATTAGAATAAAGGAACATTTTACAAGTATTAGATTCAAAGAGATTTATAACTTGGCTGTGACAGGTGGTTTAGGTCATTTCACCAGGAAATTAATTCATAAGTTAAGTTATTTAAAAAATTAAATGCACCGATAAGGGAATGTTTGGGAGAAAAAATTATTTAAAAAATAGGAATCATGTGATGAAACTAGAAATACCACCAATGAATTCAGTCAATAAGTTGCTTTTATTCTCAGAGATTGCTCTTAAATAAAAAAAAAATCTGTCAGCCAGCGGCTGTAATTAAGTTTGCTGTTTTGCACGAAATAGATATATACTTAGCATAAAAACAGCTACTCTCGATATAATCAACATTCACAAAGCTTTGTCACTGTACATCGTAGTTTGGTGTGACACATTCTCTCTAGAATATTCGTATCACATATAAGAAAAATGCTGAATAAGTTCCAAGTTTGATATTTAAACAGATTGTTCATTTTTACAGTCACCCACATAGACAACACAAAAATATATTACAAAGTGTGTGTATTAGAATACGAATATCGCAGAGCCATAACACACCTTATTTTGAATGTGGGTTTCTATCTTTCGTTACAGTTGAAAACACATTTTGTGACTCCAATGAATGTACAGTACATTTTCTGTGTGGTGGGGAAAATAAAAAAAATTAAAAGAAAGTGTAAATTACAACTTTGGAATTTCAAAGAGGTCTCTCAGCATCTATATTGCCACATTTAAAAAGTCTGTAAAATTAATTCTTATCAGGAGTAATGATCACAAAATATGGAATATTGAATCATACATTTAATTATTAAAAATAGATGTATAAAAGTTGAGTTTTTGAAGGATTTCATGCAATTTTTATCTATGAGTACCCTTAAGTCATGCCCGACACTTGACCACCTTGATAGTAAAAGTGTTTAAGTCACAAATCTTTAGTCCATTAACTGGTCAGTTCACGATTATATAATATTGGAATATGATGAAATAACCTTAATACATAAGACATACTGCAGGAGGCGACTGCGTAACTACGATCAACTGCCCCCTTGTAATGAATGTGTTTCAAAGTACATAATAATCTACATGATGTATTTTAAATGTTAAAGCGACGTTAATTAGGGGAATTAATTATCTTTTTTACATTTGTTTCATATATGCAAAGAAATCTAATTGAACTAGAAAGAATAAGTGATGTTACCTTCTGATCTCTCACAGGTGGTTGGCTTGGACTCCACTTGGTGTAAATTGCAACTCTTTAATTAATATGCTTACAACAAGCAACCTAAATTGAGAAAATTAGATCACTTTGGTTAGTGGGCAAACAGGAATTCTCACAAAGACACTACATAATTTCTCAAGATCATTACCAAATATACTGACAGAGATCAAAGATACGAAAACCTAACACAAAACGCCCGAAACATCACAAAGGAGCTAGCATTACAATGTAATATGTTGTTAAGTTGTTAATGTATGTTAAGTTGTTCATATATATATATATATATATATATATATATATATATATATTGAAATATGTAGTGGCCTTAGTGATCTGTATACGGAAGCACAACATGATATTGTATGTTATATAAACGTAGTTGTTTCGGTTAAATTCTTCTAGTTTTGGAAATTCGAGGAAATTACTTTTAAAGTAATTAAGGGTAATAATGTCTAATTATTAAGCATAAATAATTGTCTTCATTATCTATAATAACCGTAATAAATTAAGAATTTCTTCCTCTGCTGATATTAAAGTATTGTGCATACAAGTTTCATACACTCCCAAAATGTTTGTACAAATTATTCACATCTAATCTATTCATTAGCATTTATTTTAAATATTACATAACATTGCTGTACCTGATGTATGCCAACTAAATCTCACGTAGATATCAGTAATTTCTAAGTGGCTTTCTGCTTCTTTAAGTTTAATAAACTGTTAAAAGCTTAGCATAATAAGCTTGAGTCATTGACCAATTCACTGTTTATTCTTTCCCGTAACCAACCACGCGTTTTCGATTGTTTTTTGCCCTTCATATTTTTTGTCGTAGTAAACGGCACTTTTTCCAACATATTTCTTACGGCTTTTAATGTAATATTAATACATAATATAACATATTAATTATAATACAATGTTACATATTTAAACAGAATACACTTCTCTCAAAAAAATTGTTTTTAAATTCCTTTTGTGCCATATTTAGGCGCATTCATTGCTTCTTAACTATGCAGCTTTATTCTTTTGCTCTTGTTTTTTCTTTAGTATCAAATTTAAAGCTATTAAATTTAATGTTAATACTTTAACATATTCAAACTGAAGGATTTGTGTAAATCAAAGAATAATAAAACTATAGATTGGATTAGACTTAATGCAAATCATTCTGTTCTGATTTATAGTTTTAACATGCTTTGATTTGTCCATATGAATATTGGTAAAATCCAGATATATAAATACAATTCTAAGGGACTTTGATTTATTTAAAGTGGTTTCCTTTGCTCTTAGAGCATTTAAAAATGCTCATATAGGCTTTAGACATTACGTCACTACACTCTCCAAATATTGAGTTGAAATTTCATATATAGAAGTACTAAGTGGTAGTTAGCAATATAAACGTATGAAGATTTAAGTGATTAAATCAGATCCATATGTATTCTTCATTTATTGTTGTGCACTGACAAAAATAATGCGATATCTTCGACTTAGTATAATTTAGTGAAGAAGTGGTTATCACGCTCCACCAAAAATTCCATCCCAACGTTTCAATAGAAATAAATATCCTAAGGTATGGTGATTGAAAAAAATTAAAAGCTTATTTTCTGTACGTTAGTTAAAGCCGTATTTCAAAATAGAAAAACGTTTTTATACGAAACTAGGTTTTTAGGTTTAACGTATTCCAAGAATCAAAAGGAAGATTTTCAAGAAAATCCCCTACTTATACAAACCTTTAAATGGAAAACTTGTTCTTACCTTTAATTATTTCAAAATGTTTTTATATATTCTAATAAAATGATATTTTTTTAAGGATGTACATGCCGATTAAAAGGTATTTACCAAATTTACTGCGAGTAGCCCCTCAAGTGTTCTTGATTAGGTTTCTATAGGTTCGTCTTTAGGGTTCAACTTATCGAGGTTTTCTTTGTCATTAGTTTTAATTTTCAAAAAGAATTTTGCAGGTAGTATGTCATTGTACTTGTTCTGTTGTTTCTTTCTCTTTCATGTCATGCAATGACCATGAAATCTCGAAGCCATTACACAACGATTTGCGTTTTAAGACCCGGACTCAAATTATATTGTTAGTTGACAACACTGCCAGTTTCTAGGAACATAGTGCCACCGGTGTGCCGAGATTTCAACTAGCAGGAGTTATTTTACACACAAGTAAATCAACTGACATGGGACTGCACTGTACGAAAGTTCAAAGACATTGGTCTAGGACTTGTTTGAACCTACGACCTTGGAATTACAGAACCAGAACCAGAGCAAATGCGCCACTCAGACTAACATGAAATAAAAAAGAGCTTTAGAAAGAAAAAATCAGTACAAGAATGTTTCAAAGTTACAGTAAGTGAAATTTAAAACTATTTTAACTTCTTTTTGGTGTCGTAGTTAATGAATAACATAAAACTTGTTCAATGTTTAAATGTAGTAAACAACTACAGAAGCTTGTATATACCTATACAGCGAAATCTGCCATTGATTTAATCATTTTGAATATGCTACATACTCTGTATTAGTCCATAAAAATAAACTGATGTGCATTTTACAATATAAAACTTGTTAGAGTAAACAAAACTGTAGTAAACAGTATCTTTATGGTCAGGAGGATCATTGTTACGTCACTCTGAGCTCCTAAACCATCATTTTAGACAGTAGTAATAGTATAGCAAAAGCAGTTTTCCATATAATCACAAGACAAAACAGTGAAAATAAACTCCCTAAACTACAAAGCATTAATTAAACACAAACAAATTAGCATAGAAGCTTATATAATCCACACTGAACGCTTTTATATCTGGTAGTTAAAGATTGTTATTGAATTATTAAACTCGGATATTTACATACATACATGAGCTATTATAACCCACCTAGAAGTTCGTTCATTACGATATCAAATTATTGTGAATACGTGTGTCATCCATGTACTCGAATAAAGTTTAGGTATACTCTTCACTTCTATCCGAAATGCTGCAGGCCTTTCCCTGTTTACAGTTTGTTTATTTTTTCTGTTACTAATCTCTGTTTCATATAACCTTGCCTCGCTGACGTGTATCACTCCGCGTGCAATTAACTTCCCCCTCATCCTAATTGGCTAATGCTTTAGCGTCGTAGGCCATAGGCGGTGCCTTCCCGTCACATTGAAACCTGCAGTAAACGTCATAATAATTGTCAGGAAGATAGAAATAAGAATATGAAGGCATGCAAAAATAATGAAGCTTATAATGAAACTGAGCAATTTGAAACTGAATGAATGAGCAATGAAACTGAAACAAGTTTATAATGAAAGGCCTTCGGCCTTTTCCACTGGGATTTTTTTAAACCAGCATACATACCTTGCAAAGATGCTTGTCTTTCGGTCCTAAAAGTCGTGTTACGCCATACTTGTCGTGAGTCCTTAATTCACCCAAGTCTCGTCTAGGTAGTATATTTTGCGATTTGGACATTTTGATTGTCCTTAAATATCGTCTTCGCCACACAGCAATATCGCCCCCAGAGTGGTACGTTTTCCTGTTGTGTCAGTTTCATGTAGCGATGTTTCTACGCATCTAACACACCTGTAAGTTCAGGGCACAGCTGTTCGACTTTTCTCACTGACAAAGACGGATTCTTCTCTGTGAGTGCATTAAATACAGGCAAAACAGTTCTTTTCTCTCCACTTTCTAAAGGTTTTCCCTTGCGATGCTTCAGCAAAAAAACTGGCGGTAGACTTTACCATTGTACATATAATAAGTACACGCGCAATAAACTATCAATAAAATAATTTAGCTCTCGCATTCAGCATAGCACACCGTCGAATGGCGATATGTGACTAATCCAGTTCAAAACAAGGTCAGTGATAAAAGTGATATAAACAAATATGTCGTCACTACCGCTAAATCACGTGCTATCGTGCCATGTGCTTGAGAGCAAAGGAACCTCCTGTTTACTTTGTTTGAGAATTAACATGCATTTCAGATAAATCAACTCTGTTGCATAATATATTTCATTGAAACAGTTACGAAAATATAAATTTGACAATTCTCTTCCGACATATAAAGATATATCACCATGTTAAATAACGAACTAATTTTTACCGCACAACAGACTGCACCACAACAGCAGCCAATGAGATGTGATAAGGTCACGTGACCGTTAAGAGATACGGGGCAAGCTTACGTGAAACAAGGATTAGACAAGCGCTATCGTTTGTTTTGACATTCCATAGTTGTTTTGTTATTTTATTTACTATATCCAGTATACTTATTTTACATAGGTTATCTGCTTAAAATTAAAAATAACATTACTTATAACATAATAATCACAAATACAATTTTGCACACCCAATTAGAATACAATTTTAGAAATAAAGCCACTTTACAGTTGCCTCTACTACGTTGTTCATTAATTTGTTAACTGCGAGCTGCGTGACGTTACAGAGTTTTGGCTGGTTAACATTACACTAATTGATAATTGGCACACCTAATTTGATTTTGAATATGTGTGGTGGCATTCCTGGCAGATCAAGAGAGTTAAAATGCTCCGTTGGGGAATCAACTACTTCATCTGCTTCCACAATGGTGTCAATGCAATTATATATTATAATTTGTTCACTTTGAATGCTGGATTGTGAAAAATTATTAAGTTGATAGACATCTTTATTCTTCGCGGCAAGGGCAGCGCGTTCACTGAGCCAGTAGTAATTCCTATAATTAATTTGAATCTCAGGTAATACTTGTTCAATAAATTCTTCTGCCCACCACGGTAGTGTAGAAGGTAGCTTGTTTGCCTCCCGTTCAAGAGGTCTTAAGTTCGAATATCGGTTAGGGTGAGTTTTTTTTCTTTTGTATTTTACGTCATCCAACGTTAAATCATATCGGACGATGAATGAAATGGGTAAAATGATGCTCAAATGAGCCCAGGGTTAATAGAGTTTAGAGTTACCCGAAATTCGTTTTTCAGCATATGGGAAAACCCCGGATAACCTTATCCAGGTAACTCACCCTGATCGAGATTCGAATTCAGAACAACTTGAACGTGAGGCAGACACGCTACCACCACGCTACCGAGGCGGGTAAATCTGCACCCATCCAAGTACTAACCACGTCCAAGTTAGAATCTCGTTCAGGGTGATTTTTCCGGATAAAGCTTTTTCCAGGGATTTCTCTGATCCTTCAAGACGAATGTTGGGGAACTCTAAGCTCCATGGACTCTAGGCTAACTTAAGCTTCATTTCATCCATTCCATTCATCGTCCGATGTTGCTTAACAATGGAGGACATAAATTACAAAACCAAAATAAGAGAAGGAATTTTTTCTTTCGATGTTACTAAATTACAAAAATTATCAGGAAATGATATTCGTCTTGTCCCATCTATTGGCACCTGTCCATTTGCAATGTCCAGTAACTTTCGTGAGAATACCTCGGCTGATTGAGGGTTTTGGAGCTGTACACGCATATTCGGACACAACTACATTGTGCGCACATGTTGCCTAATGATGAATATTTCAGACAAGCATTTATTTCGTCCGCCAGTGTCGATCGAGAAATTAAAGGCCATATTTGTCTAAAATCTGCTGCAAGCCATATCAATGCATTTCCGAAAGGCCAAATGTTTCCACGCAAATCTTGTAACGAACGAATCAGAGTTTCAAGCGACTTTTATGTACCATCGTGCATTCAGCACAAACAGTAACTTTACATTTTTGTAATACTTTTCCCAACCAGATGCTTTGGAAATATTGCACGTTGGAGTCCCGAAAATACACGGTGCAGACGTATTGAAATGTTGTAAAAAATAATAATTATAAACAAGTTAGTTTCTGTCCATATCTCATACAAAACATAACCTCTACTTACAATTTGACGACCGGTGCAGCTCAATCATTACACGATTTCACAAAAGCAAATCCATTGAAGTTAATATTTAACAGAGATTGTGGTTATTAATTTATTAAAATGGGAGGACATCCAATAGTAGGACATTATCCTCTTCGTACGCCAAGATAACAAGAAAATAACATAAAAAAACACTATCTAATTCAAATCAAAAAACAGAATAGAATTAAAGGTTAGGGCTAGAGATGGCGTGGGCGTCGTCAACCTCCCTTTTTGGCCATTGAGGAAACTGTGTTCTTGCGTACTCAGGTTTGTTACTGACCCAAGGAATGGATAAAAACTTTCTTTGAAACGGGTTGTACATCGTGTCAAAATTTGAGCTGAATCAATGCAGAACTTTTTAGTTTTTGAAGCGTACACAAACCAATATAACATTTATATAAATATAATATACATATATATGTGTATATATAATATATACGGATACTTTTCCAAAAACGTTTTGTTATATAATTGGGCCCTTAAAAATGTATATTTCCAGTGAAAGTTGGCTATAGAGCTTTTGGGTGGAATGAAATACCCTCTCTAACTACATTATAAGAGGTAGAGGAAGTACAAATATATTTGTAAGTCTGTTTATTGAAATACGAATATCTGGGAGCCATGAAGTATAATATTTATGAATGTGGGTTTTAATCTTTCGTTACAATTGGAAAAAGATCTTATGACTCCAATGAAACTACAATACATTCTCTGAGTGGGGGAAAACATATAGATGGAAAGTGTAAATAACAACTTTAGAATGTCAAAAAGACTCTCTGATCATCTAACGTGGCGCATTTAAAAATGCCTGTAAAATTAATTATTATCATGAGTAATAGTCGAAAAATTTATTATCATGAGTAATAGCCGAAAAATATGGAATATGAAGTCATAGTTAATTCTTAACAACATATCATTAAAAGTGTAGTTTTTGAAGAATTTGGTTCAGTTGTTATCTATGGGTACCCTTAAGTCATACCCAGCACTTAACCATCTTGGTAGTAAAAGTGTTTATGTCACAAAACCTAAGTCCTGAAACTGTTCATTTCGCGATGATGTTATCCTACTGACGGAGTAACCATTTTATACAGGCCAGATATTGCAGGAAGCCGACTACGCAACTACGAGCAATGGTCCTCTACATATTGAATATATGATACAGATTAACCACTAACTATCTACATGATGTATTCTAAACGTTAAAGCGACGCTAAATTACGAAAATGTATTAGTTTTGTATTATTTGTTTGATATACGCGAACAAAAATCTAACCGAAATAGAAAGAATACAACGCTGTTACCCTTTGATGTCTCACTGTTGGAAGAGTTGCTTTTAAATTTCACTACTTCAGGAGAAATCCTAATGTCCTGGAAAATAAGAGCCCTAAAATCAGCAAATTATATCACTATGGTTAATGGGCAAACAGGAATTCTCACTACATAACTTCTCAAGACCATTACCAAATATAGTGAAAGAGATCAAAGAAACGAAAACTTACAACAAAAAGCCCTGAACATCACAAAAGGGCTAGCATTACAAAGCAATCTGTCTGTTTTACACCAACATGACTTTCTCTAATCTTACTCTTTCTTACAAATGTTTACTTCTCTATCTACTCCAATCTAATCGTGATAAACATCTTATTGCTAATTTCCTTGTAGGTTCAACGAAATATGGGAAGAGGGAAGGCTTTTATCGACGGTCGAATCTTTTAAAGCTAAGCACGGTTTTCAAATTCTGTTCTCTTTGGGTTTCAAGAAGTATATAAACGATCACATTTCAGGGAAATATAGGTATTGAAAAATTCAACAAACTAACAAGCAATATCTCGGAAACGATTCATCTACAAAAACGGCAAAACATGTACATCATAAAAATTGCTGTTAAAGGAAATCTTGTGCAGTACGATCTTGTCTCCTACGCTTTCCAAGTTACGCAAAACGTCATCCAGAAAGAGCACTTCTGGTACATTCCCAAAAATTCTATATATACATTTAATTTGTCAGGAAAATACCTTAAACATTAATATGTTGTTTTAAGCAAAATCGTTGGAACCATTTTTGAAAAAAAAAACAATTTTGGAAACAGAAATGCTTCTTGGTTGTAAAGAGTGAGGGGAGGGGGTGCAAAATATCTGGAAAAATATTTGTGTTGCATCCTTAAAATAAGCTGAACTTCATACCAGCTTTCGTATTTAACCAACGTTTAGTTTTGGATTTTAGTATTCAGGAAATTCAGACATAAAGACACACGCACACCGACACACAAATACGACTTCGTGTCTAATAACTTTTTATTATTATTCAGAGATTCAAAACACACTTATTTCTAGGAAAAGGTAAGTATGGAATTTATGAGGGGAATGCAATACTTTCCGTACTTACTAAACACAGGAGAGAACGTAACAATTTGCTGAGTTTAGGTAAATTTGCTTTGATAAGTCTTTTGCTATTCCGTGAGCACGAAATATACACATCACGTATGGGGCAAGTGTGTTTGAATTTGGCACAAAACTAGAAGCGCTGTGTGTGTGTGTGTGTGTGTGTGTGTGTGTGTATTGTGTGTGTGTGTGTGTGTGTGTGTGTGTGTGTGTGTGTGTGTGGGTGGGTGGGTGGGTGGATGTGGGTGGGTGTGTGTGTGTGTGTGTGTGTGTGTGTGCGTGTAGCCTTTTGAAAGATTACATTTATTAGCTAACCCTTGAGATGTAATTGGTGTATAGTTTACCACAGCAAAGAAAGTCTCCGGAGAATGAGACTCAGGGACTCACCTTGCGTGATGGACAATACTGTTATATAGCGGCAGCGATTGCTCATCAATCCTAAAGTATGTTGCCGTTGGTCTCAGCCCTCACACCGTTCTTCTGTGGAGCTGAGAGTTTTAATTAACGTTTTGGGTTCTGGTGTTGAACTCAATTTCCTAAAATATACATTTATATATACATATATATTTTAATGTTGTTCAATATTGTCGTTAGTTTGGAACGTTCACGGTATAATGAAATAATGAATTTTATTTATTTTATATCACGGCTATTGTTTCCAATATATATAGTGAAATACTGAACGATCTAACTGATATATACACAAGCAAAACGTGATTTTGTATATTATGTAAACTTACTTGAGTTAAATTCTTCTGTTTTTTGGAAATACGAGAAAGTAAATCTTTAAACTAAGGGAAACACTTCATATTTATTAAACATTAATAATTATGTTCATTAGCTATAATAGCCGCAATAAATTAGAATTTCTTCCGCTGCTGATATTAAAGTATTGTGCATACGAGTTTTATACATTCGCAAAATTTTGTACAAATTGTTCACGTGTTATGTATGCGTTAGCATCTATTTTAAATATTAAATAACATTACTGTACCTGATATAAGGCACCTTTATCCCACGATTTTAAAACTTCTGAAAGGTTTACAGAAACCTATGTCTCAGGACAAATTTGTTTATTCTGCTGCTAGTAACCAACCATGCGCTAGCGATTGTTTTCTCCCCTTCATATTTCTTGTTATGGTTTATGATTCTTTTCTCGTCATATTTCTTGGGGCTTTGATCTCATATTAGCATATAATATAACTTAATAGGTAAAATAAGCTTCTCTCAAATACCATGATTTTTAAATTCCCTTTGTGCCATGCTTAGGTGCATTCATTCTTTCTTACCTATTTAACTTTCTTCTTCTTTTGCTCTTCTTTTTTTTTCTTTTGTATCAACTTTAAACCTAATACATAACATTTTAGTATTTTAACATGTTCAAACGTATGCATTTGGATGAATCAAAGCATATTAAAACTATAGCTTGGATTAGACTGAACGCAAGTAAATCTATTTTAAGTTATAGTTTTAACACGCTTAAATTTATCCAAATGATCCATACATTTTAATAAAGTTTTAAGGGGTTTTGATCTATTTAGTGTTTTGTTTTGCTCTTAGGGCATTAAAATCGGTGATATAGGGTTCAGACATTATATTGACTTAAATATCACTACACTCTTGAAGCCGAAACTGTAAATGCATAAAACATTGAAATTATATAATTCGGAAATCAGCTCATGTTGAAAAGATACAGTTAGTGGCGGCTTAGTTGGTGTTAAAAGTGACAAGAATGGAATGAATTTATGCAAGCAGGTAAGAAGGTTCACAGGCCAGGTACTTGTCTTACACCCGAGACCGGTTTACTCGGAAACTGACTGCACACCTGGTCCAGGAAAATAAGTGAAAGGTCTCTTGGTTGGCGTGACCACGTGATGTTTCGCGCTAAAATTTGTAGGGGGTTAATGGGAAGTAACGGTGTGATCTGAGACCACGAGGGAAAATAAGTAACATGGGTTGAAACACTCGTGGAAGGAGGTTGGTCCACAGGCAGCTGGTCGTCAACCTAATCAGTATTGTGGTATATTGTGATAGTAATCCTATCCGGCGGCGGTAGATATAAAGACGCATCGGCAAACCTTCAATTCTATTTTATGTTAATAAATCGGATTTCGAAGAAAGCTCTGGTTTTTCTGCGCTAGTATCCCACGCATACCTAGAGTGCAAGGTCCATGCTGAGCAGCTGAAGCAGAAGTCTACGAGAAGCAGCATCTCGCTTAGTAACAGCGAAAGAGAACGTGGAGTCGTTGTATTCTACCTTCGAAAAGCAGCGACGAGACGACAGTTTATCGACGTATCGTTAATGGCCGCTACATATGGCGCGTTGCGTGGAGCTCGAATTGCAGTAAAACCGGAGCTGAATATCAAGCAGCAGAGGAGCAGAAAACGAGGCAACCAGGATCACGAGGATCAAGAGGATCCACATCGGAACAGCAGCAGTTGGCAGCAGATATAAAAAGGTACTGAGTAAAATAACTTTTAGCTATATGTTCTAGTAATTCATGTATTTGAGATGTGGGAAAATGTTAGAGCAGGCTGATGTAAATTTGGATGTTCAGGAGGGTGATGTAAATAGTGTTTTATGTAATGTAGAAAATGTAGGTGATAGGAATGTGCATAGCAATGTAGAACAGTTAATGGAAAGTAATGTAGGCAAAGAAGGTTCAAGCATAGTACTATGGACAATCAGGTGTTGGAGTCACTTGCTGCACTGATACACGGCTTCAAGAAAGAGTTAAAGGAGGAAATGAACATTCATATTCAGAATATCAGGGAGGAGATGAAGGCTAGTAGGGAAGATATAGGAAAGATAGAAAAAGGCTAGAGAGAGTTAGGTGAAAGATTATAGTATAGTTAGCAGTAGTTAAGTGAGGAAATGAAAATTAATAGTCAGAACATCAGGGAGAATTTAAACGAAAAGATGAGAGCTAGTAGTAAGAATATAATATAAAATCAACAGAGAATTCTAGAAAGTTTTAAGGACGAGGTTAAGAGTGAGATTGAAAACGTAAGATTGGAGGTTATGGAGAATCATGAGCAGGTTAGGGCGGAAATAAAAATTGTAAAACAAGAAATTAATACAGGAATAGGGGAATAATTAAAAGTGTTAGACAAGATATCAGTGCAGGGTTAGAGAAGGAGAATAGAAAGCTTAGGGAAGAAATAAGTCAGTATTTAGGGAAAGAAAGGAAATCTATAGGCAAAACATTAGAAATACATCAAAAGAGGTTAGAAGTCTCTGAAAAAGGGAATAGGAAATTAAAGGTAGGAATGGACGAAGTGGGAGATAAGATCAAAAAGTTGCTTAAAAGGGTAAGCATATCGGATAATAGTAGTAATTCAACTTGTAGTATAAGTGGTGAAACAGCGAGGAACGAGGCAACGCCAAATGCGTCAGCTGACATTCCGATGCCAAACTTAGGTCCCAGTACTTCAGGTAGTAATGACCAGAATAGAATGAGAAATGGCGGTTCACATGTACCATGACCTAACCGTATTCTCAGTGAGATATCTCCACCAATATTTGAAAACGACGATTCCGATGATCCAAAAACGTTTATTAATAAGCTGCAGGAATATTTTATTGTGACGGGCATACCGGAAAAATACAAAATGATGGTAGTACGTAAATGTTTTAAGGGTAACGCCTCGAATTTGCTGGAATTATCCGTAGGGATAGAGCATAATTATGAAACTTTAGGCAGGTATTTTTGAATCGGTACTGGGGGGGGGGGGGCAACTCGACAGGCAAGCATTAGGGCAGAACTGAGTTACGCAAAATATAACCCACGAAAAGATTGCTCAATGGTGAACTATTTCATGGGTGTAGCTAGAAGATCCCGAATGATCGAGCCACCAATACGTGAGTGTGAATTGATTAAACAAGTGACCAATCACTTTCCTGTAACGATTCAACACTATTTGATTATTGCCAGACCAGTCACGATTGCCGCGATAATTGACTTCTTGACCGCGTTGGAAAGGAACAAAAGCCAGAATGATGCGAATAATCAGAAAGGCTTTATCGAATATGAAAGAAGTCCTATAAAGTCTGTCGGGCAGGGGGCACAGTCAGGAAACATTAGAAGTTATGACACACGAGAAAGGTATCATGGTCCCGCACCGAAGTATTCTAGCAATTTTGATAGTAGGAGAAGAAACCATATTGATAATAACCATAAGGGAAGATACGAAATCTTTCAAAGAGGACGGAATGCACAGGTAAATTTTATGCAAGCGAGATTTTCGAGAGATAAAGGGGAACAATTACCCAGATACAGGCGTTATTTTGTGAGAAAATTATCACAAAAATCACAGCCATCAAAATGTATATAGACCTCATTCCCCTAGGCAAGAGGATAGAAATGCACTAGTTCAGGAAGACAGGATAGACTCCTTTAAAACAACTAGACAATGGATGTCAAGCAGACGTGACCAAGAAGCGCACCCGGGACCTTCGAATAATATTAACGGTACAGGAGCCATCAGCAAGGCGACGGAAAACTTCCTACCCAATTATGCTCGGCTTCAGTGAGGATTGGGAAGCATCCCTATTCTGATGAGTACACAAAACGTAAGGTCCAGAGAAGGCAACTGCTGATACAACGACATAAAGAGGGAACAAATAAAATAGAAGATAAAATTTTAACAGATCCACCAAACATAAACGTCAGCATTAATGGGAAACAGTTTTCTGCGGTTGTGGATACGGGCGCGAACACCACCGTGTGTTCTCAAAACGTTTACGAAGGTTTGTTGAGTAGCGGTTTGAAAGTAATATCCTTGCCAGTACACGGAGTATACTGCTCAGTCGCTGTGGGTTAGAGAAACGAGAGGGTAAAATTCCAGGTTATGATGGACACTAAAATTTGTGAAAAATGTATTAACTTGTTATTTTTGGTTGTATCGAGGTTGGTCACGGATCTTATAATTGGATGTGATAGTTTATATGCTTGGAACGCTGTTGTAAATTTGGAACAGAAATTTTTTAAAAATTTACGTGGAACAAGACACCATCGTCGTAACTTTTTAGAAGATAGTAATTCAGATGTAATAGCAAGGGATAAAGTAGAGGAAGAAATGCAAGGGGAAACATTCTTCCTAGAGGTGAGAAATATTGGGGCAATGGAATTGGCAGACGTGAGGTTAGAGGAATACATTGAATACCGTGAGGAAAGCTCCGCTTACAAAAGATATGATGATCGACGTGATTATGTTGAAGAAACGATAAATAAAAAGAATCCCAGATTAGACTAGAAGGATAGGAAGATAACAATGAACGACGAGGTGAATGACCGTATCGAGCTAGAAAATTTATTAAGAGAGCACGTAAACCAAGCGAGTAGGCTCAGCGAAACATAGAAAATTCCTGTAATAATTACAGCCAAATTCGGGGAGCACACGTATGGATTAGTTGATAGAAAAACGAAGAAATCTATTGGTCGCTGGCACAAACAACTAAGACCCTTTCGAGAAATATAAAGTAGCCCTGAGAAATGTAAACGGTAAACTCACTGAGATTGGTTAGAACATTGAAATATGGACCGAATTAGGTTAAGATGATGGAAATGTAATTATTGCTTATATAATGTGATTACCAGAACAATAAACAAAATAATCATTTGATATCAAAAGTGAACAAAGTGAATTGAAATAAAAGCATATTTCTGTGAAACGAGACTAAAACCATCTTAACCAGCAAAGACTTGGAATACAAGCCAACAGCCAAGTGTTCCCGCAAGGTGACCTGGTCTGGTTGTACCGCCCTACCCGGACCAAGGGACGCTGCCCGAAGCTCCAGCAGCCATGGTAATGACCGTACCGGTTGGTGAAAAGGATTAACGACGTGGTATATCGCATCCATAAGGTTCCCCCAGGGAAGATGATGGTGGTACACCTGGAACGCCTGGGACACTACGATGGTGCTGTTCGGGACGACCAGCTTTGAGGAGGGAGCGGTGTCACCCGAACGTCGGAACTTCCTATAGAACCGGCCGGCAGTAGGGCCAGACGGGAAGCATTCAACCCACGTCTACCCATTTGTCTCGTGTCACTAACTGAAGGGATGATTAAGAGAGCGGCGCGAACCCTGTACCTTCTCTTTGCCCTCCCAGCAGACGTCTCGAAGCCTCGGATAATTGTGGAACCCACTGCCCTCCTTATTTAGGACTTTTCCTTTATGGGTAAATAATTGCATAAGGGCGACAAACTTTGCCATCTCCACAATATAGAACGTGTGAAGGGGAGTGCCAAACTAAATGACAGGGTAAATCTAATATTTAGCAATATTTTGATTTGTTTTAATATATGAGGTTTAGATCGTACCTTTACAGTCTGCCGT
The DNA here is from genome assembly GCA_030765055.1 of Mantis religiosa. Taxonomy (NCBI): domain Eukaryota; kingdom Metazoa; phylum Arthropoda; class Insecta; order Mantodea; family Mantidae; genus Mantis; species Mantis religiosa. The sequence goes on along the minus strand of JAUKNK010000056.1, from coordinate 590,492 downwards.
CGCTTTGTATTTGCAGCCTCCTTCATACATCTTGTAAGACCGCATCCCTTGGCCACGCTTTGCAGTTCATGACCTCAATGGAGGTGTTTGTTAGTGATAAGTTGATAATAGTGTTTTAAACCCTTGGACCGATTTAGGGAACAGGAATAATACCAATCATAAGTCTCATGTGCTTTTCACTCATGCTTGCAATTGTGGTCCATATAAACAATGGCTAAAATAAAGGTAAAATATTATTATTAGTTTACACATTTGAAATACTTTGTTGATATAAAGAAGAACTTGTTACCTACAGTTTACTATCAGAAATAGACTTAACTTGTAACAGATGTGTACCCAATGTACGAGTAAATTATAAGTAAATATGTACCATCTGTAAGGAAATTGGTATTCCCAAAAAGAGAGGGATTTAAGATAATGGATATGCACAAATTGTAATTGTTTTATGCCTTCAGCTGAAACTTTACTTCGAGCTTTGTTTAAAGAGAGAATAAATTCTATTTGACAAGATGCGATAAGTGTTTTTCATTTGGCCCTTCATTTACAAGTTTCTTTACATATGTCACTTTTGTTTTATAAATGCACACACAAGATGCTGCCAACTTAAGACTAAGTACACCACTGACAAACATCACACCAATATATACTTTATATAAGTTAATCAGCGAGCTTAGATTTTCGACTAATGGGAAGACAGTTTAGGTTAATTTTATGAATTTAAGTTTATTTTTATAAGTTTCTTTAAGTTTATAGGTTAAGTGTATAAGTTCAGCAAGGCCCAATCTATGGTTCAATACTATTTCTATTGCTTGTCAAATAAAGGAAAATATACTCCCTTGCAAAATCAAACAATTTGCAGACGATAAAAATATACTTAGGTGTACATTTAAACAAGTTACATCTAACTGTGCTAAACGAAACGTTATTTGCTGATGTATGCATATGTTTTGAACACAATTTGTAGCAAACAGAGAAAATACAACAGCAATGCACTTTTGGACTGTTCAAAAAAATTCTTGGAGCCAATAGTCAAAATTAATAAGAAAGCAATTGAAAACACTGATCCTTGGTATTTATATTCATATTAACTTGAAATGGGATAAGCCTGTTGGCACTTCGATAAGTAAACTGAATTCTATACAACTTCCAAGTGCTGTCAGGAAATATCTGAATTGTTTGTTTGTTTGTTTGTTTTATTTACGTTCTCCAACGTTAAGTCATATCGGACGATGGATGAAACGGGTGAAACGATGATCAAATGAGTCCAGGACCCATGGAGCTTAGAGTTAACCGACATTTGTCTTTCAGGATAAGGGAAAACCATGGTAAAAACCTTATATAGGTCACTCACCCTGACCAACATTCGAACTCGGGACCTCTTGAATGTGAAGTAGACATGCTACCATGTAGACTACCGAGGCAGGCAGGAAATGTCTGAATTGTCACGCTTAGGACATTATACTTTGCTTATGTGCATTATCTTTAAGGTATGGAATAGTATTGTGGGGAAACTCTCCAGTTTATACAACATTTATAGAAAGTTAAAAAAGAATAATAAGTGTAATAATAGATGTAAATCAGGGGAGTTCATGCAGAACGTTATTGAAATTTTATCTATTCCATCTGTAGATATCTAGGAATGTGCCTTATATGCAAAGAAAATGTTGCGAAGTAATATTCTCCCAACAAATGAACGTATTCACAGCCAAATTACTCATCACAAAAATATACATATAATAAGAGTGAGTTCAAAAATGTACCAGAATGAAACAGAATGTTACAGCTCCAAAATTTATAATAAACTACAAATTAATTCAAAATCAATCAAATAAATTCATGTTTTAAATCTAGTTTGATAACATACCTGCTCAATCACTGTTTCTACTCTGTTGAAGAATTGTTATACTTTTAAACGTTGAGAAGTGTATATTTAGATATGCGTGATTGGAGGAACAATTGGTATCAATGACGTCAATATGGATCCAGTTATATGGATACAACAAACGTCTGGTTTTTAAGAAAAGTAGAAAAGCTAAGTTCAATTCATTCACATATCACCCAAAAACATTTAATAAATTGAAAAGACCTTTAAGGAACAAAATATCATCTTGGCACCTACTAATGGGCACTCAATTTTAAATCTCCTAAATTCAAAAACAAAAGATGAAATTGTATAGCTTAACAGATCTGGAATATACAAAATAAGTTGTAAAAATTGTGAAAAGTGCTACACATGACAAACTAAAATAAAACTAAAAACCAGAGCCAAAGAGAACTTTAGAAACATCAGAATGAAACAACAAGGTAAGTCAGCAGTAGCATTTCATTCTTGGAACCAAAATTATGACCTTGATCCAAATCCAAATTTACTAAAAAGGAGTGATAAACTAAAATAAACTGACAACATGGGAGAACATATTCGTATGGAAAAATAAGGACCGCGTAATGAACTTCGAAATATCACCAGTATATAATTTGACAAAGAAGTTCATAGTTCCACCGCCAGAGAGAGGAGAGCAGATACTATTTGGAGAGAGAATGAAAATGGAGGCAAAGGCTTCCGAAACTAGTCCCTTGATAATTTAAAAACTCGAGGGACACAATGTCAATAAACCAACTAAAGATAGTTTTTCCGATATATTTAGATGTTATATTGTAAGCATTGTACTCTAATATTCCATAATAATTCTGATTTTTATAACTGTTTTCACTGTTCGTACATAATTGCTGTGGGATTGTATCTCAACTTTCTGGTATTCCCTTTTACTTCTTAATGGTTTAATGTTTCAAAACCTAGATTAACTTATACGAACACTTTCCAGGTCATAACATAACCAAATGCACTCTATGATTGAACGAATTAATAAATCTATGATTAATTAAGGAGTGCTTTTCCAATGGCAATAGAGGCACAATAGTAAATTTTAATGCATCGCATTCTTTTTACTTGAGGATACAGCTTTCACATTCAAATACATGACGTTTATATATATATATATATATATATATATATATATATATATATATATATATATTACTGGTCATTTACAGACCACTAACGTAGCATTGTGAAACACAGATTTTTCCTTTCTCTCCGTTTTACTTGGAACTTAAAAAATTAAATATTTTTGCAAAAGTTGATAGGTGGAGACAGTTTTCTTAGGATTCTCACTCCTATTCACTTATTCTGCTTAAGCGAATGCTAATGACTCATAGCATTGTGAAGTCAAACTCATGTATATGTACAGAGATAATGACAGTGATTAATATATACTCTGTTAGTTTCAAATGTGGGTTCCTATAGTAGCTCAATGGGTAAGAGCGACTGGACGGAAACCAGGAGATCCGTGTTTCAAATCCCGGCCATGGTATTGAATTTTTAGTATGACTATCTGTCGAAAGCCTTAGCCTTTACATGGCTAGTGTGAAGTAACAATTAATTTCCATTAAGCAACTTAAATTCCATTATCTTTGTTAATTATAATGGTGCCCACTTATGTAGGTAGCATATCTGTCTCATGTTTAAGGGGTTCCAAGTTTGGATTGCGGTCGGGGGCTGCTACCTGGATAAGGTATTTTCCGTAGTTTTCCCTTATCCTGAAAAATGAATATAAGGTAAGCTCGCCCGCCGCGGTAGCGTGGTGGTATAGTGCCTGCCTCACGTTCAAGATGACCCGAGTTCGAATCTAGGTCAGGGTGAGTTACCTGGATAAGGTTTTGCCGGGGTTTTCCCTTATCCTGATAGACGAATGTCGGGTAACTCTTAACTCTATGGACCCTGGGCTCATTTGAGCATCATTTCACCCATTCCAATCATCGTCCGATTGACTTAACGTTGGAGGACGTAAAATTACAACAACAAGCTAAGCTCAACTCTAAGTTCTTTGGGTTCATTTGAGCATTTTTTCACCCATTTTCTTCATTGAACGATATAGCTTCATATTGCAGGACATTAAGTTAAAAAGAAACAGAAATATACCTGAAAAAATACAAAGTTATTTTAACCGCCAGTGTTGAGGCAAGATTTTTGTAGACCAACTGATGTTTTGAACTCCCCTTAACAAAAATTGTTTTTCCAGAGAAAAGTAAAAATACATTCAAATAGCATAATGGAAAAAGTGTTGCATAGATAATAATCTTGGTATATATGTGCAACACCTTCATAAAGTGTGACATGAGGATTATTAAGAAAGGTGTTTCAAACTAAATTACCTTTATATCTAGCACGCCAATGAAAGGGTAGAGGAACCTCCACCATATGGCCAGCAGTAATACCTGACTGCCATAAATCAAAGGGTAGTGAAAGGTGCATTGCATATGTCAGAGTAGCAAGAGGATATCAGGGAGGTGCTAGCTAACAACATGTATTGAATAAAATTCCCTTATTCCTCGACATTTATTTGATTTGGAACATATAACATGTTGAAAGACTTAGAATTGAGTCATACTGAAACTTAAAACTTCACTCATATCCATGTAATAAGCCGGGAACATTTTCGGGACTGTTGCAATTCCATCCTCAGCTGATTACTGACTGGCCACTATCATCACAATTGGTTGTTGTCTGGATCTCTTGTAATTGCCTCCCTCTCTCTGAAGACTTCTTTTACATAAGTTCAATAGAGCATTCAGTGATGGCATATCAAAATTTAAAATATTCAGGATGTCGTTTTATAACACCAATTTAGTCCTATGCTGTAAGTACAAGTTTTGTTGCCAATGGTTTAAGTAATTTAATATCCTCTAATGTGGTGGCTATCATTCCAAACATGAAAAGCAACTGCCAATTTTTCTGTTTGTATTGTCATTGCGAGAGTTACGTGGATTCGAAAATCTGGTTTGCGGAAATTTAGAACCACTTTTGCTGATGTTAAAAGATGTGAAATTGACAATAGGTTATCTTCGAGGCAGGCTCGGTGTTTTTCTGCACGGAAACTAATGAAAGGATTCACTGCGGTGCACTTCAATCGTCGACTGCCACAATAACCAACAAACAACTGCCGCTTCTAACACCTTGTCCGTATTTATACCTCCCAGTCATTGTTTCTAGAAAGCCGCAGACCTTCTGACAAATTTGGCGGCACCAACAATGGGCAGAACTTTTTGGAGCCTCTCTCTGTCCCTTTCTCTCCTGCCCACGCACCCGGTTCCGGCTGGTGGCAGCAGCACAACAACGCCACACGGTGACAGTATTTTATGTTCCTTCGGTGTCAAACCAATGTAAAATTTGTCACAATTGGTTGTTCGATACTCCATTAAAACACACAATGTCACCAGAACAAAAATCAGGAATGTATGTGATAGATTCTGAGGATTGTGACAAATTTTATATTGGTTTGACAAAACGAAATTTGAAAACTAGAGTAAAAAACACCTAAAGAACATAAAAGATGCTGAAAATATAAAAAAATACTGAAAAATTGGCAGTCTGGAATGATAGCCACACAGTGTGGAGGAGATTGAATTACTTAAACCATTTACAACAAAACTTGATCTTACAACATGGGAAAAAGGTTGTATTATCGAAAACATTACACGTGTTTTAAATTTTGACCTACATTCAGTGAATGGTCTATAGAACTTATGTAAAAAATGTTCTGAGAAAGGGAGCCAATTACTGGAGATTCAGATAACCAGTTGTGATGACAGTGGCTAGTTGCTAACCAGCTGAGGATGGGGCTGCAACAGTTCCAAAAATGATTCTGATTTCTTTAAATGGATGTGAGTGAAGTATTTAATTGATATCAGGTTAAAATGTAGATTAATTGTGCATTTAAATCATTAAATCTGCGTTTAGTAAAAAAAACCTTTTCAGACATTTATCCCTGCTGCTGAAACGTTCCATTTGACAGCTAGCAATTAAATTGCTGCACTTACAGAAAAAAAAAAAAGAACGGATGAGAAGAATTACCCATTAGACTTCCTAAACCATCACAAGGTAGCATTCGGGATGGTGGATGACACAGTGAAGGGGGAACTGGAAGCAGCTTTGATTGTCAGATGCAGGCAAGGTTGCATTATTGTGTTTCGGTATTGTTAGAAGTACGTAATTTGTTCTGGATGCATTGTTATGGGTAGGCTGAGTTATTATTAATTTAAGTTTGCTAATTATGCACACTTTTGTATGGGGGTGAGACATGAAAAAGGAACAGAGAACAAGATATTTCATCAAAAATTAAATGTATATTTTGAAACTCTTGTGAGAGGCTTTGGTAGTCATTTTGAATGACTTTTTCATAACTTGCAAACCCAAAGATATGAAATCTTATTTCACAAATAATTAAATCATGATATATGCACCTTTATACATATTTTCTTTAAGGTTCAGCTAAACATCTGCAGATTATATATTTTTATTGGTGTGAATTTTCAAGTATTTTTTTTTTTTCCATAAGGTGGGAAGTTATTCATTTTTCTCCCCTGGTCATGCGAAGAGAACAGCATTTCAAAACAATAACACAGAGACCATCTGTTAAACGAAATGATTAATGTTTTATTTATTCAAATCTGTATTTTCGTACTGTTATTCTAAAGAGAACTAAGCAAATATGTAATAAAACTATTTGTACCAGTGTTTATCTTAATGAATATGAAGTAGAAAGAGTGATTGGATTAGTTTAGTATCATTTGGTTTATCAGCAGTAGCTCAGAAGTCTCAAAAAGTGTAAAGTTATTCCAAAGCTGAAACAGGAACGTTTGATCAGAAAGCTAAATTATTTATTAGACACACAATAATTTCATCACCACTAATTATTTATCACTTTATTTGGCGGTGTTGACCTTGGGCAACATGACGCTGTATTCATCTTAAATATATTTTAGTGCGGTTTTTTGTTATTATAATATTGTACGGACAGTTGTCAGTTATAATAACAAAATTTTGAGTCTTTTCAATTGTAAACATTATATTATTTATACAATTACCTTGTACTGTTTTTTTTAGTATAAAAAGGCAAAATCCAAGCATCTGCAGTCAAATGACACCACGTCAACATCCAAGCATGTGCCCGCCTCGGTAGCGTAGATGTTAGCTTGTCTGCCTCACGTTCCGGAGGTCCGGAGTTGTAATCTTGGTCAGGTTGAGTTACCTGGATAAGGTTTTTTCCTGGGTTTTCCCTTATCCTCAAAGACGAATGTGGATAACTGTAAGCTGCATGGACCATGGACTCATTTGAACATCAGTTCACCCAATTCATTCACAGTCCGATATGACTTAACATTGGAGGACGTAAATTACACAAAAAAACTCCACACCTCAGTAGCAGTACGGACCAGTGCCAGCGGAGGCCTAGGAAGTAGTCTCGACTTCGAGTCCAGGTACCCACACAGCGTCAGGGGGGTTAGCAGAGTTACTGTTGCAAAACCTAAATGTCAGGGCATATATTTACTTAGCTTCTCTGCTCAATATGTTGATATTGTACCGTAACCTAATAGTTCCTAAATTTTAATTGTACTGACCAACTGTATATAAAATTTGTTATATCATTTTATAGATGTCGCTATAAGACCATTGTTGCTAGGCGGCATTAAATAAATTTATCTTAAAAATATTGTTATAGTAAACAAAACTGTATACTGCTAGCAGCGGGAAAATAAAGTAAATGTAAACAAAATCACGTGACCGTTGAGCGTACCGCGCCTTCTTCACAATTTCCATGATGCTTCCGCCGTGTAAATAGTCCATTAAAAACGTACTGCTACTGAGGTTTGGAGTGTTGAGGTCATTTCTTTTTTTTTTTTTTGTAATTTACGTCTTCCAACGTTGTCATATTGGACGATGAATGGAATGAATGGGTGAAATGATGCTTAAATGAGCCCAGGGTCCCAGGGTCCATAGAGCTTAGAGCTGCCCGACATTCTTTTTTAAGGATAAGGGAGAACTCCGCAAAAAAACCTTATCCAGGTAACTCACCCTGACCGTGATTCGAACTCGGGACCTCTTGAACGTGAGGCAGACACTCTACCACCACGCCACCGAGGCGGGCTAGAATCTACCCACATAGGACTGTACTGTACGCATAGTTAAAAAACCATTGTTCTAGACCTGGTTTGAACCTATGACCTTGGATTTACAGGACAGGTACCAGAGCAAATGAGCCACTCTGATCAAAGAACGTTAATTATATCGACTAACAAGAAATATAAGAGAGGTTTTGTAAGTATAATTAGTATAACGTTTCACAGTTGCAGTAAGTGAAATCTTTAACATTTTTTCTCTGCTTTTGGTTCGGTAGTTATTTAATAACGTCGAAACTCTCCAAGTTCTAATGCACTGAAAAACTACAGAAGCTCTTATATCCCCTTTTAACGAAATGTGCCATCTGTTTGCGCCATTATCGTCATTTGTTCCGGCGGGCGCATAAATATTTCACTTGGCGCCGGTTATGCGGCCAGCTGATCATGTGACTCGCCAGCGTGCAAGAAAAGAGGCTTCTCCCTTTTTTAGTTACAGACATGTTGAGATATGTGATGTGCTTCGTTGTGTGGCTGCGTGCAGCTGTTGTTGCAATGAAAGAACCGTTTTAGTTTATCTCAAATATTAAATGTATTGTTGTCTTCTTCATGATTATTCACATAAGAAATGTAGCGTGTGCAATAAATTTATCTAGTGATATGAATACAGCTCTATCGAGTACAGTCACCAAAATCAGTTTCCTTGGTTACAGCTAAAATCAAGGTGGTCCTCCGCATTAAATTAAGCACGACACGAACATTGGTCCTTCACGGGCGGATATTTATTGTGCAACGCAACAGTTTCTTCAGCATGGATGTACATCAGTGGGCCCCAGGACGCCAGGCATCGGGATCTACGCAGCAGATGATCAGCATTTCATTCGCAACGACGCAGAAGCCTGCATCGCAACACATTTCAGGTCAGAACATTCCTTTTCTTTCTTTCTCTCCTTTAAGAAAGTCTCATAAACATTCGATATGGAGCAGGATTTGAAAGCTCTTGTCAAAAGAAGGGGTATAATCAAAAGAGAATTTACCTTTGTTCGAAAAATTCTTGATAAATTACCAGAACAGGTCATCATTTTCATATTGAGAGCTAATTTCGATAACTTAAGTGAAATTTGGGACAAATGTGAAGCTATTCGGACCAAAATTGAATCTCTTGTGGAAGCGGAAACTGAATTAGATATGCATGCAGTACACATTGAGGAAACAAGAAACAGTTACATCGAATTGAAGGCTAGGTTGGCTGAATTAATACAGGATCATGAACAGCAAGCAAATGGTTCTGGACATTCGCAGCACACAGTGCAGTCGCATTCGTCACAAGCAGCTGAAGCTATCAAACTGCCTGTGATACAATTACCTAAACTTGAGGGTGATGTCACTCATTTCAAACATTTCTATGGCACATTTACAAGCTTAGTGGTAAACAACCAAGCTTTAGATGCTATTCAGAAATATCATTACTTACTTTCCTCTCTCAAGGGACAAGCTCATTCAATAATACAGAACATACCTGTCACTAGTGAAAATTTTGATGTAGCATGGGAGCTCATATGCTCACGCTATAACAATACAAGACTAACAGCTACAGCTCATATAAAAAATTTATTAGCACTACCAGTAATGCATAAGGAAACAGTAAATGAACTACGTACCTTACTCAACCATTTTCAGAATAACTTGAATGCCATTGAAGCATTAAAACTTGAAGTGTCTTTGCATGAAATCATTTAAATGCAACTTCTCCTAGAACGTTTGTCTGACACCACACGCAGAGAATGGGAGTGTAAAATAGATTCTCAAAACTTCCCTTCTTTGAAGGATCTTATGCAATTTTTAGAAGCAAGAGCACACTCATTTGAATTGCTTGCTAACACTGCATGTAACAAGACGGTAGTTAAGCCTAAGACTGATTTACACTCTGCTAAGCCCAACAGTAGAGACAGTAAACACTCTTACTTATCCACGAGTGATCGTGAATGTCCATTTTGTCAGTGCAATCACATGCTACATAATTGTGATAACTTCAAAAACCTCAATGTGCTTAAGCGTTGGACTTTTATTAAATCCAAGCACCTTTGTACCAATTTCTTTGCTCCTAATCACATATCAAGTAAATGTAATCGTGCCTCATACTGCAATTGTGGCTCATCCACTCACAGCAAGTTGCTTCATGATAGTAACAGAGAAAGTGCTTCACGTGCAAATTCATCTAATCCTGTAAATGATTCTACTAGAACGATTGACCCGCCATATAGCTACTGTTCTTTTAAATCAAAATCCACACAGCAGGTTTCGCTTGCCACCGCACTAGTGCAAGTGGAAGACAGATACGGCAATCTCATACAATGTAGAACACTCCTCGACTCTGCCAGTCAATCCAATTTCATAACTGCAGATCTTGCGAAGCGCATACAGCTTAACAAGGTGACAGCTGATACGCCTATCAATGGTATAAATGGTACCATTTCTACGGCCACTCACCATGTTCAGGTCAATCTGAAATCTATGGACATGATTTTAAGACTAAAATTGAATGTATAACAGAAAAACTACCTTTCACACATATCAATTTGTGCAACTGTAAAATGAAAATGTGCAGTGAAAATGCGCATGCTCTTGGTCTCCTCTGGCATCCTGGAACAGATCAATTCCAGATACAAGACAATCCATCTCTTCAGGATAATCTAAATTCTAGCTGCACCAAACGAAGCATACTTTCTGCAATATAATCTATTTTTTATCCTTTAGGGCTAGTGAGTCCTGTTGTCATAAATGCCAAGATGTTTCTACAATCTCTTTGGTTGGAAAAACTCGGTTGGGATGAATTGATACCATCTCACCTCATCCAACAGCGGCTAAATTTCTGCGAGATATTGTCCATCATTCATGCTATACGTATTCCAAGACACGTCCTAATCACAGGTAAATTAAGGGACATAAAATACATGGGTTTTACGATGCCTCAGAAAAGGCTTATGGTGCCTGTATTTATCTTCGTCCTATGAACAGCTGCAATGAGGTGAAAACCAAACTTCTTTGCTCCAAATCCAAGGTTGCACCATTAAAGAAACAAACCATTCCTCGGCTCGAACTTTGTGGTGCTTTACTACTCGCTAAACTTTACAAGGTTGTAGCTAACCTTAAGCTGCAGACTTCACAGAACTATCTATGGACGGACCCTATGATTGTTCTAGCATGGATTAAATCCAACCCACACAAATGAAAGACTTTTGTAGTCAACAGAGTTTCACAAATACAAGAGTTATCAGAAATTGCTGCTTGGCGATATGTAGCTACTCAAAATAATCCAGCAGATCTCATTTCGAGAAGAGTTTCGACTAAACCTCTTGCCTCAAATGACTTGTGGTGGAAAGGTCCTGATTGGATCTCACAACCCTTTGCATCTTGGCCAGAACAACCCAAACGATTAGATATTCAAGATGCCACTGAGCAACGCACTACTGCGTGCCTGATGGTTACTACAGAAAGTGATGATATCATTTCTCGTTATTCAAAAGTGTTACGCCTGCAGAGAGTGACAGCATACGTGCTGAGATTTGCATTCAACTGTAGAAACAGCAACACGAGACGACAAAGTCCTTTCTCAGCACTTGAGCTTCAAACGTCATTGCACTGCTGCATTAAGCTTGCTCAACAATCAGCTTATATCACAGAGTTAACAGAACTTAATGATAAAGGACACGTTCCTACTAAAAGCTCATTGAAATCTTTGCATCCATTTGTCGATAATGAAGGTTTACTCCGAGTATGGGGAAGAACTGACAAGCTGAAATTTCATTCCAGTCAAGACATCAGCTCATCTTACCTCCTAAGCATCATCTTACCAAGCTAATTATTGAAAGTGAACATGTTAAACTTTTGCATGCTTCCAATCAGCTACTTACCTCTTCTCTGCGACAACGCTATTGGAAACCGAGAATAGGAGAAACTCTTAAGTTAGTCCTACACAAGTGCCTCCCGTGCCTCAAACTCAAGGCCAAGGGAGCTCAACAATTAATGGGTAATCTACCTACATACAGAGTGACTCCAGCGAGACCATTCCTACGAGTTGCAGTCGATTACGCTGGTCCATTCTTCCTACGTTATGGCTCGCCTCGCAGAAAGAGTCAGGTGAAGGCCTACATAGCTATCTTTGTCCGTTTATCCACAAAGGCAATTCACATTGAGTTGGTTTCAGACATGACTTTTGATGCTTTTGTTGCTGCCTTTTGAAGGTTTACAGCTAGACGAGGATTGTGTAAAGAGATCCTAAGTGACAATGGCACAAATTTTGTAGGTGCTAACAACAAACTTACAGAACTTAGACTACTTTTGCAATCTCGCAAGCACCAAGAGATTGTACAAGACTACGCTTCATCTAATGAATGCACATGGTATTTTATACCACCCAGCTCACCCCACTTTGGAGGATTACATGAGGCTGTAGTGAAATCTATGAAATATCATCTTCGCAGAATAATGGGTCCACAAGTACTGACCTATGAACAATTAACCACATTACTAATTCAAATTGAGGCTTGCTTGAACTCCCGTCCATTGCTACGCCTTACTGATGATTCTTTTGATACTTCCTACATTTCTCCAGGTCATTTCCTCATTGGAGAACCATTGACTTCCATACCATCACCTTGTTCTGACTATCTGAATCAGTTACAGGAATGGCAGCAGCTCCAAGATCGTCTACAACATCTGTGGCAGCGGTGGTCAACCGACTATCTACATTCACTCCAGCAGAGGCAAAAGTGGTCCAGTTCCAGTGAAAATCTTAAGGCAGACACCATGGTCCTGCTAATGGAAGATAATTCATCTCCTCTGCATTGGGAACTTGGAATCATCACTGAGACTCATCCTGGTGGTGATGGTTTAGTGCGGGTAACTACAGTGCGAACTTCTAAGGGTGAATATAGGCGTCCCATTGTGAATCTGTGTCCTCTGCCAGTTCAAGAACAACAGTGATATTTTTCAGAGTGTGTCTATGTTAAATTAAAAAACTGTTCAGTTTTTTGGGCCCCAGTATGTTTGCGCCATTATCGCCATTTGTTCCGGCGGGCGCATGAATATTTCACTTGGCGCCGGTTATGCGGCCAGCTGATCATGTGACTCGCCAGCGCGCAAGAAAAGAGGCTTCTTCCTTTTTAAGTTACAGACATGTTGAGACATGTGATGTGCTTCGTTCTGTGGCTGCGTGCAGCTGTTGTTGCAATGAAAGAACCGTTTTAGTTTATCTCAAATATTAAATGTATTGTTGTCTTCTTCGTGATTATTCACATAAGAAATGTAGCGTGTGCAATAAATTTATCTAGTGATATGAATACAGCCCTATCGAGTACAGTCACCAAAATCAGTTTCCTTGGTTACAGCAAAAATCAAGGTGATCCTCCGCATTAAATTAAGCACGACACGAACAGCCATCGACTTAATTATTTTGGAAATGCCACATAGTCTGCATTAATTTACAAAAACAATTAGCTGTGCATTTCATTTAAGAAAACTTTTTATAGTCAACAAAACTGTATACTGCTTGCAGCGGGAGAATAAATTTGATGGAAACTAAACCACATGACGTTTGACCGCAGCGCGCCTTCTTCACAATTTCCATGATGCTTCCGCCGTGTAAATAGTCCATTGAAAAAGTACTGCTACTGAGCTGTGGAGTCTTGAGTTCATTTTGCTAAAGCGCACAACAAGTACGTACTAAGCATATTTCACCAAAGTTAAGTTAGTCTGTAATCAAAGTAAATTACGCTGCGCGCGCATATTGAAGCTCAGAGGCGTATCCAGAAAGGCAAACAGTTGTGAATCATGGCGGAACTGGCGGCTACTGTTGAACATACGCGCGGAGAGCCTTTACGAAATGGTGAAAAGATAATATTGACTGTATTTAACGAGCTCTGTGAAAAATTTACGGAACTTGCTATCGATGAAGTGGTTAAGTTAACATCTGGGTTTATCGCTATATCAGTTTCCAGCATTTATAATGCACAAAAACTCTGAGACTTGCAGGGCATTATTGACACCGTCGTGTAAAAATACGTGATACATCTAGGGAATGATGGCTCGCGGGACCCGGAGACGTCGGATCTGGAGGGTATCCAACCAATCTCCAGCTGAGATTAGAGGAATGCAATTGACGTAAGTAGCAGTTAATTTTCATGGATATTGTCGTGAAGCCGTTATCTACGATAGCGCGGCTAGTGTACACAAAGAGCCGGCAGATAACGATAGCGCCGATAAATAACAGACGGATAGTGTATCACGGAGGTAAAGGACTTGCCGGCATAAATTAAGTTACGCTTCTGGAAGGTAATAGAATATTCGGGTCTTTTTATTATTCCGGAAATATCTGGAAATATCAATGGGGTATTTGAAAAAGCGACGACTCACCAAGAGGCAGTCGCGAGTCGTGAGTAAACATTAAACAGCTGTGCACAAATGTTGTGTGAGACCTTATTGTTATTGTCATTGATCTTGGTAGACTATGTATATGTGATGTAATATTACGTGAGAATTGAACAGTGTATTTCGACGGAAATAAAAAACATTTAAAATTTCGGTAAATTGGACTTTTAATTCTACGAACCCACGAAGTCACAATATTAATAGTGTGATGGGTGATACTTATCTCTAAAAATTTGCCTTTGCGGTCGAACATTTAAATTAATATTTAACTTAACAAAGCGATAAAGCGGCTGGATGGAATAAATACGTGTTTTTGTGCCGAAAATGCATACTCATATTGTTAATATTACTAAACGAAGCGGTAACGGCAGTGTCATTCCGAATGCCCTTGGACGCGGAATGATAGAAACCGTCTTTCCTTTACGGTACTTGATTCTCTCGTTGAACATAGCATAATAAACTGTGTTTTTATGGCTAAGAAGATTATTGTTTCGTTACCCTAAGAACGAAAGCGCTAAAACCATCATTTTTAGCCTGTAGTAGTAGTAGTAGTAGTAGTAGTAGTAGTAGTAGTAGTAGTAGTAGTAGTAGTAGTAGTAGTAGTAGTAGTAGTAGTGGTGGTAGTGGTGGTAGTAGTAGTAGTAATAGTAGTGATAGCGGTGGTGGTAGGAGTAGTTATAGTAGTATTAGTAGTAATTCTAGTGGCGGTGGTGGTAGTGGTAGTGGTAGGATTGGTAGTGGTAGGATTGGTAGTGGTGGTAATAGCGGTTGTGGTGGTAGTAGTAGTAGTGGTACTAGTGGTAGTAGTGGCAGCAGAATTGATAGTGGTAGTAGTGTTAGTAGTGGTAGTAGTATTGGTGGTAGTAGTAGTGGTGGTATTAATAGCGGTAGTGCTAATAGTGGTAGTGGTACTAGTGGTAGTGTAAGTAGTGGTAGTAGTAGTGTTAGTAGCGGCAGTAGTATTGGTAGTGATAGTGTTAGTAGTGTTAATAGTGGTACTAGTGGTAGTGTTAGTTGTGGTAGTAGTAGTGGTAGTAGTGGTAGTATTAGTGGCAGTATTATTGGTACTGGTAGTAGTAGTGGTGGTGGTAATAGTAGTGTTAGTGGCGTTGATGGCGGTAGTGGTAATAGTGGTAGTGGTACTAGTGGTAGTGGTGGTAGTAATGGTGGTAGTGGTGTCAGTAGTATTGGTAGTCATAGTGTTAGTAGTGGTAATAGTGGTAGTGGTACTAGTGGTAGTGGTACTAGTGAAAGTGGTGGTAGTATTAGTGGCAGTAGTATTGTTAGTGATAGTGTTAGTAGTGGTAATAGTGGTACTAGTGGTAGTGTTAGTAGTGGCAGTATTATTGATAGTGGTAATAGTGGTAGTTGTGGTAATAGTAGTGTTAGTGTTGGTAATAGTAGTAGTGGTACTAGTTGTACTGTTAGTAGTGGTAGTGGTGGTAGTAGTGGTGGTAGTAGTGGTAGAGGCCACGCCGTGGCGGAGTGGTTAGGCCACTAGGCTATCACCAAGTCGGCCCTGGTTAAATCCCAGGCGACCGCAAAGTGAGATTTGAAATCGACAACACGGCGCTGTGTCGGGTTTTCTCCGGAACTCCGGTTTATCCCGCTGTCTCATTTCACCGGAGATCCATCTTCATCTCATGTATCATCAGCAGGGCAGGAAATTTTGATACTAAAACATTGAAACGAGGCGGGTGCAGGTTGCGAGACACTGATTTATGTAACCTCGCGATCCACTGCTGTCCTAATGTACAGTCACGTTCCGAGGGAGCGTCTGAGGTGAGACTTCGAACTTTGAAATTTGTGCTGCTTTAATGGCAGTGGAAAGAATTTGTGAACAAATAAACGAAGTCGCTGATGATACTAATAGTAATTGTATTAAACAAAAACTTCAACGTGTCAAAAGTATTTCAAAATTATTTTGTCAGATAAATTTGAGAATTTAGGAATGTACGTAGTTGTACATTGGAATAAAATTAGTGACTATAATTAAAATTTAAACAATGTTTACCGACCAATTACTTTATTTAATTACTAATTACAGAACTATGATTATAAGTTTATAATTATGAACTATGATTATAAGTTAATAATTATGAACTATGATTATAAGTTATTGGCCAGAATAGTAGTCAATCAAATCCGGTCTTTACTTGATAGGCTGCTTCATTCAGCACAGGCATGTGGACCTACTGGTCGTTCTATCTTTGAAATAACGTGTTCTCTGCGAGATTCTGTAGCCTATTGTGGTTATACGGGAAAACAAGTAGTTATAGCTTCGCTGAACTTAAAGAATGCGTTTGATAGCGTGTATCATCGATACTTGTTTCAGATCCTGAGGTGGCATTGTTCACCTGGAAACTTTATATCAGTCATAAAGGGTTTATATAATGGCATCACCTCCATTTTGCAAATTAACGGCTTTTTGACCAGAGAAATACCGATAAAGCACTACCTTTTTCAAGGTTGTCCAGCATCCATGATTTTATTTGCACTGGCTCTCAATCCCTTATTTTATACATTACATGACACAGTGAATGGTGTCCAGTGGAACTGCTATAACTTGACAGTTTCAGCTTATGCGGACGATGTAAGTGTTCTATCCACGGAATCAGATGCCTTCAATATGACCTGCATCCTTCAGGAGTATGGCAATGTTTCCGGCTTGGCACTTAATGCTGATAAATCATGTATATTGCCCATAGGTCCATGGAGAGCACTGCCCGCACTACACGCCTTGAAGGCGGTAAAGCAGTTAAGAATTTCAGGAGTATTATATTCCGCCTATTCAAACGAAATGCAATCGATAAATTGGGCACCCATGGTGCACTCAATCAAAGTACATTGTAAAACTATGTATCATCAAGAACTTTTTTTTATACGAAAGAATGTGGGCCATACATACTTATGTGTTTTCCCGGCTTTGGTACCTGGCACAAACCCTTCCCATAACGAAGCAACATCATCGGCAACTAACCGCAGCAGTTGGTTGGTATATATGGCAGAGAAATATTTTCAAAGTGCCTGTGACAACCCTTTGTCAGCAACCGAAAGAAGGTGGTCTTTGGAATATAGAACTAAGATGTAGAGCGCCTCTCTTTATTCGGAATTTTATGCTACAGCACAAATACTGTACTTTCTCCAGAAATTGGCTACAATATTGGATTTCTGCCGTTGGACTAGACACCCCACTAGATGTTAGACGGATTCCGACAATCTTAGAGTACATGCGAAGCTATGTGCATGACCCAAGTTATCTACTGACCGCCACTGACTACACCTCTAAGAAAATCTATAAGCTGTTTATGCTTCCCTGTAAGGCTCCTGTTATTCCCATATCCAGAAATTGGACAGCGGACACTCACTATTCCGCTATGTTCTCCAACATCTCATTGAAACATATGTCGGCTAGACTCCGATCCCTGTAGTTTATAGTGGTACATGGTATCCCGGCCACCCGCAGTCGATTACATAGGATACGGCTCTCAGCTTCAAGTAAGTGTCGGCAATGTGATGGGCAGGATACGCTACAGCATAAACTTTATGAATGCCCAGTTGTGGCGCCGATTAAGGGACGCCTCATGGATTATCTACAGCAACTCAGTTTGACGCGATATGTCTGGTGTACCCCACAAATTCTTCTTGAACCGAACTTTGTGTTCACTCCACCTGTCAGACATCGATCTTTTGTGTGCTTACTAGCTGATACAGTGTATTATGTACTGCAACATTCGGAGTATGTGAATCGTTTTAACTATGTGAGTTATCTGAAAACAGAGCATGCTAAGCTCTTTGGTGATAGAAAATATGCCAAGTTTTATAACGCATATCAATTCCTTTTTGAACGAAGGTAAATGTTTCTGTAGTTATTTAGTGCTTCTGGTGCGCCGAGGTGTCCTCGGCAATACTCCACGTTGCAATACTCTCTGGTCTGCTCCGCTGTGCATTTCTGAGCGCTCCCTTTTCCGGGACTCGTTGCCGCTTGCTGATTGGCCGGGGGGTGGTGATTGACTGGTTGTTGACCGAGAGAGTTCCTGGTGGGGTGGTTATCGCCGGTGAGCTGTGAAAGAGAGAGTGTGTTTGTGGCTGGTGCCTCGCGGGACCTTGGGGCTTTATGCTACTTGTTGACTGGGTAAGTTGCGACAGTTTTATGCCTTCCTTGAGAGGTTTACAGCAGTATTATAGTAAATTAATCTGTCATGTTTTCCGGATCTGGTTTCCTCCGTCTTTAATATCTACTAGGGGAATTAACTTTTATACTTGTTCCTGTTCTGGTGCCACACATGCTTGTATTTTTATTGTAACGGTATCATGAATATCGAATTTTGAACCGCCTGGTGCAAGATCCAGTTAACTTGAGGAGAGGTATTTACGAAGTTCTTGGGTGTAGAATTCCAGTGATAAAGTGAGATAAGTTTTACATTGAATTGTTATATCATATTTTTATATAGAGTGTTACATAGAATTTCTATGTAATGTTTCATACAGAATTTTTTACAGAGTTTAATAGAAGTTTACATGAATTTATATAGAATTACGTTTTGTTACTTCCGTTTATATCTTTGTTTAGCGGAGTTACCACTTTTGCTTTCATGCCTATTGTTAACTACATCCCGCCATTTCATGTTTGGATAGTTCGCCATAACCTTCGCCATAAGGTCTGCCCCGTTTGATTTGCTAGAGCCGAGATTCCCTTTGTTATTTAATTTTTCTTGAATACTAGCTGTTGTGTTAATATTGTAATTTAATTTTAGGTTATTCAATCTTTATACGGGCAGACAAATATAGTGTGTTTATTTTGATGTGATCTACAATATTTAGTTTCATTAGTTTGATGTTACCTTTTGAAGAGTTTATATTCCTTTGGGATTACGTACAAGTGAGGTTCCCAGGGAACTAACAGCCAAACAAACAAAAAGAAAGGAAACTTTGGAGATGAGCAGGCATGACATGTTTATGATGTGGGTAAAGTTCAACAAATAAAGATTTCATATAACAGGGAACTGAATGTTTATACATTTACACCCGTTCTCCTGTATTCCTTTCTACAGTGAGAGAACCCGCTTGTTTACATCCTTACGTTATTTGTGGTTGTTTGTGGCTTGCACAGTCGTAAGGGGCAGGGTTCGGGCTCACTAGCAATCTTGTTTTACTGTCACACAAGTTTGTTCTCTCATTTTTTTTTTGTCCAAAATGTAAATATCAGAATGCGAAACAAATGTAAAGATCAGAATGTGAAACAAATATACAAAAATAAATATGTATTAATAAAAAAATTATATCAGGAAAAAAAAGATGTAACATCACGTTCCGAGGGAGGGTTTGAGTTGAGACTTCGAATATTGAAATGTGTGCCGTATAAGGGGCAGTAGAGAAAAATTTGTGAACAAATAAACGAAGTCCCTAGTAATTGTGTTAAGCAAAAGCTTCAACGTGTTCTTAAAAACAATCCATCATATTGGAAATTGTGTGAAGTGCGAAATTGTTTAAATGACAACACAGATTCGAATATAAACTGTTTCAAGTATGCTACCATCACATCATGCGATCTAGAGAGAACATTCTATGAATAAAAATGTTTTGTCAAATAAACTTGAGAATTTACGAATGTACATAGCTATACATTGGAGTAAAATTAGTGACTATAATTAAAAATTAAACAATGTAATTTGAATAGGCCTGTGTAAAGTCTGTTTAGTTAACTGGTGTGCACGACGGCCGCTGCCTTTGACGAGTCCTTATAATCGTTTTACAACACCAAACCTACTTCTCCCAGATCTTTCTGCAAGGTTGCCACCTGACTCGATACTTCATGGGTCGTACGAGGTTTCGTTTAAATAAATTATCTTATGTCCATTACTGCAAAACTTCCTTAGTTTTTACTTATATATATAGCCAAGCTACAATACTACTGGATTCTGGTGGAACCCAGCTCCTTTAGGAGACCACGTAAAGTGCAGTTCCCACAAGGGAAATCACAAATTTCTTGCAAATGTGCAGCCAATTTTTCTAAGGTGGGCTCTCCCCCTTTTGCATAAAATCTATAAATTTCTCGACGAATTAAAACGCATGTGAAATTATCTACTTTAGAGAAACGTTTCCTTTTGTTTTCACACTTGATCGGCGTCTTTGGTATTCCTTTCGTCACAATATTTCTTACTGTATTTCTGTGAATACCCAGAATTTATCATCAGGTTCATTGCACGACCCCTTACCAAGATTATTTGTCAGCACATATTTATATGTGTTCAAAACAAGCGCTTGAGTTTGCTTAGAAACAGTTGCCGTTATAACTTTATTTTGTGGAGCTTTTCCAGTAATATAACTCGGCCCAGTTATTCACACTATTGCCATCACTTTGATTATTTTAATTTGACTGAAAGTAATCTACTACTTCATTTGCATTTACCACTGCATTTCCCTCCCACGGTCATTGTGTCATTGTGACACACAACGAATTTCTGCACGTAATGAAACAGATCAACTGGAAGTTGGAACTTTGGCAACTGAGACTCCACGTGGAGTAGACATGCGACTGTCACTTTGAGAAAATCAGGGTTGCTATTGGTCCTCAACGACAGTGTTCCATTTCTGAAGTGTGGAGATAGATTAATGACAGTCATTAGTGGGCGAGAGAGTAGTTTCCTTTGAGCGGCCAACTGCACTCCCGTTCACTAAGCAGACTTTTTCTTTTCACAAAAGAGAGAATAAATGAGCTTAGGGACTTTCTCATATTGTTCATATATACGTGCTTATTCAAGAGCCTCTTCCGTCGACAGACTGCGTACCCAAGTTCAGAATCACGTGTTTGCGTGATCTACAGTCGTCCTTCTCTCACCCTCAGTTCTTTGTAAACAAACGACATTCTATGGTCTCGGCGTAGCGCACTTGTTAGGTTCGGTCTCTGAAGCTCTTGCCGTGATAATCACGGTCACCGCCTGTGGTGCCGAATGTAGTTTTATGCGTTCAATAAACACTAAACATTTCATTTCACTTTCTAATTGCACACATGTGTATGTCTGCATATCTGTGCATGGCGTAACTGAAAATTGTGAGGTCTACGAAACTTGGAATTTAATTTCGGCACCTACAAGGGATACGACACAAAGACTTTGAAGAAGATTCTCGCATCCTAGACTACCTTTTATATGACATATTGTTTTGAATATTTTAATAGAAATATCATTTGTTGCATATTTTGTGATGCCAAATGAAAGGAATATCCTGCATTTTCAGGGAATTGTCTTAGAAATCTGTGGCATAACTGGTAAACTGTAACATATACACAAAATCTTACTGAATCAAAACATAAAGCTTATTAAAATACCCAAATTCTTTGAAATGCATTATTTCGTGGAATTACTCTTTCGGACATATTCTTGCTCTTTGTTTGGTTTTCCAATTCTTCTAATTTTCACCAATGTGAGTTGCTATTTGCTTTTTATATCTTCGCGATGCAAAAGTATCGAAATTTCAAAGCCTTCAAAGAGCGCCCAGTTCTTTCAAGATATGACAATCGCTTAAAACTTTCCGTATACCTACATTAACTCTGCTCCTAAGAAAAAAATTATCAATATATATATATATATATATGTGGGAACAAGAGTTCTAAGAATAGTTTGTACACGATAAGGGAAGTCTCCCGCAGGGGAAGGGATCGGAAAGAGAATGGTGTTCTCCTCTTCCGACGACGAAGTTGTTGCTGCTACTCCAGTCAATTTAAGAAAGGAAGAGAAACGGGAGGTTAACAACTTCGCAAAAGAAAATTTTGGGCATGTTGCAGGACGATGTTTGGGTCCATACGTAATAAGTCCTCGTGCCACAGATAGCGTGTTCGGCATTTATAGAGATAAAGACGGAAACTATAAAATTGGAGACTCGGTAATTAAAATAGATAATAACGATATTTTCGTTAAAGACCGACAATTTAAAGGTACGAAGGGACTTTGGAAACTATCAACCAGAAAAAATGTTCACATGTCTGACGTATCTTCGTCAGATATGAGTACATATAAACAAATTCTTCTGCTTACCAATGGATATTTGCAGAAAAACGAACATTTTAGTCAGATCAAATCCAATAGGGGGAAGAAATACACTGAGATAATAGCAAAACTATTTCCCTCGAAAGCCATCGAAGCCCAACAGCAGCAAAGGTGGAGCCCATATAAATCACCATAATGTATAAGAAGCATTTTTACGATCCATCGAAACCCATTGGATTTTCCACATTTTCTGAACTTTCCGCGAAACTTAACAAAAAATAACGGAAAGAACTTAAAGACTGGCTTTTGCAGCAAGAAGCTTATACATTACACAAACCTGCAAGGAAGCGATTTCAAAGAAATGTTTATACCGTAAACAACATTAACGACGTGTGGGAAGTTGATTTGGCAGATCTTCAGAGCTTGGCCAAATTGAACGACGGCATCAGGTACCTATTGATGTGCGTCGACTGTTTCACTAGTTTCGCACACATAGAGCCTTTAAAATCCAAGACCAGTAAGGCCACCGCCGACGCCTGTACCAAAATTCTAGCTGACGTCAGCCCTCCTCCTCTAGCCGTGAGATCCGATAAGACAAAATAACTTTTAGGGTCCGATTTTATAAATCTATTGAAACGGAATGGTATCCAGCACCAGGTATATTTAAATCCAGACGTAAAATGCTCCATGGTATAACGATTCAATATAACATTAAAATAAAACTCTATAAATACTTTACGTATAAGAACTCGTATTGCTATGTGGATGTTGTAAGTATATTTGTCAAGGCTTACAACAACTCCGTTCATTCCTCTATAGGAATGGCACCTGCAGATGTTAATCCTAGAAACATTTTCCAAGTGTTGACTAAATTAAAGCGAGAGAGAGAGAGAGAGAGAGAGAGAGAGAGAGAGAGAGAGAGAGAGAGAGAGAGAGAGAGAGAGAGAGAGAGAGAGAGAGAGAGAAAGAGAATGAGAGAGTTAAGATGAAAGAAAGACCTGTTAAATTTTCCCCGGGGCAAACCGTCAGAATCAGCAAGGAAAAGATGAAGTTTGCCAAGGGTTTTGAACAAACTTATTCCACAAAAACCTTTGTAATTGGCAAAGTTATTAAACATTCGCCTCAGCCGGTCTCCGAATTGGAAGATCTTAATGAAACTCTTATAAAGGGACAATTCTACAGCTACGAACTTACGCCTGTTAAAATAACTAAGAACACAGCTTTTAAAATAGACAAAGTATTAAAGACCAGGGTGTGTAAGGGCATTAAAGAGTTTCTAGTCAGTTGGAAAGGATACGGACCCGAGTTAGATAGCTGGATTAACGCTAAATGGACCAGTTCTTTGTGACGCTCGTAAGTGACACCAGCGCAAACCTGTACCCAGGTAATACTCTTGCAAGATTTCGAAATGTTCTAGCACACCCCATCAATCTAGAGCGCGATAAATGGGTCGTGGGTTTAGCCGAATTGTCCTACTCTTATGTCTATGAGTCCTTAGAGCAAGACGTTTTACACGAAACTGGGTAATTAACCAAAAATGTAATTATAACCAGGGCGGGAAGAATTGCATTTGATGAAAAGAAGTCTAAAGGTTTCAAAGATCTATTTACAACTATAAAAGAGCAAGTTAAAGATGACGATTTTAAAGAACTTTCATTGACAGAGTTACAATTTTTTTTTTTTTTTTTTTTTTTTTTTGTAATTTTACGTCCTCCAACGTTAAGTCATACCGGACGGTGAATGAAATGGGTGAAATGATGCTCAAATGTGTCCAGGGTCCCTGGAGCTTAGAGCTACCCTACATTCGTCTTTATGGATAAGGGAAAACTCCGGAAAAAACCTTATCCAAGTAACTCACCCTGACCGAGATTCAAACTCGGGACCTCTTGAACGTTAGGCAGACATGACAAGAGTTTCAAGGATACCTGGTGTCGCATCAGAAGGAGATATCAGAATTGGAATCTAACAAGAAAGAATGGGTTCCCACACGTTCGGTAGCGGCGAGCGAAACCAGCATGGCAAGCAACATTCATTTAGTATACTCAAAAAATAATGAAGTAGTGTTTGACGATACAATTTATTTTCCAACGAGAGTATACTATGGATTGACTGACCTTGTAAACACCATAAAGTAATCTCTGCCTAATTTAGATATTTATAAACTTGCCAATAAGGTCATGTTCCTTGAAGTAACCAATGGAATGAAATCACTCTTTCTCAGTTCTAATAGAAAAGCGGACTTTCAGTTCCTTTACGATACAGAATTAAAATTTCTGTACTGCAGTATAATAGAGCCTCAGTTATTAGGTGATGCTTACGTACGCTGTTTAAGAATAATTTAGTTCCCATTCTTCACTAATTAACACATTTTAACACAATATATTACGTACCGGTAGAAAAAAATTCTTTCAAACTATCGCCATAGAACTAGTCAACAAATTTGGAACCTTAGCTAGAATTAGCAGTAGCATAAAACTAGCGGTGTTGGTACTACATTTTAAGAAAGTTATTGTTTGATTTCAGGTCTCACGCCATCGCCTTTGAGGGGTTTTTCGACTCTAGGGATGAGATAATAATTAAGGAATGGGCCGTGAAGAACATCCACAAATACTCCTCCACGACTTGCGTGCCCCACCCTGCCCGTGGAATGACCTCACGGAAGAATCAAAGAAAACTAATAAGTGGCTCCAATTAATGTTGAAGTTCATGGATGTAAGAAATGGAATTTTAAATCGCCAATTTGTAACTTTCATTTATTTGGGGGGCGCATACTGCACTCGATCGACAGCGCTGGCTATAGCCGAGTGGGTGTGGGATAACAGGTGGCAGTTTAAGATAACAGCATTTCATAATGGTTCCTCTAACGGCATACTATGTTAATCAGAGTGGTGAAGGGCGTCTTGGACATTTCATTGGGCCCATGTATGTTGGGAGTCCTTATGTACACCAAGTCCGAGGTTTAGGCAGCTTTCTCGGAGGTCTCTTTAGAATTGCAAAACCCATTCTCTTCGCGGGAGCAAAATCTCTAGGTAAAGCAGCTCTCTCTACGGGAACCAATATTCTCTAAGAAATAGCCACCAAACAACCACAAACCAAAATCAAAGATGTTGTAGCCAACCGAATAGTAGGATCCACAACAGACGTTGCCAGTAAGCTGCAGAGGGGTAAAAGTAACAAAAGAGTTAAAAAATAAAGATAACCGTTCAAAGAATTAAGGGAGAAAGAGATATTTTTTCATAAATATACATTGCTTAGGGAATGTTTGCGCAGGCCTTTAAGGGGCGACATTATGATTAAATCGGAATTTGATATATTTGCTAAAAAAACCGCTGCAATCAGCGGTAATTGGGAATGTTCATAGTTTATACAAACCGATTGCCCCTGTAGAGCAATCAGTTTTGGAATATGTTGTCCCATATGAACATTGCATAGATTTAAAATTCTATTTACTGATTAAGGGAACATTTACGAAACTCGATGGAACAGATCCAGCAGATGAGTAAGTAACAGGAGTTAATAATTTGCTACATTCGCTATCTAGTCAGTTAAGCATCTCTCTAAATGGAGTTTCTGTCACCCCTTCCGAAGATCTCTACCACAATAGGAGCTATTTGGAAACGGTTTTAACCTATGGTCACGATGCAGCCAAAAGTCCTCCCACCAACTGTTTTTGGTACTTAGACACTGCCCTTAACGGACTCACCGGAGAGACGGCGGGCAAAAATGGAACTTTGGCAGCTGGATATTCAAATTTAGGTTGGAAAGAGCGATGGGAAAAAGGTAAAAGATCATGCGACTTCTTTAATGTATCCACGCTTCTCCTTTCAGTAATCAACATTCAAATAAAATTAACGAAATCTAAAGATTCCTTTTATTTGCTTAGCGAAGACAACGACTCGAAAGCAAAATTCAAGTTCCTAGATGCAACATTATATTTTATAGAGGTTAAGGCTTCACCTAGCGTCCTAGAATCTCATTTGCAAACATTATTAAATGCTAATGCGATATACAATTTAATTCGCGTGGATGTCAGGTCCTTCACTTTTGGTCCCGGTCAGAGCACAATTTCCATAGACAACGCCGTGTTAGGTCCTAACCCTAATAGACTTTTGTTTGGAATGATCAAAAGTACTAATTTTGCTGGAACTAATAATTCAAACCCTGACGAGTTTCAACAATTTGGAACTTCACGTTTTGCTATAATCATAAATTGGCAACAATTTCCTTCAGAAGGTTTGTCAATAGATACAAGCCACGAAAAGGGTTCCATATCAAACTCTCGTCTCAGATTCTGGTACTCATCACAGAAACCACGGAATCCAAATCACCCAGGACTTGTATATTAAGGGATATTTCTTGCTCCTCTTTGATTTAACTCCCGATAGCTCTGCTTCAGAAGGTCATGCCAGTCTGTCCGTTGGCGAAAATGCTAGAATAGAGCACAAATTTAAAGATAAACTTACCTAGGCTATTACATGTATAATGTATTGTGAACATGACAATAGTTTTCAAAGTGATAGAGATAGACGTATTTTTACCGACTTCTAATGAATGCATTACGAATTCAAAAGGCTTTGCACAACATACCAACCTTTACGGGAGTTTTCTTCTTCTGACATCTTGCCTTTACATTTTAGTAAACCTGCCACCTTTGTTGTAAATTTAGACCCACACACTCTGCCTGGTTCGCAATGAGTGGCTGTTACTTTTGAAAACAGCTTTTCGGCAAATTATTTTGATTCATATGGATTATCTCCTTTCATAAAATCCCTCAAAGCATTTATCTCATCACATGCATCACAACTTACCTATAATCAACGTCCACTCCAAAGTCTCTTCTCCAACGCCTGCTACGAGTACGTATGCCTGTACACCCTCTGCATCTGCACGAGGGAATACAACATGAAGAAATTTGCTACCATGTTCAACTTTGAGAATGCAAACCGCCAAGCACTGAGCTTGTTTCGCAGAGAGTTTGGTCCACAAAGGGCCTGCGATGCTGGTCAAACTTGCAGAAACCGCCTATAAAAGGTAAGAGTAATCTATCTCTTAATCATTCAGATGAGGATGGCGGGGCCAGTAGTAGTGGATTATGAATCCACGAGAGGAAATAACAATGAGATCATAATAAAGGAGTTGGCCATTCCAGCGAAAAATTTGCTTCAAACTTTTCACTTTACGAGCCCTTATGCTTAGAATCATAAGTTGGAAAATTTAAATCAGCATAAAAAATGGCTTGAATTTTAACGATGGCTATGTCCCTTACAGCATGTTACAAATGTCCTTGAAGATGTTCTTGCCGGACACACCTCATTATATGCTTACAACGAAAGTGTTCTATTCTATCGGAATTAACAAACAGATCCTTTATAAATCTACAGAACGAATTCCTTTGTCCAAGGCCAGAAAAGCTCTATCACAAAGCCCATTGTGGATTTCCCTGTCATAAATTTGCTTCACATCATTGTGCATGCAGACATGCTTATGCACATTTCCGATGGTTAAAACACCTAAAATTTAAAAAAGAAAATGCAAGTTGTCCTTCAGATTCTAATGCTAAACATGATGCATCCCTCCTTGCAGGGTATAAAAAGGAGCAGCCTGCCGCTCTACGTCTACATTTCTTCGCAGAGTGGGGAAAGGTAAACTCATCTCGAGAAGAAGGCCTTTAAAGGTGCTGCCACACCCGGAAGCTGTACTACATCGGCGCACCTATTTCCTCAACCCACAGCTCTCAAAATTCATCAGTCTGGGATTTTTTCCTGCAGGAAACTACGAAGCTCATGTGGAAATTGGAGGAGCCAAAATGCAAGGAGTGGTTCTGTCTCATTATTTTAGCTCCTTGCTAAATCATCTACCTAAACTGGTGGAGCACATGTGCAACGACCAATCCTACAAGTGTGTGGAGGAGAAATTTCGTCTTAAGGGTAACGCACATAAATAAGCTAAGTTACATGTACAAGCTTCACATATTAGTTTAGGGCTCTCTGAAATTAATTATCTCTTATGTAATGGTAACATGTTGCAAAATCAATGGGAAAAATTTAATGTGGCAACAGATGATGTTAAAGAATATGTACAAACATCCTCTAAATCCAACACATTTGTTATACCCAAAGAAAACGCATCATGCTTTGTCCATAATGAAGTAATCAGTGACAAACAGAATTCTACATTACTTGGAAAAGAATATGAATAAAATAAATATTATATGTTTGTTATTTCTTTCCTTCACAACCTTTTTCTACTTCCTGGACATGCAATAGCCATTAAGGTCTTAAACTTGTAATCTTGTACCACTGCACAAGGCATGTGCAATTAAAATTCACATGGTGCGATAGGTGATTGATATCACTTTCGAAACACTTCTTGGCAAAGACATATTTGGAAGTTAATTGACAATAGCAGATGCCAAAGGTGCTATGAAATCGTCCAAGTAAAAGCTTGTCTTACTTATCTTCGGTTTTAAATTGCTTCCCGCAAAACGAAGTGATTTGTGGAAAGTCAGGTCAGGTGACAAAATGCAGCAATATCATTGGTGGGCTATAGCTGCCACCTCACTACTGGTGACACTGCTCGCTCCTCAATGCTCGTCGTTCCGAACAGAACCATCATAGCGGGCCTGGCGATCCAGGCGTACACCAACATCTTTCATCGGGGCACCTTCTGGATGCGGTAGACCACGCCGGTAATCCTCTTCACCACACGGTACGGTCCTTAGCATGGCTGCTGAAGCTTCGGGCAGCGTCCCTTGGATCGGGTAGGGCGATACAACCAGACCAGGTCACCTTGCTGGAACACTTGGCTGTGGGCTTGCCTGTCATATCTGGTCTTCATGCAGTCGCTCGCCTTCTGGACGTTCTGGCGAGCCATCTCGTGCATGTCGTGGAGATGGTCCATCAAGTTCTTCACATACTCGGTCGCTGGCTGTTTCGCTTCCGGAGGGCTTCCAAAAGCTAGGTCACAAGGGAGGCGTAACTCTCGGCCGAACATTAAGCTGCCTGGCGTCATCCCAAATTTGTCGTGTGTAGACGAGCGGTAGGCCAGCAACAACAGTGGCACCTTGACGTTCCAGTCTCGCTGATGGCTGGCCACGACCTTCCTCAGGTGTTCCTCTAAGGTCTTGATGTATCTTTCGACCATGTCATCCGACTGGGGATGTAGAGGCGTCGTGCGGGTCTTGTTCACCCCAAGCCTTTGTAGTGCCTCCTTCATTAGGTTGGACTCAAAGTTGGTACCCTGGTCACTGTGTAGCTCTAACGACACCCCAACGGTGATTGTCTTTGCCTCTTGGTTTGGAATGGCATACACCTCCCTGGCCACTTGGTGAATTATTCCACGACCACGGTCGAAAACTGGAAACGGTCCCGCAATATCAACGTCGATTCTTTCGAATGGCGCTCCAACGTTGTCCTGCTGCATGCGACCCCGGCTCCTTGTCTGGGGGCCACGACTCACCGCGCACACGTGACACCGGCGGCACCATCTCTCAGCGTCTGCTGTTGCATTCTTTCAAGGATTTTATAAGAGGAGGAAGGCCATATAAATCGGAAAACCATGAAAATAATTAGAATTTTGAGTTACAGCAGTCCAGTGTGAACCAGGTAGATTCTGAGGATCTTCCGTGACCTGTCAGTTGACGACATACCTGACTTTGATGCCTGCAGGTTTCGCTGCAATATCGCTCAAGATATTTGCAGGTGCCCTCTACACTGGTTTACACCGTACGCCGTAAGCGGGTCCATTGCCAAATGCATGTTTTTTTCAGTTAGGAATGTAATTTATGATTGGACTCGCTTGGAAAACCTTTTTGACAATTAGATATCAAAGTCAAAGCGGTTTTCCTTTACCCATTTCGCTATTCCTAGCGCCTCCGACTTGGCGCACCTCACGGTATCCACTTGATGCCAGTGACAGGAACTCGTGTTGACTAGGTATTCTATTTTTGTTGTGCAGCCTAGTGTTTCAATATTGAACACTCTATTTTCATATTTCCCGAAGGGCTGCAACACGTTTATATTCCCCTTCACAAACAAGTTTCCGTCCACTATTCCATGTATATTCGGGCCGCTTTCCATGTGACCCGAACTCCATGGAATATGGTGAAAATTGTCCGTCAACCACGCGTTGGCTTTCCAAAATTTTAGAGGCCAAGCGTTTCTAGGAATGGTGGGGGGTGGCCTAAACAAAAAATGTAGGACCGTTTGCTCGCTTTCGATCTCTACTATGGCCAACTCTTTGACAAATATCTCTCCGTTGGGATTATAAAATCCTTGAAAGGCAGCGGAGCATTCTGCGACGATGGACATCTGAAAAAAAAAGTTATTTTAATTTTTAAGAATGTAATACTACCATAGTAGGCATAACGCCGGAGCTCAGGCGCACCAAATCACCAAACTTGGTCACTAATTCTATGGCTAGGGTTTAAAAATAATTAAGTTGTACTAAAACGTAAAATGTTAGCAAACTTGTGATGAATGGTGAGAGATTGAAACTGAACTATTATCAGACAACAAACGGAAGATCTGCCAAGCAGCTGTGGTTCGATGAGGCTGCAGGAAACGAACAAGGGCTCTGTTCCGAATATGGACTGAAAGGAACTATTCCTGTGCGATCTAACGGAGAGGGATTTCTTGTCGCTAGTTACGTCTGTAAGCATATTTCGATTAACTAATTTGTAGGCATCAAGAAATTTGTGGAGAATTTTTTATGGTATCCAAAAGATCCGCTTGACCATAATAAATTCTAGATGGACAGAAAACATTTCCACTAAAAGTTGTTTCGAGTTTACCTCCTATTTTCTTGGTGAACTTTAAATGAATGCTGTAGAATGGAGTGCGTCGGAACCAAATATTTTTGGCATTTTATAATTCTTTTATCTTTCTTTGATGAAAAATGTGGTAACCCAGTAGCAATTCCATGGAGATGTTCGTCTTTTACCTGATTCATCAGGGAGGCGTACAATTCCTTAAGGCTCTTACAATCTATTTTTTCAAAAACTAATCTGTCAGCTCTTGTTATAACAACATTTTTGTTAGTTCTCCGGTTTCGTTAAGTACGCTATCACTTAGAGATTCGTAACCGTACTATTACGAAACTCTGCTAGACCTACGACTCACTTGTCTCTCTGAAAAATATGGGCTCTGCTAAATCGTTACGAAAACTGGCATGTGTATTCTCGGGGTACAAATCTACATTTGAATCGATCAAAACGGTTATCGACCCAGCTATTAAATTTGAGACAAACCTTTCCAGCGGACAGGATGTTGGGTTCTGCCGTTCCTCACTTTAGTTTTCAGTATTTTATCCCTTTGGAATGGTGTCAGTTTGTTAATTTTTACGGGAGTAAGTCTGTAACTGTAAAACTGAGCTTCTATAGGAGTTCCGTTTATATCGCGTATTTCGTACACATGTTGTGGTGGATGTTTTATAACCTTTGCATTATGCGTAATTGCAGTTATCTTTCCACAAAAATATCTATTTTGTCGCAGATAATCTATAAACTGTTTGATGCACCCGTCTCCCCAAAATGATTGCATGTGTTTTGCGCATTGACTGCATTCTTGCCTCATATCTTTGTTCATCTCGCAAATAAAGCAAAACTGCTCTAAACAGCGTTAATTAGGAACATTTAAGATGCGTTTTGTCTCCTAATCGCATGCTCTGAGTACATGCTATGTCAAAGAACACAAATAACACCCTCATTGAGGATGGTATTGTTGCGCTAATCGTTGGCATATAACAAAAGTGACGAGGCATCTACAGACTTTTACAGTTTTTAAAGTATGACATATAACACAGGTGATTTGGCAAGTGATTAAATGACTGAGTCAAATTAACAAGGCCGTTTTAATTCACAGATTATTTTAGTGCCAATTTCATTCCTCACGTGACTATTCATGCAGCTTTGACTTCTAAAATATCAAGTACAGGTATTGCATTATATATAGTTCTCTTCAAAGATACAAGATGGTACTGAATTGCATCCGGAAAACGGATAGTTGCATTTTATCATATGAAATAATGTTTTTATGATATGGACTGTGAAGCTAGTTCTGTGAACCATACAGAATGTATAATTTCATAGAAAGAAAAGTGACGTCTGTATCAAATTATTATATTTCATTTTAATATTTTTATTACTTAATTGTTATTAGCATCAGTTGTTTGCGTACTATCAACTATTCTAATAAAAAGTGCATACTCTATAAGATAAACACAGTTAAAATTCTAAGAGTATATATATATATACATACATACATAATATGTCTCCAACGATAAGAAGTTAAGAAAAGTCATTTTCACGGTGTTTTTATACCTATAGTTTCTTGTTGTATATCTAGCAAATGTGCAGAAAATTTAACAAGTATTATGCTGCGCGGAGCATTTTGAACGCGTGAAGCTATAGAAAACGGCTCATGCATTATATCTACACAACGATCTGCACATATTCCTCAGAAAATTATTCCTACAAAAGTTATTCTTCGGTTACTCCACGTTAAATTAAACATTTCTATGAACGGTTTAATGTAATATTTCCTTGTAGGTACAATGAGAATATGAAACAAGGGTATGTCTATTTAAAAATTCAAGCCAATACCAGGGAAAATGTAGGAAATTGTATTCCACATGTTTAAGTATTATTTGACATAAATAGTTTTATCTCCTAAGAACGAGAAACATGTTTCTTTTCCTGTTACTGACGTTTTCCGATACTCCTAGAAAAAAACAATTAAAAGAAACTGATTGAATTCTATCGATGTGATGAGCACCGAATGTTTGATTTTATTAAATTTATAATCATTGTTAGTGTCAAAATCCTTTGAGTTCCAATTGTCAGTTTTTTTAAAAGACTTCTAGTTTAGCAATAAGTAATTCACTTTCATCTTCTCTTTGTGAGCTATTTACGAGCTTCTTTGAAAAACACGTTACAAATGCATTGCCTTCAACTTTTAAAATTTACTATAGATTCTAGATGCAATTTTTGATATTGTCCCTTGAAAAGCACATTAACAATGCTTTAAGACTTCTAAATTTAATGATACGGCTGTAAAGTTCACATTAGTAATTGAAAACAATAACTGCCTTCCTCTTCTACATCTAAAGGTAAAAAATAACAATAAACTAAAGTTTGGCATTTATAGTCAATCAACTCATTGATAATTACCAGGGCTAGAATTTATATGTAAATACATATTCCTTAATTTCACACTCATTTTTAACTGATGTCCATCGATCATGTTGTCCTCTATTCAAATTAAACAAATTTGTTTTTCATATTTTTCCATATTTTTGACACTAGTACATATTTATATGTAAAATTTATATTTGTCCATATTTAGTGATTTTAATGCAATATTTGTAGATATATCACTGTTAAGAGAAAAACTATACAGAATTTTCGTTTTCGTGACAAAAATGTGATAATAAGGATAAACTTACAGTTACAATAGGGTACAAGGTACATATAATTAGGCACGTTTTCTACTACCTTTGTGTATAATGATTTGTGGAAATCCCTGCGTTTTCCACCTTTAAGTGGTCCCAGTTAAAGTCTAATTGTACTCACTAATTACCTCCGCTGGTATGACGGCAAGGAGACATCAGTGGCGTTGTTACTCTGGAAGCATTGGGTGTTAACATGCTCAACGCTTTTTAGAATTTGAAAATTTGTTGGACTGTTTTTTTTTTAAGAGGAGTATCTATAAAACTCTTTTTCTAGTGATTTATATTGCTCCTGAGGAAGATCAAGAACGAAATCTGGAGAATGGGACAGAGGAAGTAGTATAATCTGCCACTGGTTGTTCTAGCCTAGAAAGAGATGGCGGGTATTTCTTTCTCTTTCCAAACATTGGTGTCACATGTAGTTGTAAATGTTTTCCTCAAATTCAGAATCAACCCACCCTTTCAGTCAGTGTTTAACTGTTGAAACTGGTCTGATTCTAAAATGCATAAACAAGCAAGATCTAGAATTGCGAAGTTAAAAAATTATGTTACCAAGTTCAAAGAGGTAAGATTTTCAACAGATGGAAAAGTGTTACTCTGCAATACATGTCAGACTAATGTGAACTCAAAACAGCGATTTTTAATTAATCCACATATTTCTATCACAAAACACCAAGCTGGCAACAAAAGATACACCGGATTTCATCAAACTTTTATGACGCAACCCACAACAAGTAACATGCTGATTTCAACACTGAGCTCTGCCGTGCCATCATCGGATCTGATATACCTCTTTGGAAAGTCAAGAGTTCAACATTGCGACAGTTTCTAGAAATGTGTAGTGTTTAACGCCACCTTTTACTACATACGGCACCGCAGGCGATGACACTGATGATATATGAGATGAAAATGGAGCAGCGGTGGAATGAGATGGCGGGGGAAGCCAAGATGCCGGAGAAATATACTACTCACAACATTCCGGATCAGTCAAGTTATGTAAAAATTATTGTGAAGCGGTGTATCAAGAAATTCTGGAGAAGATAAGAACGGAGATGGGTGAAAATTCCATCTGGGTATCAGTAGATGAAACTACAGACGTAGAAGGACGATGTATCGGCAACGTTGTGATTGGTTCCATGAACAGTGAGACCTCTTCCAAACCTATATTGTTGTCATGTGAAGTAATGGAAAAATGCAATAACAAAGCAGTTGCAAAATTATTTTCCGATGCAATGTGTGTTCTGTGGCCTAGTGGTATTAACATGGCCGAGTTTTGCTACTTTTGACTGGTGCAGCTTCCTACATGATTAAAGCAGCGGAAGCTTTAAGGGCTTGATTTCCGAAAATAATTCATTTAACCTGTACAGCGCATGCCTTACGTCGTATGGCAGAAGCAATCAGGATAAATTTTCTTAAAGTGGACCAAGTAATTTCTTGTGGAAAGAAAGTGTTCCTGAAAGCCCCCAGCAGAATTCAACTCGAGGGAAATGTATCCCAACGCATCTCTGCCACCGCGACCAGTACTAACCACATGGGGTACATGGATGGATGCTGTGGAGGATTACTTGAAGAACTATGAAGCCATCAAGAGTGTGGTGGATTCTTTTAATTTGGAAAATGCTGCCTCTATTAACGTTCGGAAATCCTTGTTGAGGGGCAACTGTGTGCAAAGTGATTTGTGTTACATTCAATCAAATTTTTGTAATATAACAAAAACAATTCAGAAACTACAAAATAATAATCTCACATTACATGAAAACTTTGATATTCTGAAAAAAAGAATGGTTCATGAACTCAAATTTGCACGTGGACATTTAGCTGATCTTGTAAAGCGTAAAGTGGACAACGTGTTTTTAAAAAATGCAGGCTTTGAGGAAATGTGCAAAATATGTGCAATCTTAAGTGGTTCGTCAAATATAAAACAGGAATCGGATATATCTCCTGCCTACGTACTGAATTTTAAACACGCTCCAATCACTTCATGTGCACTA
The DNA here is from genome assembly GCA_030765055.1 of Mantis religiosa. NCBI lineage: Eukaryota > Metazoa > Arthropoda > Insecta > Mantodea > Mantidae > Mantis > Mantis religiosa. Next base: position 554,686 of record JAUKNK010000056.1, on the reverse strand, counting down.
GAACGAAGCTTCAACCAATATAAATCACTTTTGTGAGACAGCAGGTGAAGCTTCAAGTTTGAAAATTTAAAATATTTTGTGGCATATTGTTATTCTAGCAGAAATAATGGATAAATACAAGTGAAAGGACAAAAGGTTGAATAATTTTATTTATGAATCCAGTATTTTAATGTGTTTTTATATGTTCTGTTTTACCAAATATGTGTGCATTATATATGTACGTAATTCGACAATTTTAGCACATCATGTATATATTTTTAATTTTTTACTACATATATATGTACATATTTCGACACTTGTTGGTACATATAAAATCTAACTCCGATAATTACATATAAACGTAAAAGTTTTAGCCCTCGTCCACATAAATGTCCTATTTCTAATAGTTCAATTCACAGGTTTATAAATATACCATAATAAAAAGGACTTTAACAGAGAATATAAACGTTCAATTAATATTTATTTACTTAATGTTTTTAATCCATAACATATACGTAAATGAATTGAAATATTTAATGTCAGAAGATGTAAATTATATCTCTACTCTTAACCAAGTGAAAGGTGATTACAGTTTTAAATGATTTATATACCATTTTTGGGCTAACTTAAACTTAAAGAATTTGGTATAATTTTGATTCCTCAAAATAAATATAACATACATAAGAATTTACTTAATCATTCTAAAAGGATAAAATGTTTGATAATAAAGGATCTGTCATTTATCAATTTAATATTCTAAATTAGGACCGGGTTTACCTGGTAAGAAACACCTAATTTGAAAATTAGAATAAAGGAACATTTTACAAGTTTTAGGTTCAAATAGATTGATAACTTGGCTGTGACAGGTGGTTTAGGTCATTTCACCAGGAAATTAATTCATAAGTTAAGTTATTTAAAAAATTAAAGACACCGATAAGGGAATGTTTGGGAGAAAAAATTATTTAAAAAAATAGGAATCATGTGATGAAACTAGAAATACCACCAATGAATTCAGTCAATAAGTTGGTTTTATTCTCAGAGATTGCTCTTAAATAAAAAAATAATCTGTCAGCCAGCGGCTGTAATTAAGTTTGCTGTTTTGCACGAAATAGTTAGATATATACTTAGCATAAAAAACAGCTACTCTCAATATAATCAACATTCACAAAGCTTTGTCACTGTACATCGTAGTTTGGTGTGACACATTCTCTCTAGAATATTCGTATCACATATAAGAAAAATGCTGAATAAGTTCCAAGTTTGATATTTAAACAGATTGTTCATTTTTACAGTCACCCACATAGACAACACAAAAATATATTACAAAGTGTGTATATTAGAATACGAATATCTCAGAGCCATAACACACCTTATTTTGAATGTGGCTTTCTATCTTTCGTTACAGTTGAAAACACATATTGTGACTCCAATGAATGTACAGTAGAGTTTCTGTGTGGTGGGGAAAATAAAAAAATTAAAAGAAAGTGTAAATGACAACTTTGGAATTTCAAAGAAGTCTCTCAGCATCTATATTGCCACATTTAAAAAGTCTGTAAAATTAATTCTTATCAGGAGTAATGATCACAAAATATGGAATATTGAATCATACATTTAATTATTAAAAATAGATGTATAAAAGTGGAGTTTTTGAAGGATTTCATGCAATTTTTATCTATGAGTACCCTTAAGTCATGCCCAACACTTGACCACCTTGATAGTAAAAGTGTTTAAGTCACAAAACTTTAGTCCACTAACTGGTCAGTTCACGATTATATAATATTGGAATATGATGACAATAACCTTAATACATAAGACAGATATTGCAGGAGGCGACTACGTAACTACGATTAACTGCCCCCACGTAATGAATGTGTTTCAAAGTACATATTAATAATCTACATGATGTATTTTAAACGTTAAAGCGACGTTAATTAGGGGAATTAATTATCTTTTTTACATTTGTTTCATATATGCAAAGAAATCTAATTGAACTAGAAAGAATAAGTGATGTTACCTTCTGATCTCTCACAGGTGGTTGGCTTGGACTCCACTTGGTGTAAATTGCAACTCTTTATTTAGTATGCTTACAATAAGCAACCTAAAATGAGAAAAATAGATCACTTTGGTTAGTGGGCAAACAGGAATTCTCACAAAGACACTACATAATTTCTCAAGATCATTACCAAATATACTGACAGAGATCAAAGATACGAAAACCTAACACAAAAGGCCCGAAACATCACAAAGGAGCTAGCATTACAATGTAATATGTTGTTAAGTTGTTAATACATGTTAAGTTGTTCTACATCGTCGTTAGCTTGAAACGTTTTTTGTAATATGAAATATGATTTATTTTATAGAGTTGATGTTTCCCATATATATATATATATATATATTTTGAAATATTGAGTGGCCTTAGTGATTTGTATACGGAAGCACAACATGTATTTGTATGTTATATAAACGTAGTTGTTTCGATTAAATTCTTCTAGTTTTTGAAATTCGAGGAAATTACTTTTAAAATAATTAAGGGTAATAATGTCTAATTATTAAGCATCAATAATTATCTTCATTATCTATAATAACTGTAATAAATTAAGAATTTCTTCCTCTGCTGATATTAAAGTATTGTGCATACAAGTTTCATACACTCGCAAAATGCTTGTACAAATTATTCACATCTAATCTATTCATTAGCATTTATTTTAAATATTACATAACATTGCTGTACCTGATGTATGCCAACTTAATCTCACGTAGATATCAGTAATTTCTAAGTGGCTTTCTGTTTCTTCTGTTAAAAGCTTAGCATAATAAGCTTGAGTCATTGACCAATTCACTGTTTATTCTTTCCCGTAACCAACCACGAGTTATCGATTGTTTTTTGCCCTTCATATTTTTGGTCGTAGTAAACGGCACTTTTTCCGACATATTTCTTACGGCTTTTAAAGTAATATTCACACATAATATAACATATTAATTATAATACAATGTTACATATTTAAACAGAATACACTTCTCTCAAACAAAATTATTTTTAAATTCCTTTTGTGCCATATTTAGGCGCATTCATTTGTTCTTACCTATGCAGCTTTATTCTTTCGCTCTTGTTTTTTCTTTAGTATCAAATTTAAACCTATTAAATTTAATGTTAATACTTTAACATATTCAAACTGAAGGATTTGTATAAATCAAAGAATGATAAAACTATAGATTGGATTAGACAATGCAAATCATTCTGTTCTGATTTATAGCTTTAACATGCTTTGATTTGTCCATATGAATATTGGTAAAATCCAGATATATAAATACAATTCTAAGGGACTTTGATTTATTTAAAGTGTTTTCTTTTGCTCTTAGAGCATTTAAAAATGCTCATATAGGCTTTAGACATTACGTCACTACACTCTCCAAATATTGAGTTGAAATTTCATATAGAGAAGTACTAAGTGGTAGTTAGCAATGTAAACGTATGAAGATTTAAGTGATTAAATCAGATCCATATGTATTCTTCATTATTTGTTGTGCACTGACAAAAATAATGCGATATCTTCGACTTAGTATAATTTAGTGAAGAAGTGGTTATCACGCTCCACCAAAAATTCCATCCCAACGTTTCAATAGAAATAAGTATCCTAAGGTATGGTGATTGAAAAAAATTAAAAGCTTATTTTCTGTACGTTAGTTAAAGCCGTATTTCAAAATAGAAAAGACGTGGAAACGTAGAGTCAGACTGAAAAATTCAATGCCATAGCCGGGATTTGAACCACGGATCTTCTGGTTTCCGTCCAGCCGCACTACCATTGTGCTACTATGGCCAACGTGCCGATATGACATTAAATTCTCCAACTGACTCATATTTTCCCGGTAAACCACTTAGGAGATCTCATAAACACATGAGACAACTACCTTAATGGCGACTTACTACATGTAAGTACTTTAAGGCCCGGGCTTTATAGTTAACCACTATTAGGTTAATTAATGTAAATTAATTATTCTTTCACACTGGCCGTGTGTCTCATGTGTTTATGAGATCTCCTAAGTGGTTTACCGGGAAAATATGAGTCAGTTGGAGAATTTAATGTCATATCGGCACGTTGGCCATAGTAGCACAATGGTAGTGCGGCTGGACGGAACTCATGTGTTTATGAGATCTCCTAAGTGGTTTACCGGGAAAATATGAGTCAGTTGGAGAATTTAATGTCATATCGGCACGTTGGCCATAGTAGCACAATGGTAGTGCGGCTGGACGGACGGCTATGGCATTGAATTTTTCAGTCTGACTCTACGTTTCCACAATTTAGCCTACACACGGCCAGTGTGAAAGAATAATTAATTTACATTAATTAACCTAATAGTGGTTAACTATAAAGCCCGGGCCTTAAAGTACTTACATGTAGTAAGTCGCCATTAAGGTAGTTGTCTCATGTGTTTATGAGATCTCCTAAGTGGTTTACCGGGAAAATATGAGTCAGTTGGAGAATGTAATGTCATATCGACACGTTGGCCATAGTAGCACAATGGTAGTGCGGCTGGACGGAAACCAGAAAATCCGTGGTTCAAATCCCGGCTATGGCATTGAATTTTTCAGTCTGACTCTACGTTTCCACAATTTAGCCTACACACGGCCAGTGTGAAAGAATAATTAATTTACATTAATTAACCTAGAAAAGACGTTTTTATACGAAACTAGGTTTTTAGGTTTAACGTATTCCAAGAATCAAAAGGAAGATTTTCAAGAAAATCCCCTACTTATACAAACCTTTAAATGGAAAACTTGTTCTTACCTTTAATTATTTCAAAATGTTTTTATATATTCTAATAAAATGATATTTTTTTAAGGATGTACATGCCGATTAAAAGGTATTTACCAAATTTACTGCGAGTAGCCCCTCAAGTGTTCTTGATTAGGTTTCTATAGGTTCATCTTTAGGGTTCAACTTTTCGAGGTTTTCTTTGTTATTAGATTTAATTTTCAAAAAGAATTTTGGAGGTAGTATGTCATTGTACTGGTTCTGTTGTTTCTTTCTCTTTCATGTCATGCAGTGACCATGAAATCTCGAAGCCATTACACAACGATTTGCGTTTTAAGACCCGGACTCAAATTATATTCTTAGTTGACAACACTGCCAGTTTCTAGGAACATAGTGCCACCGGTGTGCCGAGATTTCAACTAGCAGGAGTTATTTTACACACCAGTAAATCAACTGACATGGGACTGCACTGTACGAAAGTTCAAAAACATTGATCTAGGACTTGTTTGAACCTACGACCTTGGAATTACAGAACCAGAACCAGAGCAAATGCGCCACTCAGACCAAAGAACATTTATCTCGACTAACATGAAATAAAAAGAGCTTTAGAAAGAGCAATCAGTACAAGAATGTTTCAAAGTTACAGTAAGTGAAATTTAAAACTATTTTAACTTCTTTTTGGTGTCGTAGTTAATGAATAACATAAAACTTGTTCAATGTTTAAATGTAGTAAACAACTACAGAAGCTTGTATATACCTATACAGCGAAATATGCCATCGATTTAATCATTTTGAATATGCTACATACTCTGTATTAGTCTATAAAAATAAACTGATGTGCATTTTACAATATGAAACTTGTTAGAGTAAACAAAACTGTAGTAAACAGTATCTTTATGGTTAGGAGGATCATTGTTACGTCACTCTGAGCTCCTAAACCATCATTTTAGACAGTAGTAATAGTATAGCAAAAGCAGTTTTCCATATAATCACAAGACAAAACAGTGAAAATAAACTCCTTAAACTACAAAGCATTAATTAAACACAAATAAATTAACATAGAAGCTTATATAATCCACACTGAACGCTTTTATATCTGGTAGTTAAAGATTGTTATTGAATTATTAAATGCGGATATTTACATACATACATGAGCAATTATAACCCACCTAGAAGTTCGTTCATTACGATATCAAATTATTGTGAATACGTGTGTCATACATGTACTCGAATAAAGTTTAGGTATACTCTTCACTTCTATCCGAAATGCTGCAGGCTTTCCGTGTTTACAGTTTCTTTATTTTTTCTGTTACTAATCTCTGTTTCATATAACCTTGCCCCGCTGACGTGTATCACTCCGCGTGCAATTAACTTCCCCCTCATCCTAATTGGCTAATGCTTTAGCGCCATAGGCCATAGGCGGTGCCTTCCCGTCACATTGAAACCTGCAGTAAACGTCATAATAATTGTCAGGAAGATAGAAATAAGAATATGAAGGCATGCAAAAATAATGAAGCTTATAATGAAACTGAGCAATTTGAAACTGAATGAATGAGCAATGAAACTGAAACAAGTTTATATTGAAAGGCCTTCGGCCTTTTCCACTGGGATTTTTTTAAACCAGCATACATACCTTGCAAAAATGTTTGTCTTTCGGTCTTAAAAGTCGTGTCACGCCATACTTGTCGTGTGTCCTTAATTCAACCAAGTCTCGTCAAGGTAGTATATTTTGCGATTTGGACATTTTGATTGTCCTTAAATAACGTCTTCGCCACACAGCAATATCGCCCCCAGAGTGGTACGTTTTCCTGTTGTCTCAGTTTCATGTAGCGATGTTTCTACGCATCTAACACACCTGTAAGTTCAGGGCACAGCTGTTCGACTTTTCTCACTGACAAAGACGGATTCTTCTCTGTGAGTGCATTAAATACATTCAACACAGTTCTTTTCTCTCCGCTTTCTAAAGGTCTTCCCTTGCGATGCTTCAGCAAAAAAACTGGCGGTAGACTTTACCATTGTACATATAATAAGTACACGCGCAATAAACTATCAATAAAATAATTTAGCTCTCGCATTCAGCATAGCCCACCGTCGAATGGCGATTTGTGACTAATCCAGTTCAAAACAAGGTCAGTGATAAAAGTGATATAAACAAATATGTCATCACTACCGCTAAATCACGTTCTATCGTGCCATGTGCTTGAGAGCAAAGGAACCTCCTCTTTACTTTGTTTGAGAATTAACATGCATTTCAGATAAATCAACTCTGTTGCATAATATATTTCATTGAAACACTTACGAAAATATAAATTTGACAATTCTCTTCCGACATATAAAGATATATCACCATGTTAAATAACGAACTAATTTTTACCGCACAACAGACTGCACCACAACAGCAGCCAATGAGAGGTGATAAGGTCACGTGACCGTTATGAGATACGGGGCAAGCTTACGTGAAACAAGGATTAGACAAGCGCTATCGTTTGTTTTGACATTCCATAGTTGTTTTGTTATTTTATTTACTATATCCAGTATACTTATTTTACATAGGTTATCTGCTTAAAATTAAAAATAGCATTACTTATAACATAATAATCACAAATACAATTTTGCACACCCAAATAGAATACAATTTTAGAAATAAAGCCACTTTACAGTTGCCTCTACTACGTTGCTCATTAATTTGTTAACTGCGAGCTGCGTGACGTTACAGAGCTTTGGCTGGTTAACATTACACTAATCGATAATTGGCACACCTAATTTGAATTTGAACATGTGTGGTGGCATTCCTGGCAGATCAAGAGAGTTAAAATGCTCCGTTGGGTAATCAGCTACTTCATCTGCTTCCACAATGGTGTCAATGCAATTATATATTATAATTTGTTCACTTTGAATGCTGGATTGTGTAAAATTATTAAGTTGATAGACATCTTTATTCTTCGCGGCAAGGGCAGCGCGTTCACTGAGCCAGTAGTAATTCCTATAATTAATTTGCATCTCAGGTAATACTTGTTCAATAAATTCTTCTGCCCACCACGGTGGTGTAGATGGTAGCTTGTCTGCCTCCCGTTCAAGGGGTCTTAAGTTCGAATATCGGTTAGGGTGAGTTTTTTTTTCTTTTGTATTTTACGTCATCCAACGTTAAATCATATCGGACGATGAATGAAATGGGTGAAATGATGCTCAAATGAGCCCAGGTTTAATAGAGTTTAGAGTTACCCGAAATTCGTTTTTCAGCATATGGGAAAACCCCGGAAAACCTTATCCAGGTAACTCACCTTTGATCGAGATTCGAATTCGGAACAACTTGAACGTGAGGCAGACACGCTACCAACACGCTACCGAGGCGGGTAAATCTGCACCCATCCTAGTACTAACCACGTCCAAGTTAGAATCTCGTTCAGGGTGATTTTTCCGGATAAAGCGTTTTCCATGGTTTTCTCTTATCCTACAAGACGAATTTCGGGTAACTAAGCTCCATGGACCCCGGGCTAACTTCAGCTTCATTTCATCCATTCCATTCATCGTCCGATTTGACTTAACGATGGAGGACATAAATTACAAAACCAAAAGAAAAGGAAGGGTTTTTTTTTTCGATGTTACTAAATTACAAAAATTATGAGGAAATGATTTTCCTCTAGTCGCATCTATTGGCAGCTGTCCATTTGCAATGTCCAGTAACTGTCGTGAGAATACCTCGGCTGATTGAGGGTTTTGGAGCTGTACACGCATATTCGGACACAACTATATTGTGCGCACATGTTGCCTATGATGAATATTTCAGACAAGCATTTATTTCGTCCGCCAGTGTCGATCGAGAAATTAAAGGCAATATTTCTCTAAAATCTGCTGCACGCAATATCAATGTATTTCCGAAAGGCCAAATGTTTCCACGCAAATCCTGTAACGAACGAATCAGAGCTTCAAGAGACTTTTATGTACAATCGTGCTTTCAGCACAAACAGTAGCTTTATATTTTTGTAATACTTTTCCCAACCAGACGCTTTGGAAATATTGCACGTTGGAGTCCCGAAGATACACGGTTCAGACGTATTGAAATGTTGTAAAGAATAATAATTATAAAAAAGTTAATTTCAGTCTATATCTCATACAAAACATAACCTCTACTTACAATTTGACGACCGGTGCAGCTCAATCGTTACACGATCACACAAAATCAAATCCATTAAAGTTAATATTTAACAGAGATTGTGGTTATTAATATATTAAAATGGGAGGACATCCAAGAGTAGGACATTATCCTCTTCGTACGCCAAGATAACAAGAAAATAACATAACAAAACACTATGTAATTCAAATCTTTAGAACAAAAGAACAGAATTAAAGGTTAGGGTTAGAGATGGCGTGGGCGTCGTCAACCTCCCTTTTTCGGCCATTGAGGAAACTGTTTTCTTGCGTACTCAGGTTTCTTACTGACGCAAGAAATGGATAAAAACTTTCTTTGAAACGGGTTGTACATCGTGTCAAAATTTGAGCTGAATCAATGCAGAAATTTTTAGTTTTTGAAGCGTACACAAACCAATATAACATTTATATAAATATAATATACATATAGATGTGTATATAATATATACGGATACTTTTCCAAAAACGTTTTGTTATATAAATGGGACCTTAAAAATGTATATTTCCAGTGATAGTTGGCTATAGAGCTTTTGGGTGGAATGAAATACCCTCTCTAACTACATTATAAGAGGTAGAGAAAGTACAAATATATTTGTTAGTCTGTATATTGAAATACGAATATCTGGGAGCCCTAAAGTATAATATTTATGAATGTGGGTTTTAATCTTTCGTTACAATTGGAAAAAGATCTTCTAACTCCAATGAAAGTACAATAGATTCTCTGAGTGGGGGAAAACATATAAAAGGAAAGTGTAAATAACAACTTTGGAATGTCAAAAAGACTCTGTGATCATCTAACGTGGCGCATTTAAAAATGCCTGTAAAATTAATTATTATCATGAGTAATAGTCGAAAAATATGGAATATGAAATCATAGTTAATTCTTAACAACATATCATTAAAAGTGAAGTTTTTGAAGGATTTGGTTCAATTGTTATCAATGGGTACCCTTAAGTCATACCCAGCACTTAACCATCTTGGTAGTAAAAGTGTTTATGTCACAAAACCTTAGTCCAGTAACTGGTCATTTCGCGATGATGTTATCCTACTGATGGAGTAATCTTGATATACAAGCCAGATATTGCAGGAAGCCGAATACGTAACTAAGAGCAACGGTCCTCCACATATTGAATATATGATACAGATTAACCACTATCTACATGATGTATTCTAAACGTTAAAGCGACGCTAAATTACGAAAATGTATTAATTTTGTATTATTTGTTTGATATATGCGAACAAAAATCTAACCGAAATAGAAAGAATACAACGATGTTACCCTTTGATGCCTCACTGTTGGAAGAGTTGCTTTTAAATTTCACTACTTCAGTAGAAATCCTAATGTCCTGGAAAATAAGAGCCCTAAAATCAGCAAATTATATCACCATGGTTAATGGGCAAACAGGAATTCTCACTACATAACTTCTCAAGACCATTACCAAATATAGTGAAAGAGATCAAAGAAACGAAAACCTACAACAAAAAGCCCTGAACATCACAAAGGGGCTAGCATTACAAAGCAATCTGTCTGTTTTACACCAACATGACTTTCTCTAATCTTACTCTTTCTTACAAATGTTTACTTCTCTATCTACTCCAATCTAATCCTGATAAACATCTTATTGCTAATATGGGAAGAGGAATATGGGAAGAGAGAAGGCTTTTATTAACGGTCAAATCTTTTAAAGCTAAGCACGGTTTTTAAATTCTGTTCTCTTTGGGTTTCAAGGAGTATATAAACGATCACATTTCAGGGAAATATAGGTATTGAAAAATTCAACAAACTAACAAGCAATATCTCGGAAATGATTCATCTACAAAAAAGGCAAAACATGTACATCATAAAAATTGCTGTTAAAGGAAATCTTGTGCAGCACGATCTTGTCTCCTACGCTTTCCGAGTTACGCAAAACGTCATCCAGAAAGAGCACTTCTGGTACATTCCCAAAAATTCTATATATACATTTAATTTGTCATGAAAATACCTTAAACATGAATATGGTGTTTTAAGCAAAATCGTTGGAACCATTTTTGAAAAAAAAAACCAATTTTGGAAACAGAAATGCTTCTTGGTTGTAAAGAGTGAGGGGAGGGGGTGCAAAATATCTGGAAAAATCTTTGTGTTGCATCCTTAAAATAAGCTGAACTTCCTACCAGGTTTCGTATTTAACCAACGTTTAGTTTTGGATTTTAGTATTCAGGAATTCAGACATACAGACACACGCACACCGACACACAAATACGACTTCGTGTCTAATAACTTTTTATTATAATTCAGAGATTCAAAACACACTTATTTCTAGGAAAAGGTAAGTATGGAATTTATGAGGGGAATGCAATACTTTCCGTATTTACTAAACACAGGAGAGAACGTAACAATTTGCTGAGTTTAGGTAAATTTGCTTTGATAAGTCTTTTGTTATTCCGTGAGCACGAAATATACACAACACGTATGGGGCAAGTGTGTTTGAATTTGGCACAAAACTAGAAGCGCTGTGTGTGTGTGTGTGTGTGTGTGTGTGTGTGTGTGTGTGTGTGTGTGTGTGTGTGTGTGTGTGTGTGTGTGTATGTGGGTGTGGGTGTGTGTGTGTGTATGTGGGTGTGGGTGTGTGTGTGTGTGTGTGGGTGTGTGTGTGTGTGTGTAGCCTTTTGTAAGGTTACATTTATTAGCTAACCCTTGAGATGTAATTGGTGTATAGTTTACCACAGCAAAGAAAGTCTCCGGAGAATGAGACTCAGGGACTCACCTTGCGTGATGGACAGTACTGTTATATAGCGGTAGCGATTGCTCATCAATCCTCAAGTATGTTGCCGTTTGTCTCAGCCCTCACACCGTTCTTCTGTGGAGCTGAGAGTCTTAATTAACGTTTTGTGTTTTGGTGTTGAACTCAATTTCCTAAAATATAGTTTTATATATACATATATAAAATGTATATATACATATATATTTTAATGTTGTTCTATATTGCCATCAATTTGGAACGTTCACGGTATAATGAAATAATGAATTTTATTTATTTTATATCACGGCTATTGTTTCCAATATATATAGTGAAATATTGAACGATCTTACTGATATATACACAAGCAAAACGTGATTTTGTATGTTATATAAACGTACTTGTGTTAAATTCTTCTGTTTTTTTTTTTTGGAAATTCGAGAAAATAAATATTTAAACTAAGGGAGACACTTTATATTTATTAAGCATTAATAATTATGTTCATTAGCTATAATAGCCGCAATAAATTAGAATTTCTTCCGCTGCTGATATTAAAGTATTGTGCATACGAGTTTTATACATTCGCAAATTTTTGTACAAATTGATCACATCTTATGTATGCGTTAGCATCTATTTTAAATATTAAATAACATTACTGTACCTGATATAAGGCACCTTTATCCCACGATTTTAAAACTTCTGAAAGGTTTACAGAAACCTATGTCTCAGGACAAATTTGTTTATTCTGCTGCTAGTAACCAACCATGCGCTAGCGATTGTTTTCTCCCCTTCATATTTCTTGTTATGGTTTATGATTCTTTTCTCGTCATATTTCTTGGGGCTTTGATCTCATATTAGCATATAATATAACTTAATAGTTAAAATAAACTTCTCTCAAATATCATGATTTTTAAATTCCCTTTGTGCCATGCTTAGGTGCATTCATTCTTTCTTACTATTTAACTTTCTTCTTCTTTTGCTCTTCTTTTTTTTCTTTTGTATCAACTTTAAACCTAATTCATAACATTTTAGTACTTTATCATATTCAAACGTATGCATTTGGATGAACTAAAGCATATTAAAACTATAGATTGGATTAGACTGAACGCAAGTAAATCTAGTTTAAGTTATAGTTTTAACACGCGTAAATTTAGCCAAATGATCCATACATTTTAATAAAGTTTTAAGGGGTTTTGATTTATTTAGTGTTTTGTTTTGCTCTTAGAGCATTAAAATCGGTGATATAGGGTTTAGACATCATATTGACTTAAATATCCCTACACTCTTGAAGCCGAAACTGTAAATGCATAAAATATTGAATTTATATAATTTGGAAATCAGCGCATGTTAAAAAGATACAGTTAGTGGTGGCTTAGTTGGTGTTAAAAGTGACAAGAATGGAATAAATTTATGCAAGCAGGTAAGAAGGGTCACAGGCCAGGTACTTGTCTTACACCCGAGACCGGTTTACTCGGAAGCCGACTGCACACCTGGTCCAGGAAAATAAGTGAAAGGTCTCTTGGTTGGCGTGATCACGTGATATTTCGCGTTAAAATTTGTAGGTGGTTAATGGGAAGTAACGGTGTGATCTGAGACCACGAGGGAAAAGAAGTAACATGGGTTGAAACACTCGTGGAAGAAGGTTGGTCCACAGGCAGCTGGTCGTCAACCTAACCAGTATTGTGGTATATTGTGATAGTAAACCTATCCGGCGGCGGTAGATATAAAGACGTATCGGCAAACCTTCAATTCTATTTTATGCTAATAAATCGGATTTCGAAGAAAGCTCTGGTTTTTCTGCGCTAATATCCCACGCATACCTAGAGTGCAAGGTCCATGCTGAGCAGCTGAGGCAGAAGTCTACGAGAAGCAGCATCTCGCTTAGTAACAGCGAAAGAGAACGTGGAGTCGTTGTATTCTACCTTCGAAAAGCAGCGACGAGACGACAGTTTATCGACGTATCGTTAATGGCCGCTACATATGGCGCGTTGCGTGGAGCTCGAATTGCAGTAAAACCGGAGCTGAATATCAAGCAGCAGAGGAGCAGAAAACGAGGGAACCAGGATCAAGAGGATCCACATCGGAACAGCAGCAGTAGGCAGCAGAAATAAAAGGGTACTGAGTAAAATAACTTTTAGCTATATGTTCTAGTAATTCATGTATTTGAGAAGTGGGAAAATGTTAGAGCAGGCTGATGTAAATGTGGATGTTCAGGAGGGTGATGTAAATGGTGTTTTATGTAATGTAGAAAATGTAGGTGATAGGAATGTGCATAGCAATGTAGAACAGTTAATGGATAGTAATGTAGGCAAAGAAGGTTCAAGCATAGTACTATGGACAATCAGGTGTTGGAGTCACTTGTTGCACTGATGCACGGCTTCAAGAAAGAGTTAAAGGAGGAAATGAACATTAATATTCAGAATATCAGGGAGGAGATGAAGGCTAGTAGGGAAGATATAGGAAAGATAGAATAAGGCTAGAGAGAGTTAGGTGAAAGATTAGAGTATAGTCAGCAGTAGTTAAGTGAGGAAATGCAAATTAATAGTCAGAACGTCAGGAAGAATTTAAACGAAAAGATGAAAGCTAGTAGTAAGAATATAATATAAAATCAACCGAGAATTCTAGAAAGTTTTAAGGACGAGGTTAGAAGTGAGATTGAAAACGTAAGATTGGAGGTTATGGAGAATCATGAGCAGGTTAGGGGGGAAATAAAAATTGTAAAACAAGAAATTAATACAGGAATAGGGGAAGAACTTAAAAGTGTTAGACAAGATATCAGTGCAGGGCTAGAGAAGGAGAATAGAAAGCTTAGGGAAGAAATAAGTCAGTATTTAGTGAAAGAAAGGAAAGCTATAGGCAAAACATTAGAAATACATCAAAAGAGGTTAGAAGTCTCTGAAAAAGAGAATAGGAAATTAAAGGTAGGAACAGACGAAGTGGGTGATAAGATTTGCTTAAAAGGATAAGCATCTCGGATAATAGTAGTAATTCAACTTGTAGTATAAGTGGTGAAACAGCGAGGAACGAGGCAACGCCAAATGCGTCAGCTGACATTCCGATGCTAAACTTAGGTCCCAGTACTTCAGGTAGTAATGACCAGAATAGAATCAGAAATAGCGGTTCACGTGTACCATGACCTAACCGTATTCGCAGTGAGATATCTCCACCAATATTTGAAAACGAAGATTCCGATGATCCAAAAACGTTTATTAATAAGCTGCAGGAATATTTTATTGTGACGGGCATACCGGAAAAATACAAAATGACGGTAGTACGTAAATGGTTTAAGGGTAACGCCTCGAATTGGCTGGAATTATCCATAGGGAAAGAGCGTAATTATGAAACTTTAGGCAGGTATTTTTGAATCGTTACTGGGGGGCAACTCGACAGGCAAGCATTAGGGCAGAACTGAGTTACGCAAAATATAACCCATGAAAAAATGGCTCAATGGTGAACTATTTCATGGGGGTAGCTAGAAGATCCCACCAATACGTGAGTGTGAATTGATTAAACAAGTGACCAACCACTTTCCTGTAAGGATTCAACACTATTTGATTATTGCCAGACCAGTCACGATTGCCGCGATGATTGATTTCTTGACCGCGTTGGAAAGGAACAAAAGCCAGAATGATGCGAATAATCAGAAAGGCTTTACCGAATATGAAAGAAGTCCTATAAAGTCTGTCGGGCAGGGGGCACAGCCAGGAAACATTAGAAGTTATGACACACGAGAAAGGTATCATGGTCCCGTACCGAAGAATTACAGCAATTTTGATAGTAGGAGAAGAAACCATTTTGATAATAACCATAAGGGAAGATACGAAACCTTTCAAAGAGGACGAAATGCACAAGTAAATTTTATGCAAGCGAGATTTTCGAGAGAAAGAGGGGAACAATTACCCAGATAGAGGCGTTATTCTGGGGAAAATTATCACAAAAATCACAGCCATCAAAATGTATATAGACCTCATTCCCCTAGGCAAGAGGAAAGAACTAGAAGTTGTAGAAATTCACTAGTTCAGGAAGACAGGATAGACTCCATTAAAACAGCTATAGAATGGATGTCAAGCAGACGTGACCAAGAAGCGCACCCGGGACCTTCGAATAATATTAACGGTACAGGAGCCATCAGCAAGGCGACGGAAAACTTCACACCCAATCAAGCTCGGCTTCAGTGAGGATTGGGAAGCATCCCTATTCTGATGAGTACACAAAAAGTATGGTCCAGAGAAGGCAACTACTGATACCACGACATAAGGAGGGAACAAATAAAATAGAAGATAAAATTTTAACAGATCCACCAAACATAAACGTCAGCATTAATGGGAAACAGTTTTCTGCGGTTGTGGATACGGGCGCGAACACCACCGTGTGTTCTCAAAACGTTTACGAAGGTTTGTTGAGTAGCGGTGTGAAAGTAATGTCCTTGACAGTACACGGAGTATACTGCTCAGTCGCTGTGGGTAGGAGAAAGGAGAGGGTAAAATTCCAGGTTATGATGGACACTAAAATTTGTGAAAAATGTATTAACTTGTTATTTTTGGTTGTATCGAGGTTGGTCACGGATCTTATAATTGGATGTGATAGTTAACATGCTTGGAACGCTGTTGTAAATTTGGAACAGAGTTTTTTTTAAATTTACGTGGAACAAGACACCATCGTCGTAACTTTTTAGAAGATAGTAATTCAGATGTAATAGCAAGGGATCAAGTAGAGGAAGAAATGCAAGGGGAAACATTCTTCCTAGAGGTGAGAAATATTGGGGCAATGGAATTAGCAGACGTGAGTTTAGAGGAATACATTGAAGACCGTGAGGAAAGCTCCGCTTACAAAAGATATTATGATCGACGTGATTATGTTGAAGAAACGGTAAATAAAAAGGATCCCAGATTAGACTCGAAGGATAGGAAGATAACAATGAACGACGAGGTGAATGACCGTATCGAGCTAGAAAATTTATTAAGAGAGCGCGTAAACCAAACGAGTAGGCTGAGCGAAACAGAAAATTCCTGTAATAATTACAGCCAAATTCGTGGAGCACACGTATGAATTAGTTGATAGAAAAACGAAGAAATCTATTGGTCGCTGGCACAAAAAACTGATAAGACCCTTTCGAGAAATATAAAGTAGCCCTGAGAAATGTAAACGGTAAACTCACTGAGATTGGTTAGAACATTGAAATATGGACCGAATTAGGTTAAGATGGTGGAAATGTAATTATTACTGATATAATGTGATTACCAGAACAATAAACAAAATAATCATGTGCTATCAAAAGTGAACAAAGTGAAGTGAAATAAAAGCATAAATCTATGAAACGAGACTAAAATCATCTTAACCAGCAAAGACTTGGAAAACAAGCCAGCAGCCAAGGGTTCCCGCAAGGTGGCCTGGTCTGGTTGTACCGCCCTACCCGTACCAACGGACGCTGCCGGAAGCTCCAGCAGCCATGGTAAGGACCGTACCGGGTGGTGAAAAGGATTAACGACGTGGTCTATCGCATCCAGAAGGTTCCCCCAGGGAAGATGATGGTGGTACACCTGGAACTCCTGGCACGCTACGATGGTGCTGTTTGGGACGACCAGCTTTGAGGAGGGAGCAGTGTCATCCGAACGTCGGAACTCCCTATAGAACCGGCCGGCAATAGGGCCAGACGGGAAGCATTCAACCCACACCTACGCATTTGTCTCGTGTCACTAACTGAAGGGATGATTAAGAGAGCGACGCGAGCCCTGTACCGTCTCTTTGCCCTCCCACCATACGTCTCGAAACCTCGGGATAATTGTGGGCGCCGCAAACCTTCCAGAAACGCGATCTTCCCTATATAAGGCCTGTAGATGGTGAGGCAGCTCGTTTCTTGGTGAGCAGCCGTGAGGACCGCCGAATGAGTTAACGGACCTGAAAACTGTAAACGTGCATCAGAGGAGTTGTACGTAACTGTGAGCGTGCAGTGGATCTGTTACAGACAAACTGGTGAATTGTAATTGTGTGCATTACGTAATTCTTTGTAATCGGCAAGTGTTCTGACTGTAATTCGGTGGAAATAAAGAACATTAAAGAACAACTCAAACAACTTCCAGTAAAGCGAACTTCAGGGTTTGCCCTCAGAAAATTCCCAATAGGCATTCTATTTGTTATGCAGCTATCTTAAATATGTGGTGTTTAAATTAAAATTATTGAAGCCATTTTCGGACGATTTTATTGAAAGTCTTCGTTTCGCATCCTTGAAGGATAACGAAATTAAATCCTACATTTTATATTCCTCCAATATTTGGGTTCTGGAGCGCGCGCGCAGATATTTATTTTTAAGAGGTTTTTTTTTCCTGTTCTGGTGTCCTCAAAACTTGCATTCCTGATGGCATCTCAATATCAACTTTTCAAATGGAATGTAACACGTTTGTGCTTACTAAGCACGTGGTAGAGGCAATAAACATTGATCCCGTATACTGATATGAGTCTTTCTGGTTCTCACAATTTCGCAACTCATATAAAGCACGATTGCTCCATTGCGTATCGTCATGAAACTGTTTGGTTATAAATGATTTCAACTGGAACCCGCCTCCATAGTTTAGTGGTAGCGTGTCTGACTCCCAGTGAAGAGATATTGGCCAACCTTGCCGTGTAAGGGGAAGGAAGGTTTACCTCCACCCACTGTCTGCGAATATAAGAGACAAAGTTCCATTATGTAGAGAGAGCGAGAGAAAGGGAAATGCTTTCATGAGGAGGTGGGGTGAAGTGAAACAAATCCACCTTGCTCATATGAACGCAAGTTGGGCACCGCAGAAGCAATTTCCAATCGAGATTAAGATAGTTTTCTCCATAGGACATTTTACAGGGTATTCCCTTATCTTAATAAGACGATTGTCTGGTAAATATTATGTTCTAGTCGCTCTAGGCTGATGTGATGGTATCACCCGTTTCATTTACTGTCCAATATGATTATCCAGTTAAAGGACGTTAAAGTATTAAAAATAAATATTGTGACTTTGTGGGTTCGTGAAATGAAAAGTCCAATTACACAAACTCAACAATGTTCTTTATTTTCACCGACTTACAGTTTAACACTTGCCAATTACACAGAATTACGTACTGCACACAATTACAATTCACAAGTTTGTCCGTTAAAGTTACACTTGCACTCGCGATTACGTAAACTCCGATGCACATACACAGTCTTCTCGTCCTTACACTAGCGCTGACTCTTACGCTGATTGCCAAGAACTCTGACTGACTGACTGACTGACTGACTGACTGACTGACTAACTCCTCTTGCACGACGTGTTGCTTATATAGGGTCCGCTTGCCGATCTGGAAGGTTCTCCGTTAGATGAAATATCCCGTAAGTTCTAGAACACAGGTGGAACGGAAAGAGACGGCACAGTGATGTTTTTTCTCCCAGCCACGTCCTGTCACCACTATAAGACAAACGAGGGGGGAGCGCGTGGCTAACACGGACCTCCCCTGCTTCCCGCTCTCAGCTGCTTCTATAGGGTGTTCCAACGCTCGGGTGGCACTGCTCCCTCCTCAAAGCTGGTCGCCTCGAACAGCACCATCGTAGCGTGCGAGGCAGTCCAGGTGCACCACCAGCAACTGCTCGGAGTCTCAGCCAGCAGTAGCGCTGCCGAAGTTTGTCAATCGTTCTGTTCGCTCCCAGGTGTCCTCCTGAAGTACCAACGTGCACTTCCTCCAAGACTTCCGGGACCTTACTCCGGGGAAGTACCAACTGTTCTCTCTGCGTCTTCCCATCGGGTGGTTCCCATACCCGGAACAGCACGCCCTCTCTGGTCTTCAACGAGTCCCATTGGGCCCAATACGAGTTGTAGGTGGCGCTCCTCGGTGCGATGTCCTCCCAGGTTGGTCTCGTCCCTGCCTCCACTTCCCTCAAGAGTGGCCCCAAGTCTGCCCCCGCCAGCTGCTCCCTCCTCAGGCTTGCGCTATCCCAGCCATCCGCAGGCACTGCCACAACTACTCGGACTGCTGCGGCACGCTCCTTCTCTTCCACTCTTATGCACTGGCCGCACTATACTGGACAGGGTATTCGGGAAATGGCGTCCGCGTTACCGTGGATTTTCCCTCTACGATGTTCCGAGGTGAAGTCGTACTCCTGCAGCCTCTGGAGCCAACGTGCCGTCTGGCCTTCCAGGTTCTTAAAGCTCAATAGCCAGGTTAGGGCGGAATTGTCAGTCCTCAGGTGGAATGGCTGACAGTACAGGTACTTATGGAAGTGCTCCAAGGTCTTTACTACCCCCAATAATTCTCGTCGGGTGACGCAGTAGTTCTTCTCTGCCTTGGATAGCGTCTTGCTGTAGTAGGCTATCACCCGCTCATGGCCGTCCTGGATCTGCGGTAGGACACCTCCAATGCAATGGTCGCTAGCGTCGGTGTCCACAATGAAGGCGCCACCCGGTTGTGGGAAACCCAAAATTGGAGCACTGCACAGGGTCTCCTTTAGGTGTTGGAGAGCGTTTTCGGCGTCCTCTGTCCACACATAAGGCCGGTGTTCCTTCGTTAGGCGGGTGAGGGGTTTTGCGATGTTGTCGGCCTTTTCCTCTAAATCATTAAGGCGGTCGTCTACTTGACCCATCCGCTTGCCCAGATTCGTGACGTCATCCCTCACGCCAGCCAACCGTTCCTCAAACTTGGCGGCGAGGACCTCGTTCGCCTCCTTCATTTCCGTGGCCAGACTGTCGTTCGCTGCCCTGATTTCTGTGGTCAGTTCGCTCTTTATTTCTTCCATCTTCTCGGCGATGTTGTCGTTAGCCGTCTTCATTAGTTTCAGTTCCGCGGGCAGGTTGTTATTTGTAGTCTCCAGCTTCGCGGCCAGGCTGTTATTTGCCGCTTCTGTTTTTGCAGGGAGGTTTTCATTTGCCGTCTGCATTTCTTTCAGTTCCGCTAAAATCTTTTCTAATGCTGCCTCCATTGTGTTATGTCGCACTCCTGACACCAATTGTGATTTTGTGGGTTCGTGAAATGAAAAGTCCAATTACACAAACTCAACAATGTTCTTTATTTTCACCGACTTACAGTTTAACACTTGCCAATTACACAGAATTACGTACTGCACACAATTACAATTCACCAGTTCGTCCGTTAAAGTTACACTTGCACTCGCGATTACGTAAACTCCGATGCACATACACAGTCTTCTCGTCCTTACACTAGCACTGAACTCTTACGCTGATTGCCAAGAACTCTGACTGACTGACTAACTAACTCCTCTTGCACGACGTGTTGCTTACATAGGGTCCGCTTGCCGATCTGGAAGGTTCTCCATTAGATGAAATATCCCATAAGTTCTAGAACACAGGTGGAACGGAAAGAGACGGCACAGTGATGTTTTTCTCCCAGCCACCTCCTGTCACCACTATAAGACAAACAATGGGGGGCGTGGCTAACACGGACCTCCCCTGCTTCCCGCTCTCAGCTGCTTCTATAGGGTGTTCCAACGCTCGGGTGAAAATATATAATATACTAGGTTTCTTATGAAATTATGCAACGAGCAATTTTGAGACTGTCAAATGTGCATAACAATTGTTATATAGGATGAGATGTTTCGAAAATAGCTGATACGAGGGAAGTAGAAATTGCGGGAGTTGCGTATTTTATGAGCTCCACGTTCTCTTTTAACCTGATGTTTTTATCTATGATAACCTGGTTTCTTAGTTAAATAATCATGGAAATTAAAGAGGTGTTTATCGCCTTTTCCCCAGAAATTCAAAATTGTCGTATCTCAAACATGCAGCATTTTAATCGTAATCAATAGACATGTTTCTGAGAACAGAAAATTGACGAAAGTTATTCCACCCAAAAGAAGATATTCACTCACTTTAGTCAATGACCCTTGTTTCAGTTTAAATAACTCAGTTCTGAAGACAGTCCTGATGGCAAGCAAGAGGTTCACAGTCGGGAACAAAAGAAAGAGTCATAGTTTCAGATTTATTCGATCATTTAGTCATTTGTTGCTAATATTTTTCTCAGAAATGGTTATTTCTTGGGAAACTATTTATTAATATTTTTTATAAAACTACTTATTAAGATTTTAGTTAATTGATGAAATTAATCATTTCTTCACACTAGCCGTACATAGGCTAAGGTCTCTCATAGAAAGAGTCAACATGAAGCATTCAATGCCACGGTCGGGATTTGAAACACGGATCTCCTGATTTCCGTCCAGTCGCTCTTACCCATTGAGCTACCATGGCCAACTTGCTATCATGACATTCAATTCTTCATTTGACTCGTATATTTCCCCGGTAAACCACTAGGGGCTCTCGCATTCCAGATACACCGTTTGTGGCGACTTACAACTGTAAGTACTTGCATTGAAAGTACTACTGTGATGAAGCCTCGCTTCATCAGGCTTCATCACAGTAATACTTACAATGCAAGTACTTACAATTGTAAGTCGCCACAAACGGTGTATCTCGAATGCGGAAGCCTCTAGTGTTTTACCGGGGAAATATACGAGTCAAATGGAGTAACAGCGAGTGGACGAAAACCAGGAGATGCGTGATTCAAATCCCGGCCGTGGCATTGAATTTTTCATGTTGACTCTATCTACTTATTAAGAGTTTTCATTGCAGTAGGCGGCCTTGTTTTGTACAGTGAATAGAGACGTTAAGAGGAGAAACTTAAATAAACTTTTTGAATTCATTTTAAACTTAGTTTTATTTCAACTATTTATTTATTAAAGGTTCGGAATGACAATTCATTTGGGGTGGTCCGGACCCCTTGGACCCCCCCTTAAATACGTCCCTGCTAGGAGACTCTTGCTGGGATGCCAACGATATATACCCAATAGTAAACTTAACAGGACTCCCTTTTGTAGCAATTAATAATAACATCCGGTTCATACGATGTCTTGCATCAGGAAACAGACGGAGAATCATTCCCCCTATAAGAAATGTTAAAAGCACTATAAAGAAACTAAACTTAAGAAAAAGGAAATAATATAGAAAAATGAATATTTGATAGCATAAACAACATAGAGAGTTATTTCATGATTTTAAGTAAAAAACAAAACTTACGGGTACTTACACATGACCTTCTTTAACGAAATATTTACATAGAACTTTATTCTTCACAATAAACTGTTAGAAATGGGTTTATTATACATTTCGTTGTAGATGCAATGTGAGAAAATATAGCAGGCCTAAGCGACTGTCTTTTGTTTTAAGACTAGGTATTGTTGAAGGTTTTCAACACTGAGGAAAAGCGAATAAGGCAAAGCAGCATCAAAATATTACAGAGTATTGGAAAAAGGGTGCAAATTTCGATAGCCAAGCAATATGGCAGTGTATTTGGTCATAAGAACACACAAAACTACCATAATTACAGATGCTAAAGAAAGCACATACGTAAGTCAGTTAAGAATTGTAGTTGCCGGTCTACTAAAGGTTGCCCTTGTTGATATAAGGATTTATAAAGATGGAGAAATAGTGGATGACGGCAATACGCTGGAGTTTTACGGCTTCACTTCACAGTCAACCAAGCCACATCAGCCTGGTCTCATCAGGTTCGCACTAAAAACTAAGAGTGGAGAGTTTGAAGACCTCAAGATCACTCCGTACTCCACACCTATATTTCCATGAAGTGTGGGCAGTTCATGACATGAAACTAGTCTTTTGTTAAATTAAAGTTGTTTTGCTTGTGCTTGTGCTTTGTCAGTTTAAATTTAGTTTGGAATATAAAAACTGTAAGTTAGGAATGAGTAACAATGTAAACTATCTTAACGAATGCTTGTTCATATAACTTCAAAAGATAAAAGAAATAATTGAGGTTAAAGTTCCTCTTGTTGAAATTCCATTCCTTTTGTATGGCCAGCACATAAAAAAGAAAAACTATTTCTTATTTAAGAAAATCATAAGTATTGTAAAATTAAAATAGATAAAACTATCTATAAATCTATAAATAAAACTGTTTAAACGCTAAAATAACTGAGGTTAAAAATGAACTTGTTGAAATTCCATTCTTTTTGTATGGTAAGCACATAAAAAAGTTACTTCTTATTTAAGGAAATCATTAGTATTGTTAAATTAAAATAAATAATAAGGTATATCTTGGAAGGTGTTATCTCCACAGGAACAACTCTATATTTTTATGTTGTAAGAAGTTACCTAAAAACAATCAGGGTCGAAGAAAACAAGATTTGAGTCAAGGGTGACTCAATACGAAAGGTGAAAGAGGTGCTCTGATATATGAAATGGGAGAACTACTAGTCATGTCAATAGCTCACCAAACCAATGCTTATTGATGAGCAGGCCTTCCCTTTAGTTCATCACAAAATTTTGTTTACATTGGTTCCTTTGAGTATTTAGATTATAGAAGCAATTAAAGGGTCACCTTTCTGCTATAACAAAATTGATGTACGATTAATAAGAATATGTTCTGTGACTAACAGCTGCACCACATGAAGTTGAGGGAACAGACATTAGGCTTTTTTCCAGGTCGGTACCTCTAACCAGACTACCTCATGATGACTGGGGAAAGAGAAAATGAGAAGTAAACTTAAAAACTCAATAAACCTTCCTTACTAAAGTCAAAGAAATCAAACCAAAATTAATACTCCTTTACTTAAAAGAAAACTTGCAAACGTATTAACTCTTTAGAACTGTTTGATATTGAACACTATCTCCACTTAGCTGTAGAAGTTACAAAATCTGAAACTTCTTCATGTGACCTCAAACAAATGACACTAGAAATAATAAATTTAAACTATCCTGCCAATAAATGGTTATATGTGTACATTGAAGCTTCTAGCTTACCAAATAATTGTGGTACTGGCGGTGGTGCAATATGCCCGTTTTTCTATTTCTACAAAGGATTATGTGTACATGCTACAAATTTTGATGGAGAAATTTCGGCAATTTTTCAGAGTTTATAAAATCTTCATTATCATATAGATTTAAAAATGTTTTATTAATATCTGATGGTAAGGCAACTGTAATATCTATAAAATCTGATATGACACCTAAAACCCTAAATATTGCAGAATGCAGCAAACTCATACAACAGTTAAAAGATTAATACTTCAGCGAATATCAGCACATTGCAGAATAAATGGTAATAAAACAGCCGACTTTCTAGCCAAAAAAGCAGTAAAATTAGGTCAAATTCATTTAAACCATTATATTACCATTCCACCAAAAGAATAATTATATCAACATATAATCAAAAAATTAAATGTAGTCAATAGCCAGGAAAAGCAATAACCATTGTGTTCAGTTTTGTATCCTCTGGAGGATTCCTTCTGACTGTGTCTCAAAAGTTCCCTTTCACGAAAGAGCCATTAAGATTTGTACCCTAAATAAGAAGTAGAAGTCAGCAGTGAATGAATGAGTCAGCTGAGTTGAGTCCAGTCACCAGTCCAAAAGCTGTAAAGTTACGAAGTAGTCGTGTATAACGCCTGAACAGCACTAAGTGGATTGCATTTGTTCTATGTATATAACAGTTACTTAAGTGTAATGATAGCACTTTGCCAACTGCTTAAGGGCTAAATAAAGTGTGTTTACCCTAACTTAGTGTTCTTTTTGGTCATAATATGTTCTAAACAGAAATGTCAGCCTTAAAACTGAAATTTATGTGATGAAAAGGTTATGGTAATAAATTTAAAATAACACAGAATTAACATTTACTTATCAAAGGAAATGATTCCAATAACACGAACAAGCCCGCCTTGGTAGCGTGGTGGTAGCGTGTCAGCCTCACGTTCAAGAGGTCCCGAGTTTGAATGTCAGTCAAGGTGAGTTACCTGGATAAGGTTTTCCCAGGATTGTCTCCTATCCTGCAAGATAAATGTTGGGTAGCTCTAAGTTCTGTGGACCCCGGGCTCATTCGAGCATCATCTCATCCATTCCATTTATTGTCCGATATGACTTAACGTTGGACATAAATTACAACAACAACATAACACGAACATCACCCCAATTGGCAAACCTCCAGGAATCCAATGTGCTGGGCCCAATTCATTACTCTGTAACTGAAGTTATGTATTACACCTCTTACAATTTTGTACATAAGTTCTTTCATGAATGGATGTTCACATTGCTTATATTTATACAAATAAGAGAACTCTGACACCAAATTTTCTGATCATATCTGTTTTTGGAGAAATAACATATCAATTTATATGCAAATATATGGAATTTTTATGAGTGTATTTTCACTTTCTACACCTGAATTTACTAGAACATATTTCACGGACTATTGACTACATTCACTGACACATTTTTCTTGTGACTTGTGTGTGTCATTTTAGTTGGATGTACAGCATGATGAAATCCTTTTCAAACAGAAAAACAAAGCTTAGTGGATTGCATTTATTTCTGCGAATAACAGATGTTTTCCAATTGGACAAAGGAAAACGGAAAACAAAGCTTAATAAAATGCATTTATTTCTATGAATAACATATTTTTTCCAAATGGACAAAGCAAATGGTTTTCTAAGGACTACAAAAGGTAAGGTTTTTCTGTCATTTGACCATTAGTTAACCAGAACTGCTCTAAACTGCTGATTTTGCAGTTTCTTTTTACTTAAGGTATCTCATGTGTTCATTAACCTTATATCGCTGTTCCTCTTTGTCTTCCCTGTATATTGTTTCTTGCAATCTGTACTTCCAGTTTCATAATTAACAAAGTTTTTCCCATTGGAGTTTCGTTCTTGCAAACATGTTGTGGCTGACACTTTAGACAGCATTAGCCTCACCAAGACAGCTTGGGTTTGATCATAGGTGACCACATATGAGATTTGTGGACAACACGGCACTGGTTTTGGTCTTCCCTGAGTTCTCCAGTATTCTGTGCCATCACTGCACCAGTTGCTCCATTATCATCTTTCCTTTCATTGACTTAACCTCATTCCCTTCATCTACTCTCTCTCTCTGATTCCAGGCATCAGGCTCTGTTAGGTTGTTTTGTTCGTTTGGTCCCATCTCTGAATAGCACTCTAGGACATTGACCATGCCGTAAAGAGAACAACCTCACCAGATTAACATAAATCATTCTAACATCACCATACATCAAAACATTTTTTTTAATACTTTTTTATCAACAACACAACCACCAAACATATAACATCTGAAGTATTTGACTGAAGGAGGAAAATATTTTAACTATTACTACTACACATAGTATTATACATTTACTCATCAAAGAAAGTTTGAAAACCAATTGTTTATGGAGATAATACACTAAACCAATACAAATGACACCTCACATTCCCTTTATACACTTTAACAATCATCCATAAATTTTGTACCGACTAATAGGTGTTGATGCATAGATAATTTTTCAGAGCAGATTTATACTTCTCCATTTTCCCTGAAGGTAATGATTTTAAGTATTTTGGAAGAGCACTGAATATTCTGACACATTCATGATATACTCCTTTCTGGAAACAAGTCAATCTTAGACTGGTTTTATGTCAGTCCGTTCTTTGTCTAGTATTTATGCTATATATATTCACATTATGTATAGAGTAGCCTTGATTTTTTATATGGAAATACATAAGCATAAAGATATATTTGCAAGGAACTGTTAAAATATTTAGCCTTTGAAGCAGAGCCTTATATGCAGCTGTAAATTTGGTGCGACATTTTGCTCTGAGGACTCTCTTCTATAATATAAACACACACTTACTCTCCATCAAGTTACCACAGAATATCAAATCACACTTCACTATTGAACAAAAATATTCATAGTGTACTTGCTTTTATGTCCAAATTAGGCAAAATGAGTTCAACAACCCAAGCACAAAAGTAGCCAATTTCAACTTGGATATGATACTCTCTATACCAGCTTTACAATGAAATATTACATCAACCTGTAAACCCAAGAATATAATGACGGAAGTCTGGTTGAACACAACCATATCAGTGCCCATTTGCAGAGAAAGTTTTTGCAAACTGTACGCCTCAAACCTCAAGACCTTAGTTTTGTCCATATTTACTGTGAGTTAATTCACCTTAAGTCCATTGCATATTGTGCTGAATGCATTATTTAGTTTTAATGCAGAATCATGTAAGTTGCTGCTAGTCACTATAATGCTAATATCATCAGCAAACTAGACTGTAGTTTTGATGGTTCTCATTGGTAAGAGGAAATTGTTGATATAAATTAACAAGAGTAATGGGCCAAGAACTGAACCTTGCGCAACTCCATTCTTTAATGATCTCCCAAACTGAACTCTGCTCCTGATGAGAATTCTTTATTTCATAATTTTGCCTTCTGTTCTCCAAATACGACTTAACCCAACTAACATGCACACTGTTAATTCCATGAAACTTTAGCTATTCTATCAGAATTTCATGGTTAAAGCAGTGCCTTTGCCAGATTGCAATATATACTTCCAATAAGCATTTTTTTACTGAGCACTGAAAGGATTTCATTAGTAGGCATGTATGCTGCATTTTCTGTCAGTACACTTTTCCTGACACCAAACTATTCCTTTACTAGAATATTACTATGTTAAAAGAAATTATACAACCTGTCAACATTACCTTCTCAAATTTTTTGAGAAAGTTGTGAGAAGTGATTTAGATTTATAGTTGTACGGCTCCTGTTTATAACCCTTTTTAAACAAAGGTCTGACAGTAGCATACTTAAGTCCTTCTGGAAAAATTCAGGATATTAAGGATTGATTACACAAGCGTCATAGTGGTTTACCTATAACTACAGCACAAGCTTTCAGCATCTCACTAGATTTTTCATCATATCCTATTAAGCTTTTTGATTTTAATTGTTGTATTATTTCTGCTGAGTAACATTCTGGCTTAAATTGCTAAATGCGGTTTGGTAGCTGCTCTTCAAGAACGTCAAACCAGTATCCTTACTTTTGTGACTTATGTTGAGCCTTGATGTTACATTTAAGAAGAAATTATTAAACATACTGGCTATAACCGTGGAACTGTTTAATTTGCACATTACCTACTTTCAGAGTAATGTTGTCATGAATTTGGAGGTTTCTACCTGCTTCAGTTTTTACAATATCCCAAGTGGTGTTTACTTATCTGAATTTTCTATAGACTTTTATCTAGCTTTAGCTTGTATAAATACACCTTTTAAGATGTTGCAATGCATTTTTATAGTGAAAAATAAGGTTATAACATCTCTGTTATGCCTAGTCATACAGTAGAGGTTTCTCTTCTGAATGTATGATGTCCCAATACCTCCTGCAGTCCACTCCGGTGGCCAATTACACGTGTGGCAAAATTTGTGCTGGAAACATGTTTCAAAATAGACATATGAAGTTTTCAGAAAATTAATAAGTCCCCGATGTGCATCAATAGAGGAGTACATATCTCTCCCTGATTCCTGTTGCAGTGATCGGAAGAAGTTCATAAGATTCTCATTATTCACATATCTGAGGGTTTTTCAGAACAAAGCAATGAAGCAACATTTCATATATCTGGAGAAGTCAATAGTTAAAATGTTCATATATGGGATCTGGGAAAACCCAAATTGTATTTCAGGTAGTATATGATATTTCAAAAGTAAACGTATTTGCCACGTGTTGTTCACATCAAATCCATATAAAGTATATACAAAACTTCAAGCTTTCACCTTTCATGTGGTAGTATGATGGTTTATTTATGTTAAGTATGGTATAAAATACAGCCTTATGAAATTATCCAATAATGTGTAGACACCACATATGTCAATGTTTAAAATGTTATTCATGACAATTATCTGAAAAATCTAGAGAAATTTATTTCAGTCTTATGGATTCATCCTTTCCAGGGAGAGGGTGATCTCTACAATTCTATAATCTTAAAACACACTTTGAAAATAAGCAACAAAGTAATTGGCCTTTGTAGCTTGGAGACTGCTAAATAAATATGCATTTTCATAACAATAGAAGGTAAATTATATTTTAGGAAACAGTGCTAGCATTGATTTTGAAAAGAATACAAGTACATGACCAGCAAATCTTATTAAAAATGATGGAAATCATTATACAACAAAAATTCAGCAGAAATAAAAAGTAAAAACTGCTGCTATCAACAAACTGAATAATTATGTAAATCCTTCATCACAATCTGTGTTTTGCAAAACCAACTGACAAGGGATGTGACAATTATTTTTGGTAAACAGTTTTAACTGTTGGAGCTATAGAGCATTAATGGTTACCAGTAATGATTAGGTTGTCATGGTTACCATGTTTTCTGTTATATCTCACTAATGGTTACTAAAGGTGAACCTGATTTACAGTACATCAAAGAGTAGAGGAAAGATTAGTTAATAACTCAGAATTACTTACAAATGAGATTTGGATACGAGACACTTGTTTTATTAAAATAAGGAGCACAGTGGGCCTACATGCAAACATTTTACAAACAACAAATATATGTATGAAGATAACTTATTCTGAATTTTGTTCTGCATTAAAGAAATCAGTTTATTTGAGTTGTTTCACCTTTCTGGCATTAAGTGCATACACCTTATTTTGCAAAATTATTAATAAGCTTAGAGAATTTTCACTACAACATGTCATGTTTACACACATTAATTGCACTTAACGCTTCGTTCACCTCAGTATTTTAAGATTTGAATCATCATCTCTACTACTGTCAGTGCTGCTTGAAGGTGGTGCACTTTCTTGAGCACCACTGTAGTTTAGCACACATCAGCTATAATCTCCTCATCCTATAGTTTCCTACTTCCAGCTAAATTGTGATCGAAATATACAAAGCTATTGAAATTCGATCTTTTGGTAGAGCTAAGCTCGTTTAAAGGCACAACTCCATCATCAGAGACAGCTTCTTATAAGTTACCAGAAAAAGATTACTGGAGGAAGACACCTGCTTCCAGGTAGCTGAAATAATTGCCATGGCTGGTAGTAAGTTAAGAGAGATACCTCCATTTTCCGTTTCAGTCATGTTGAATCGGCATTTTGATAAAGTTCTTCAAAATTTTCAATAATATATAGAACAAGTGGCTGTGGACAACTAGTACATCTAGGAGGAAGAAATTCCACTCAAACTTGTTCCAAAATTATTTGAGGTGGATGTGCTGCACATCAATCCATAAAAAGGATCTGTTTATGTTTCATAGTAATGGGCAGTTCTTTTAACTATTTCTCCATTAAAATCATGGACATCCAGGGCTTCTTTTGAATTCATATTCCATAGGTTTTGTTTTTACACCCTTAAAATATCTTGACTCTTGGATTTTCCTATAAAAAGTGGCAGAAGTTTGTTTGATCCATCTGAATTGGTGGCAAGAAGAGTTTTACATAAATTTTACTATCCTTCCCTCCATGGTACGGCTTACCCTGTTCAGCTAATGTCCTGCAGGGAAGAAGATTGCAGAACAGGCCAGTCTCACCACAGTTGTAGATATTTTGAGCCTGAGAATCATCACTTATGATGCCCGGTAAAAGCTGTTCCTTCCAGTGTTGCACCATGAACTCATCCACAGCATCCGACTCACCTTATTTATTTTCGCTGTGATTCCATGACAATCTTTAAGTCTCTCCATACAAGTTGTAAATTGTAAGGAGTAAATATTTTTTATAATTTTAAATATTTACTCCTAAAATATTTACTGCAACCGATAGTGGGAGCTGTTATGGTGAGCATCTGGGCTTCCCCAGCCAGAAAGTTGGCTTTCTACTTATCGTAACTCCTCAATTTCCTCACAATGCTGAGTGGGCATCGGTTTTATACCCGGAACTTAAAATCCGCACCTCCCAAAAGTGGGATCAAACCTGGCGTTTTCCGTAGAAGGGAAGCCATGCACAACGCTCTAGCCCATTACACCTCCTCAAAACCTTATTCCTCAATCTTTCGTTTGACGTTGATCCATATAAACATTTGCCCGCCTCGGTAGCGTAAAAGGTAGCCTGCCTGCCTCACGTTCAAGAGGTCCTGAGTTCGAACCTCGGTCAGCGTGAGCTACCTGGATGAGGGTTTTCCCTTATCCTGAAAGACTAATGTCAGTAACTCTAAGATCCATGGACCCCGGACTCATTTGAGCATCATTTCACCCATTCCATTTAAGAAAAACTGACAATTTGTAAACCACCGCTATTTCGACGTCCAGATATGGCGCCCTTCACAACCAAATTTTATCTCTGACGATTTCTCATTATAAACAATTTTCAGGATATGACTGTGTTTCTATATTGAATGCTGTACTCATTATTTTACAGAAGAAATGTTGAACTTCAATTGTTGACAGAGTTGCTTTTATCTTAAAAACAATTTGCCGCAAACAATTAGTTCGCTTCTTTCGAGCATTGTTGTTGGTACCACTGCATAGCCAGAAAACCAGTTTATAAATTGATCAGTATGATCTTCGATATCCCGTGAGGGTAAACATTGATATTGATACGAACTAAGCTGAAATATCCTACAAAAGTATGAAAGAATGTGCAATGTACCAAAATACAAATATTGGGAGCAAGTAACTGAAATGGTGGACAGAGGTGAATTAAGTCCTTACTGTTCCAGTAACAGTATTCCTTACCGAGCAGGATGGCTCAGTTGAATTGGTCTATGGCCCATATTCAGTAGGCCCGGGTTCGATTCCCGTGGGTGACCTACCTGATCCATGGGCTTTTCGGGGGTATTCCGGGGTCGCTAGGTGAATGATGGGTACGTTAATTACACCCCCCGAATTTCTTGTCCATCAATTTCATCTTCTTTATAATTTTACATCTGGTGGTCTCTGTCAGGGTAGAGGTGTCGGTGGGAGTCTCGGCGTTGCATGGCAGGATGATATGCTTTGAGTGAAAAGATCATAACATTCTTGATGATGGGTAGGTTAGTAATGTTGAAAGTTCCATACTTACGTGAGGTATTGAATTACCCTCAAGCTTTACTCACGATAAGTCAACAAACATACGAGAAATTTTATTACGTAAATGAAAAGTAATTAAGTGAACTTCAATGCTCATAAACTTACCAGAGCATGAATAGCGATACAAAATTACGATATTGTTTTCTGGTAAAGAGATGTAACTCCTGAACTTATAGTATTTGAATAAAATTTCAGTGTTAATATTGCTAAAATAGATGTATGAAATTTACAAATATAGTAAAACGGTTAAAAGCGGAACAGCGGTGTAGAGATTGCCGGGCGTGACGTCCTGATTACAGCGTTGCCAACAGTGAAAGAATGACTTCGCTGAAAATACAGTAAAACCTGCCAAAAACGGAAAATGAATTTTGTAACGTAGCTATTTCCCATGTAAAATTGTACTATAAGCCGGAAAGTGTATAACGATGAAACACAAATATCTTTCAGGAACCGTTCGCATAAATAACCTTCTGTTTTATAAATCACGTTGTAGAAATTTTAAAAGACGATGTAAACGACAATGCATCAATGTAAGTATAAAAATCGAGTACGACCAATAATTAACTCTGGATGCATGGAAAACACCTGCGTAACTAATGGAACGCATCCATGACGTCAAGGTGCTGAGGGCCAGAAAGCTCGGTAATCAGTTATGCATGCGTACAATCTTCCCCACTTGCCTCCCTGATGTAATTTCCCAAGACTTTCGCACAAGTGCGTGCTGCAGCTGGGTGTTGTGCGCTGATCATTTGCTGCGCGGTGAAGCAGGGCCACTAACACTCATAGTTATAGCTGTAGAACTTGAATATACAATGAATATCATTTAACAATCTATCAATTGAAGCAAATATTATGGTATGGTGCAGCGTTCTACTTTGGCGGGACAGTTTGATACAATAATAAGAGTAGCTCAGTGTTAAGCAATAAGATTTCTCTCAGGGTATGCGTGGGTATGTATGAGAAGGATAGTTTTAATGACACTGTAATGCCCGTTTCAAACTGGTTTAATGACTGCTTCTTATCATTACATTAAACTCGAAGTTGCCGACCAAGGGTTATGAATATCACTGTTTAAAGTTACTATATGCGAAGTGCTTATTACTCGATAAAACTTATATCGTTCTTCACATATATATGAACCGACAAATATCTTCTCTCATCGCTTCTGGTCTGCCCTCGACCAAGAGAGAGACGAAGACTTTCTTAATCGGCTCCAAGCCACCAACTGAGTGTGCTCCACAGCTGCGAGGGGTGTTTGACTTTCACTTCTGGAAGAACTCTTTTCACACAAAGGTTCTCTTTGTAACTATTTTGTCCATTGTGATTATTATTCTCGGTCATGCCATTATTAAGGGTCCGAAGAATATACTTTTCAAACAAAGTCAAGTGCTATCCTTTAGTATTCTGCTAAGGAAACTGTTTCTTACGCTTCTTTTGTTGAAACAACTATTCACCCCAACTGCTATTCGACTCAACTGCCCCTGCACGTGTTGCAAGAAAGAACCAACATTCCCTTGAAATCCATCATGTTTCTTTATTTATTGCAATCCTTTAATTTCGGTATCACATTCCTTTATATTTTAGTTCTAGAAACTAATTTTATCCTCCTTACGTGAACCGATCCAATACTTATTGGCTATAGACTCGAAATCCATCATGTTTCTTTATTTATTGCAATCCTTTAATTTCGGTATCACATTCCTTTATATTTTAGTTCTAGAAACTAATTTTATCCTCCTTACGTGAACCGATCCAATACTTATTGGCTATAGACTCGCAGGGCAGATTGCTTAGATGCATCTATCATGATGGCACGATACTCCATTGCCACGACCATTAAGGGGAATACCCATAACAAGTGCATGTGGTTCGCATGTTTGCGCTGTATCCAATATGTCTCTGTGTAACGTTATTTAGTGGCCATATCAGGTTCTTTATTGTGTGTGTGTGTGTGTGTGTGTGTGTGTGTGTGTGTGTGTGTGTGTGTGTGTGTGTGTGTGTGTGTGTGGGTGGATGGGTGGGTGGGTGGGTGTGAAACATGTCATAAATTCACGTTATTCAATGTAGGAGTAACGAAAACTTCAGCCAATAAATAATGAACACGGTTAATGAACTTCCCAAAACTGCCTTTTCAAGGCGAGCGTTAGAAGAAAGGGTTACTATAAAAATGTTAGGGTGACCAATACCCAATAAAAAATTGAGCAAACAGCGAAATGAAGTAGAAATTCTGTTTATATCATGAAGAAACATCAATGCATGCATTCCACTTTTTCGAAACCTTTCCCCGCAGCACGCTGTTATTTTTTGGCAGGAGCTGCCACTAGTTACAATGTACGTATTTTAAAAAGTGCAATAATTTTGAGAGCGACTTCACTTGCACCGAAATTGCATCAACCATGAAGTAATAAACTGCAATTCTTCGAGATAACGAGAAAACACACTATTAGCTCTTCCAACTCTCTTCCAACACACATGCTAATGGTGTACGATTGTTTAGCACTGTGTTCATTGTCAGGTTTGTTGTTACAATAGATCAATTACGAGTTAAACAAAACTGTGAACTTGGGTGGTTTTTAAAAACATAGTTGTTATGTACACAAATTCGGTAAGATGAGTCCTAAACATAAGACATTATCACAGGAAGAAAACAGTTAAAGTTACTGAAGCACGCGAAAAGAGCAAACGTCCAGCTAAAAGTTAACTTTGAAGTAGGGAAAACTAAGATATATGAGATTAAAAAAAAAACAAAGAAACAAAACAAAATCAAAGTCGCGTTCCTAAAGGGAAGAACGGGTACTGTGAGAAGCATCACAATATCTACAGGGCGTGACGAGCTAAATCGCGCTGTGTTTGAGTGTTCCCTTTTTGAATTGAAAGCTTATTTAGACGCGTTTAGCACTTTCTGTGGGTAGTGAATTAAACTGAGCCATCACGCTGGAATATGACGCTCATTCGGGAGAAGTCGGCTCGAGTCGGCTCAATCCGAACTAACCCCCACAACCACACTCATTTGTTATTTCAGTCTTATGTTGCCCCATTACCATACAGCTATACACCGTAGACATTCTGTCGCACTCAACAACCTATTAACAACACGCATCCAGATATGTTTTGACATATTTCAAATACTATGAAAAATTCAGAAACCGTACAGGAGTATCATTAAAAAAATAATTATCTTAGGGCCGTTCTTACAAACGTCTGTCAAGTGCCGGTAACCGATCAAGTCAAATAACCTACTGTAATTTAACAACTCAACAACATGTCGAATTTCACTTTAAACAATAATAATAATCAAAACGAACAGATAATTTCACCGAAGTTTGGTATTTGGATAATTAAAACCATAATAACGAAAAATAAAACTAATGTGTTAATTGGAAATAAAAGTGTTAGGAATTCGTGAAAGAGGTATTTCATTTAAGAACTGTTTTTTATTGACAATTTCTCTTTATTGTGCGTAGTAAAACGTAAAACATCAATAAATTAAGTATAATAACACGTAAATAATCAAATTATCACGCATTGAAATGACGTTTTGCGTTTCTTTTCATGTACAACTTATAGGTTACATTTTTCCACAAACTCAAAGATCGACCGAGGATCTAAGAATTTGATATATAGATTTGATTTTTTTATAGGAAGAATATTTATATACATATTATTTTGTTTCAGAAGGCCAAAACCCACCAAGGGCTATAGAGCCAGTATAGAGAGAGATTATTTTGTTTTGAATTTAAAGGCAAAAAATCGGACAAAAACATCGAACAAACACATTTGAATTGAATTGAAAATGTATTAATATCAGTATCAATTGTGAGAAACATTTGAAATTAATAACATATAATAAAATATGTATGAAAATATGTACGAACGTGCATTAGAATATGAAGTAATGAGTATTTGTACGGATATGAAAAATGTATACGTAACCAAACATTTTTGAATATTCAAAGTATATGCAAATAAGCAAATGAATGTCATATAATTATGAGATAAGATATGTATGAATTTGTATGTTCATTAAACATAAAATGCAATGAAATATGTGTATCAGCAGGAAACGAAATGTAAAAATGAGTGCGAAATAAAATGTATTTTAATGTTAAAATAAAAACATGTAAAAGTATATTATGTGATACTATCTTATTTCGTTTATACATCCTTTATAGATAACCCTTTTCGCACGGTCGTAATTCCGTGGTCATTCAGTTGTTACAGAGTATTTTCATTTGTGAGCATACTTTACGTAAGGTATGTAATGCTTAAATCGCAAACGGTCTCTTTGCGCAAGAATGAGTGTAACATTAAATTTTTAAAAATCATTTTTAAGAATAATTAATAGTTTTTAAGTTTTCACTTCTGTCGTGTGGTCTTAAGCACACACCATTTTTAATTACCAGATCACGCGCACATTCACACTGTCATTCATACTTCCAGACTCGTGACGATTGGGAAAAGATCTTTGTTGCAGAAAAATCCCTAACCCCATCCGGGAATCAAACGCCGGACCCCTCGCACGGCAGGCATGTGCTCTACAGACTGAGCTGCAGGGCCAGCAATATGGGGGCTTATAGTTACTTATTCATCATTCAGACTAAGGAAAATCCTGGGACAAAACCTTGTCCGGATAACTCACCGTACTGAGATTCGATTTCGGGACCTCTTAGACGTGCGCGCCTCTGTAGCTTAGGTGGTAGCATGTCTGGCACAAGTTCAAGAGGGCCCGACTTCGAATCGAGGACAGGGTGCGTTACCTGGATAAGGTTTTTTCCGGGAATTTTCATATCCTAAAAGACAAATGTCGGGTCGCCCTAAGCTTCATGGACCCTGGAGTCATTTGAGCATTATTCCATTCATGTCTAATATGACTTAAAGTTAAAAAACTTAACCTTGAGGCCGACACGCGACCTGCGCTACGTGGGCGGAAATTGGGTACAGCGCAGCAGTAGGTATATGTGTTGTGGGTTTGAACTTTTGCTAGTTAACTGATCACTAACAAACTACATATGATATGTTCAATAATTAGAGGAACATGCGTTGCATGCCCCTCTGTACTCGACACAAAATCAGGTTCCTCCTCAATATCTCGCTGACTGACCGCTACAGCACAGTGGTGTCGCTGAAGGTGAGTCCTGCTGCTTGGAGCAGGGGCCTTCGACTTGTTGCCATACCGGGACACTGTCCCTTACTGGCATTATGATGGAGTTTTATTCATCGGACGGTGGTTAAATGGTTGGATGTTTGTCCTAGGGTTTTTTTTTTTTTTATGATGATGATGAATGAGATTTGAAGATATTTGGATAAAGATGGTGTATGATGGGTGTTAGTATTATGGTAGGCCTAGGGTGGCTCGTGGGTGTTTGTAGGTAGCCCCGGGGTCTAAATCATATTCCCCGAGACCCCTGATGAGATGGTTGAAGCTGGATGGTAGGTTGGAGTAGAATTTGTATGAAAGAGTCTTGATGTAGCTGGTGAGAGTGGGAAATGAAAGGTCGTTATGAATATTGGTGTTGGGGATGTACCAATCGGCTCCTGTAGCAATGCGGAGAAATCGGTTCTGCAGGACCTGGAGTTTGTTTAAGTTTGATGATGCTGCAGCACCCCAGACTTGACATGCGTAGGTGATAGCTGGTCTCAGAATTTGCTGGTATATGAGAAGTTTGTTTCTGAGGCTCATGGGTGACTTTTGGTTGTATAATGGGTATAGCATACCCATACGTTTGGTAATTTTTGAGGCTACAGATGTAATATGTGTTTTCCAGGTGAGACGCATGTCGAGCTGGACTCCAAGGTATTGGGCCTGATTTCTCCAGGGGATGTCTTCTCCTGCTATGTGGAGCTCTGGGACGTCGTGAACTTGGCGACGGGTGAAGGTTACTGCCTGTGTTTTTGTAGCATTTATGCGTAGGCGCCAGGTGAGAAACCAGGCGGAAAGCATGTCAGCATAGCGCTGAAGACGTTGTACAGCCGTGAGGTGTTTACAAGAGGCTGTGGTGATTGCTGTGTCATCAGCGAACAGGTACAGGTTGCAGCTCCAGATAGTGGGAAGGGTGTTGATGTAAGTTAAGAATAGAAGGGGTCCAAGTACACTACCTTGGGGTACCCCTGCATTGATTAGGTAGGGTCGGGAAGAAATGTCATCTCTGACAACGGAGAAGGTGCGATGGGTAAGGTAATGGTTGACAATGTGTATTATGTAGGGAGGAAAGTTGTAGCTGATTATTCGATGAAGAAGGCCTTGATGCCAAACTGAATCGAAGGCCTTTGTGATGTCCAAAAATAGAGCTGCAACATACTGCCTGTTATTGAAGGCTCGAGTAACTTCATCAACCAGACGTAGAAGTTGGTGTGATGTGGAGTGGGAGCGGCGAAAGCCAAATTGCTCTGGGCGAATGATGTGTAGCTCGTCCAGTAGGTTTTGGAGGCGATGTTGCAGTACTTTCTCAAATAATTTACTTATGGCTGGTAGCAGACTAATGGGACGATGGTTTGAGATTTGTTTGGAGTCCTTGCCAGGTTTGGGGATAGTAATGATTTTGGCATGTTTCCATTTTGCAGGAAAGTAGGAAAGAAGGAGCAGGCTGTTGAACAGATGAACAAGCAAGGCTATCCAGTTCTGCGGGAGTGCCTTGAAAGCAGCGTTTGGTATGGAGTCGCAACCAGCAGCTTTGTAGGGTCGGACTGAAGCTATCAGACCACTGACCTCAGCGGTGTTTGTGAGCAGCACTTCGGCTGAGTTGTAGGGAGAGGCAAGAAATTGCTGTACCACTCCTTCAATTTCCGCTACTTGCTCGTGGTCAGGGGATTCAGCTGGATGGAAGGTAGCAGCTAAGTATTCTGCTGTGAGTTCAACTTTTTCCCTGGAAGATTGTGCCACTCTATTTCCATTCATAAGTGGCGGATCTGAGATGGGTATGCGTAGCATAGCCTTGGACATTCTCCAGAGAGAACAGTCTGTGGTGTCGAGGGTACATAGTTTCCTTTCCCATTCGTTATTGAAGTGGTCTGCAAGTTCCATCTTCACTGCAGCCTGGAGGCGATTCCATTCCCTCTTGTCTTGTGGCTGGCGGGTATTTTGGAATTTTCGCCGTGCTGTGTTTTTGGCCGAGATGAGTTGGCGCAAATGTTTTGGGATGGGTTTGAGGGGACTATATGGGGATTTACGGGCAGGAGTTGCTTCACGCATGGCCTCGGCCATGTTGCTAGTGATGAACTGCTCCAGGTTATCAGCTTCTGCTATTGTTGTACAAGGGTGAATTTCGGCGGGTTTGTCGGCCATGATGTTTGAAAATTTGCTCCAGTTGGTCTGTCTGGGATTTACGTGAGAAGGTAATGACTTGGGTGTGAGTTTTGCCTTATATAGCAAGAGAACAGGAAAGTGATCGGAAGAGAGTTCGGGAAGAGAGAATATAGTTGGGTGACTGCGAATGTTGCATAGGAGTGCTATGTCCAACCAATCAGGGGGACTACTATCACCATGAGTTATGGTGGGGGAGTTGGGAGCAAGGACGGCCAGGTTCTTACGTTCTATGTAGCGCTCCAGTAGGCGTCCGCGACTGTTGGTGATGGTGGAATTCCAAAGCGTGCTCTTTGAGTTGTAGTCACCCATGGCTACAGTGGGAGAACCATTGAAAATAAGGTCCAGGTCTCTCTGTGAAATTGGTCTACTTGGTGGGATGTAGACCGAGTAGATATTAAGTGGTCCTCTGTCGGTAGCGACTTGGATTCCTGTACCTTCAAGGCCGTCTGAAACAGGCAGGTGTAGGCGATGATGGGGGATGTGCCTTTGGATATAAACTGCAGTCCCGCCATAGCCATCTGGACGATCAGTTCGATAGCAAATCATTCCTGGAATGGTAGCCCTATAGCGTGGAGCTAAGTGTGTTTCTTGGACAAGGAAGATGTTGATTTTGTTGACAGCGATGAAGTTTGTGGCTTCACGTAACTTTTGTCGTAGTCCATTGGCATTCCAGGAACAAATGCGTAGGCTGGTGTGGTTGCTTATTATATTATTGACGTCCGCCATTGTTGCCCATAAATACAAAGACGGTGTGCACCAATATTGTTTGTGAAGGAATAGAAGGAGGGCGGATGGCTAGTGCATCAGCTAAGGCAG
Organism: Mantis religiosa; assembly: GCA_030765055.1. Classification (NCBI taxonomy): domain Eukaryota; kingdom Metazoa; phylum Arthropoda; class Insecta; order Mantodea; family Mantidae; genus Mantis; species Mantis religiosa. The sequence continues at coordinate 514,166 of JAUKNK010000056.1, read as the reverse complement.
CTGCAAAGTCAGCTTGCAGGGCGAGTGGAATCCTGGACATGAGGCTTAAAAACTGCTCATCAGGAAGGGATGGTTTGGAAGTCTGTGGAAGGTTGTGGTTTGTGGTGGGGCGAGCCAGTAGCCGCTGCTGCATGGGCGTTCTGGTGTCGGCGTTAGTCTGTCTTGATGGGCACGCAGGTTTATTGGCCAGTGCAGATGGAGCTATTTCTGATGGTCCGTTAACAGGTGGACGTTGTGGTGGCGTTGGTGGCTTTGGTGGAGCTGGTGTGGTTTGTGATTGCGCAGTTGCTTGCGGCTCTGATTGATGAGGTTGCAGTGGGTTTTGGCTTCGTGTTGCAGATGCGGCAGCTGCGTAGTTTGGGAATTGTGGTCTAGTAATTGGAGGGAGACCAGGGTAGCGAGTACCTTTGAATGCTTCCCTGGGTATGCCTTGTGGGTTTGGTATCTTCGGAGCAGCGTCAAAACGGGTGCGTTGTCCAGCCTTGTTGAGCTCCATTTCTATTCTGGCCTCCTGCCAGATAGGGCACTTCGCGTAGCGGCAGGAGTGCTCTCCTCCGCAGTTACTGCATGTTGGTTTAGATCCAGCAAGACCTAGCCTCTTGCATTCTGGGCGCTTGTGGCCTGAGTCACCACAGTAGGAGCATACCGGTATAAGCCTGCATCCCGCTGCACTGTGGGTGAACTGTTGGCAGTTCGTACACTGTAATGGTCGTGCAGGCGGTCGATATGGTTCAACCCTTATAATGGCGTCGAACATGTGGGTTACCTTGTAAATATCGCTTGAGCGCGGCTCCTTCCGAAGGGCTACTCGGAAATGTGGCAGCTTCTGCTGCGTCGGGGAGCGGTTTGATCGGAGTTGTCCAACACGCTCAACTGGGTACTCCATCTTTTGTAGGAGGTCTTGGACTTCTGCCTCTGTAACGTACATGGGTAGGTCCTTCAATGTTACGTACATTAGCTTCTCCTCGGGTAATAAGGTGGTGAGGTATTGTACTGTGTGATCGGTGAGGAATTTTCGTATGGTTCTGTGATCGGTAGGCGTTTCGGGAAGGAAGGCGATAGACCCACTCATGTTTTTTATGGTGAATTTTAATTCTGGGAAACCATCGTGTAATGCCTTTGTCAGTTCTCGGGCTTGGCACGGATCTCTTAAGAAGATGGGAGTAGTCTTATTAGATTTGGTTACTCCTTGTGGTTGTGTGGTAGCTTGTGCCTGGTTGAGGTGTAATGGGGCTGCTACCTCTGCTACTTCCTGTTCCATGAGTTCAGCAGGGGGTGGGGGAGGTGTAGAGCATTTACGCCTCTTTTGGTTTACGGCTGGTAATGGTGGGAAGTCCTCTGGTGTTTTTGCTTCAGAGAGAGCTGCAAAACTGTTTGATGTCGTTGGTGGTGGCGCTAATGCGCTGTGGTTAGTTTCCTTGGCAGTTCTTTTCTGCGTAGGTATTTGCCAGGAGTTATATTGCTCTTCATGATGTGAAAGGTAACTGGTGATGACATCAATTCTCTGGCGGTGGAAGGAATAGATTCTGAAGGCTGCAGCCGTGACGCAGACCTCTTCAGAGTTGGGGACGGAAGACATTTCGGCATCTGCCTGATTCAGGTATTTTGTCCTAGCCTGTCTTTCCGTTTTGAGGATCCGGATATCGCCTCTGGATAGTGGGTAGCTGGGTTGTACGATCAAAGCTGTCCCCATGAAGGTTGAAATATCACCGCCTAGCAGGTAATAATTTTCAGAGGCTTGTTCCACATAGGTTGCAGGTGCCTCTGTTGCAAGGGGGTTAGAAGCAGTGGTTGCGCAGGTTGCGTGATCTGCAGAAGGGTGTGTAGATGCCTTCATGTTGGTGGGATTTGGGATGTTAGCAGCCGACATGATCAGATGTGTGGATTGACCAATGGGAACATCCAATATAACGACCAATTAGGAAGGGCAATGAAGTGACCAATAAGGTTTAGGGAGGGCAATGGAGTGACCAATGAGGAGAGAGTGTGATGAAGTAAACAAAAAGGGTACTGTGGCCCCTTTCTGCGTGATACTAATGAGTGATAAGAGGAAAAAAGAAGAATAAGAGTATAAAAGAACAAGTCTAGGGCGCTGAGAAGCACGAACAGTAGCGGACCTACCCTTAAAGGGCGCCGAAAAAACCAGTCGCAAGGACTGTTGGCTGCGGTCTTACTGTTCTACCCAGGCACTTTGTTAAGCAGTTGAAGCTCTAGCAGACTCAGGTACCTCCTTCTCGCCTCCAAGAGGCTAGAAAGGCTCTTCACGAAGGCAGAAGCTCGAAGTCCTCCTTCGAATGTTGGACGCTGGCAACTCTCGCAGGCGATGTGTACTCCACGACGTCTAGAAGCAGAGTCCCTGACTGACCGAGACACGTATAATTGTAATATGTACATGTTCCTAAAGTTTTATTCTGCATGACGCAGTAAAAGATTTAAGTTCCTTTTACATTAACTAAAAGGTTCTAATTTTTCTATAGAAATTATACACAAATATGTATTTGAAAACCTAAAACGCGGTACATTCATTATGTTCCATTAATTACTCCAATGTTATTGGAAAACATATCACTTTACCAAGAATATTGTCGTTAGCGCGATCTCGGAACGACAAGCTCAACCAAAAGATAGTTCAATGAATCGACCGTCGCGTGTCGCTACTAATGGGAACAATGTAGTACATTCCGGTGCGGTTCTCCCGCTTCTTCCTTTTTCTTTTCCCATACCTTATATTTTATCAAAAACTGACCATTATATCACTTGAATATTCAATATCAAACAGTTTGTGAAACTATCAACAGAAACTATCTGGAGGTTCAATCAAGACAAATTATTTAGCAATAAAACCTGAGAAATGTGTAATGCTCATTCTGTTCATATTATCCTAACAACTTTTAAAAGTTGCATCTCATGAGAAATCAATTTTTAGTGTGAATTTTGAAAACAATGTTACAAAAATAACGGCGTGTACGTAGTAACTATATCGGGAAAGATAATTGTGCAGTTTAATCATTTTATTATATTAGTGTTAAGTAAAAGTTTAAATAAGTAGTATAATGCTTGAAACTGTAATGCCAATGTTTCTCTTAACCCAAAAATTGTGCTTTTAGGGGCTCTTATTAAGAATTAATACTAGATATTACAGGGAGAGATTAATGCACTTAATATATTGCGTAAAACTTACAGTTCTGAAACATGGTTAAACTCTTTGAATAAAAAATACCAAACTTTGGCCATATGAAACATATAGTACAGAGAAATTTATTAATTAAAAATTTCCGCTTTGGTATATTTATAGACTGTTGATTGTGACGTTAGGCAAGAGACATGTATCACCATGTTGCCTATAGAAATGGGGCAGTGAGTGCAGAATCTGAGGAATCAGTCAGGTTTAGCACACTCGATGACAACAATATAGCTGCCACGTACCAAATGGAACTGTTGAATTTACAATGTGACGATTTATTGAAGGACAAATATACACAGAAAAAGAGTTGGCTGATTTTTACAAGAATGTCCCCCAAGCCTGATATCCGACGTTGTATTCACTTGCCGCGCGCACAGTGTGTATGTTTGGCTCGACATACATGTGCGAACAATTTTTTTTTCTGTTACTAAATTAGCTAAGACCAAACCCCGAAGTACCTTGTCGGATCACAATCTAATATGCAGCCTTCGATTTAAAGTTTCCCAGCCATTACGTCCTGACATTCTTAAACTGGTTAAAGAAACTGGTTAAGCAGAAAGTGTCGGAAAATGTTCATCTGATTTTCTCCTCTAATTTGCAGAGAAAATTACCTTATGTTTTATTTTATTTACTTTATAACACGACTGTACTTTAGAAAAACTAAGAATTTGAAGTTTTATATACTTTCTCATAACACATAGCGAAAATGCAATTGTTCATAAACATTGACAAATTGTGTAATTAAACCAGTCAGCATGAATATTACAACAACCAAGATGTAATTTGTACATATTATTAACACCCAAAAGGAAAAAAGGAAGCAAAATATAGAGATGTCTGTGCAGATGTCAGATATACTTGGAAGTTACAGCTTCGTTTGAACTTTTAAATAAATTGAGGAGAAATGGTAGGGTATGTTATATGTCTAAATTTACTTGGGACATTTAGCACTTCATATGCATTGGTAGCACTGATGACCTCT